>CM077453.1:30425910-31060950 GCA_039654765.1 Mylopharyngodon piceus
CACAATGACAGTAATAATAGAACTAACAGTAGTACAAGTCTAACTTCCTGGGTTGTGGTACCCCGAGGTTTGTCCGGTTTTACAGTTTTCCCGGAGTATTCCAGGTTAAGCCGTTCCGACGGCGGGTCTGGGAGAACGGCACATGACAGCGAATTCAGCACATAGCGGCCAACATTTCCAACCAGCGCCTCTCACCTCCGCCTTCTGCTTCCCTTCCAAGGGTCTGTTGTTTAGTTGTCCCCTCCCCTCAACATTCACTTATTTTTACTCCTCTTGTTAAAAGTAAAAACGTGTTTCTCTGTCCGTTTGATTCTGTAGTGTTTTAGTCGCAGGCACTCTCACATGGCATACTTTTGCGTCCATTCTCTCGCTAGTCTGTTGTACCTGCGAAAAAAGAAAGGACATGCTCTTATGATGTCATTCCAGCAACAGTTCTGTTTTATTGATCAGTGGGCTGGACTGCTTTGCGTAAAGTGAAAGTGAAGTTCGTCGGGTCACTCGAAAAGGTGAACTTAAACTTTTTGAAATCCAGCATTCAGTTTATTTGCTTGTCTTTGTCTTTATTGTCCCCATGGGGAGATTTTGTTTCAGGGTGTTTCAATACACATGGTGTTCACACATACACGATCAATTTACACAAGCATAAAATCACATCCATCACCTAATACAATCCACTCATACTCATCGTCACTGAGACACTCAGTTTTACTGTATGGAGGGAAAAAAGAAGAAGATTATCTTTCATTTAAAAACTTAACTGCCTGTGGCTAGAAGGATTGCATCCTAAACCTTCAACCTGAATGTATTAACTCTTTGGACAACGGGTGCCTGTGATCTGAAATGATTTTAATGGCTTTACTAAGAGATCTAGTTTGGCAAACTTTTTTCTAAACCTGTCAAGGAACTACTACCAAGCAACTTACTCATAGAGCTGGATAAATTATGGATAAATTGAGAATCACAATATTTTTGTTTCAAATATGTTTTTCCATTTCACTGCGCTACTTTTCCATTATTTTTCAAAGTAAACGCACTAGATGGACGTCATTAACCATTGCGCTCGCGTCTTTTGCAGCTTCACGCACATGACACAGCATTCTGAAAACACGCTCAAGTTAAATTAAGTTCAGTTTTTAAAAAATGCACCTCTAGACCTTTAAACAAAATAACATGTAATTTACTAGAGGTTCTGACAAAATGTTAATTGCTGCATCCAGAGATGGGCACTCGAGTTAGTGACTCGGACTCGAGTCGCATTTTAATAGACTTAAGACTTGACTCGGACTCGAACTGAAATGACTTCAGACTTGACTCGACTCGACACAAAAGACTCGTGAATATTTAAAAAAACAACTCAAGTCTTTTACCCTTAACTACTGATATAATAAATAAAGAATTTGTGTTGCGTTTGAATGATTTTATAATATCTGCGTCACATATATTTCCCTATGTGTCGTGGTAGATCGGACTCTTGTCTTAGAATTTGATTACGTATGTCCGTGTATTGCGCATAAACTCCGAAATGTCATAATCCCATGAAACATGACGGGAGCCACCATGTTCTTTCGTTTGGATTTATTATCATGTCAGATCGGCTAGATGCACAGAATGTGGGAAAACAATTAAAGACACCGGAACAACATCATCAAATTTTATGAGACATCGCATCCACAAAGGTTAGTCACATTAACTCACACAGCTAGCTATATACTATGGTGTAGTTGCATGGCTCATTTGGATTGCCAGCCTGTTAAAATATGAACAACAACAAAAAACTAGCCTTTAAACCTAGCACTACGTTTTTTTCGTAGTATATGCATCTTTTTTCTTTCTTAATGTGTGTCTATAAGAGAGAGATCGAAAGAGATGTTAATCCATTTATTACTTAAAGCTCATATTTTAACGCATCGCAATCAGCATGCGTACAGTTTTCTATTAAACTTTCAGAGGTTTGATATTTTCTGATAATGACTGTCATCAATAACAACGAAGCTGTATAACAAACTGCAGTATAACAAACCATGACTCACTGGCGCCATCTTGCGTCCACTTAGCGACTGTATTGAAAATGACTACTCGTGTTGCCAGGACGACTGTTTTGTACATTGTAATGGATTATAAAGTAACAAGCTGGATGTACATTATCCCTTACAAAACAGATGATAGAAAGATCATATTATTTTGTCTATATAATACAACTAGGATAAAAAAATAGGATTTGAGTATGAGATTTTTTTTAAATGACTCGAGACTCGACTCGGACTCGTGACAAAAGACTCCAGACTTCGGACTCCAGATAAAAGACTCGTGAACATCTCTGCTGCAAACTGTTTAAAAATGTTTAAATTAATTTGAATAAATTATTTTAAAAAATTGGTTTGAATGAATGATTCAATGACTCATAGTAGGGCTGCACGATTAATCGTATTTTAATCGCGATAACGATATCTGCTTCTCTCGATTGATTACAAATAATCGTCACAATATTGGCCCATTCGTTATTTATCCTGAAAACGTGTTTTTTCTTTGGGATTTGCGTTATCTTGCATTGGTAACAAGCCTCCATTAGCAGTCATGCTTATGGTTGCCAGATGCAAAGAGCTTAAATCCCCCAAATAGAGCTTTTCCCTTAAAAAGATATACTGTCTTCCCGGTGTTTTACTTAATCTGTGCAATCTGGCAAATCTGTGCATGCGCTCCCTCTAAATGCAGAAGAAGCGCTGATGATCTGAAAACAAACGTGCGCTGGAGTTTAGTGATCTCCACAGCGAAATTCTGCTTCAATGAAAGTGTCATACAGCCAGTCTTTGTTTCTTCACAAGCCACTTGTACTATTTGTGTGACTAAATCTGCCATGATCAAACCTTCAGCGATGAATTTCAACAAATGCAACATGGATCTCCACCTTACTTTTTGCAGAATAAATGCACTTTTGCAACCTATGTGACAATTCAATCGGGAAAATGAACATAATTTGGAATTATTGGAAATAATATTAGGAGTTTCGCCGTTTTATCTTTTGAAGTTCCTAAAGGTTTTACCAGTTTTCATAATGTAAATCAGTTGAAAATTATATAGCCACTGTTCTAAAATGCTTAACGTGAAAAAGCTTAACGTGGCTTAATTTACTAAGTCAGTGTTATTAACAAACCAAACTTAGTAAACACCATACTGATTAAACCATACTATGTACAGAAAAGCAGCTGAGCCCAGAATATGAACGCAACACGTTTAATTAAGCATTTTCCTCCCAAGAAAACGCTTAACGTGGCTTAATGTACTAAGACAGTGACATTAAAAGACCAAACTTAGTAAACACTAATAAAGCATACTATACAGAAAAATTGGTTTGTGCAGAATTTGATCTTTTAATATCACTTAGTACGCTACATGACATTAAGCTTTTTCTTTATAACGGTTTTCTATGGGAGGAAAGCACTTAACGTATAATTAAATGCATTGCGTTCATATTCTGGGCTCAACTGCTTTGCTGTACATAGTATGGTTTATTAGTATGATGTTTACTAAGTTTGGTCTTTTAATATCACTGTCTTACTACATTAAGCCATGTTAAGCGTTTTAGAATGTCCCTAGCCAGGGACAGTTTTTTTTATATATATATATATATATATATATATATATATATATATATATATCTCAAAGAGCATCGTTCTTTGCTTTACAAATTTGCAGGGCAATCTGAATCTGTGGTTTGTCTCATTTGCAAACGAATTGTGTTGCTTTAAAAAACTTATGTGAATGCAGATTACAAAGCGCTCACCAAAACCATGTGTTTTGTATTGATTTACCATCTAACGAAGTTATCATAGTTGGTTAAATGAAGTCGGTGTGCCACCTACAGGCCTTTTGGGTGAAGTGTAGGTTGGTAAAGAACGTGCAAAATGGCCATTACTACATTACCCTTTTTGATAGAATAATCGTGATTATAATTTTGAGCAAAATTATCGTGATTATCAGTTTAACCATTATCGTGCAGCCCTAGCTCATAAATATTAAAACTTCATTTCTGAACTTAAAAACTTTCATTACTGGATGAATCAGCGAATCTCCTGTAGGAATGATTCAATGACAAATACTTTTTTTAACTGTCACTTGTCACCACCTACTAGTGTAACAACGTAATCGATACAATGGTTACTTTCAAAAAGTGATTCACTCTATTTTGATCGCTGCCACAGACATCATTGTTTATATATGAACTATAAATTTTTATCCCAGTACTTCTGTGATAATTTGAATGCTTGTACCACAGAAATAATGATACTGTGTGGTTGAAAAGACTGTTTGTGAAGCTGTTTCATACATATTCATGACAACTGCTCTCTCTGGCTCAGCGGCAGCGCCAACACAGATCTGATACCCCTTTTCCACCAAGGCAGTTTGAGTGCTGGTTCAGAGCCAGAGTCTAGTTTCAAATAAGTTCTTTGTCTTTCGACACCCACAGCACCAGCTGTGAAATGTGGTTCGTAAGTAGCACCAAAACATTGCTGGTCTAGAAGTAAGAACTGTTTGCGTCAGGGGCTGGGGATGGGGTTACCGTGACCAACAAGACGAACAGAAACTTGTGACTGCCATTTCTGAAATAGCAGCTAATCGAGGTAATAGTAGCTCGATTGTAATCTCCGTCTACACAAATTACGGCGAGCTGCACAAACACGTTGGATTCATCGTGTTTAGATGCCGACGTAGGTTCGCAAAGCCATGAGCATTAATAGTAACGCAACGTCCAACGACCGGCCATTGTTGATGGAAGGCTTGTTTGAGATGCATCGGAGCGATCACCGTGTCATATCGGAGTGCCGCGGGAGCGTTTGTAGAGCATATGACTCCTTGTGATCTTGTGATTTTGGATTGCTCTGGCAGTGCTTTTGGATTCCTCTGGCAGTGCTTTGATGTCATGCGCCGATGCATCTTGAACAAGCTTGGTGTGTTTGTGTTTTTGCGCTGCTGCGCTAACGTTGCTGGGAAAGATGAGACGTATACAGTGACGTAAGACCTGGCTCTGTCGTGGCTCTCTAGCCTGTGAAAAGGAAAACCGGTTCTTAGAAGGCTCATCAGTTGCACTGGCTCTGAACTAGCACCCAGTTCATGCTGGTGGAAAAGGGGTATGAATGTTCAGGTGTGATTTTGTTTAATTGACACAGGAGAATCGTTGTCATCTATGAATAAGATCACGTGGGTGTTTGTATCAAGATCACAAGTAATCGTGCAGCTCTACGATCTATCAATGCTTTTGGGAAACACACCCCTGGTCTGGTCTGCGAAGTTTTCGCCCCTAAACAAAAAAAACTGTTATTGGTCGCTTTACACGTCAGTCAGTCCTACCTAAGTGGGCAGTCCTTGGCCAATCGTAGCAGCTATAGAGCCATCAGTCAAAGGTCTGACTATGTGAGATTAAAGCCCCAAGCCAACACACCAAAAACACACCAAGCTGACGCCGACGAACTAGTGGCGACGGAAGCAGACTGCGGGGTTGGCTCACGTCGGGAGCATCTGGGTCCAAAGTTGCCTTTCCGTACCAGCAGGTGGCAGTAGCTGAACAGCCAATCAGAATGATCAGATGGCCTGACTGACCGACGAGCTCCGACGCCGATTCAACATGTCGAATCGGCCGAAAAAAAGCCGACTTCAGCCGACGAACAAAAACTGCCCAACGGACGACCATCAGCTTGGTGTGTTCCGGCCTTAACGTGCCCCAAACATGCCAAGAATAGGAAGAGCTTATTATGAATGTAACATGGAAGAGAGTTTAGGTGTTTACTGTTCACAAGCAATGTCACAACTAACCTGCCAGATTAAAATAGTTCAACTCTCAAGTGTGCAAGTATTGGCTATTCTACAACAGTGCTGAATGTGGCTCGGATTTTAGAGTTGGAATGATCTGCAGTATTACATTAGTTTTACTGGTCTGAGTCTTTTGTTCTTAACCCAATTGTTACATAATGCTGTACTGATGCCAGACTTATCATGTGTCATAATCTTGATGTCCATCAAGTTTAAAGATAAAAATGAACTACTTTTCATTCGTATAGAATTCATTGGATTTACCAAAAAAATAAATAAATAAATAAATAAATAAACATGAACCATTTTAATGAAAAAAGTGTCATTGAAGTGTGCATGTAAGGGTTACTCACTTTTCTCTGTCTGCTTTATATGTATGTGCGATCTCAGGTACCAGCGGGTCATCTGGGTTCGGGTCACATAACAGGGAGCAGATGGACAACAAGACTAAAAAAGGAAGGGAACACATTAAAAACACGATATAATGCCAAAACATCCTGGTCATCTCTACTGCTGGAAAGCCTTGTGTTCATAGCAAGAGGAGCTTCTCTTGTGTTTGTTTGTCATAAAACACAGACAGCTTCCCGTGGAGTGAACCAAACTAGGTCACTTCTTAATCACTGCAGTCTGACAGCATCACCCACACTGGGCTCTGCTATTAGACAGAAATGCCAAGGCTTCGCAGTACACAAAACTAACAGTGAACAAACTGGCCCTGTTTACACCTGGTATTAAGAAGCGTTTTGGTCAGTCCGATCACAAGTGGGTCTAAAACGTTTTGAGTTTGTCCACTTTCAACCACTTCCAGAGGTAGTCGAAAACACATTTGACCGGATTGCGTTCGTAGTGTAGTCGCTCTTGTGGTCGAATGTGTTCAAACAGCCACAAAAGACCGTCTGCTCTTTACCTACTGACTCGTAAACATTATGGGAAGCGCTCTAGCCAGACGGGATTTAATCTTTGTCGGCTGAAGACCCAAGTTTGGTTTGAAGACGAAAAACGTACCAGCACAAAAACGTCTCACCATTCCTGATTTCTAACACACACTCGCAGCGTTCAGCCGGTCTCGCGGCTGTCAGGGCAGAAACGAAAGCTGATGTTCTCCGTGTGTTTTTCAGTCGTCTCCGATCGCGTTCATATGTAAATTGCGTGAGCTTATTTCGTCCATTAGATCGAAAGATCTGAAAAAGCCTTTACTTTTACTCGCCCATAGACCCTCTCCTCGAAGAAATCAGGACAGAAGTGGTTGAAAGTGGACAAAAGAGACGGATTAAAAAACCAGGTGTAAACAGGAATGTGTCTCCCTCATCTACTTGTGATCCGATCGACCAAAACACATCTTAATACCAGGTGGAAACAGGGCCTCGGTGTCTATCAAAGTGCTCAAGCCACATGAGAATTTCATAATTCCTAAACTATAATGATCATCTGTTGGTTTTCCTGAACAGGAGAACATGTATTGACCAATGCAATGGTAAGTTATAACCTGTACACAAATGGTATAAACTGTTAATATAATTAAGTAAATATTGTTTTTTTTTGTTTTTTTAATTCATGGTCATGCATTTATTTATTAATTTCTCCTCACTCACACATTTATTATATATATATATATATATATATACATACACACACATATGTGGATTTCTGTATTTATTATGTTTCCATCTATTTTTTTTTATTTATTTTTTATTAGGAGTGCAAAACATTCAACATACGGTGAACACAAAACACAAAAAAACAATAAAACAGCAATGATAGTAACAGCAAGCAGAAATGACAAACGGGTAATAGTAGAAGTATATACGTAGCAATAGCATGTATAATAATAATGATAATATTTTGTGATGACGGCAACAGTAATATCAATAATAATAACAATAATAATAATAGTAATACTAAAGATGGTGATGATGATAATTTGTGTTGACGGCAATAATAATATCAATAATAATAATAATAATAATAACATTAATAACAATAATAATAATAACAATAGTGATACTAGTAGTAAAGATGGTGATGATAATATTTTGTGATGATGGCAACAGTAATATCAGTAATAATAATAACAGTAATAACAGTAGTAATAACAATAGTAATACTAAAGATGGTGATGATAATATTTTGTGTTGACGGCAATAGTAATATCAATAATAACATTTATATCAATAATAATAATAATGATAATAATAATAGCAATAATAAAGATGGTGATGATAATATTTTGTGATGACGGCAACAGTAAGATCAATAATAATAACAGTAGTAATAATAATAATGATAATAAAATAACAATAGTAATAATAATAATGTAATAATGAAATAATGACACATACCCAACACATACCACACCTATCCTAGCTTCTGTGTCAGTGTGCATGTCTGTTTATTTATTTATTCATTTATATATATATATTTTTTTTTTTTTTTTTTTCCTTTTTTCCTTCCCTCATTCACAGTATGATTACTATTTGTATATATATGTATGCCTAAGCTGAGGTGGAGCATTAAAAGAAGGGTGTGGTGCATTAAAATCATGTGTGGTATATGTTGGGTGTAGATTTGATTTAGTTGTATTTATATATTTTAAATATATATATTAAATTATTTAAATTATTAAAGATATTCATTAAACCGTTACCGTCCTTATACTAAGCAAAATATCATCCCATCAACATCATCCTATTACTGCTCTATGTTTCTATGATATTAATAACATTATTAATAACAATATTGTCAATAATAATAATGAAAATACTCATAATATTACTAAAACCTTGTATAAATATGTATAATAATAAGTGAGTACATGATTAATTAGGATGAGTGTGTCAGATTTGTAAGAGTTGAATGAGGTCTGATCTGGAGTGTTGTGGTTCCGATATACAGTTGTAATGAGGTGAAAAATATTCTAGGGAGATGTAGTCTGTGAGCAAATTTTTCCAATGCGTTATGTGAATAGTGTTTCGGGATTTCCAGTTCAAGAAGATAGTTTTCTTGGCGATGGCTAAGGCTACGAGGAGCATCCTTTTGTTTGTTATTTCCTGATTGAGAGTTGATAGATCGCCCAGTAGACAGAGTAAGGGGGTAAATAATGTTTAAAGTCAGAATATTTAATGACGTTTTATTGGAAAATTGGTATTTTTTGTCACATTATTATCACTAATACATCTTGATGTAGTAATGTGTTCACACAGCAAAAAAGTATTGCAGATGAAGTCTTAAAGAATATGCATTCTACTATTCAGTGCATAATAATACATAATTTATAACGTAATTTTATCTGTATCATTACATCATCACACATCAAGAGTGCTGTTGTTCCCAATAGTGGCACAGCTGATATTTTCTTATTGCTTGATCATGTCACAATTTATTATATATAGTTATTATATGGGGCTCCAAAAAGTAAATGTATGAATGCTTTTAACTATTAACATGGCATTAGATTTACAGTTAGTGTCGGTGGTCACCATGGCTGTTGTTACTTTTTACAAAGTGATTGTTTCAAGCATTGAGATGTTGCCTGAAACTTACCTTTGGATACAGTGAGTGCAGGTGACCATTGAGATCGCAGGATGTCCAGACAAATACTGCCATTACTGTTAATATTGGGGTGGTAGATTTTTGTTGTGAATGCGACCTGTCAGTCAATGCAGAGAGTATTGATCACAGCATTACAAACCACTTCATTCATTTGAATATGACTAATGGTCAACAAACACAATGAATACCATAATGCAACTGACCTTTGGTGGTTTAAATGGGTAGTCTGTTGGGAAATGAATCGTAAGGAAGAAAACCCCTCCTTGATATGGACTGTCATTCTAAAAACCAACGACACTGTGTTACTAATGTATGTATGTACTGCATTTTACATGTTCATATACAAATGATGAGGACAGATTCATTCAAACACTTTGTAACATTCTGTTAGACTTTAAAGGAGACATCACAACAGGATTTTGCTGTTTTTAAATCAAAAAGTTTTATGTACCATGTAGACAAGCATTTACAGTGTGCAACTGTGCTTGAAGGTTAGCCAATCAGAACAGAGGATATTTACATTTACAAGTGTTAAAGGAATGGAATTAGTGTAACAACTGCCCGTTTAATTCTCTAAATTACTGTTTCTGGTACAAGCCACTTTTCATTTACATTTTAAGTGGACTTCATTCCAGGTAGAAAATAAAATGCTACAAAAGTGTTGAATATGTCAACTTTTTTTTTTTTTTTGGTGTTAATTTCAGGGTTCCCACACATTTGACCAGTGAATTTCCTATGACATTTTACAGGATATCTGCAGCAACCTTTTTTAAGGCCTGCAGAAATAAAATGAATACAGTACGTCCATACAGAACATACAATCTCAAATAAATCATGCATCTCTGATTCTTTTACTTAATTAACAGGCTGGGGCACACATTCAACTGCAAAACAGGGTATCAATCCCACCAGGATTTTGTGTTTTTTTTCTCTGTGATTTTTGTGATCAAAATGACTGATTTTGTGGTGGTAATTTCCAGAAATTTGCGAAAAATGTTCAATTTTTAAAAAAAAATAATTAGGATACCACATTTACCATATTATGTATTATGTTAGATGCCCAATAGTCATACATGACACAAAGGACAAACAAAATGCATAAATCTTGTTTATTTCAGTCTCTAACCAAATTCTGATACATTTTGAACCTTTTTTTTAAACAACATATGGACAAAAAAATATTCAGACATGGAAAGGGGGATATTGAGTGTGTGCACAGCCTTATCAAGACAAATCTGAAATAATAACAATAACGATAATAATTTTCAAAATTGCTAAGCGATCAGATAGCTAGATAGGCTAGTCTAGTGGTTTACTATCTAGCTTAAACAATATGATCACTTAGTGTGGGCAATATGACCAAAATCTTACAAGCAAACCACAGCAAAACAAATACTTGCCTAATTTAAGTAAAAAGTTCTCAATCAAGTAATAAAATAAGAACAAACGACAATAAGACAAATAAATACAACCTAAAATGAGCCATTTCTATCTACATATACCGCGGGTCCCCTTACATTGAAGTCACCATTTTGTGCCGACATGTTTCTACAGTAGCCCTAAACGGACAAACTGCTCTACAGAGCGTGTTTCGTCACTATGTTGTTCTTCTACATTAGTGTTTTTAGAGGCAGCTTGCATCGTCGCAGGACGAAGAAGAAGTAGTAGTAGTAGTAGTAGTCGTCGTCGTCTGGTTTATTAGAAGCAGAGACCGTTCTTTGTTAGAAGTAAGAAGAAACCTCACTGCTTGACTGGCTACTCTCTGCTGTCTCAGACGACGACATCTTTGTCCTGTGTCGGCCAATGTAGCTTCTCTATATGCTTCGAGAGGGAGGGGTGAGTGGTGGACTGAGCCGTTGGTTGCAATTCACAACCTCACCTCTAGATGCTGTTAAATTTTACACACTGCACCTTTAAGTACTGTTTTTTCCTGTTGTTTGATTTTCACTTTAAGACCTAGTTAGTAATGCGCAGATTCAATACTGACACACGTCCCAAACTGTTTTTTTTTACCCCACACTGTTTTTTCACTTAAAACATAACCGCCAAGACAGACATTTGTACATAATTATGTGTGTATTTGACCGTTCAAGCGCAAAGAGCCTATAAAGAGAACACAGTTCGGTGTACAGAAATCCGCAGCCAGATTTCTGGAGGGACAAATAAGCTACTCAAGGAATATTTTACTCAATACATATGTGTTTACAGAAGGGCAATAAACAGATTATTGTGACGATACTAGTATGTAATATGTTATATAATGATAATAATAACCAAAATACCAATAATTACCATAAAAAATGATGCAGGACTTTTCATTATAAGCAAGGCCAAGGACTCTTATTTTGAAATGTATATGTTTTACTACTACAGCTGCACATTCAAAAAAATGAGGCGAAATAAGCACTCTTACAATCATCTACAACATATTACAATATAAAAATCACTAAGTAAACATTGTCATAACTCATCAACAGAATCATAAGCAATCATTTGACATAAATGCGCAGAATTTGTTGATTGCAAACGTCTCTGAAACCGCTATCCTGTAGAACGCACAACAGTGCCGTGTTTCGACTTTAAACATGCAGCGCTCATGTTTATTTAATTAAATTATCACCTTTTGAAGTTTAATAATCACATTAGACTGCATTGCGATTCTGTCTCCAAATTTAAGACCTCTGTTACACAATTTAAGATATTTAGGACTTTTTATGGCCTTAAATTTGATTAAACTGAATTTAAGACTTTTGAAGGTCCAGCGGGGACCCTGAATTTTCAGATTTTACATAAGTCTTAATTTTATTAATCTTAAATCTATTGATTTTTTTGCAGGTCTGGAAATCACAATTCCCTGATATTTCATGAACATGGGAACCCTGTCATTTGAAAAGAACAAAGCAGAAAAAAACAGCTACTCACCGGCCCCATTATTGTTGCCTGCCAGTGAAACACTGGAAAACATGAATCAATAAATAAAATCAGTTGAAGCAGAGTAAAAACTGATCTGATGTATGTTGAGTATGCCAGTTAGTATTGCACGATCTATTAAAGCTAACACATGTGAATATCATCTGATAAATTCACTCCAATAGTAACACTCATTCACTCGTTCCTGATATACTCACAATCCTCTCCGACCGGACCTGCTGAACACTGGGCTGGTGGATCTCTCTGTAGGTCTGTCAGTTCCTGAAGGGAAGAAAAAATAAAATATAGATGTCATATAAAAAAGCACCAGGAAACCTTGATTATTTGTAAGTGTATTTCAGGGAAAATTTATAAAAGAGTAACATGAAAACTAGATTCTTCTTCTGATCAAAACTTTGATCAGCACCAGGATACTTTATTTATTCAAAATGCTAAAAACAGAATTTGGCTCATGTTGGTGTAATGTGGCTGCCAACACATATTTCTAATGCTTTGGCTCTGAGGTTTGTTTCCTTATTGAGATGGAGATCATTTCAGGAGCTCTGCCAGCACAACCAACGCTATGACAATCATCTCACAGTACTTGGTCTGAGAATGAAATATGGTTGTATAAACAATGGGTGTAACTGAAAATATAAGTAGTGGAAATCACAGGCTCCTTGTATGTCCTTCTTTGAATAGATAATTCAAAATCAGAATGTGACAGAGGTAAAAGTGTATATGTATGAATCTCACCATCAAAAGAAAAAAATGAAACTATGTTTTGCACAAAGACAAAAAAAAAAAAAAAAAAAAATAGTGTAATACAATGATTTTTAAAAAATATATTTAAATTTACTTAAACATTTAAAATCAGCAATTCAAGATAGTACAAGTTTGGGGTCAGTTTTTAGTGTCTCACCAAGGCTGCATTTAATTGATACAAATATTTTAATTTTTTTTTTAGATTATAAGCTTTCTATTTGAATATATTTGAAAATGTGATGTTTTTTTTCCTGTGATCAAAGCTGAATTTTCAGCATCATTACTCCAGTCTTCAGTGTCACATGATCCTTCAGAAATCATTCTAATATGATGATTTGCTGCTCAAAAAACATTTATGATTATTATTAATGTTGAAAACAGTTGTGCTGCTTCATATTTTTGTGGAAACCATGATCATTTTTT
Source organism: Mylopharyngodon piceus (assembly GCA_039654765.1). Taxonomy (NCBI): domain Eukaryota; kingdom Metazoa; phylum Chordata; class Actinopteri; order Cypriniformes; family Xenocyprididae; genus Mylopharyngodon; species Mylopharyngodon piceus. The sequence goes on from CM077453.1 coordinate 30,439,363, forward strand.
TCAGGATTATTTAATCAACAGAAAGTTCAAGATCAGCATTTATTTGAAATATAAATCTTGTGTAACATTATAAATGTCTTTACTGTCACTTTTGATCAATTTAATTTCTTATTTTTTTAATTTCTTATTATATACCTAAATTATATTAGTATTTTTTTTTTTTTTTTAAACTTACTGACCCTAAACTTTTGAACAGTACTGTATATACACTTTACATTTTAAAATATGTTCACTTGTTTCCTTTTAGTTTTGGGATGAAGTTGGAGCTAAATATGTTGTTAACATGTTTCATGAGTTAATACTTCAGTAATCTTAAAGGGTTAGTTCACCCCAAAATGAAATTTCTGTCATTAATTACTCACCCTCATGTCTTTCCACACCTGTAAGACCTTCGTTCATCTTCAGAACACAAATTAAGATATTTTTGATGAAATCCGATGGTTCAGTGAGGCCTGCATTGACAGCAAGATAATCAACACTTTCAGATGCCCAGAAAGCTACTAAAGACATATTTAAAACAGTTCATGTGACTACAGTGGTTCAACCTCAATGTAATGAAGCAACGAGAATACTTTTTGTGCACCAAAAAAACAAAATAACATCTTTATTCAACAATATCTATTGATGGGACTGCCAAAGTCATGTGATTTCAGTAAACGAGGCTTCATTATGTCATAAGTGTTTCGAAACGTTTCGAAATTTCAATGGTTCACGTGACTTTGGCAGTTTGATACACGCTCCGAACCACTGATTCGAAACAAAAGATTCGTAAAGCTTCGTGAAGCAGTGTTTTGAAATCGCCCATCAGTAGATAATGTTGAATAAAGTCATTATTTTGTTTTTTTGGCGCACAAAAAGTATTCTCGTCGCTTCATAACATTAAGGTTGAACCACTGTAGTCACATGAACTGTTTTAATTATATCTTTAGTAGCTTTCTGGGCATCTGAAAGTGTAAATGATCTTGCTGGCAATGGAGGCCTCACTGAGCCATCGGATTTTATCAAAAATATCTTAATTTGTGTTCTGAAGATGAACGAAGGTCTTACGGGTGTGGAACGACATTAATGACAGAAATTTCATTTTTGGGTGAACTAACTCTTTAAATCAGTGCTGGCATTTGACACAGTTTCTTGGTTTCTTAAACTTGTCCTTTAAATATAATTTAATTGTTGCTCATCTGAATCTCCTCTTCTTTTTTATACAAGCACTGGACAATATTTACAGTGTCCTGTTTGTCTCCTGAGGTTTTCTAGTTTTCATGCACCATTTGTAATGTGGGTCAGTAACTGGCATCAGGCGTATATGTGTAACCGTTCTGAATCATTGAGCTGAAATATCTCATATCTCATCCTCATGGCCGTGGCACTCCTCTAATTCACCTCTTGAGCCGCTGTATCCATTGCTAGAAGTTACTGTCTGACTCAGTGCCTGAAAAGGCCTCTCTAAAGATAGACGCAGGGCAGTCAGCTGTTCGGCAAGAACTCTTTCGATAACTTTATCTATCAGCACACTTAAAGAAAAACATATGTTTTTTTTAATGGGTCAGTCCATATCTAACCCTGTACACAACAACAGAGGAACATTAAATGCCATTAAATGACATTTCTGCAAGAACAAAAGAACGCACTGCCTATTTGACTTTTCATTTAATTTAGTTCTGTGAAAACTGTGAATAACTTCATTAAAGGGGTCATGAACTGCATTTTTAAATTTTACAATGTTCTCTGGTGTCCAATTATAATGTTATCAAGGTTTTTATATCAAAACACATCCTAATTAAGAAGTAATAAGCTTATTTTCTAGACCCTCCAAGTTTGGTTCAATGGACTTTCAGGTATAAGACTGAAACAGGTTTATATAATGGAAAAAAATGACTGCATGCCTACAAATGAAGATGGATATATTTCTGCAAAGATGGAAAAGTATTACACTGTATTTAGATATGTAACTAAGACGGGTCATAGAGACTAGTATGGCAAGTTAATGTAACCTGCTCCTGTCATCTTATATACAAACGTTTCCTCCGCAAAGAAAATGCATTTATGATAGTAAATTTTTTTTTTCCCTCAGTTGTAAGGGGTTTGAATGTTGGGGATGCTCTGTAAAAAGATAAGACTTGAAAGTAAACGCCCAGTATGATTGGCTAACAGTTTTGCATATTAAAATAAATTTTAATGGCCCCGCCATTCCGCGTGTCGAATTGTTTTGAAAATTTCTGATGTTAGTTACCAGAAAGTTTAAGTATTTGCCAATAATGTGAAACATTTATGGGTATTACATGCATTATAAGTCTTGGTTGTGACAAATCACTGTAAAAAAAGAATTGTTGGTTTAACTTAAAGTAAGTTATCTGGTTGCCTTAAAATTGAGTTCATTGAAATTAAAAATTTGAGTTAATACAATGAAGGCGATTGGTTTAATCAACAGAAACTCAAAATATTATGTTATCTGAACCACAATTATTGAAGTTGATTTGACAACAGAAAAAATGTTGTGTTAAATCATGAAAATAATTTTCTACAGTGTAGTTACCAACGTTATAGTTGACAAAGGATGACTTACGGTGTTTCGTGTAGACAGAATTATGAATGAATATACCATTGTTACCATGGCTATTCATCATTCATCTTTTTCGATATTTTTAAAAAATATTTTTCACTTTATGTTTTAAATAAAATGTAACGTTACTGATGACAAAACAGAAGATGTTGCTCACTGAAGCTTTTATTCAGGATTACAGTGAATCTGACTGGAACTTCATTAAAAATAAAGTTTTCTTAAAGTGCCCCTATTATGCTTTTTCAGTTATTACCTCTCATGTAGTGTGTAATATAGCTGTTTGTGAAAGTGAAAGGTCTGCAAAATTTTAAAGATCAAACTGCACAATAAATAAAGTTATTGTCTCCCAAAAGAATCGATCCTGAACTGCCTGAAATGAGCAGAATAACCTAACGATTGCTTCTCAAATCTCTCGTGGGATTTGCAAAACGCTTACCCATTAAAGATGGGACAGTACCCACTTTATTTGGACCAAATTGCTTTGTGTTTTATATTGTGTATGTCTCCGGCTAACTCACGTTATTACTGTCTTACTGAAATACTTCTGATAATCATCTGTGGGCCACTATTACCTAAAACTGTGTCCATTAATGCAGATTATCTGTCATTCTTCTGTTATTCAGTCATTCATGTAAGTGCTCAGCTAACGTATGCGCTGTTATTGATACTGTTAATGATACAGTTCCCACATGTGCACCGCAATAAATTAGAAATATACACATCAGTTTGTTGATGGACATACACTTGTTAATGCTGATGGTGAGGAATTACAGTTGCAACATCTCATAATATACGTCAAACTGAGTAGTGCATCACTGAGAAACGTCCTGCTCAAGTCATCCTCGCAATGGAGGTTCGGGTTGAATAACTAGTTCTTCCAATGTTTCATCATCGGACTCACGCTCAGATTGATATGGTAAAATCGATGCCATTGTTACTGTCTTTATACAGCGTGTACAATCGCTGAGGACTGAGGAAGATCTGAAGCTGAAGTTCAGTTATGGTAATGGGTGTTTGGTTTCCGACAGGCGCTGTAAGCGGTCGACCAATCACAACAGACTGTGCCATCTGACCAACCACAGCAGATTAGGGTCTCTGAAAGGAAGGATTCAGAGAGACTGAAGCATCGGACGAGTCGTTTGAGAATCACTGAAAAATGTGGTGATGTGCAATGTATATTATGAGAAAATGAAAGTGTTTTTTGACCTTTGATACATGTAAACCTGTTATAGGAGACCTCCTAAACATAATTAGGAACCTTTAAAATAGCATAATAGGGGCACTTTAATGTTAGGATCACAAGGAAGGCAATGCAAAGACTGTTTTTCCACAACTTGCAAATGTCTTGTAATCCTCAGAGGCGTCTCTATGGTTTTGTTGCTGGAGTAATCCTGTGCTTGTGTCTCTCTCGTATTTACTACTACATGACATGTGCGAATCTGTGGGCGGGGCTAAAGAGTCAATGATGAAACGAGTCGTTTTCTGAGATATTTTCAGGATATTTTTAATGGTAAAATGACCTCTCTGAAAATTTGACTTCTCAATTCATGACCTCTTTAACACATTGAATTGGCCAGACGTGATTGATACATTAGAAATGGTCCACAGATTTGAAGAATTTTTTTTTTTTATTAATCAGAAATAAAACTATTCTCAATTTAAGTAAAATTATGAAAGATTATATAATAATTGTATAAACCTGCAATACAGTATATATTGGTATATCGTGACTTACAGTAAGCAAAAGCAAAGAAATACAGTCTCAATTTTCTTCAGTCCATGGTATCAGTCAACAATGCCTGTATTAATAGCTGCTATTAGATTATTTTGCTTAGCTACATGAGTAAATACATGGTTATTCATTTATGATAGCCTGGACATGATCATGATTGCACAAGTGTGATCCTTAATAAATGACCTCTGGCAGGATCACCACAACAACACACCACATACTGTGTTACATATGTGCTGCTTTTAAAGGGGGCGGAGCTTCTACAGTCTATTTTTGATCTGTTGTTGTCACTCTTTCTTCACCCCTCATTGATGTAACATGGCATTTGGAAAAAGTTAAATGTCTGATATTTATCATTAGGCTATGAACATTAAATGTAGTATCAAAAAATGGGATAGTTTACTCAACAATGAATATTCTGTCATTATCTACTCTCCCTCATGTCATTACAAACCTGTATTCTGTTATTCGAGAATTTTTGAAGAACTCTTTTTCATACAATGACAATTTATAGTGACCACGGCTGTCAAGCTCTAAAAATGACAAAGCACACCATAATGTAGGCTATCCTAACAACCAGACGCAATGTGATATTCCAGCGACAAGCAATTTGTCTGTCCATACAAGACAGACAAAATCAATAACAAATCACAGCCAATCAGAAGAGCGTGTGGGCGGAGCTCTCTCTGCAAGTGAACTCCCTTCTTGCACTCAAAACGAAGTGGATAAAAACAAATATAACAAAGACTAACAATTTTAACATTATTAAAAACAATCTTTGTCATGAAGTATACTTGTTAGTTCACATTGTGTTTACAGTTTGAACGTTCTTGTTTCCTTCAAGTTATTTTCAAGATTAAGGTAATTTTTATGGCTATTAAAGTCATGCGAAAATTATATTCAAACTCAAATTTAACCTGTCCAAAATTTATAAGTACCTGAGATAATCATTCTGTATTTTAAGTCTTCTTAAAGTCACAATGAGTCAGTCACAATTTTTTATGGAATAGTTTAATATCACAGTATTTATTATAAATGAATTATCCGTGCACATCACTATTTTTTTTTCCGTTCACGTGCCTTGTAATCTTGAATCAGAATAACTTCCCCTCCCTCTTGCAGCGACATCTCTTCTCTGATGACGAGGGCGGGGCAACCTGTCACTCACATGAGATCCACCAATAGCAAACCACAACCATCCAATCAATTCCCCACTGACAAAATCAAGCCCCGCCCAACATTTGTTCTTGTTCGAGAAGCAGTTTCAGTCGGATATACGTCACAACAGGGAAGAAACGATGCCGACTTGAGATCCTTTTTGGTAACTTAAAAAGTTTTTTAAAATTTCTCTTAAAAAACAACAGCATGTGAGTTTAGAAGAACATCATCATGAGGGCGAGTAAATAATTACAGAATTTTTATTCTTATAACTAGTGATTATGGAATCACTGAAAGCAATACACAAAGTCGTTGGTTATGCGGGCAGGGTGTTGAATCTGTTAAAAATACCCTCCGCTGTCCTAGTGCCCTATTTGCCGAGCCATATATGGACACACTGACATTGGGGTTCAGCGTTTGGCAACTTGAAAGCAGTTGTCGCCCATCACGCATGCGCACCAGTGGCGTTTCTCTCATTCACGATGACCGACAACAGAAAAGATACATTTTAACAATGTTTAGATGTCTAACCGAACTTACATGCCACCAATCATTCACAACAACACCTGTTAAAACCCCGAATCATGTGTTTTATGCGCACAATTCCCTGTGCTACAACATCGCATATCAACAATAGACGTTGTCGATCACATATTGCGCAAAACAAACACTCGCGATCAGCCATATCGAAGTAACGGCGACCGTTTAGAACAGCATGCGCGTGAATCTGTAATGATCAGAAAGAGACCGTGCGTCTGTCGACTGCATGCATCCACCATTGGCCATCCGTCTTTGTCTTGACCAGATGGGGATAAAATGAGGAAAGTGCGAGTGCTTTACATTCACAACAGTATTAGAAGATGATGATGAGGACATTGACAGAGGCTGTGAGGTTATGCGATCCACACAATGAACACAAACTCACCTTTTGGATTCTTTTCAACGCCATTTGCTCGCTGTATTACAGCACACTGTTTGATCTAGTTCAGATACTGTTGGCCTGTACAGTTTGGATGAGAACGCGGTTGTTTTTCTCCTCAGGGTCACACGTTACGTATGTAATAACACAAAAGCACGGATTCGGACATTCACACCGCTGTTTAAACGGCAGTCGCCGATTTGAGGAATTCTTACCCCCTCTAACCTCACTGACAGTTTTTAGTGCTGTACTAGACAGCAGGAAGGTAATCTCGCGATACAACGCAACGTATTTTAGATAATATCGCGATACTAGAGCTTGCGCGTGGTGTTAGAGCGGTGATCTTGGGAAATGTAGTTCTGTAGTGCTAAAGTTGCAAAAAGAATGTGAAATAAGAAAATTGTGATCGATGATGAAAATAAATCTACACCTTAATCATTCTACTTGACGTCTGTCTCGTTTAGCTACACTAGTATATCTTTTTCTTTTTATTTACTTCCACTAACATGCCTTTTATAACTTAGAATAGGTTATAAATTATATTTTTAATACACGCGAATATGCTTACTGTTTGTTTTTCCCTAAAACGCAAATCCCTGATAATAAATGTGTAGTAAGGTTTGAATGCCCATCCAATGTACTGCTGTGGTTTCTCTATCCCCAAGATGGCGCTGTTTGACTATTTAAGTGGTGGAAAATCCAAAATATTTATTTTCTTTATAAAAAAGCAGAAAACCGCGGCACATCATTTCCATCACGTGACATAAAGCACAATTTATCAAAAGGGGGTCAAACCCGTAATATGAAGTTTTACCTGTAAATATGAAGATACGTTTCTCTGATGGATTTTAAATCGTAATTTTGGCCACCCCTGAAATGGGTCATACCATTAACATTACCCGAGTAGTTGAATTAAAGGGACAGTTCACCCAAAAATGAAAAATCTGTCACCATTTACTCACCCTCAAGTTGTTACAAACATTATTCAGAATATCTTCTTTTGTGTTCGGCAGAAGAAAGAAATTCATACAGGTTTAGAACAACTTGAGGGTGAATAAATGATGACAGAATTTTAATTTTGGGGTGAACTGTCCCTTTAAATACAATATAAAACTGCTCATTCAGGGATGTGCACATGGATATAAAACAAAGGGTTTGTGAATTTCAGGTTTTCATGTTTTTTTTTAATACAATTTTTTGAATTATAATATCTGATGGCCATAACAACGGTTTCATAAACTGTTTTGTTTCATTATTGTGTAACTGTTTAAATTTCACTGAGTAAAGCCTATAATTTAAAAGACTATTATATCCTTTAAACAGCCGATAATAGGTAGGTTCCCCTTGTGACAACCTTGTGTTTAATGAACTGTATCTTGTTTCCTGGGCAGTAACAGTGGAAATGTTCAATAGCTGTTTTGTAGCCAGGACTTTGTCTAAACAGAGAAAAACCTACTCTGAGAAATATTTTCTGGGGTAAAAAGTCTGGTTTCCCCCATCACTTTATAAAAACACTGACAGTGAGAAATAATTTATGTGGGTAGAAAGTGTTAAAATGCAGTTTTCTGCATCATATTTTGGCGAATTATTGGTAAAATTTACAGTGGGTTATATTAACATTTTGTACTATTCAATACTCAATGATCAGTTTATTGTCTGCCACGTGCACGAGTATCAAATGGCCTTGATGAATCTAGTGTAAGATATTGTATTGTGTCATAAAAGACTGTATTTCGTCTCAGGTTTATCCAATATAACTGTGACACTAATGGCTTCTCTGTCAGCCTGAGGCAGAGTCATGATCTCTCTGAGTGAATTTTATTCCAGCTGCTTAACATTGATAGCTCCTCTCCTGTAAAGCTGCCCCCTATTGTGTGCTTAAAGTGAGCCAGGCCAGGGTTTATAGCTGCTTTAACAATGAGAAACTCTCCTAAAATTAAACAATGTGCTGTTATGATCAGTGAGTAAACAGTCTCACAAACACTCTTGTTATGTTTATAATATATAAGGTATGAGCAAAATCAGTTTTTTTACAGTCTAAAGAAGATGATTCTTTAAAGGTTTTTTACACGTAATAATAGTTAGAATTATATCATCTTGAATAACTGCTTAATGCTAAAATGGTTATTTGTGTTAAGGCCCGTCCACACCAAGAACGATAACTATAACGATAACTATATTTGCGTCCACACGATAACGGTCTGTTTATTCTGCGGTTTCAAAGTGTGTACAACATGTTTTTGCTGTTCTTGTTGCATTTACACGGCTTTAACCAGCAGATGTCCTCAGCATGCTATGTTTCGAGTGAATAGCTAGCGTAATCCATCTAATCTAACAGTGAATTTAACTGACGAAGGGTGTGTCTCAATCAGCTCCCTTGCTCCCGAGCTCGTGAATCAGTATATCGTGTAGGCCTACACGAATTCGGGCACTGGTAAGGACAGTAAAGGACGCTGGTTCACTACACACTGGGACACTTATGACTCTATTTCCGGCGACGTGACAACGTCCTCATTGTACAACATCACTACTGGTATTTATGAACAAAAGCAGAGCTGATATCTTTCTGACATTACTTGTAAAGTACATTATGATAAATTCTTTGCTTGATACATATACGTGCAACATTTCAGCCGTAAATAAATTATAAATGTTAGCTAAATTACCTGTCTAGCTATAATGCTGAAATATAATGAAATAATGGTTTGTATTTTTAAAATCATCTATCGCGCGTCGTTATGTGTAGTGTGAGTTGGCTCACGTGATTTAAGTTTCGCGCTTCAGAACTTCCGTTAAGGGAGCGTATAGTGAGCATCGATGCTCCCTAGTTTTCACGGTGCATTGTGGGACTTTTTAGGGAGTGACCGTTTCAGTGTCCTGGAAGGATTCTGCGATTGAGACAGCCCTTAAATGGCCGACTCCCTGGTCAGTGCCCTGACTACTGAACTAGGGAGCTGATTGAGACACACCCGAAGTCAGTATAGTAAAATAAAAACAACGCCTAGTTTTTTTCACTGCATCTTCAAAAGAAGCAAGACAATGTTGTCGAAACTAGCGCTGGATATCAGGTTATTTTTATGTTACACTGTTTGCTAGCCTGGTTTAATGATCTCATAATACTTCTCACCATTTATTCGAGGGTATGACCGATTTCCATATCCATTTTCTTTAAAGTACACTTTTGTCAAACAGTGGCTTTTCTGGCGATTAACTTCTCAGCCATGTCGTCCGCCATTTTAAATGCGCGAGCCCTTAAATTAGAACGGATTATGATTAGCTGTCGGTAGTTTTATCGTTCAGCAGCTGAAAAAAATAGTTCTGAAAGTGATCATAACGTTTCTGTATATCGTTATCGTTATAGCTGTGGGGTGGACAGTGCTATACTCTTATATTTTAGAGCGATTTTTTAGAACTGTATCTTTATCGTTATCTTTATAGTTCTTGGTGTGAACGGGCCTTTAGAGTTTGGGGATGAAAATTCACTGTCCAAACTTAAATGGTTGTAATTCAAGAACACTTTGGAATATAGACATAAGGCTGGTCTTGTTTTAAAGATGAAATTTGGCAGATTATTGCAGAAGTGAAATAACTTATGTAAGTGAAACAGAAAAAAAGTTATAGAAGTTCAAGTTTATGAAAATGTAAAATGTAAAAATATAATATTTTATATTTTATATAAAATATATATTTTACAAAACACGTTTTACTCTAAAACTGCAAGGAAATCAAAGCCAAAAATCTGAACAAGTTGTGTTCCAAATTTCAGGTTGATATCTCAAAAAATGAGCTTTCAGTAAGATTTTGTTTGGGCGCAGTACCACACTTTTTCACTAGATGACAACCAAGCTCCATTACTGACCATATAAGGGCGCCTCCATTTCCATATATGGTTTGAGTGATCTGAACCATATATTTCCATTATTTTCATACAATTTATGAAGTAGACATCCTATATAGAAGTAGTATGGGAAGTTTGGCAGAATTTGATATGAATTCAGCCTCTAATAAACATAAAAACAACATGTATGTGGGTTATAGATCGCCGCCACAATCATAAATGTATTTTTTTTCCTATTAAAAACATTTTCAGACCTTTTTTTCTCAAAAAATTGAATGGATGTTATCTTTTGAACTCTTGGCATGAAAACAAACATGTTTCAACCAATCTTTAATGATTTTTCATGTTCATCGCTATTTAAAAATAAAGGTCTGAACATGCCTTGTGAGTATGAAAATATGCTTGTTGCAAATTGATAAATTACTGCTCCTCTGTAATTTATTTTGAAAGTCGCCAAATATGAAAACTAGAGATTCTAAGCTTTCAAATGATATATAGTTTGTCAAGATTAGTTTAGGTTTAGTATAGGATATTACTGTTTTAAATATGTAATGGCTGTGGGCCCACCGGTGGGCCAGTGACAGTTAACAGGTTTTAACTACACAGACTGTTAACACACAGGTACTTGATATCCTTCTTAAAATGTCTGTAATTTTTTTTTTTTTTTTTTTTTTTTTTTTCTGGTTTCCTACTAAACATGTCTTTTTTTTTTCTCAGAACATGTAAGTATGAGCAGCTCTGTCGAGTTGAGGATACTTCTCTTCTCCAGGAAGCAAGTAAGTGACAGAAATATTGAATTTATGATCCATATAGTTAAGACTTCTTAATTATTGCTTAGGTTAATGCATAAATATGCCCATTATTTTTTAGCACTTTTCCCTTTTAACATACTGTCCATCCACAATGGATTTACTAAAATGAAATGGGGCCAATTTTTTGGAGGATTTAAAAGCAGAAACGCAAAGTTTATATTTTTATAAAATCACTTGCATTAATTCTTCTGTATTATTTGAGCAGTAAAGATGTTCTTGACAGCCGTTTTAGGGTTTCATGGCATTATGTTGCAAAGTTTTCTTTACTTTAAAATATTGTTTATGTCTTGTGGCTATACAGTATATTGAAACAGATTTACAGATTTGCCTCATTCAAGTAAAAATTAATTTTTTTTTTTTGTAATCAACATTATGCCACAAGTGCTGTCGATAAAGTTTAACTTGTACTGAAGCCGGGGTATTCCTTTAATAATAAATGCAATAAGGCACTCAAAGCTGTGCTATATTGTGAATATAATGTTAAAAAATAAACCTCAGCTGTTCATAACTAGGACTATATTAACAATACAGCCAGTGTTGCCAAGTCCAGCTACTTTAACATTGTTGCCGCGGGTTGTTTTTCATATCCGCGGGTTTTAGCAACCCCAAATAACATGATATTTAGCCCCAAGAATAAGAATTTTACCAGGAGAACCCTGCAAAAAGCACAATCACATTTATATAGCTTAAATAAGCGAGTACAGATGAGGACAAGACCACCTTTTTGAATGTGCATTTGTCTTATCTCTAAAGTTCGGCCAAAAATAAAAAGTCATCATTCTCACGTCGTTCCAAACATACGTATGACTTTTTTGCTTCTGTGGAACACAAAAAGAGATATTCTGAAATTTAATGAATGACATAAGGGTGACTTTTTATTTTTGACTGAACCGTCTCTTTAACAAAAGCTATGCTATCTGTGAATATGGATCTCATATTGCCACATGAATTGCGTTAGCTGAAATTCCTGCCACCACTTATATTTAATGTTAGACATCCAGCCAGGTTGTTACTTTTAACCAATGAGACGTGGCTTAAAATCTCATAACACCCCCTCTTAAGATTCCCAGACAATTCAATTGGATTTGTACATTTTTCGAATGGTACGATCTGAATGATCAAGTGTTGCTGATCAACAGCACACAGATGTGTGTGTCATCTCTCAGCTCGTCTTCCATTAGTTAGTGAGGCCGGCGATACTTCATTTCATTATCTGTTTAGGCTAGCAGAGGAGCACGCTGATAAACCGGGGGATTGTGAGGGTGATTACTTTATCATTGTGCTGCCTCTATTCATGTGCGAGTCAGCTGGCTGCTCGGATTTCTGCGCTGCCTTGTCTCTCGGACCCTCATGAGTTTCCCTCTCTGTGTTTTAAACAAGGCGAGGACAGAAGAGCGGCCATTCTCTTCACAGGCCTGCATGAATAGCTGGCACTGTTCAGTGCTCTTAAATGGCTCTCCTCAGTGTCAGGTTTAGGGATCTCTCTTCAGTGTGACACTGAGAAGGAGTATTTTCCTTTTGCAGACCTAGAGATTCCAGCTGATAATATGGCATTGTCAGGGCTCATCCCTGCTCTTTGAATAACTCCAGTGTCCTGGAGGAGTCAGATGCAGTGGAGAAGAGAGGAGAGCAGGGGAGGGCGGCCGTCACTTCTTAAGACACTTAGAGGGAACAGGAAGCCCACATCTGAGTCACTGAGCATTGGAAAGAAAAATCACAGATGAAATCTCGCTACGGTCTGAGGTGTTTCTCAAGGAAAGCAAAGAGAATCTAACCTCTGTAGAGTTTTAGAAGAAATCGCCAAAAGACAGAGATCTGAAATTCTTCCCAAAGTTTTGGGATATGCTATTCTAACTTTCAAGATTCTGCAGAGGTCTGCAAGTGTGTGATATTTCAGAGTTATTCATTTGAAGAAAATATGGTGCCCCATTAAAATGGTAATTTTAACAGATATTATTCAGTTTAACTTTTTTTTTTAAACTGTAAGATTAATCAATTAACTGAGGCAAATGTGCTCTATAAAATGCGTTGTTATTATTATTATTTACTAATTCTATTCAGTTTTATGAACTATTGGACTGCAATATGTAAAATTAAGACTGCTAAGTACATATACACCACCATTTAAAAGTTTGGGGTCAATAAGATTTTTTTTTTTTTTTTTAAAGAAATTAATATTTTATTCTGCAAGCATGCATTAAATTGATCAAAAGTGACAGTAAAGACATTTATAATGTTACATCAGATTTCTGTTTCAAATAAATGCTGATCTTGAACTTTCTGTTCATCAAAGTATCCTGAAAAAAAAAATGTATCATGGTTTTCACAAAAATCTAACTGTTTTCAACATTAATAATAATCAGAAATGTTTCTTGATCATCAAATCAGCATATTAGAATGATTTCTGAAGGATCATGTGACACTGAAGACTGGAGTAATGATACTGAAAATTCAGCTTTGATCACAGGAATAATTTTACAATATATTCACATAGAAAACAGTTCTTTTAAATTGTAATAATAGTTCACAATATTACTGTTTTTACTGTACTTTTGATCAAATAAATGCAGACTTGGTGAGCAGAAGAGATGTCTTTTAAAGACATTAAAAAACGTTTAAGCAAGTGTACTTTTTAAAGGGTTAGTTCACCCCAAAGTTAACATTTTGTTATTAAAGGATTAGTTCACTTCTGAATGAAAATTTCCTGATAATTTACTCACTCCCAAGTCATCAAAGATGTTGTTCATGTCTTTCTTTCTTCAGTCGAAAAGAAATTAAGGTTTTTGATGAAAACATTCCAGGATTATTCTCCTTATAATGGACTTCAATGGCCTCCAAACGGTTGAAGGTCCAAATGTCAGTTTCAGTGCAGCTTCAAAGGGCTCTACACGATCCTAGACGAGGAATAAGGGTCTTATCTAGAGAAACGATTGGTCATTTTCTAAAAAAAAAATAACCACGAATACTCGTCTTGCACTGCTCTGCGATGCGGCACATATTACGTAATCACGTTGGAAAGGTCACGCGTGACGTAGGCGGAAGTACTGATCCAGTGTTTACAAAGCGAACGTGCAAAGACTAAGTCACACTTTACAAAAAAAAGTAAAACAACAATATCGAACAATTTTGGAGTTGGAGGAGAAAATGGAAAAAACCTGGAATGTTTTCCTCAAAAACCTTCATTTCTTTTCGACTGAAGAAAGAAAGACATAAACATCTTGGATGACATGGGGGGTGAGTGAATTATCAGGAAATTATAATTCTGAAGTGAACTAATCCTTTAATTACTCCCCCTCATGTCATTCCAAACCTGTAAGACTTTCGTTCATCTTCGGAACACAAATGAAGATCTTTTTGATGAAATCTGAGAGATTTCTGTCCCTCCATTGTTTGCCTTTGCAACTACCACTTTGACACTTAAAGAAGATCATAAAGGGATTGGAAAACTAATCCATATGAATCAAGCTGAGCTTCCGGAAGAGGTTTGTTCTTGTGCATCATTCAGGTTTGGTTGAGCTTCTGTTTATGCTCACTGATCAAGGTTTACATGTGAGTAAACGCCTAAATTAAATCTATTTACAATCTATTTATTAAATATACAGAAATCTCTCAGATTTCATCTGAAAGATCTTCATTTGTGTTCTGAAGATGAACGAAAGTCTTACGAGTTTGGAATGAGTAAATGATGACAGAATTTTCATTTTGGGGTGAAATAACCCTTTAAGTCCCACCAACCTCTTGTTTTGATGTCTATCAGGGGTTTGAAGCTCTAATTTGGCTGGTCAGACCCCTGAAACCCCCCATAAATAACACCCTGGTTATAACTTTAACTGAAAAAGAAATGTTTAGTGTTCTGCACTATATTTATGTCTCTGATCAAGTAATTGATCACTTGACTCTTGTACAGACAATCAGATGTTCTTGTTTCCACTGAACCACAAGATGCTCTTTGGATCATTCTGAAAATTATGCTGGAGAACATGTTAATTAAAGTAAAATGAAACTTCCAATTCAGTATCTCACAAATTATCATATTGATAATATAATTTGCAATGAAAAGAAATTGTGTTAATGTTGGAAAAAACATCAAAATAGCAAAACAGAAGCATTTACATTTGTGAAGTGATGATGTGACAGTAACATTTTGAGTTGATTTGATTATTTTGTTTATTTCTTAGTGTTATCAACAATCCTAGAGTACCGCCCTCTTTTTGCTGTGCAAAATATAGATGACAAAAAACAGTGTTGATAAGATTATGTAATCAATCCAGGCGGGCTGAAGCACTTGCCAAGCTTGTGTTTATCAGGAATTCTTTGCGCTCGTGGCAGATTTCAGTAGCGCTTCAGGCATGGGACGAGGGCAAGAGAAGTGTGAGTGTATGCGTGTGAGCGCTCATAAAATTAGAGAGTCTCATACTCTCTCTCTACCAGTGTTGGGTTACCATAGACCAAACACGTTGCAGTATTTTAGAGTGTCTACTTTCACCACCCTAGTAATGATGGATGCCCCCAGGTCCTGGGGTGCTGCGCATGTGTGTGTGTGTGTGTGTGTGTGTGTGTTATAGGAGAGGCCTGACCTCTCTCACACTGAACACAATTGAAAGTGGCACTGTAATGTGAGCAGAAGGGCCTGTGGGTGATCTTGGCCCACTGGCCATATCTGAGTGAGAAAGCCCCCTTTATAACTTTCAGAGACCTTAAAGTTCAACACTCAAACGAGCTGTTTTCATATGTACATGTTTGTTGTAGTAGCATCTATCATTTGAAGATATGTCAAAGGCCTGTTCTGAGACCAGCTGCTTGCTTGATAAGAGAATGTGTTTCATCCAACTAAATCAAACTAAAAGTGAAAAAAGACACTTTAAAGCAACGCAAATCACAAAATGAGAAAATTTTAGTGTTTTACAACAAAAGCATGTAGTGAAAAGGTTATAGTCCTCATTTTCTGTGAGGAACAGTCCATTGTATGGGGAAAAAGCAGAAAAAATCTCCAAAAAATCTCCTTTTGTGTTCCTCCTAAGAAATAAGGTCAAGGGTCAATGATATGTCATGTGGTGCAACTCTCCCCCCAAAAATGAAATAATATTTATGAATGAATAATTTATTATACGTGTAATATATGATTACTTTTTACTTGATGTTACACCACATTACATTTTTAGAGTAATTAAATTTTAGCTTATGCTGAAAAGTTTTTCAAAACCATATGAAGCCAACAAGTACAAGGATTACATTTCTAAGAACTTGGCACGTATTTTATAACCCGTACACTTTAGCATACTTTTATAAAGACTACTTAAGTGAGAATATAAGAATATAAGTGCGAACTGAATGTAATGTTTTCAGACATTGTATTTACAATTAAATGAAAATGTATTATAGTTTAAATTCATATTAAATCCAATTAGTTCTGCCACTTGAGTTATGTAATTTCAAAATTTCTTCTGTTGTCTTTGAAATATGGTGAAAGTGAAATATAGCTATTGTTGAAGCATTTATGGTCAACTAAAATAGTGTATGGTGATCTTGAATTTAGTACATTTAAAATATATTAACTTTAAATGTAATATTGAATAGCACGCTACAGTTAAAATTACAATCAAATGCTTTACATGTGATTTATTTTTGTTAGTCAACACATCAAAATAAGTGTACTTTAAAGCATGACAAAAGATGATTAAAACAATATGTACTTCAAACTTTTTAATTAACCTTTTAAATACATTGTGCCCTATTTTTACGGATTTTTTTAGGGTGTAGAACGTTTGTCCTTTTTCTTTATCATGGACACTCTTATATGTCATTATCCTCATAGATTTGGAACAGCATGAGGGTGACTTAGGCCCTGTTAACACCTGGTATTAAGACGCGTTTTGATCGATCAGATGACAAGTGGAAGAGGGAGACACATTCCCGTTTACACCTGGTGTTTTAATCCGTCTCTTTTGTCCACTTTCAACCACTTCTGTCCTGATTTCTTCGAGGGGAGGACTATGGGCGGGTAAATGTATGGGCTTTTTCAGATCTTTTGATCTAATGGACAAAAGAAGCTTGCACAATTTACATATGAACACGACCGAAGATGACAGAAAAACATACAGAAAGCATCAGCTTTCGTTTCTGCTCTGACAGCCGCAAGACCAGCTGAACGCTGTGAGTGTGTGTTAGAAATCAGGAATGGTGAGGATCAGGAACTTTGTGCTGGTACGTTTTTCATCTTCAAAACAAATTTGGGTCTTCAGCCGACAAAGTTTAAATCCCGTCTGGCTAGAGCGCTTCCCATAATCTTTACGCATTAGTTCAGTAGGTGGAGAGTAGGTGGTTTTTTGTGGCTGTTTGAACACATTCGACCACATGAGCGCTTACACTACGAAAGCAATCCGGTCGAATGTGTTTTCGACTTCTTCTTGAAGTGGTCAAAAGTGGACAAGCTCAAAACATTTTACAGCCCGTTTACACCTATATTTAGAGTCATCCACTTGTGATCCAATTGACCAAAATGCATCTTAATACCAGGTGTAAACCAGTGTTAATTTTGGCAGTCATTTTTGATTTAGTCTTAGTCTTTATCTTCAGACGAAAATGCTCTTTAGTCTTAGTCACATCTTAGTCATTTTTGTCTTAAATATTTTAGTCTAGTTTTAGTTGACAAAGTCATTGCATTTTTGTCAAGTTTTAGTCATTTCTTTTAGTCAAACTACACCAACATTAATTTTGATAGCTATTTTATATGTAGTCTTTAGACAAAATAGTCATTATAATTTTTCTCTTTAGACCAATTCATTTAAGCTTATGAAAAATTTGAATCAAGGTAACAGGCTGTATTGACATTGCACTCTTAGCAGTCGCACTTGTGCAATTCTACATATCCCTCTTCATTCTCAAAGTTTTTAGAGTGTCGTACCCTCTGAGGGATTTAACATCCTTCTGCGTACCCTCTCATATCCACTTACTGCAGTTACACCTTTTCCATTAAGGGACAATATTTGCCCTCTTAAATAGATTTTTCCAGTGCATTTTTTTATCTTTATAAATACCTTTATAAAATAAATAATGCTTTAAATAAAAAATAAAAAAATCAATAAATACAATGATGATAAAAACGAAGTGATACTTTTAAATATTACATTAAAACCACCCGTAGGTGGCGGTAAGTCACTGTTTTTATGAGTGAATCATCGCGTCATTCATTCTTTCAGTATCAAAGCAAGTGGCTGTATTTATGAATGGGTCAGTGAATCATTGAATCATCGACGATTCGTTCAAAGCCGCAGATTCGTTCATGAAACAGCTTGTGTGCTGCAGTTCTGCTGTGGCTTTCTTTGCAAAATTGAGCAAAAATACTGACAATACTGTTTAAAATGTACATCACTTAATATTACCCTTTTGTTTGAACTGTTGTATAAAATCAATATTCTGGAAACATTGCATTCTTGCTGGTATAAAATGATCAACATTAAAATCTAACTCACAGAAGGCAGAATCCCCACTTTTATTGTCAAGAACAGCACTAACGTAGCGGGATTTGCAGGCGTGGATGCAGTCGGTTTTGACCGCGAAAGATGAGGTAATTTGACTGAATGTCGTGTATTTATGGCATTTTACCTGCTAAAAATACATGCTCAGTTTTAATGTTATTTTAAGGTGGAGTAGAATTAAATGAACAGCAAAGCATTTTGTTCTCGTACGTCAGTTTGAGAACCACTGCTGGATATCAGCCTGCACTTTGGTTGCAGATTTAGTCAGCAAACGAGCAGCGCAATATAGATCGACTGAATGACACTTTAATTTAAGTAGAAAATCTCAAATGAAGATCTCTGTACTCCAGCTTGCTTGTCTGTGTTTTCAGATCATCCGCTCTTCTTCCTCAGTGTAGATACTATAGAGCGTGTGTGCGTGGTTGCCAGATTGCAAAGATTAAGTAAAACGTGTTAACAGAAAAGCTCTGATTGGGGGTTTAAATTCTGGAAATCTGGCAACCGTAAGCATGAACGCTCGTAAAAACAGTTTGTTGTGTTTTGTCTCCTTTATTCGACAAAAACAAAAAGTAATTTCAAAAAAGTGATTTTGTTAAAGTTTTTAGTCTTTTAGCCACATTTCAGTCTCGTCTTTTCGTCAACGATATTGCATGTGTTGATTTAGTCACGGTATCGTTTAATGAAAGTGGTGTCGTCTCTCTTCGTCTAGTCTTAGTCATTGAAAAAAAGGTCGTCAGCGAACGTTTTTCGTCATAGTTTTCGTTAGCAAAATTAACACTGGTGTAAACAGGGCCTAAATGTTAAAATAATACTCTTCCTTTAACACAAAATGCTGTATGTTACATTGCTTTTAATTTTCACATCACTTTAAATAGAGCACACAAGTTCACAGTCATCGATATATGCTTGAATTGAGCCTGAATGATCTATAAAGAGCTCTGTGCATGGTGACAAATGTTTCTTTAGTATAAATATCTGCCCTTCAGCAATCTCCAAACTCTTTGGCCACTTTGTAAAAGCACATTGCATTAAATGAAATGAAATTAAGTTAATATATATGAAGCTTCACGTATGCAAGAAACCTGTGGGAAAATCATATTTTGCTTGGCATGTTGTGCATTCATTTTAATGGCAGTTTGATTAAATTGGACCCATTGTCATGCCAGTGGAGAAGAGCAGCTACAGCCCCTTTGTTCTGCATCCACACTGAGAGGTTTGTCCACGGCTCTTATCAATGAGACTGATTTGATTATGAGCTCATAAGAGCGAGAGCAGTTCTCATGTTTATGGTGTGCTCAGCAACCCACAGCACAATGTCAGCCTGTCTGCGGGTGAATTCATGAAGAGGCTTCATTCTCTGAACTGCAGTCATGCCTGCACAACCTATTTCCTTTATCTGTGATTTAATTGTGTTTGCTGGGGCTCGTGTGTGTATGTCTAGACCTTTGTCCTGCCTACGACGGAACTGAGCCATAGGAAACACACAAGAGCTGCACGATTAATCGTTAGATCCTCGATTTAAACTTTCTGATTCCTAAATGAAAACGATTCAGTTATGTCCATTAAAGGGTTAGTTCACCCAAAAATGAAATTAATGTCATTTATTACTCACCCTCATGCCGTTCCACACCTGTAAGACCTTCGTTAATCTTCGGAACGCAAATTAAGATATTTTTGGTGAAATCCGATGGCTCAGTGAGGCCTGCATAGCCAGCAATGACATTTCCTCTCTCAAGATCCATTAATGTACTAAAAACGTATTTAAATCAGTTCATGTGAGTACAGTGGTTCAATAATAATATTATAAAGCGACGAGAATATTTTTGGTGCGCCAAAAAAAATAAAAAATAAATAACGACTTGTATAGTGATGGCCGATTTCAAAACACTGCTTCATGAAGCTTCGGAGCGTTATGAATCAGCGCGTCGAATCAGTGGTTCGGAGCGCCAAAGTCACGTGATTTCAGCAGTTTGGCGGTTTGACACGCTATCCGAATCATGATTCGACGCGCTGACACAGGAAAAAGAGCAGAAGAACGGTGCATAACAAAAAAACAAAAACAAAGTCCGCACACATCAAATGTGTCTCTCTTCGCTCATGGACAAAGGAGAATACTTTGAAAGGCTTGCTTTCAAATTATTGAAACTCAACTGCGCGAAACCAAGCAGAACGCAGAAAAGTATAGGAGGGTTGGGCTTAAGCTTTGAATGTTTAAATATAGTTTAAAGGGTTAGTTCACCCAAAAATGAAAATTCTGTCATTAATTACTCACCCTCAAACCGTTTTTACACTCGTAAGACCTTCGTTCATCTTCGAAGCACAAATTAAGATATTTTTGATGAAATCCGAGAGGTAGCCTATATGACTCGTCCATAGACAGCAATATAATCGCCACTTTCAAGGTCCAGAAAGATACTAAAGACATTGTTAAAATAATCGATGTGACTGCAGTGGTTCAACCTTAATGTTATGAAGCGACGAGAATACTTTCTGTGTGCAAAAACAAAACAAAAATAATGACTTTATTCAACAATATCTTCTCTTCTGTGTCATTCTCATACGTTGTTTACGTCCAGCGCTTCCAGGTTCTATGTCAGAATGCCGACTCATTTTTGGCCAGCTCGTGCTGATCACGTGATCAGCTTTGGCCAATACTGAGCCGGCATTCGGACGTAAACACGAAAGCCTTCACTGTGCTTACTGCATCACCTGCGTCACATAACCTTTTAAGTGGAGAAAATTGTAACACTCCTAATGCACAAGTTTTATTTTTCATTATTCTATTTATTTTATACTTTTATAACACGAAATGCTTTTCAGTTTTGTAGCTGATTGTGACCAAATACCTTTGTTTTTTATCAGCCCTGCAAAAAAATATGACCTATGCAAGAGTGCGTTCTGTTTACTGCTTAGTGCTTACTACACTATAGGATGCTGTACTGTACCAACTAGTGGACTGAATGCTGCTAGGTGGAACAAACTGTGATTTGCACTAGGGGTGCAACAGTTCAGATTACTCACGGTTCGGTTTGTATCACGGTTTTAGGCTCATGGTTTCGGTACGGTTCAGTATGTGCCATGTTCAGGTAAAAAATTACTACTGTCAAATAAAAATAAAGAAAATAAGAACAAATAATCAAACCGCACAAATAAATACAGTAAAGCAAAGATACAAATAAATAAAGCTTTTCAGGTTTTTCATCCAGTTTTCAGGTACAGAAATTGAATAAAATAGCTAATAAAATGTAAAACAACATTGCATGTAATCTTCACTGAATAAATAAAATAAAGATCAATCATTATTAATTATTAAGTTACTATTCAGTCATGAGCAATGAGTGATTTCCTTGTCTTTTGTTGTTTGATTAACATTAAAAACACATTTAGACAGCAGGAATGCAAGGGCTGCTGTCTCTTTAAGACATAATACACGGATCAGTACACTGATACTGAACACGTGTGTTCTTAGTTCACTTAAGACATAACTGACTATGCTTGCTAGGATACTCGCCAAGACGGGCATGTCGCAACTTGCACTCGAATGTTTAAATTGGCAAGGCTTAAATGAGTTTAGTTTAAACACAGATAGCGACGTGTGCTGTTCATGTCTCACCTGCGCTCACGCGCTATCAACACCCGGGTGATGACGGCGTAAATGACTGGTCATATAGAGCATGCGGCACTCGCACTGAACAATGTTTAGGGGAAGTCAGAATGCGTATCCATCGACAGAAACATACATCAGCCTAACTCTGTCTGTTTTATTTATTTTCTACAAACCATATTATAGATGCGCATGCGTCATCAGAAATGAGATGAACCGTGGTGCAAGTGCGTGCCGAACCGAGTGTGCAGAACGGTACGGTTTGATTTTTTTTTTTTTTTTTACCGAGAACCGTTTCACCCCTAATTTGCATTACTGTCTGTTCAAAATAAGAGAAACCTAGCATTGTGAATTTTTTCCATTGTCTGGTAACACTTTAGTTTAGGGTCCAATTCTTACTATTAACTAGTTGCTTATTAGCATGCATTTTACTAGGATATTGGCTGTTTATTAGTACTTATAAAGCACATATTAATGCCTTATTCTGCATGACCATATTCTACATCCCTTAATCCTACTCAATACCTAAACTCAACAACTACCTTACTGTTAATAAGCAGTGATTATTGAGGGGAAAATCATAGTTAATAGTTATTAGTTAGTTAACAGTGAGAATTGGACCCTAAACTAAAGTGTGCCCATTTTGTTTATACTGTACTGAAATACAGACCGAAGCGTGACTTCTGTGTACCGTTACACCCCTACAAGATACATAAAGGCAAGCATATATTGTTAAATTTGGCATGACGTACCTTGTTCATCAAGTTTGAATAGTCGCCTCACGGGTTAGATTTCATAAGAAGATTACTGACGGCGCCGAGTCACTATATGTTTGCATTGTATTGGAAAGGACAGTGTGGACATTTTTCAAAATAGCCTCTTTTGTGTTCTATCAAAGAAAAATATTCATAGTTTAGAACCATTTTTGGTGAACTATTGAACCAGTATCTATTTATTGTATTTGCTACAAATTGTGAGGCTTATATTGTGTTTCATAATCAGTAGAAACATCAGTAACAGTGAAAACAATCCCTGTAGACGGGCAGTATCAAATAACCAGGAAACACAGTCAAACAAAAGCCAAACCAACCTGAACATCTCAATTTTTGTATGTTCTTTACCTCAGATATTAGGGTTGACATTGTCTGGATCTGTTAATTCATTTAAAAAAATGTACTGTATATGCAATTCATAGCTACTATTACAAGTGAGGCTCCTGCACTTCCTCCCTCGCACCACCGGAGGGAGCCATCACCTGAATATTGACTGTTTTCAATTCGGACTTCATTTCCCATAGGCCCTCATTCCTGGGACTGATTGCACGCACCTGCACCACATGACACACTCACACTTCATAAGCAGCACACACACACACACAAACATTGCGAAGTCTTGATTTGCCCCGGTGATCATTTCTGAGCATTTATTGTGGATTGTTATACCTGTGTTTGATTGGACTGTTCCTCGTGTTTGATTCTCTGCTGACTGCCCTGACCTTTGCCTGTTCCTGGACTTTGTTTGTTTGCCGCCTGCCCTGATCCCTGCCTGTCCCTGTTACCGCCTCTGCCTTGTCCTCGCCATTGTTATGTTTGCATCTTCAATAAAACTGCAAATGGATCCTCACTCTGCTGAATCGTCATTACAGAAGTCTTCACCATCGACTTATTACCCGGTACCACACCTCCCAAAGGTTGAATTTTCCCTCTATCTCAGCCTGAATCCGCCGCCATGAAGAAATACATCGAGGAAGAACTCGCCAAAGGCTTCATCAGACCTTCCACATCACCTGCAGCATCCGGGTTCTTCTTTGTGAAGAAAAAAGACGGCAGTCTCAGACCCTGCATTGACTATCGTGGTCTCAACGACATAACCATCAAGTTTCGATACCCCTTGCCATTGGTACCCACAGCCCTCGAACAACTTAGACAGGCCAAGTATTTCACCAAACTGGATCTTCGCTGTGCTTATTACTTGTGCTTGCCACTATGAGACCCTGGTTATGCCGTTCGGATTGGCAAACAGTCCCTCCGTGTTCCAGTCTTTTGTCGACGATGTCTTCCGTGACATGCTCAATCGATGGGTCGTTGTATATATCGACGACATTCTAATCTACTCAAGCACCCTCGACGAACACATTCAGCATGTAAGATCCGTCCTTCAACGTCTGATTAAGCACCAACTCTACGCTAAAGCTGAGAAATGTGAGTTCCATTAAACATCCACATCATTTCTAGGATATATCATCAGCCATGAGGGGGTAGCTATGGACGAGGGCAAAGTAAAGGCAGTCTTGGAATGGCCCCAGCCACACACTTTAAAGGAGTTACAGCATTTTCTGGGGTTCGCTAACTTCTACAGGCAGTTCATAAGAAACTTCAGTGGGATCGCAGCCCCCCTAACTGCCATGACTAAACGCTCCTCCTCTCGACTTACCTGGTCACCCGATGCTCTACAGGCATTTCAGACTCTTAAGGCACAATTTACGTCTGCTCCCATTCTCCACCATCCAGACCCAGGTCTCCCGTTCATCGTGGAGGTGGACGCTTCAAGCACAGGCATCGGGGCTGTACTTTCACAACGTCACGGGACCCCTGCCAAAATGTTTCCTTGTGCCTTCTACTCACGAAAGTTGTCGTCTGCCGAACGAAACTACGATGTGGGCAATCATGAACTGCTTGCCATGAAGGCTGCGCTAGAAGAATGGCGTCACTGGCTAGAGGGAGCTCAACATCTGTTAACAATCCTTACTGACCACAAAAATCTGGAGTACTTGCGTTCAGCCAAGCGATTGAATCCCAGACAGGCAAGATGGGCTATGTTCTTCACCAGATTCCAGTTCACAGTCACGTGTCGACCTGGATCCAAGAACACCAAGGCTGACGCTCTGTCTCGAAAAAAACTGAGGAACTTAATGTGTTGGAGTCTAAGGAAAATATCATTCCTGAAAAACTGCTCGTTGCTCCTGTGCAATGGAATATCATGACCGAGATCACGCAGATCAATGCTCAGAACCCTCCACCTCCTGAATGTCCCCATGACCGCACTTTTGTCCCTGACCCTCTGCGCAACAAGCTCCTATATCAAGTTCACGCAGTTCCCAGCTCCGGGCACCCAGGTATCACAGCAACTCTACACCTTCTTAAGAACCAATTCTGGTGGCCCACAATGTCTGCAGACACCATACAATTCGTCAATAACTGTACAGTATGCAATACCTCCAAACCATCACGACAGTTACCTGCTGGTCTTCTTCAACCACTACCCATTCCTCAACGTCCCTGGTCACATATCGCAATTGATTTCATCACAGATCTCCCTGTGTCTCATGGCAACACCATCATCCTCACAGTCATTGATCGTTTCTCCAAGTCCTGTCGTCTCATCCCCCTTCCCAAACTTCCCACGGCCTTTGAGACAGCTGAAGCACTGTGAAACTACGTCTTTCGCTTCTATGGCCTGCCTGAAGACATCGTCTCTGATCGAGGCCCACAATTCACTTCAAGGGTATGGACAGCTTTCTTTAAACATCTCAATATAAACGTCAGCCTCACATCCGGTTACCATCCAGAATCCAACGGCCAAACAGAACGCATGAATCAAGAACTCACACGCTTCCTGAGAGCTTACTGTCAACAGAACCAGTCTGACTGGAGCAAATACTTAATGTGGGCCGAGTATGCACAGAATTCGCTTCAGAAACCTGCCACAGGTCTAACTCCATTCAAATGTGTACTGGGCTATCAACCTCCCCTATTTCCCTGGTCGGGCGAGCCTTCCAACCTTCCTTCAGTCACCGAATGGCTACAGCGCAGCGAGGACACTTGGAACCTCGCACATACCCACTTACAACGCGCTGTAAGGAGACAGGAACAACAGGCCAATTGCCATTGACGTCCCAGTCCTGAATATGCCGCGGGCCAATGGGTTTGGCTGTCCACAAGGGACCTTCGCCTCAGACTCCCATACAGAAAACTCAGTCCCAGGTATGTAGGCCCTTTCAAAATTATAAAACAAATCACTCCAGTTTCATTTCGGCTAGACTTGCCTTCTAATTATCGTGTCTCTCCCACTTTTCATGTTTCGCTCCTGAAACCCTCTGGTGGTCCGAGAGGAGAGTCGGAGGGAGCCGAGGCCCACAACCCCCCGCCCATTCTGATCGACGGCGAGGAGGCTTACCAGGTTCGAGAACTACTCGATTCCAGGCGCCGGGGCAGGAGACTCCAGTATCTGGTCGACTGGGAGGGGTACGGGCCGGAAGAGCGATCCTGGGTCGACGTGGATGATATCCTGGACCCCACACTCTTGGAGGGCTTTCATAGGACGCACCTGGAGAGACCGGCCCCTCAACCACGTGGTAGACCCCGGCGTTGTCCGCCTCCTTGCGTCAGGAGCTGCTCTATTACAAGTGAGGCTCCTGCACTTCCTCCGTTGCACCACCAGAGGGAGCCATCACCTGAATATTGACTGTTTTCAATTCGGACTTCATTTCCCATAGGCCCTCATTCCTGGGACTGATTGCTGGCACCTGCACCACATGACACACTCACACTTCATAAGCAGCACACACACACACACACACGTTGCAAAGTCTTGATTTGCCCCGGTGATCATTTCTGAGCGTTTATTGTGGATTGTTATACCTGTGTTTGATTGGACTGTTCCTCGTGTTTGATTCTCTGCTGCCTGCCCTGACCTTTGCCTGTTCCTGGACTTTGTACGTTTGCTGCCTGCCCTGATCTCTGCCTGTCCCTGGACTTTGTTTGTTTGCTGCCTGTCCCTGTTACCGCCTCTGCCTTGTCCTCGCCATTGTTATGTTTGCCTTTTCAGTAAAACTGCAAATGGATCCTCACTCTGCTGAATCGTCATTACAGCTACAGTGACATAAATGAATTTTAATTTTGATATTTTTAGGGCATAAAATCAACAATAATGGCTTAATTTATTAAATAATAATAAAAGATTATAAGAACTATTTAATTTTTTTTCTCAAGAATTTCATTTTTTTTTATATATATATTTGATAAAAAACAATATAAACACTAATATTGTGAAATAATATTAAAATGTAATTTATTCCTGTGATGTTAAAGTTAACACACACAAATAAAAAAAAAACAGAACACAAAATAAAGTTAGCAACATCACTTTCGCCTTGTCTTATTCATATAATCTGATAGAGTAGATTAAATTTCTGCTCCACTGATTTTTCTCCTCCACTGAGAGCGGTGCTGCCCTGAGGCATGCTGGGAACTGTAGTCCTGTAGTGCATTAGCTCCAGCGG
This sequence comes from Mylopharyngodon piceus, assembly GCA_039654765.1. Classification (NCBI taxonomy): domain Eukaryota; kingdom Metazoa; phylum Chordata; class Actinopteri; order Cypriniformes; family Xenocyprididae; genus Mylopharyngodon; species Mylopharyngodon piceus. The sequence goes on from CM077453.1 coordinate 30,466,745, forward strand.
CCCCCTCACAGCATGCAGATGAGTCAAGCCAATTAAACACACGCAGCCCGCGGCAGCCTGCCCACTTAAACAACAACGTTCAGCTTTAACAACCAGCAGAACCAATTCCACCCTGCGCTTAATTGTCTTAAGTGGTTCATCGCTGAGAGAGGGAGCTGATTTACTGGCGGGGGGTCGTTGCTTAATAACTCCTCATTTCCTTCATTTTACACAATTAGCATGAGTTATGTGCTCTATAAGGAGGCGACATAGATGGCCGGACTTTCATGAATGTCAGCACTATGCCGGAGAGCCTCGGCCAAGAATTTGACCCTTGTGTTTAATATATGACTTAGTGACTGCTAATGATAATTGCGAACTACTTGATTATGCGTCAGAGTTTCCGACGTGCATGTGATTTAACGTACAGTAAAGCAGCTTCTTTGTGTTTAATAAAGGATGTATTGTCACAGATGACTAGCCATCAGTAACCCTCATTAAAGTGGCTAAGATTGTTTGAGAGCGATTATTATTGTGTTCTGATGGGAAACCTGCAACAGCTGGAATTTCTGAATCACAGCGCAGGCAAAATAAACAGGGAATAATTAAGCATCGTTTTAACATGCACCGCTGTTGATGTGAGTAAGCCGTGTAAACCTTTTGAATATAATGTTGTGCAGCGATCTACCCAAAACAGTTTTGGTGACTTGCAGGTCTGTTGTAGTAGAGTTGCACAGAAAAACAAATGCTGAATATAATACAATGCAACTAACCATGTAGTTATAGCAAAAGGAGCCCTTGTGAAAAAGAAGTGCGCTTAATCGTGTTCAGTGTACACTTGTAGTGTACTTCAAATCTCATTAGTGTGTTTTTTAAAAAAACTATTTACAGATAATATTAGAAATAAAATAAAAGGCCACTTAAGTGCAAAGAGATTACATTTTCATGACTAAGGTTCTTAAGTGCAGGTACACTTCAGGAAAATGAGTTTTACTTTCAAACATGACATTCAGTTCATACATAAGTGTATTCTTTATTTCCGTAATATACTCTTTTTAAAAGTACGATAAAGTGCTTCTTTTAACAAGGAAGGAAATGTTGTTAGGGTTCGGAAAGAAGAGGATTCAATTTGCAGGGTAATACACAGTTTATTAGGGAAACAGATCAAGGAGTAACAAAATAGCAGCAAGGGCTAGACTGGATAATGTCCACAGTCAGTGATGGCCTGAGGTACCAAGACAAAGTCCATGGAACAGAAATGCCCAGCCAAGAGCAGTCTGCAGCTCAGGAGGTCAAGGATGATGGCGAACGAGACAGGGGGAGCAATGGGCAGTGATGGCAGGTGAAGCGGGGAGAAGAGGAAGGGAGATGGCAGCGGGGAAGCCAGAGGTAGCGGGAAGAAAAGCACAATCCAGCAGCCAGGGAAAAGGAGACTGGAGAGAAAAGAAAAAAGTAAAAGAAAAACTAAACTAAACTAAACTGATCTGAAGGCAAAAACCACAAGAGAAAAATAAAATAAAACAAAAAATAAGTAACCAGAAAAAACTGTTATGCCAAGAAAAAAAAAAAGAAAAATTAAATCAAGTTGGTTAAAACTAAAAGTCAAAATAAAGCTAGAAATCAAACAGAGCTCTAGTCACAGCAAAAGAAAAACAACATAGAAATAACTTGGAATTAGGCAAAAAATCAAACTGAAGAAAATAAAGCTTGACTAGAAAACTAGGAACGGCACAAAAAAACAAGACGTGAACAACGACGCATTAACACGATCTAGCACGAAACAAAAAACACGAAGGGAATATAAAGGGAAGCTAATGAGGAGTAACGTGAGATTAATAATGAGTTAACAGGGTAACAAGAGGGCGGGGCAACAATAGACCGTTAAACGCATGATGCAAACAACGCGTGCTGAAGCACATGGCGAACGAACACAAACACCACACGCCGAAGCGCGTGACAGCCATGCGTTCCGGACGAACAGCGGTACAAACACAAGGCAGATCAAACCGCCGTGCTGACAGATGTTTCCATTATTAGCATTAAAGGCCTCTCAAACTGCAGTATTTTGGTGAAAATCAATCTGTCACTGTGACTTATAGTAGAAACTTGAAACCCTCATCCGTAAAAATCTAAACTTAGCAAAGGAAAGTTAAATTTATGACACAAATTATATTAAATATATACACCGATCAGGCATAACATTATGAGCACTGACAGGTGAAGTGAATAACACTGATCATCTCTTCATCACGGCACCTGTTAGTGGGTGGATATATTAGGCAGCAAGAGAACATTTTGTCCTCAAAGTTGATGTGTTAGAAGAAGGAAAAATGGGCAAGCGTAAGGGTTTGAGCGAGTTTGACAAGGGCCAAATTGTGATGGCTAGACGACTGGGTCAGAGCATCTCCAAAACTGCAGCTCTTGTGGGGTGTTCCCGGTCTGCAGTGGTCAGTATCTATCAATGTTCTGCTGGGAAACCTTGGGTCCTGCCATCCATGTGGATGTTACTTTGACACGTACCACCTACCTAAGCATTGTTGAGACCATGTACACCCTTTCATGGAAACGGTGGCTGTGGAAACGGTGGCCTGGTGGCTGTGGCCTCTTTCAGCAGGATAATGCGCCCTGTCACAAAGCAAAAATGGTTCAGGAATGGTTTGAGGAGCACAACAACGAGAGTTGATTTGGCCTCCAAATTCCCCAGATCTCAATCCAGTCGAGCATCTGTGGGATGTGCTGAACAAACAAGTCCCAACTTACAGGACTCGCAACTTACGGGACTTAAAGGATCTGCTGCTAACATCTTGGTCCAGATACCACAGCACACATTCAGGGGTCTAGAGGAGTCCATGCCTCGATGGGTCAGGGCTGTTTTGGCAGCAAAAGGGGGACCAACACAATATTAGGAATTGGTCATAATGTTATTCCTGATCGGTGTGTGTGTGTGTGTGTGTATATATATGTATATATATATATATATATACATATATATGAACATGTATTTTAAGATTAGATTTTTGATATTTTAAGATATTTTAGATTGTATTTTAAGATTGGAAATACATTTTGAATGTTTTGACATTTGAAGGTTTAAACTAAATATATTTTAACTTTGAAAAATATACTTTTACTTAAAACATATATTTAGCATATGTTTCAAAAATATAAATATATATTTTTTGTTGTTTATTTTCACTGTTTTATCTTAAGGACATTTTTATGGAAGCCTGTTTTTGCCACAGTAAAAAATAAGTTAACTGCGAGATCAATTTTAAAATAAGAAATAATCATATTGTGAGATATAAAGTCACAATCGTGAGATATAAAGTCAGTTATAAGAAATAAAGATACAGTTGTGCAATATAAAGTCAAATTGTGAGATATGAAGTCATTTTTTAGGGTACAATTTAGGACATGTTTACACGACAACGTTTTTTTCCTTTGCGTTTTCGCATGCAACATTGTCAAAATGATTCCCGTTCACACGGATCCATGAATACGAATAAAAATGCTGTATTATGCTGCCAGGCCAGTAGTTGGCAATGTCACTTTGTAAAGAAACGCTAGGCATATGTGCATGACGTCACTATTTTCACAAATTCACGTTTTTGTTGTTTGCACAGAGACAATAATGCTATCGTTTTCAAAAACTTGCACTTTCAGGGTACGTTTACACGACAACGATGTACTAAAAATGGAAAAGTTTTTTCTTTGTACAGATGACAACGTTATCAAAACTATCCCCGTTCACAAGGATCCGCAAAAATGACTAAAAACGCTGTATTACGCATGCTAGACAAGTAGTTGGCGATGTCACTTTGTAAAGAAAGAATACGCGCCTGCGCATATGCATTCTTTTACAGAGCTCTTGCGCCAAATGCGCATATCCACCTTATTTTTATAGTTTATTTTTACACTTTGATATTCTTCTCATTATTTCCCTATAGCAGCTGATGAATCGGAAGTCAAAATAAGGTGGATAGACTAAACGGAAGTTCAAACACAAAATTTTAAAGATAGCTCTGCGGGCTTGTTTGGTTTATGTTTGATAAGAATTTTCAGATACAATTTAGCATTTTGGACTGAATAAACGCACGTTTTAGTGTGGCGCCAGAGGCAACTGTAAAAAAGATGGAAGTTTATTGCGAAGGCCAGCCCAAACAGCGCTATAGGGAAAACTTTTAACACCTTACAGACTCATACAGAGCCCTATTGTCTTACACTCAGTTACATAATCATTGACATCATCAAGAAGAAACTATAATAGCTGTCTGAACCTTTTCTTACACACGTTCTCACTCATCCAGTCACTCTTAATTTGTTCACTCCCTCCTTTACTCAGCGACACATGAACTGTGTGACTCACTCTTTCTCAGAGAAGATGACTTTTGCGGCTTTGGCTCTGGCTGAAGAGCAGGTATGAACATGTGAAAAAAGGAAATGCAACACCCTCTAACATAAGCTTTATTACGGCTCCTCTCCAAATCCATAATGACATGTGTGGTAAACGTTGCAAACCAGAGTAAATTATCATAGCAGACGTAATTAGAGAGGGTGTGATTTTTTTTTTTGCTATTAGTTTGTATGATTATGTGACAATTAGTTTGAGCTCCTGTACACTCCTGTTCAAACTGATCATGTCTTTTCTGTCAGATTGCCTATAGAGTTATTGTTACTAAATTCTAATAAGCTAATATTGTTTCTCCTTCAATTTGTGTAAAAAGCTTTCAGAATCTATTATTTGTTTCTTTGAGGACACCATGTTTCCACAGTTATACTAGCGGAAATGGTTGATTTTATAATATACCATTTACAGTATATGTATTTAACTTTTTTTATTGTAATATATATTATAAAATGTAATTTATTCCTGTGATCAAAGCTGATTTTTCAGCATCATTCCTCCAGTCTTCAGTGTCACATGATCCTTCAGAAATCATTCTAATATGATGATTTGATGCTCAAGAAACATTTCTGATTATTATCAATGTTGGAAACAGTTGCATAATGTTTTTGTGGAAACCGTGATTCTTTGATGAATAGAAAGGTGAATGGAACAGCATTTATTTGAAATCTTTTGTAACATTATAAAAAGTCTTGGTGATCAATTTAATGCATCCTTACTTGTCTAATTCAATCCCACACTGAGCAATGGCCAGCTTTAGCTCTTTATTTCAGTCTTGTTAGGTTCCAACCTGATCCATTTTCTTTCAAGTTAATAAAAAATAATCAATTAATAAAATTAATATCAATAAATTACATACTATAACTGAATTCTAATATAATAAAAGTCTTGTATATTTGTCTATAAAAACACATACGTCACTCGCACACAGAAACAGGAGCACAGAAACTTGTCAACTCTTGACTTTTATTAAAGGGGTGGTATTAATGTTGCTGTTTGAGCATAAACAACGTGCAAAGTTACGATGCTCAAAGTTCAATGCAAAGGGAGATATTTTCTTTTACGGAAATCTCTGTTTAAGGACTACAACAAATGGGTGGTAGGGACTACAACGAGCTTCTTCCTGGGTTAGTGACATCACTGACCCTAAAATTTACATAAACCCCGCCCCCAGGAACACGCAACAAAGGGCCATGTTGGGCTGCTTTAGAGAAGAGGAAGAGTTGTTGTAGTAGAGTGTTGTTGTCATGCTGTCATTTTATGCCGGACTGCTTCACAAACGAGGGTCAATTTAACGCTGGATTTGCACAAAAGATTAACATGACGGCACATGCTAGTGGATGAGTTGAATCAACTCCACAGCAACTACATAAATTTATCCACTAACCATTCAGAAACGTCCAGTTTCATTCTAAAAGTTGTAACTTCTTCCTGAGTCTCTCCATCAGTGTCGACTCCGGTTTGAACAATGTAAGGCTGAACACCGTTACTGACAATCCTCATTTTGGCTGCGTGAGATTCTCCAGCTTCGTTGTTGTTGAGCAACCGAAGCGCGAGCTGTGAAAGCTCCGCCCTCTTCTGGAAAAGGGGCTGGGAGCAGCAGCTCATTTGCATTTAAAGGTACACACATAAAAACGGCGTGTTTTTGCTCACACCCAAATAGGGGCAAATTTGACAAGCTATAATAAATGATCTGTGGGGTATTTTGAGCTGAAACTTCACAGACACATTCTGGAGACACCAGAGACTTATATTACACCTTGTAAAAGGGGCATTCTAGGTCCCCTTTAATAAATTAACTTCGCTACTGAATCGCTACATTATATTACTCAGCAAGAAGGTTGTAACGTCACTGTTTTTGAAGTAATTAAACTCACAGCTTCATTGCTAGCCTATTAGAGAGACGCATCTCTCTCATTCAGTTCTCTCATTCTCTAATTCATTCAAATAAATGTAACCTGACTGCAGAATTATCAACATTCTGTCCGCTGATTTAACTAACGAGTCGTAACTAATGAAAATAACTGTAATTTTAACCGGCCAGGTTCGTCACTTGTTGGGCTCCCCTTGAAATATTTCCATGCTATTTGCAGCGCGTTTTTGTATTTGGTTGCATTGTGAGCATTTGCAGCACAAGTGTTGTCAAACTGATTATGTTTTTTTAATTTAATTTTTCTTTTTTTTTTATATATTTTTGCATGTGTTTTCTTCAGTTGCAGCGTGTTGAGCTCCCTCAGCCACCGTATTTCCAGTCAGATTTAGCGCTGCAAACATCAATGACAGTTTTAACTTGCCAATGCTGGCAGATGACCATGGTGAAACGGGAAAATCCACAGCTAGCTGTGCATTAAACAATTTGAATGCTTTGCATCCGGTGGTTTAAAAATGTTTAATGCACAGCTAGCTGTGGATTATCCCTTATGAGCTTATATGTGCTTTAGTATGTTAGTCAACACATCAAAATAAGTGTACGGCAAAAGATTTGTTATTAAAACAATGATTTAAAATGTAGCAGGAAAACTTTTAATTTGACATTATTACAGTGCACTTTTAAAAGAAACATAGTCATGATAGTGGATTCTCTTTAAGTAAGTGGCCTTTTATTTTCTTAATATTATATTATCTGCAAGTACAGTTTTTTTTTTTTTTAAATAGACTTATAAGTGCACACTCAATACAATTAAGCACACTTCTTTTTCACAAGGGTTCTTAATGCTGTTACTTATTTCTAACTAAACACTAGCATTAGCATTTCTGCCACTCAGCTCTTTGAGTGACAGGTCATCCAGAGAGCTCGTACAGTCCATGAGCTTCCTCAAGAAACAAAAGAGGGAAATCCTCCTCCGCACACAAACATTGATACAACCACACACACACACACACACACGTTTGTTTCACTATATTAGTGAGGACATTGCATAGACTTCCATTGATTTTATATCAGGTTAATGATATTTTCTATGGCCTAACTAACCTGGCCTCTACCCCTAAACCTACCATCACAGAAACATGTACAAAATACTAATCTCTCTCTTACACACACACACACGCACACACACTCACACACACACGCCGAAGCATAAAACGAAACAGACTCGTTCATTACAGTAACACAATAACACATGATCAAACAGTTGCAGTGTGGTCACCTTCATATTTGGGGAAGACGAACAGATTGTGAGTGTGACGTTGAATGAACCGAACCTCTCTAATGTAATGAACTCAACCGGCCCGCCGCTCTGAACGAGCCCTCAAACTGTACTTCAGTGAAAGGCAGCGTTTATGTGGCACTCTGTATTCTGAAAGGGTTCTGCACTGTTCCTTTCATCAGAGGGAAGAGGGGCTCTGTACAAAAACAAGCTTTATGTGTGGATAAAAGACATGACTGCCCTTTTGACTGTGCCCTTGAAATCCAGAACGGATGGAGAGAGACTTTTTGTGCTTTATTAGATATAGTCAACAAAAGAGAAAGATAGAGAGAGAGAAAGATTTTACTCATTAAATCAACCACCAACAAAAGAGCAGAATTATAAGGCAACAAGAAAGCCAAATTCCTTTCCCTAAAGTCACAATCCATTATTGTAATAAATACTTAGGGTGAATTGGCACTGAGATGACTGGGAAAAAGTGTCCCATCAACTTGAATTTACCCTACATCTGTATACCTTAAAGGTCATGTTGCATGAGAATCAACCAGAGATCTGTGTGCATAATATGCAGATATTTTACACACCTGCATACTATGCAAATGCATTCCACTGCACTGCTTTTCTGTTGTTTTTCAATGTAAACGTGCTAGATGGACATGTCATCTCTTGCATAACACAGCAATTTTGAAAACATGACACTCAAGTTAAAAGAAGTTAAAGGGGACCTATAATGCCCTTTTCACAAGATGTAATATAAGTCTCTGGTGTCCCCAGAATGTGTCTGTGAAGTTTCAGCTCAAAATACCCCACAGATCATTTATTATAGCTTTGCCCCTATTTGGGTGTGAACAAAAACACACCATTTTTGTGTGTGTCCCTTTAAATGCAAATGAGCTGCTGCTCCCGCCCCCTTTCCAGAAGAGGGCGGAGCTTTAACAGCTCAACAACAACAAAGCTGGAGAATCTCACGCAGCCAAAATGAGGATTGTCAGTAACGGTGTTCAGCCTTACATTGTTCAAACCGGAGTCGACACTGATGGAGAGACTCAGGAAGAAGTTACAACTTTTAGAATGAAACTGGACGTTTCTGAATGGTTAGTGGATAAATTTATGTAGTTGCTGTGGAGTTGATTCAACTCATCAACTAGCATGTATGGACGCCCACTATACATAGCGTACCTGTTTGCAAAACAGAGCCATATACACCAGGCTAACGTTTATGATTGCTATCAAATGCTGTGAAAGATCTAATATTTTTTCCAAAATATCGCTCTGACAGAAACGCTCCTTTTTTAGCAATCGAGCTTGCCAGGGTCAACTTCAGGCTATCCGAGCTAACGAGACTCTAAATAGTGTTCTGTCCTCGTCTGTGCAGCCAACGACAGAACAGTTAGCATGCTTTGCTCGAACTTTTGCCATGGTGTTAGAACTGGTACACTGTTGTCGATTGCGAAAGCAAAATGGTGGCGCCGTGGGTGGAAACGTGCAGATTAAGGGGCGGTAATATTATAATAAGATCCCCTTCCTACATCACAAGGGGAGAGAAATCTGAGATGCTCGTGTTTTTACATGCTTGCAGAGAAAGTTACTGGGTTGTCCTTTTTCACGTTTTCTGGGTTGGTAGATGGAGACCCGATTATAGCACTTAAACATGGAAAAAGTCAGATTTACATGATATGTCCCCTTTAAACTTTCAAACTTTGCCCTGCGTCTTGTATTTTTTACACAAAAGGGTGTTCTGTGTGAATGGCCCATTCGCGTAGCTAATATGGTTTAGCCATTATATATTGACCGTTTTGTATCAAACATAATATAGGCTACTGCTTTGTATAAGCTGTTTTGCACTGTTTTTTTTTTATTAAGCATTATGTATAAGCTGTTTTTATTAGCCATTGTGTTTCATCTGTTTATTATTGCTCTTTTGTTTTTCATTTGCCATCATTATGTATTAGCTGTTTTTATCAGCCATAATATGTTAACCATTACATATTAGCTGTTTTGTATTAACTGTTTTGTAGCTGTTTTTTATTAGCCATTATATATTAGCACTTTGTATTAGACATTATATATTATTTGTTTTGTATTAGCTGCTTTGTAGCAGTTTGTTATTATCCATATTAGCCATTTGTATTAGCCATTTATATTAGCCGTTTTCCGGTAAAATGGTCACGTGGCACAAGTTGGAAGATGTGAGCACTTTTTACAAGTCGGAAAGTCGTAACTAAGTTAATTTCGACATGGCGTGAATGCACCTTTTATTAGCCATTTTGTATCAGCTGTTTTGTAGTGGTTCTTATATATTAGCCTTTTGTTTTAGCTATATATATATTAGCCATTATGTTTTGCTGTTTTGTTTTTCATTAGCCATTATGTATTGGTTAATATATTATAGCCCTTTTGTATTAATTGTTTTTTAGCTGTTTTTTTATTAGCCATTATGTTTTAGCCATTATGTGTTAGCCGTTTTGTATTAACCGTTATATTAGCTGTTTTGTATTAGCTGTTTTGTATTATCTGTTTTGTAGCTGGTTGTTAGCCGTTTTGTATTGCTGTTTTATTTTCATTAGCCATTATCTATTAGCCATTTTGTATTAGCTGTATTGTAGCTATTTTTTATTATGTTTTAGCCACTATATATATTAGCCGTTTTGTATTAGTCATTATATATTAGCTACTTTGTATTAGCTGTTCTGTAGCTGGTTTTTAGTAGCCGTTTTTTTATAAGCTGTTTTTATTAGCCATTATGTTTTAGCCACTATATATTTTATCCGTTTTGTACTAGCCATTATATATCAGTCGTTTTGTAGCTTGATATTAGCTGTTTTGTTTGTGAATGTGTATTTTGATGTGTGTGTGTGTGTGTGTGTGTAAGAGAGAGGTCTTCTCTTCTCATCCTGTCTCACAGTAAACAGTTGCTTTCCCATGAGCACCCTCGTGTTCCTGTTGTTGGCCAGGTTTGTGCACACTGGGAAACATCCCGGTCCCTATTGTCCTAAAGGCCAAAGGTCAGAGAGTTTTTCTAAAGCGTCCAATGAGTGAGGTGAGAGGTGGATGCAAGTCATGATAAAGAGGCCTGTCCAGCCCCCCATGGAAAAAAACACATTAAATGTATTCTTTTTCTCTCACTCCAGTCTTTCCCTCTTTTCTTTCTCCTTCATTGATTATCAGATTCTGCTCTTTCAAGAGGATGCTAGGGTGCGGTCCTGGAGGAGGACAAAAACGGGGTCCTCTGACACAATAGCACAACTCACCAATTCACCATAAACTTCCTGACTGGCCACAGTCATTCCTGAGTTTGTATTGAATGTTTTCCCTCTCCTCGCATTCCGGTTGGATGTCTTTATTATAAAACATAGGATGGACATCAGCTTTCCCACTGAGGAACATGAAGAGTAGTTTGACCTGTACTTTAGGAGTATCAGAAGTTCAACTAAAACATCTCCACCCCTCACTGATGTTCTGTCAGAGGACACCACCAACAATTAATCACTTTATTTGAATATATGCATATGAATTCGTAAATAATGCCCCAAAATGAATCCAATCTCTTTCATGTAAATGAGTTTTGTCATAACCAGCCGCGATTATAACAAGCAATGAGTGACAGCACATTTTGTTGGTCGAATGCATTTATATCAACAAACTCTTGTGGCAATTCAAAACTATTTTATGTTTTGGCGAATTCGTACAATCTTATTTATTCGTTTCCGTACGATCTACTTGCGTCCAACTGAGGGTTAGGTTTACAGGTGACCTTCATGCTTACTTTTTTAAAGATGTTAAAAATTGTATGTTTTTTGTCAACTGTCAGTCTGTTAAATCTGTCAACTCTGCAGACTGGCGCAGACTTTCGGCAACTATTGTCGACTCGTAAGACATTAACTTTGTTCTGAATGCGAGCTTGCCATTTTAAATGAACTGAGTGATTGTAGAAATCCGGTGTGGTGAGAAATCGAGTCCCCCCGAGGAATCGTGTCTCCTTTAGGACCCCGAGTGATCCTATTGGTTCAACAGGCTTTTAATGGGTAGTATTTTTAGCGCCTGATTATAATTCCTGCAAAATCACTTTATGATTTATATCGTTTCAAATGCATTATAATGACCATTAATGTCTTTTAAATTACATGGTTCATAACTGAAGCTATATGTTAGCTTATGTATTAGTATAGCATACATCTACTCGATTAGCCTGCTAGCTTAGCTGATATTATATTAGATTTGTTTTTTGCTTCCAATATCTGTTTCCAGTTTGTTTTAATATGCAATACATAGGCATTAATTTTATATTTCAAGCATGTTGTTTGTGCACTTGATGTAATAAACATCATACAATAGTGAAATAGGTAATAATTAGTCAAGATATCACGATAACAACTTTTGATCAGGCATTACCACATGGGTCCTAAAGGAGACCCGATTCCTGGGGGGGGACTCGATTTCTCATGACACCGGCAAGCATGTTTGAATATTTATTTGGTTTAATTTTCATTGTCATGTCTACCAGGCTTTTTGGGAAGTTAATACACAATGTAATAATCCTATAGAAAAATAATAGAAACTAATATAGACAAAACTAAAAAAGAAACAACAAATGTGGCAAACTAACAGATATATGAATCAAACTTAAGGAATGGGATTCTTCTTTCCTGGCCTCAATGTTGAAGGCAATGTGGTTTCTCTATTGGCCTTTTAAAAGCGTCTTCCATCATAGTCATGAACAGACCAGATCATCATTTATTACCCTTGCCATGAATGTTGTCAATGTTGAAATTTACTGCTGGAGTGTGTTCATCAATCTGTCTTAAGCTTAAACACACACACACACACACACACACAGCTGGTTATGATAAAACACACACACCAGAACAAATGCTATGAAACAGGACTATAATAAAAATTGCTCTATGTGAACTTTACTAATTTTAAAGTAAATAAATATTTGAATTATTAAATAGAATGATTCATACACAGTATGCACAATGGCACTGATTGACAGGCAAATAATTCTCCAGCATGACTGTAAACGGGAGACTGCTGGGACCTTTTGCTGTAGTTCTGACACTAGTCAAAGCCATTGTGTGTGTGTGTGTGTGTGTGTGGTGGGGGGCCTCTCTGCTACTGTAGAGTGTTAGTAGATGCCTGTGGAGTTTCACAGAGCTGCACAATGCAGTGCCACATTTACTACAGAGAGAGAGAGAGAGACACAGGTAGAGAGACAACCGCAACTCAACATGTGTCTAACCCTCGGCACTGGGAGCATTTTAAGAGCTAAGTTTATTCCCTGTTATTGTAAAACACTTTTTCTTGCAGTCTGTACCTGTTTTCGTTCTTTCTGTTGCTCAGAGGTTGATCTTTCATTGCTTAGGAGAGTTTTAGGCCAAGGTTATTATAGTTAACTGAAACTAAAGCCATAAAAAAAAAAACATTTTTGTTGCTTTAAATAAGTTTAAAGGGTTATTTCACCCAAAAATGAAATTTCTGTCATTTATTACTCACCCTCATGTCGTCCCAAACCCGTAAGACCTTCTTCGGAACACAAATTAAGATATTTTTGATGAAATCCGAGAGGTTTTTTTATCCCATTGAAAGAAATGTAATTACCGTCATTCAAGGCCCAGAAAGGCATTAAAGACATGGTTAAAATAGTCGGATGTGACTACAGTGGTTCAACCTTAATGTTATAAGGCGATAAGAATACTTTTTGTGTGCAAAAACAAAAATAACGACTTTATTCAACAATTTGAACTGTTGTCATGCACAGTTGACGCTGTGAACGCATTGCAGAGCTTCCGTTTTTACATCCAAACGCCGGCTCATTATTGGTCGGCTCCTGCGTCAGCATCACACATGTGCTCACATGACCAGCGTAGGCCAAAACTGAGCCGGCGTTCTGACATAAACACGGAAGCTCTGCACTGCGTTTACTACGTCAACTGCGTATGACAACAGTTCAAATTGTTCAATAAAGTAGTTATTTTTGTGTTGTTTTAGCGCACAAAAAGTATTCTCGTCACTTCATAACATTAAGGTTGAACCACTGCAGTCACATGACTTTTTTAACGATGTCTTTAGTAGCTTTCTGGACCTTGAATGTGGTAATTACATTTCTTTCAATGGGATTAAAAAAACCTCTCGGATTTCATCAAAAATATCTTTATTTGTGTTCTGAAGATGAACGAAGGTCTTACGGGTGTGGAACGACATGAGGGAGAGTAATTAATGACAGAATTTTCATTTTTGGGTGAACTAACCCTTTAAACTTAATTTATTTCAGCTACTTGCCAACGCAACATTTCTCATTTTCATTTAGTTTAATTTGATGTACTAAAATAACTAAAACTAAAACTGAAATACAAATTAATAAAAACTATATAGACTTTTTAAAATAAAATGACAAAAACACACAACAAAATTACTAAAACCAAAATTAAAAGGGAAAATATACAAATAAAAACATCAAAAATATGAATAAAAACAATTATAGTATCTGAATGACACTAAAAAAACACTATTTTAGGCCAAACTATCAACGTTTAGAGTTTTATTAATTATCTGCTTGGTCAGCAGATAATTTGGTCTTTGAAAGAATTTGAATAGAAATGTTAGCATATTGTAAACACACAAAAAAATCATGTCCAAGCGCATGAATGACATCATCAGAAGCTTTACGCCAAGTTTGGATACCAATGTTGTCCTATGGAAATCTTAAAAATAGTAATTTTTCCTCATAAACAATCTTACAAAATGAATCACAAAATAACATAATAAGATGCCTTTAGCACCATAAATAGAATCATCTCACATCTGTATGGTGAACTCTTTAGTATTTTAATTGGACTTTATTTATGTTCGTGACCGTGAACAGACATGCATGGTTTAGTTAGTGGAGCATATTCAGTTGACTCAAACTGTTTGTGTTCCCAGTTGGTGTAGGTTATCAATTGCTAGAGAAGTTATTTTTGAGAATAATCTGAGAATTCACTTACTATTTTAGTTCATTTTTGGAGCGGACATTTCAGTTTTGCAATGCATTTTCCAGGTCGAATGCATAAAATGCGAGAATTATCTTTTGCTCACGATTTTGTGAAGATGCTCTTCAGAAGATAAGAGCTGAGACAGCCTGGGATTTAAAGACACTTCTCAAGGCCAATGGAGATACTTTAAAGAGATAAACATCTTTTCACTGCTCATTTTGATGCACACTTTAAAGATTAGGAAGAGGTCATTCGGCACATTGCATCTATGGCAAAAAGTCCAAATTGGCAAAACTGGAAATACATGTTTGTCATCAACAGTGAAGATATGTAGAAGTGTGAATGAGCTTTGAGTGCTGATGACATCATTTTTATTTTTGGCTGAACTGTTTAGGTAAGTCTCGGTTTGCAGTTTAGGTGGATTTTAAAGTTTACGAAAGTACAAAGCATTCAATTCCAGAAGAAAACGTTCAAGCTGCTGAACCTTCAGAATCAGCATGAACCAAACCAAACCTCCTATAGACATGTTGGAGTTTCATGATCCCTGAGGACGGTGAGCTCAGCGCCTCGCTCTGTCTGCTCGCTTCAATATGGACATTCTCAAAGCCTCATTTATCTTTTTTATGGCAGAGGGCTGTTTGATTTCCAGATGGGCCGTTTTTTAACAGGGGAGATTGGGAGCTTCCTGTAAGGCGGACCCTTGGACTAGATGTTCGACGGCTGACGCAACACACGCCCTGATTTGTTAAGTTGTATTTCATAGGGTGGGAGTCTTCATTTTCGTTGAAAACTTAAACTTGTTTTATTTCATCTAGTTGCTCAACATTTCACATTCAAACAATTCGCTAATGTTGCTGTTGCCTTAATGACTATCTATAACTCGACCAGTGGTGTTCTGAAATGAGGTGGCAAAGTCCTTGTGTTATTTTTTTTTTTTAATAAATCAAATGTAAATTCATGTCCCAGTTACACTTAAAGGTGCAGTAGGAGATCTGGGAAATGCTAACGTTAGCCTGCTAGCATTGAAAGCATACGATCCCACCCTCCCTGCTAAACGCCGTCAAAAGCCACGCCTCCTCCAAAACACAGGAATGCACCATAGACTGTAAAAAAATATGGACGACGCACCTCCGAAATCCAGTCTCCATTAGGACCACAAGTGATCCCATTGGTTCAGATTGCTTTAAATAGGTACTCTGTTTGAGCTACGTTATAATGACCATTTATGCCTGTATTAGTTAGCTTATGTACTAGAATAGCATACAGATACCTGATTAGCCTGATAGCTTAGTTTATACATGCATTTGCACTTACCCTACATGTATTCACAATCATCTTTAATGTAATTGTGTTACATTAAGTGTTAAATGTCCAAATATTTCAGTTATAAATAAAGCAAATTAATGATGTTCAATTATTCACTTAATAGCCTATTATTATATTATTATTTATTAATTAACAGTTAATTAAGTGTAAGAAATTGCATTCAATTAGTTTTACTATGCACTAATTTGTTTTCTTACGCATTATATAGTAAACTATGCGTATTTTAAATCCTTAGTATATACTTAGAATATTCATTAACTGACAGTTTGTGGAGACCTGATTTCGAGGCGGGGACTCGATATGTCATGACACATGACGTCTGTCTACATAAACTCTGCATTGCATGAAACGTGCTGATGATGTATGATGTCTGCGTGAACAGGGTGCGCAAGGTTTATTTAAAAACATACGCTGACAGGCAGGTAGGACATTGTATTATTTCATTCGGACCGAATATAAAGATTAGATGAGCATTTTATGGTCCTACACCTTGAATAAAACCAGTTATTTTAGATGTTACAATTTTTAGGTTAGCATTTTTTTTAGTGTACATTATAAATCTTTTAACATTGTTGTTTCATTCTTTTTTGTTTCATTCAATTTTTTTTCTCAACAAAATAAATATTTTTTTCAGTGCTGCACTCATTCATCATCATGGAAATGCCAACAAATGCCGGTTCTCGCTATATCTGGTGTTGGTTAGTCTTCCCCAGTGCTAGACTTTTCTGTTCCACTGCTCATTTTCAAGAAGGAGGCAGGAGTTAATGCAGAATAAACCCAGTACAAAAACAAGTCACCTTCATCATCAGACCATCACAAATCACAAACACAGACCTTATAGGAGACGCGTGCATGAGGTGATTTGTATTGTGAGGCCACAGAGACATGAAATGCAATGTGTTTTGTAGTGTGTGTGCTGGTTTCATATGGCTGAATGCGACACGGGCGCTGCAGCACAATGAGAGCTACTAAAGTTTAGGCTCCAAAATCACGCCGGAGGCTTAACTTATCACCTAATCTCGCACCGCTGGCATCAGATGGTAATTACGCTGCGTGTTTGTGTGGGTTCGAGGACAGCTGGAAGTGGTTTGGTGTGCGGCACAGAGTTTGTTTTCAGATCAGCGCTGAGGAAAAAGATCTGGCTGTTATGCAAGTATTGGTTTTACTCGTTTCTGACAGTGATGGATATTTCATAAGTCACCAAGACAGAACGTGTCTGTTTGTGTGAGTCTTTAGCTCAGCTTACACTCAATTATCACTCCATTAAGTCGTCTGAGCGCTGACTCCAAAATCACGGCATCTTCAGACTCGAATCACAGTCATCCGAGTTTATGGGAGGCACGTGTGCGTTTAAAAGACCTTCCTGCGACGTCTGTTGTGCTCCTCTAAAAAATACAAATTGTGGTGAGGGGTCAATTCCTCCAGCACCCCTGTCTCCGTCACCTCTCCTTCGCTGCGGATGGAGTGGGTGATTTTCTCCTGGTTTTATGAGCACATAAATCTGACTGGTGCCAAAGAACAGAAAAACAGTGGATTAAAATTCCCCTTTCGCCATGTTCAGGCGTCCAGCTGCACTAGGCTGTTTGTTTAACACAGCTGCATGGAGAGACAGACAGAAAGAGAGATAAAGACAGACAGTTTGCCAACCAAAATGCCTTGTTTTCATTGGCAGGTACTCCGGTTTTCTCAGAATTATGATTGCGCTGCAGCGCACTACAATGCAGACTGACTAAACCTCCAAAATAAAGATGAAGCGCTGATGGAAAAATCCTTCCAAAGGCACCTGATGGAACACAGAAATCACACTGTTAGGTGAAAAAAGTTCAAGAATACTCTCATTAGAATCAAATATTTGGAAATGTTAATGTTTTGATTCGTTTTTTCTGTTAAAGGGGCTTCTAATCCATGAAGATTAATACAGCGCTTTTGAATTTGAAAGTCTGTTAATCCAGCACTTTTCATATATCACAAATGTGCAGTGTTTTCAACCACATAATGTTTATTTTAGGTTTCAGACATTTAAATACACACAAGTACTAACAAAACAATAGATTTAGAGTTTGTAAAATACACACTGATGTCTATAGAAGCGGCAATAACAATCCTTTACATTATAATTAGGCAACACATTTTATTCATGTTAGACACACATTGTGTAGGTAACTATAAAGTTTACTCTGTTCTTCTGTCAGTTCACCGGCTCACTTACTGTCATGTATTTCGGGAGAAGTGGATGAATTCACGTGTTGTAAATCCAACAGATCTGATTCTCTGTTCTCCGGCACAAACTAACATGGCGGCGTCCATCGCGCATATAGCTAAACTAACGCGATCGTTATAAAGGTGTTTAAACAGCAAAACACATTCACTTGCACATATTTGACAATCGGAATATCAGATATTTCATGCTATAGTTGTGAATATTTTGAATAAAAAAGGAAAAATGAAATAAAAGCAGATCATCAGTCATAAAGCGCTATTGTGGCTGCAGTGTGTCACGTGACAAGCAATGACGTGTCTCAATGGAAACAATAAAGTGATGCGTTCTAAATAAAGGTCGACTTGAAAAAAGACATTTTTATTGCCAATATATGAACAACTTGAATCGAAGCTTAAAAAAATGAGATCTTCCCTGTCTTCCTAGGTTGTCTATGAAAGGCTGTAGACTTTATGTGAAGGACTCGGGACGTTTTTGCAGGAAAAATAAAAAGGATATGTTGGACGGTTACACGCGCTTCCGAGAGCCTCTCTTCCGTTCAGTGACACATGAAATAAATGCTTATACAAATATTCGGGATGATGCCAAAAGAGCCTTTCAATGTAATTGCAATGTATCACGCAAAGAAAAGGGATTCATTCAAACTATAGTCTGATATGATATAGTCTATAGTCTCAAATATACTTTATAATCAAACTTCCTTTTTGACTTCTAAGCGAAGACTGAAAAAGAACTTCGCCGGTTACCTTGAATCACGTTCAGTCTCTTGTGTGTTACGTGTTTTCGAGTGTGAGCACGAGCAATAAGTTGCTGGCTGCAGTTCACTTAACGGCCACCGGTGTCGCTAATAACAATGGTTTCTCAATTCTACATACAGGCCCTTTAAATGGCAAAATTTCACTTTTGTCGTGCATTACGCCGTAAACTGACACTGTGTGCATATTTGCATACTATCCTTTATAAATAATATAGAAGATAATAATTAGAGTCAAAACAGTATTCCAAAGGTGCCATCTGTGCATGTTTTTTTTAGTTAATTTTGCCCGTAATCCTTGGTACATCAGGTTTTTTCTATGTTGACATAAAGTTACACTGTAAAAAATGATCGTGATTTTAATGGTAAAAGACTGTAAAAATGCTACAATGAAAAACTGTTAATTGGTTAACAGAAAGTTTCCGTACTATATAAGGGAATAACTGTAATAGATATAATCGTACATTTAATGTAATTTTACAGTAAAATACTATTAAAGTATAAGTTTTTGGAAGTGAAAAAGAACAAGTACTTGTATAATTTACAGTAAATTGACATTCCCATAATTCCCTGCATGACACTTCGCATTTGATGTATTTTTGTTGAAATAACTGTTTCTTCTTAGTTTTTTCTAATCAGTTATGCAAATTACACTGTAAAAAAAATCCTCGTAAAATTTACGGTAAAAAAACGGCAGCTGTGGTTGCCAGAACTTTACCGTAAAAAATACGGTAGCAACATTTTAGGTTTTACAGGACAGCATCTTAGTTTACTGTCTATTTTACAGTTCAAAAACGTATAATTTAGAGGTTTATATTGTAATAATTACGTTTATTTTACATAATAATGAAATGTGATTTTTGATATTTAGGTGGTGATGTTTACATGTAAACGCATTCTCCAACTAAAGAGTCTGTGGTGTTTATGATACTGTGCACTTTAAAAAAATCAGTTTTCTTAATTTGTATTTTTGGCTTGTTTTGTATTACAAATTATTAATAAAAGTATTTTAATTAAATCCTAAATTTACAAGTATATTATAAATCTTATAATTAGGCCTATGTTTCATTTATACTTTACATTTTTGATATGTATTTTTTTTCTGAAGTATGACTCAGATATGTCTTTGTGAAATTCACTAGAAATGTTGAAAAATATCCAGTTATTTCTTTCAGCTCTTGAAGTGGAGGTTTGGTGAAACCTACTTGGCAGTTAAAGTGTAATTCACACCCATGTCTACCACTCCTACTTCACCTTTACTAAACACACACACACACACACACCGCCCTCATGAACGCTAACTGACCGATGCCGCAGCGATAGACGAGCATGCTGGGCCTGTTCATCTGCATTCTTGCATGCAGATTTTCAGCTGCAGGATCCTGCTCTTATAGGTTTGGCTCAGGGATCGTCAGACAGAGCAGCTCGTCTTCAGGTGCCTGATTTTGTGTTGATTTGTCTCACTTTTATTTATCGTTGGGTGTTGGGTTTCACCAAACAGATTCTTCACAGAGAGCATCTCCAGTGTTGCAACCAGCCGTGCAAGATTTAAAACATTAGGGCAGCATCCCAGTTTACATGCTTATACTATGCAAGTTCAGATAATAAAGTACACGTTTATAAAAGTTAAAAGTTACTGCAAAACAAATTTATTATTTATTATTTAGATATTTTTAAATAATAATAATAATAATAATATGATAGTAAATTATTATTTATTATGATTTACTATATTATTATTATTTAAAAATCTCTAAATATCCTTTAAACAAGATAAATTGAAATATGAATAGATATCAGAATTTATTATATATTTATTCTAATTCTAATAGAATTATTATAATTGTAATATATTTAGTAATTATGTTATAATAAATGTATTGTATTATTATAATATTATATTATAATCAATATTTATTATTTAAACATTATTTAAACAAGATACATTTACTTGCATTTTTATCAAATGTATTAATATATTTATTATAATTTGTTGTAATATAGCATTTGTTATGTTATATCTTTATAATGCATGTATTATTATATTATTATGTGTATTGTATAATCAATATTTATTAAATATCTAAACATCCAAACAAGATAAATTTACTATCAGACTTTATTATTATATTATATAATCAGTATTTATTTTAGTTGTTTATTAAATATTTGTAAATATTTTTCTAAGCCTCAGAATTTAATATTATATTAATTATCATTTATTATTATATTATATAATCAGCATTTATTTTAGTTATTTATTAATCTAAACATTCTTTAAACAAAATAAATTTACTTGCAAATGTTTTTCTAAATCTCGGAATTTGTATTATATTATATTATATTATATTATATTATACATCCTTTAAATAATATAAATTAATTTGAGAGGCAGAACTGAATAGATATTCCCAACATTACTGATTGATATAGTTCATATAGGAAAAGATATTAAGTCTTATAATGCTCTCAAATGTGCTATTATAAAACTTACATATAATATTATTCATTTAATTGTCCACAAATAGACATCCTTTTCTTTAAACTAGACTAATTTCTTTGTTGTGATTTTGGGAGGCAAAATATGACCCGGACATGTTCTTGAAAGGTTTTGTAAGATTCACCCATGAGGAAAACAAGTGACATGTTTCTTGCACAAAGTGTTTTATTCTGCCATGTCAAAAATAGCCGTACTGATATAATCAGAACAGTGCCCAGCGAGAATGTTTGTTTCCTGTTCTGTCCCCATTAGTGTTTTCCAGAACGATGACTCGGAGAACACAGAAAGCGGGAGAGCAACAGGTTAGTGCTGTTTTTCCCAGCTCTAAACAGAAAGTGCTCTACAGGCCTCAATCTACCCAATGCCTGAAAATGGTTGTGTTGTAATCGTGTAATTTTATGGTCTTGACTTTTAACACAGCAACACATAAAAATGATGGTTTCCAGACACGCTGCTTTATAGGGCAGGTCTGCGTGCATGTTGGGAATGATATGCTGCGAAACCGAGCCAGAGAGAGAGAGAGAGACGGCATGGGAACAGGCATCGGGGTTGTGGTGGTGGCTCAGCGTTTCCCAAGGCCAGCGGTAGGAAACAGAATAACTGGATCTCCCTGACCTCCTCAACTGCCCCCCTGACATCCCCTCAACTGCCCCCTGGGGGGTTCCTGTCTCAATGTTTAAAACAGACCGTCCAAACGCATCCTGAAAAGGCTAAACCCAGTGTCGGAGCGAGGAGAAGAATAGAGGGCTGAAGGGAAGTTAAGCCGGGTCTAATCTGAGGACCACACAGATGAGGAGCAGAGTTCATTGTGTCTGAAGAGGCCAGCTGGGAGGTGGACGCTCTTCAGTCCCATGGCTGACCTAAAGGGCAGGTGCGAGACCCTGAAGTGCTACACATATACCTTCATTTGCCCCTTACACAAACTATTTCGCAAGAACCATTCACAAAAGGTACAATGGCCCTTTCCAGGAATGAGGATGCATGGGTTTTTATCAGTCTGTCGTTTAAAGGCTGCGACAAACTCACAGCTCTGCAATTCACTGCATTCACTTCATATAGTCTATTTAAACAATCAGTCCCTCCAGGATTTCACGATTTTGCATAATTTAACATAAAATCAAGCAAACTCTGCATTATTTGTGGCAGCTTGCATTTTAAATTAACCTGAGAGGGGTAAAGCAATATTAGCTAATAAAAATCCATAATCCAGACAAATTAACTGTTCAGTTGTCACTTTGCAGTGAATTCCACTGTGAGCAGGGATGGACCGACCATACGGAGCAACGGGAGATGGTTATAAGTGAGAGAAAATGTACGATATGAGGCCAATAAATGTACATAAAAATGTTCAGGTAATTGTACTCTTACTGTCACCAACATAGTTCACCCTAAAATGAAAATTAAGTCATCATTTACTCAACCTGGTGTTGTTCTAATGCCATATTCTTTATTTTTCGGACCACAAAAGGAGAATTTTTTTTTTAAATGTCCTGCTCGTGCTCATCCATATAATATAACCGACTATATGGAATACAGGACTTCATCATATAATATAATATATAATTCATCATATAATATAATATAACATATAATCGACTGCGTTCATGAGACTCTATTAGCACCACAGTTCACTCCGTCTCACCTAGAAAAACACAAGTTGTGAGAAATCAAGATTAATAAATACGCTACATGAAATACAATCCATCTTCTCTGAGGTGAATATATCTGTTGCCGGTCCAGAGATATTTAACTCACTGAAGAAAGTACACAGACACTTTTTTTGGGATTTCTAGGCGATGTATTTCGTGTTGTTTTTGTTAATCATGACATCATGATGGGTTTTTACATTTACATGTATGCATTTGGCTGATGCTTTTATTCAAAGTGTATTACTTTGCATTCAAGGTACACATTTACATTTTTATGACTGGAAAACAACACAAAAAATACAGCAATTATTGCTGCACTTTTTGAGAAAAGCCACAGCAAATTCAGCCATTTTATGCTGTGAAATCCTGGTTGGATCTACAGTAAGATGGAATTATACGCTCTAAAAAATGCTGGGTTAAAAACAACCCAAGTTGGGTTGAAAATGGACAAACCCAGCGATTGGGTTGTTTTAACCCAGTGGTTGGGTTAAATGTTTGCCCAACCTGCTGGATTGTTTTATTTAACTCAACTATTGTTTAAAAATTATTGTATTGCTTGCTTAAAATGAACCCAAAATATGTTTAATAAATGAACATTTATTAATATGTTTAATGAATAATAATTAAACAATAAACATTTATTAAATTGCTTATTAATAAATGTTCACCTTTTGATTATTATTGTTGCCTCTAGTAATTATGTGTCTGATTTTTCATTTCCAACCTATTTTGGATTCATTTTAAGCCAGACATATAATAATTTTTAAACAATAGTTGAGTTAAATAAAACAATAGTGTAGTTTTAAACAAGAAAAAACAGTCCATTTCTTTTTCAATTAGAATTAAAACTTCAATTTGTACTATAAAGCAGCTCTCCAGTGTGTTCATGTTTTTACTCTCGTCTGACCTCGACAGAAATTAACCGGAGAAGATTTCCACGTCAAAGAAGGCGGGGCCTCAGAGCCACACCCACCTATTACATCATCACCATGGACTAGGGTGACCAACTGGTTATTGCTCTGTTGCATCTTGTGGGACAGTCCTTAAGAAATGACTAGTTTATTTTCCTTTATTAGACTATGCAAACATTAGATGCATTTTATCGGATTCAGTGCATCAGCATCTTGAACTTTTTTGTTGGATCTGGCAGGTTTGATCAGGATGTGCTTATGCTGTATGTGTCCAGATGAAGTCCTGTATTTAATGAGTTTTTGATGAGGTCCACACTGGTTCTTGTGCTCCTTCCAGTCATCATCAGTGGAAAAATCCCTCTCTACGAATGTGTTGGTTGGTTATTTTCCCCGCCCTAGCTAGAACATGATAGCTGAGCAAATAGATTTTTATATATAATACAGACATAATTGAAATGTGGGACACTGCCTACATCTTGCAGGATGCAGGATAAATCTCCCAAATTTTCCACGGACCAATGGTAGTTTAATGATGTTTACCAGCCAGAGCGAACTTTTCCAGAAAGTTTGTTTTTGGCAAGCTCCAAACGCACTTAGTTTTAGCCTGATTTTGTTTGAAATGATGTCACACCAATTTGTGCTTCAGTTTCCCTTGAAGTATGTCAGTGAAACAGATTACTGTTAAAGAAAAAATGTAGGGCGGGGACTTTGTTCAATGCATTGATTACTGATTGGATGTTGAGATGTGGGCGTTGCACTCAAAAGTGGAAGCAGATGAACGTGAGATTTTATGGGCGGAGCTTAAGCTCAATGATTGGAAGTCCTGCATATGTCACCAGAGAGAAGTCCGGAAGTCATGACGTTTAAAAAAAAAATGAAACATGCATGACTGAATTGTTCACAATAAAATCTTTAACATGCACTTTATAAAATAAATAGGGTGAATTCTCATGCTTCATGCTGACTTTAAGGATTATGCAAACTGTGAATGACCTCATTTTGGCTTTGACGTTGATGAAAGAATCTGTTACAAGTCAACTAACAAACATCTTGTTACCATTTCAGGGTTATCAGCTTATCTCACCGGGAGGAAGATCAGATGATCTAATCACCCATATTCTGGATCTATCTGCATAGCCATTAAAGTCGGAGACAAAGGGTGAATTCATAAGTGCGGCGATGGGAAATAAGAGAGAGTGGCAGAGCAGAGGAATGAGAGATAGAGAGAGAAGTATAGAGTTACTTCCAGCTGTCCTCCGTCATCCATGCTTTCGCTCGGACGTATGGCCACTAGTTAATGCCAAACATCCTGTGTATGTCAGACCCATGAGGTTCTGCACAGGACTCAAATAAGGTCGACAACCTCTTGCACAAGCGGCCAGTCCATCATCCTATGGCAAGTTTCAGATAGAATGAGCTCAGCTGAGAAAACACAGATGTAGCTGACGCTGTAATAGACAAGAATATTTACATCAGCTCTGTCTGTGGTGACAGGAACTATGTGCCAACTCAAGACATAAGACAAACTCAAGGACATATTAAAAGCCTCTCCTGCAAATTATAATTTGTGTTAAATTAAATTAAATTTTGCATAGAACACAAAGAGATAAATTTTGAAGAATGTTCATGCTGCTGCTCTTTTCCACTTTTACAATGAAAGGATATAATGACCAAGAGCTGTCAAAAACACTAAAAGCACCATAACATTCAGTCGTGGTGTGTCAAAACATATCGCACCAGGTTTGACGTCAGTGACACTATATTATTTTTATGCGCGTTTTAGGATGGAAATGGCAATATGCACATAAATTCTAAAAATGCCCATAAAAAGTTTATGCGCTCAATTGAGATGGATTTTTTTTTTATCCAATAAGAAGGCGTGCATAAACTATGATGGAAACACATTTACCGAATAAATCCATCAATGCCCAACAAAAAACTCACTTGACTTTGCCTCAGCAGAGGCTGTGATTGGATAACTGGACTAACCAGGGAACCAATTGCATCGCAGCATCTCAAATGTTGGTTTGGTGGTTCTGTAACGCCTGAGTCAAAGTCTGTCATTGATTTGGTTTAATTCCCTCTTATGATTACATTCCCAAACACCAGCATCCGAACACAAGAGAACATGACGGCGTTTATTATGTTTTGTCTGCCGCTCTGAGACGCAACTCATTTATGATGGAGGAAAAAAGAGCTACAGTATCTTCAATGACTGCAGCAACTTCCATTTTTATTACAGATATTTTGCGGCAGTTTCCCAAGAAGTGACGATTTTGTTCTCTGGAACACATGGGATGGAAACGCTGCTTTATTCACAAATGTTTTATGCGATATTCCAATTCCATAAGTTAAATTCGCAACTTTGGATGGAAACATAGCTATTGTTCCCATGTGTCTTATAATGCACCAAATTTGAATATGCAAAAGCATGAAAACAAGAGTGAAGTGCAAAATTTCAGCGAACAATACTAAGCTATCGTACTGACTTTGACACAAGTCGTATGGACAACTTTTTTGAGCTTTACAGCCCCAAGTCACCATCCATTTTCATTGTATGGAACACAGCAACGTTTCTCCTTTCCACAGAAGTCATAAAGGATTTGTAACGACAATGACGGTGAGTAAATGACAGAATTTTCATTTCCTGGTGAACTGTCCCTTTAAGGTTCTTTATTTTGTTTTCAAGGAATCTTAAGTGTGTTCTGTTTATTTAATATGTATTTGTGTAGTATTTCAAAGAGCACAACCTACTCTGGCTTACTAGGAAGAAGATATTAATAGATGAACTGGGCAAAAGAACGCATGGCAAGGTGCAAGTCCACAATGTTATGAGGGAAAACAAGCTGCGGGAGCGCATTAGCAAAACTGCAGGTACGGCAGCCGAGCCTCTTTGCGTCCATTTGGAGAACACAAGAATGTTTTCAAGTGTCCTTGCATTCGCACACAGGCTGCATTTGGCAAGCTTTGAAGCCCCAGAATATAATGTATCTTAAAAGCAGCCCATGGCCTTTGAGGAGCACAGACTGGTGTTTCAATCAAACAGACCCTGAAAGACTGCTGACAAACATACATTACTTCATTTTCCTTTTTCTTCTTCTTCCGGTCTTTCTTTCTCTACAGGGCTTCAGTACATTTGTCCCAAAGTTGTTCTTTTGCGGTTGTAGGATGTTGTTTTCAGTCAAATGAAAAGCTTCGAGATAACCTCAGAAACATCTCTTTTCGCCATCAAACTGCTCCAAAGTTAAATCATTTCAACATTATTTTTTAGCACTTTTACATGTCAACAGCATGTTGGACCAAAGCATCTCACTTGCGTGAGACACGTCAGCCACTAACAGAATACAGCTTCTCATATCTCAAAACACTCAACACAAGAATAAAACTAGTCAAAGCTGAGAATAAAACCTGTCTTTTTATCTTCTTTAATCAGTTTTCTCTTATACCCTTTAGATTGTAAGAGCTGTCATCTAATATGACACTCGTAACGTTAAAAACCCCACAGGTCTGGCTTGCCGAGAGTGAAACGGATGTGAAGTTGTTTAATAAAACACATGATTGCAGTTCAGTTTGCCTCTCAGGATGGCTGTCAGCCTGTGGAAGAGACAGGAAGGAAAAGCCTTCATGAGCTCAGATGAAAGAGATACTGATGTACAGGTGCACAGCGAGGAAATGTTTTATTGGCTGATTTGGGCTTCATTTAATGTTTAAACAATGATATTGGCACTGAATTAGCTACCAAAACTATAACTGACTAACATAAATATTTATTTCTTAAATTTTTTTAATATTCATTTCTAGGTTTCACCAGTACCCCCGCTGTTATAAAGGCAAATGCTACAGTAAAAAACTGTAAATGGTTTAACATCACATTGAACCAAAATATACATTATATGTAATTTTACTGTAAAATAATGTCAGATGCATGACACATCACATCCGATTATTTTTTATATAGGTTGTTTGTTATCAATAATGTTCATTAAGGTGTTTTGTGTTACATTTTATCTTATTTAGTTAATGTTTATTGCGTTATTTTAGTGCCATGTGTGTTTTTATGACCCTGTGCACTGTACACAAGTATTGGCCATGTTTATGGATAGACCACTTACAATGAACTCTGATTCATCACTTGTATTATCATGTTGGACATTTTTTTAAGGTACAAAGCAGATTTTGGTAGCAAGTAGCAAACTAAACTGACTGCTAATTGCAAACAAAGAAAGGGAAATGTTTAATTTGACAAATTTTAGGTTATGTAACATAATGGCCCGGTTTCACAGACAGGACTTAGACTAAGCCAGGATTAGACCTTAGTTCCATTAGGGCATTTAAGTACCTTTTATAAACATGCCTTAGAAAAAACATTACTGGTGTGCATCTTGAGACAAAACAATGACACTGACATATTTTAAGCTATGTCAGTACAAGTTACTTTCAGTTAAAACAGCTCAAATAAGCATTTTAGTCTAGGACTAGCTTAAGCCTTGTCTGTGAAACCAGGGGTATGTGATATGCGATATGCAATTTAAAACACACTATTTTCTTTGTTAAAACGAAATGCACTGTATCATTTCTAATCAGGGGTAAAAGAGGCCAGTTAGTTAGAGCTGTCCAGGTAAACTTCACTCCGTTGGCCTCAAGAGATGCACTAATGTTCTTGTTAGCGCGCACAACTCCCATGCAGGTTGACGTTGGTTTAAATCCCATGTGGAGTAGTGATAATAGGACCAGTTACATTGGTGCCGTGACCCAGATGAGAGTGAGGTTTAGGGGGGTGAGTGTAACGAAAGCCAGCTAGCATCTAACGTTAGGAGCTATAGTCCTTAGCCTCATTGTTAGGGTGCTTGCCTCCCACGTCGGTTGATGCTGGTTCAAGTCCCGCTCGAAGCGGTGCAAGTAGGACCAGTTACGTTGGTGCCGTGACCCGGATGAGAGTGACGTTTTGGGAGGTGAGTCTAAAGGAGGCCAACTAGAGGCTGTGGTCTTTAACGTCCTTATTAACACGCACACCTCCCATGCAGGTTGACGTTGGTTTAAATCCCATTTGGAGCTGTGCTAATAGGACCAGTTACATTGGTGCCATGACCCAGATGAGAGTGAGGTTTAGGGGGGTGAGTGTAACGGAGGCCAGCTAGCATCTATCGTTAGGGGCTACAGTCTTTAGCCTCGTTGTTAGGGTGCTTGCCTCCCACGTCAGTTGATGCTGGTTCAAGTCCCGCTGGAAGCGGTGCAAGTAGGACCAGTTACGTTGGTGCCGTGACCCGGATGAGAGTGACGTTTTGGGAGGTGAGTCTAAAGGAGGCCAACTAGAGGCTGTGGTCTTTAACGTCCTTATTAACACGCACACCTCCCATGCAGGTTGACGTTGGTTTAAATCCCATTTGGAGCTGTGCTAATAGGACCAGTTACATTGGTGCCATGACCCAGATGAGAGTGAGGTTTAGGGGGGTGAGTGTAACGGAGGCCAGCTAGCATCTATCGTTAGGGGCTACAGTCTTTAGCCTCGTTGTTAGGGTGCTTGCCTCCCACGTCAGTTGATGCTGGTTCAAGTCCCGCTGGAAGCGGTGCAAGTAGGACCAGTTACGTTGGTGCCGTGACCAGGATGAGAGTGACGTTTTGGGAGGTGAGTCTAAAGGAGGCCAACTAGAGGCTGTGGTCTTTAACGTCCTTATTAACACGCACACCTCCCATGCAGGTTGACGTTGGTTTAAATCCCATTTGGAGCTGTGCTAATAGGACCAGTTACATTGGTGCCATGACCCAGATGAGAGTGAGGTTTAGGGGGGTGAGTGTAACGGAAGCCAGCTAGCATCTAACGTTAGGAGCTATAGTCCTTAGCCTCATTGTTAGGGTGTTTGCTCCCACGTCGGTTGATGCTGGTTTGATTCCCACTCAGAGCGGTGCGAGTAGGACAAGTTACATTGGTGCCATGATCCGGATGGGAGTGAGGTTTAGGGAGGTGAGTCTAAAGGAGGCCAACTAGAGGCTGTAGTCTTTAACGTCCTTATTAAC
This sequence comes from Mylopharyngodon piceus, assembly GCA_039654765.1. Taxonomy (NCBI): domain Eukaryota; kingdom Metazoa; phylum Chordata; class Actinopteri; order Cypriniformes; family Xenocyprididae; genus Mylopharyngodon; species Mylopharyngodon piceus. The sequence continues at coordinate 30,496,625 of CM077453.1, forward strand.
ACGCACACCTCCCATGCAGGTTGACACAGGTTCAAATCCCATTTGGAGTGGTGCAAGTAGGACCAGTTACATTGGTGCCGTGACCCGGATGGGAGTGAGGTTTAAGGGGGTGAGTGTAACGGTGGCCAGCTAGAAGCTGTTGTCTTTAATGTCCTTGTTAGTGCACCCACCTCCCATGCCCGTTAATGCTGGTTCGTATCCCGCTCGGAGCGGTGCAAGTAGGACCAGTTACAATGGTGCCGTGACTCAGATGAGAGTGAAGTGTAGGGGGTTGAGTGTAACGGAGGCCAGCTAGCAACTAACACTAGAGGCTGCAGTCTTTAACGTCCTTGTTAGGGTGCTTGCCTCCAACATCGGTTGATGCTGGTTCGAATCCAGGACCAGTTACACAGGCAATAAATACAGTATACCCATAAAAATGTCTCAGGAAATTAAATAGCTTAAGGGTCCAAAGGGGGATATGACCTTAGTTTAAGTTTAAATTTAGCTTGCAACATCATGTCATCTCTATACTGTGCTTTTAAGGTCCACATGCTAAAACAGTGTCCAGTAAGGTGCAGGTTTGGTTCTTGTTCTGTATCGATGTGCGCATACATACACATAAGCATGAGATAACAGAGCAGAGATATTAACGCGGGAGCTGTGGAGGTTGCTGAGACAGTAAGCAGAGGGGCAGGGACAGGAACCCCTCATTAGCACTGAATTAAACAGAGCTTTGATGGGGAGACCTACATCAGTTCAGTCTGGCAACACATGAAAGAGCAGCCGTGAGAGACAGGGACCTGCACTCGTTGTCACTCTCTCCAGCGCACACTTGCGCACATTTCATCTCTGACACATACACACACACACATACACATGCACTGAAAATCACATCACTGCCACATACAAACAAAAGCAGTGTGTAGTAATCTGTGCACACTATATGCAAATTTCCTTTATGCAGAGAATACCCAGATGACCTAATAAATTTGCCAACATTTCTGTGCAGAATACCCCAAAATTCAATGCACTCGATTTAACCTTCTATTTCTAGTGTGACGGAAGAACAGGAAGTCGTAATAGTCATGATTAATATTTCTTACTGGACTTTGTATTCAATCTGATCAATCAAGAGAAGACATTTTTGCACAATATTGGGAAAAAAAAAACAAAATTACCCTTACTATTCCCAAAAAGAAAAATGAACGCTATTTGCTTAGGTCATGTGACAAACGTAGTGAGGTCATGTGATAACAAATAGACTGCTAGGGTTTGAAATGTTCATTGTGGAAAAACAGCTACCGTTTCTCTTATATTAAAAAAAAAAAAAAAAAATAGTATGTACCAACCCGATTTCAGGAGAAAACATAATATTATGAAACAAGGATTTCGTATGTGTTTTATATGGAATTGTATGATTTTTAGAAAAAGGGTAAGCATGAGGGTCCACCATTAACCCCACCCCTAAACCAAACCTTCACTGGGAGGGGAAAGAAGATTGTAAGAAAATGTACGAATGAGATTTCATACAGTTTCACCAGCAATTCGCCAAAACGTAAAATGGTTACACATTGTCCTGAGAGTGTGTTGTATGTAGTATAAACACACTGTGTGCTATTCTATAAATGGTAATACATAATATGTCTTTCTAAACATAACCCCAGTCTTCCACACCAGAAGGATAATGTACATGTACAGTTCATGATTTGCACAAAGAACTTCCAAGCAGATCAATGGCCAGCTGAAGGAACTGAGTAAATTAATTTTGTGTCAGCCTTCGGCGTCTCCTCTGGTCTCTTACACCCACACAACAAAAGAGAATAAGGACATAAATATGCAAGCACAGACACAAATGCTTGACTAATTTTTTACAAGCATGCTGTCCCATTGTACATACTTTGCACACAGCTCCAACATCAAACCAAATTATTATTATGGTAGTTAACTATAAACTTATTCAGAGTCCACATTTAGTGACTTGATGAGTTTAGTTTTATGTCATGAAACAAAAAGGTAGTTGTGGGCCATAGAGAAGGGCTTGTCCCTTTTGTTTAAACGGCCAGTAGCCAATAGCTTCTTACAGCCATGACCCATGATTTGTTAGGCATTTTCATTCTAGAGACCGTTTGACTGGAATAAAATCCATGTGCCATGTTTTTTGTGGAAGAAAGGACTGTAAATTTTAAATGTATATCTGCTAAAAACACAATGTTGGCATTCTACATTACACTGATTCATTTAGCAAACACTTTTATCCAAAGCTATTTAAAAATGAGTAATCTGTCACAGAACAAACAATGTTTGTCGTATACAATGCCAGAAAACTACATTAGGAAACAAGCTAAAGAGAATTTTTTGTTGCATATAGATTCTAACAAACATGAACAAAAAGTGACAGCTCAAATTTCGATTTCATGGGGTCTTTAGCTCACTTGCTCAGCCATGTTTTCTTCAAATTGTTCTTCTGCCACAGGAATAATAATTCACTGAAAGTAGAAACACAGGTCATGCTAATGTCTGCTATAGCGCCTCTAGTGGCAACGTGGAGAATGGAATGCATGCTTGCTTTGCATTGCACTGTGAGTTTCACATTTCAGAATGCAGTGATGCACAAAACAAGCTTGTGCAGCAAGAAACATCTATGTTCTTGTACTTGTGTAGGAGACCACAGTATATGCAGATGCTTGTATTTTGTCATCTTAAAGTCGGCATGAAACAGAAGTTGCGATAGTCTTTTTTTTCCCTTTTTATGATGTATATCTGAGTGAAACGACTTCTCGAACAAGAAAAAATGTAAGGCGGGACTTGAGTTTGTACGTGTGGTTTGCTATTGGTGGATCTCATGTGAGTGACAGGTTGCCCCGCCCTCATCATCAGAGAAGAGATGTCGCTGCAGGAGGGAGAAGTTATTTTGATTAAAGGGGTGGTTGATTATGATTTCACTTTTTTAACTTTAGTTAGTGTGTAATGTTGCTGTTTGAGCATAAACAACATCTGCAAAGTTACGACGCTCAAAGTTCAATGCAATGGGAGATATTTTCTTTTACAGAAATCGGAAATTTTTAAGGACTACAACAAATGGCTGGTAGGGACTACAACAAGCTTCTTCCCGGGTTGGTGACATCACAAACCCCAAAATTTACATAAACCCCGCCCCCGAGAACACACAACAAAGGGGGTGAGGCCATGTTGGGCTGCTTTAGAGAAGAGGAAGAGTTGTTGTAGTAGAGTGTTGTTGACATGCCGTAATTTTACGCCGGACTGCTTCACAAACGAGGATCAATTCAACACTGGACTGTGAATCTTTGGGTATACAGCGAATCGATTCGATTCACGATTCATGGGTGTTCGATTCGATTCAAGAACGATTTTTGCAAATTCAGAACGATTCGATTCGAGACGATTCACATTAAAATTCGATGCGATTCGATTAATTCGATTCTCCATTTTAATATGCATTCATAGGGTTATTGAAATGCTTCTCCCAATGCGTCTTAGTCAAGATGAGAATTACACAGCGACATTCAGGCGGTTAGAGAGTGGGGGCAAAAAACAAAACAAAACAAAAAAAACCTTTTGTCCATTATTAATGTTAGTTCATGTTAGTTCTTAATGATGCTACATAACTTTATTTTAATAGCCTATAAAAAATTGGCATTTGTGGAAATTTACATAAGCCAAAATTTTAAAAGGCTTTAAAAGTGTTGTTAGGCCTAGTTCATGTTAACTATAGTGTAGGACAGTGTTAAAGGCTACACAACCTTATTAAAGTGTTCCAGGTACATTAAACATACTTCTGTAATGCTGACATGGAGAGACTACCTTAGAATATCATGCACTTTTCCAAATAATCCTAAACTAACTTTTCTTCACGGAATAGTAAGAAAATCCCTCATTGTTGTCTTTATCTGGGACATTTCCCTTATGATGATTCTGAAAGAAAACGCGCTGGTTGATTACTGTTGCTTCCTATAACACATGATGTACTCGTTACATCAGAAGAAGAATGGCATCTACGCTAATATTAGTCTTTCTGGTTTTCCCGAGGTTCACCGTAGTCAACCGGATCCGGGCCGTATCCAGGTGAGACCAAGGACCTGCGCCTTGACACGACCACAACGCAGCCCTGAAGTATCAGCAGAGATTGAGTCAACTAGATCATCCACTGTGAGGGCCTCATCGACACGACAGCCACGACACAGTTCCTCAACAACCGTCCATACCGGCGTGATGAATACGATCCTCAATTGGATGGAACTGGAATAAATACTTTGAATGTTGCGATCCTATTGGACTTACGATGGCAACCTGAATCGTAACAAAGCACTGTTGGCCAGAGGAGAACTGGCCCCCCGACTAAGCCTGGTTTCTCCCAAGGTTTTTTTCTCCATTTAAACACCTATTTGCCACTTGTCTGCCACCTGATGTCACCTGATGGAGTTTGGGTTTCCTTGCCGCTGTCGCCTTTGGCTTGCTTAGTTGGGGACACTTGACATTTGACTTGACATTTGATATTCAACAGTGCTTTGATCTGCCTGCATTGACACTATTCTTTAAGAGCTGCTGTGCAGCCAAATAATGTACCAGTTATCAATGTAAAGCTGCTTTGACACAATCTACATTGTAAAAAGCGCTATATAAATAAAGGTGACTTGACTTGACTTGCTATAGTAACGAACGCAACTTTAATGCGCATCTGATTGATAGATAAACCGCGCGCTCTGATTTCAGTGTTGTTAATGTTGTAGTTACTTCAGCAGTTTCCTTCGTGCATTCAGTTCATAATTTCATTTATCATTTATTGGAACTGTGCGTATGCATTTAGACACGTACATTATGTGTTTGGTCCATCCATACAATAAATGTGCGCCCTTGAATAAGCGGGGTTTTAACTAGAGATGCACCAATACTAAATTTCTCTGCCGATAGCCGATTATTCAGAATGATATCGGCCGATACCGATAGTTTGGTTTTTCTTAAGGAAAAAAAAATCTCTCCCAAATAATGTTGCAAACTATACAGGGAACCCTCTCATTTGGTACACTACAGTATTAGAGGTTACAATTAACAGCAGAGGTATTATATTCAGCTGCTGTTTATTTTCAGATATAATAATTACACTCAAATAAAAACTGAAATGTATAAAACTTAGTATCACATAAGGTAGTTTTCATAAGCACTTGTCTTCATGGCAAATTTTCACAAACATATAATTAACAGTAAATAAGCTCCTCTCCAGTGTTTTTTTTTTATATGTAGATAGCTAAGGAACTGTGAACATTGGAAAACATTCCTGAGGTAAAAGTGACATGATGTGACAATGTTCACAAGCTGTTTTATTGACGTCTTTCCGCGGTTGAAACACAAATAAAGTGATTACATGAGACATGATTGGTGAATCCAAAATGGTCAATATTCATATTCATGCATTTTATTCATATTTTATGTTAATCATTTATGGCTTATGATTTATCAATATTACTTTTGATTTCATATATTCATGTACTTCTACTCCATTAATCCTCATCATCTTTTCAAGTATTTATTCTTTAATGTACTCCTTTATGGTTATTCTTCTTATGTATGCTTGCTATATTCAGTTGTTCTTAAAGTGTTCCAGTGTGACAGGTCATGTTGACACGTTTATGGTTCGATATTGGACGCCTGCCAAGTACTGCAGAAGCGATAATGTTTTCAGAATTAGTTGCTCATTTGAACTCCATGTACCTTTGTATCAAAATATGTCCATTTCTATTTCTGCTGACATGTGATAATGTAAGATCTGCAAAATTCCCTTAAGGGGGTCAAAACAACCCCTATATCTGTTTTCATCTATTTTGACATTTGACCAGTCTATGACATAATGGATAAATCCATCTGACCTTTTCTTATTAGACCAAAACATAAGTTTGAGTGGGATGTAAGTTTCCCTATGCTAATGGTATAAAACGGACTGGGTCTTTGATAGTTTAGCTCTTCTGCTTCTTCTCTTCTATCTCTCATTTCATTCTGCAAATGTCTTAATTTTGTTCCTTCTTTCTGTATATTCTGATCTTCATCTATTAGATACAATACTCTGGATTTTACAATACTCTAAATTTTGTTATTAACTATTAATTAATTAATTTGTGTGTCTCTATAATTTCTAATTAATAAATTTGTTATTCCTTATTCAAATTTAATCTCTGACATAATCATTGCTGGACTGCCTGGATCTCATTTTCTCAAGTTTTTGCATCAATGATACATTCTGGTAAGTTGTACAATATATTTCAACATACCTTTGATGTTCATTCATGTTTTTCCAGATATAACTTGTATTGAAAAGGAAGAAAAGACTCGCGCTTCGCGCTGCCGCCTGAACTGAGGCATTACAGCGATCTGACACGTCTCATTTAAGAGCGTCAAAACGCCATTTATTGTTTGAATTTCATGATAAAATGGACAGAATTTGAAAACTGAAACTTTAATTCTTATCAGAAGTAATAAAGCACAAAGCCTTTTGCGATTATTGGATGGGAGGCGCTACAAATAATTTGATGTAGGAAAAAAAACGCAGACCTGGCAACCCTGGCTTGAACTACGGGTGATTCATAGGGTCAAAAAGAGCCTGCTTTAACGTCACTATTTTTAAACTGTTAATGCGTTAAAATTCAACACAAGAGTGATTTTCTTCACACACAGTATGTATGAGTTGCAGTCTGAACACGTCTTTCTACACCCTTTTGATTGACAGGATATAATCGGCCCTGACCATCGGCAGTTTTTAAACAATCGGCCGATGGCCGATAGTGATAATAATAGCTTTTATCGGCCGATACCGATTGTTAGCCGATACATCGGTTCATCTCTAGTTTTAACGTTCCTTCAACTGCTCAGGTAATGTCAATGGTATGACCCATTTCCGTAAAACTTGGGTATTTTATCTTATAGAAAATAACGGTGATGTTTCCATGCAATAAAAGCGTTTTATTGCAACAATAGTGACCACGCAATGACCTGGCAGCTTTATCAATGGCTTGAGCAGTGCAACTCAGGACTATTGCTATTATAATAGAGAGCTGTCATCTGCTCATGTGAACAACAGTGGCCGTCCTGAGGAAGGCTCAAAAGTGGGCTGCTCAAAAATGTGCCAATGAGAGCTACGGACGGAGCGTGAGCGCAATCCAGTGAAAGGCGGTAAAGAGTGCAGCGCGTGTCTGTGAAGGAGAGCTGTGAGGGCGCGAATGGCGGCGCACAACGTCTCCATCAATTCGCGCATGTAATAATTTAATGTTTATATATTTTAAAGCACTGAATCGCTATAGAATTGTGATTAATCTGATTCTTAACGTTTTACATCGATTATTGACTGAAATTAACGATTCACGATTCAAAAAACATGTTTCAAGATCGATGCATATGCATAGTCAGGATTTGTAAACAATGCATCAAGAAAACGAGTGAATCTTTACACCCCTAAACACTGGATTTGCACAAAAGATTAACATGACGGCACATGCTAGTGGATGAGTTGAATCAACTCCACAGCAACTACATAAATTTATCCACTAATTAATCCACTAACCATTCAGAAACGTCCAGTTTCATTCTAAAAGTTGTAACTTCTTCCTGAGTCTCTCCATCAGTGTCCGACTCCGGTTTGAACAATGTAAGGCTGAACACCGTTACTGACAATCCTCATTTTGTCTGCGTGAGATTCTCCAGCTTTGTTGTTGTTGAGCAACCGAAGTGCGAGCTGTTAAAGCTCCGCCCCCTTCTGGAAAAAGGGGGCCGGGAGCAGCGGCTCATTTGCATTTAAAGGGACACACACAAAAATGGCGTGTTTTTGCTCTCACCCAAATTGGGTCAAATTTAACAAGCTATAATAAATGATCTGTGGGGTATTTTGAGCTGAAACTTCACAGACACATTCTGGAGACACCAGAGACTTATATTACATCTTGTGAAAGGGGCATAATAGGTCCACTTTAAAAATTACGAGGCACTTGAATTAAAACAAAAATCATAAATGATGTGCACCGATAAATCATTTATAATGAATACTGCAATATTCAATAAAAAAATAAGAATTGTCTATTTTAATTTCATGGCGACTTTAAGAATACAACATTTAGCATGTAGCTGCAGTACAGCTTCGCATTGTTTGCTTTATTCACACTGCAGGACCAATTCGATTTTTTTTTGTAAATAAGGTTTTTTAAACCGTGCTTGCTTGGTTCTCCTTTAGGAAAAACTAAAAAATGCAACAGATTTGAGTCAGACAGACAAAAAATTCATATTGTATTTTTGCTGCCTCTGAACAAGGCTGTATTGACATTAAGGCAATGTTTGAATATAGCCTAGTGTATTCTTGTTAGGGGTAAAACCCAGCAGTTCACACAGCAGTGGGTACGTGGTATCCACCTTAACACACTACTGTCACTTCACACCATCGCATTATTTATTCTCTATGAGCACGTCTCTGGAAATGACGCAGGTGTGTATTCTTGCCAGTGTGTGTGTAAAAGAGACAAACCAGACATTCATAATTTAAGAGCAATGTCTGTTGAGTGAGTGACTACCTGAGGGGAAATGAAACATTGGATTTGTTGAATAAAATATAAGTTGCAGGAGCCCTCGTGTGGGTTGTGTGTGTGTGCAGGTAATGATGTCAGTAGGGACCGAATATGTAATGATCATGCAAATATACATGGTTATTTAAACATACACACATAAAGTACAAGCCCAAATAGCTACATTTTCACATGCAGACGATTTGATTTCAGACCTATATTAAAGGCTGGTTTTGCTGAGTGCGGTTTAATGTAAATGATATTGTCTAGTTGTATGATCAACAACGGTTGGAGGGAGTGCCAAAAACGCAAGGATGATCGATTACGCGTGCAGAATACGAGAGCGTGCAGGTTTGACGTTTTGAATACAATAAAAGGTATTATATTTTCAGCAGTAAATGTAGCAGTGTGAACAGATATTGGAAACTGTCCCTACAGGCTAGTTTTCACATGCCTGCAACTTAAGCTGGAGCTGACTTGTATTGTTCAGGCAAACGATCCACCTTGGGCAGAGAGGTGTGAGTGTACGCACCTGCCAGATTGCATCAAGACACTCACACACATGCACAAATGTATGTATACACATAATAAGAAAACCACACACACACACACACACACGCCCGGGTGGCGAATGGTGTCCTAATGAGGCCCTGCGAGGCCCTGCTGGTCTGTCAGTCAGGCTGCTCCATGCTGACACATGGCTGACAACAGCATTGAGCTACTTCTGTCTCTTCCGCTCGGTTTAATTCAGCAAAACTACTGACAGGATTATAGAGACACTCAAATTAATTCAATTAATAATGCGCTCTGTCACTCCCTCCTGAGGAAGACAATAATAAACTGTGATTTGTGAAGGAAGAATGCATGACATGCGAGAGGAAACGTGCTTGAGAGGAACAAACACTGGCGGTGCTTCTTTACAGAATATTTACAGCAGCGGTTCTCACCTGGCGCTGATACCATCAATGCAAAACTAAGATAATATGCTAATGTGGTAATGTAACTAAACATATGATTGCTCGTAGCAAAATAAACGGAGGGGAAAATGTTCCCCATGTCTTTTGTTGTTGATGTATAAGGCTTGAAAATACAAAATGTGCAAAATCTTAAATAACTCCAGTTTATGTATGTGCCAAGATCTTATAAATGTATACTCATTGTAGTAAGTTTTAAATTAATTTGTTGATTTTGACACATTTCTATACCATTTCAACAAATAAACATAAAGTTAATGACTCTAAAGATTTCATATTTTCTTTACACTTTGAATATGTTTGTGTATCTTATCATTATATTAAAATGTTTTACATATAATTATCAAGGTAAACTTATTTTTAAGAATTCATTTTCAGGGGAGTCGCACCACATTTTACAACCTGAAATTTTATCTTACACTTTTATCTGACACAGTCATGATTGATTCATCACATGACTTTTCTGACAAAAGTCTTTACATTAATAGATTAACAGACTTTTTTATCCCCTAAGAAACAATAAACAAACATTTTGCCAAACTACTTAAGGTTTTCTTTTTCTTCATTATCTTTATGCCCCCCAAAAATGACCAAATGAATTTTAATTCAGAAAGAAAAAACATGTTAATCATAGATATTGTGTATTAAAGTCATTATACACTACACTGTAAAATGATATGATCAGTAAGTCATTGCAACTTATGTTCTTACATTTAACTCATTAAAATAATTTAAGCAATAAGTTATATGAGATTCAACTTGATTTTTGAAAGGTTAGTTCACCCAAAAAATGAAATTTCTGTCATTAATTACTCACCCTCATGTCGTTCCACACCCGTAAGACCTTCGTTCATCTTCAGAACACAAATTAAGATATTTTTGATGAAATCCAAGAGTTTTTTATCCTCCATTGAAAGCAATGAAATTACCACATTCAAGGTCCAGAAAGGTACTAAAGACATCATTAAAACAGTCATGTGACTGCAGTGGTTCAACCTTAATGTTATGAAGAGACGAAAATACTTTTTGTGCGCAAAAACAAAACAAAAATAATGACTTTATTCAACAAATTCGTCTCTCCACTGTCAGTCTGCTATTTACGTCCAGCACTTCCAGGTTCTACGTCAGAACGCCGACTCATTATTGGCCGGCTTCTGCGTCAGAATCACACGTATGCTTCGTGCTGATCATGTGATCAGCTTTGACCAATAGTGAGCCAGCATTCGGAGGTAAACACGGAAGCACTGGATGTAAACAGTGTAGCTGAATTACAGTGGAGAGACGAATTTGTTGAATAAAGATTATTTTTGTTTTGTTTTAGCGCACAAAAACTATTCTTGTCGCTTCATAACATTAAGGTTGAAACACTGTAGTTACGTCGACTATTTTAACAATGTCTTTACTACTTTTCTGGACCTTGAATGAGGTCATTTCGTTGCTTTCAGCGGAGGATAAAAAACTCTCAGATTTCATCAAAAATATCTTAATTTGTGTTCTGAAGATGAACGAAGGTCTTACGGGTGTGGAACGACATGAGGGTGAGTAATTAATGACAGAAATTTCATTTTTGGGTGAACTAACCCTTTCAGTCAGTTTAATATAATTTAATATAATTCAAATTCACTTTTATATAGTTTTTGAACATATTTATGTGACCACAGTGTGTTACACAACCATGCTATTGTGGTAAAAATCCATCCACTCCATTTGTTATTTCCTCATACAATGCCCTCCACTAATATTGGCACCCTTAGTAAATATGAGCAAAGGCGGCTGTGACTATAAATTTACATTGTTTATTCTTTTGATCTTTCATTCAAAAAATTCTAACTTTTCATTGAAGTAAAACAATTGAAAGTGGGGGGAAACTCACATTATGAAATAAATGTTTTTCTCCAGTTCATGTTGGCCACAATTATTGGCACCCAATTATTGCAACCTCCTTTTGCCAAGATAACAGCTCTGAGTCTTCTCCTATAATGCCTGATGAGTTTGGAGAACACCTGACAAGAGATCAGAGACCATTCCTTCATACAGAATCTCTCCAGATCCTTCAGATTCCAGCTCCATGTTGGTGCTTCTTCTCTTCAGTTCACTCCACTCATTTTCTTTAGGGTTCAGGTCAGGGGACTGGGACGGCCATGGCAGAAGCTTCATTTTGTGCTCAGTGACACATTTTTGTGTTGGTTTTGATGTTTGTTTTGGATCATTGTCCTGATGGAAGATCCAACCACGGCCCATTATTGGATTTCTAGCAGAAGCGGTCAGGTTTTGATTTTTTATCTGTTGGTATTTGATAGAATCCATGATACCATGTATCTGAACAAGATGTCCAGGACCTCCAGCAGAAAAATAGGCCCACAACATTAAAGATCCAGCAGTATATTTAACCGTGGGCATGGGGTACTTTTTATCCATGTGTGCACCAAACCCATCTGGTGGGTTTGCTGCCAGAAAGCTCTTTTTTTAGTTTCATCTGACCATAGAAGCCGGTCCCTTTTGAAGTTCCAGTCTTGTCTGACAACTGAATATGCTGGAGATTGTTTCTGGATGAGAGCAGAGGATTTTTCTTGAAACCCTCCCGAACAACTTGTGGGAATGTAGGTGCTGTTTGATCATTTTTTTTTAGGCTTTCTGAGACTCAAGACTCAACTAATCTCTGCAATTCTCCAGCTGTGATCCTTGGAGAGTCTTTGGCCACTCAAACTTTCCTCCTCACTTCACATTAGGACAATTTAGACTCATGTCCTCTTCCAGGCAGATTTGTAACATCTTTAGTTGATTGGAACTTCTTAATTATTGCCCTGATGGTGGAAATGAGGATTTTCAATGCTTCAGCTATTTTCATACAGCCATTTTCTATTTTGTGAAGCTCAACAATCTTTTGCTGCACATCAGAACTATATTCTTTGGTTTTACTCATTATGATGAATGATTAAGGGAATTTGGCCTCTGTGTTTCCTCATGTTTATACTCCTGTGGAACAGGAAGTCATGGCTGGACAATTTCATGTTCATGATCACCCTGGTGTGCTAAAAAATGTAAATATGGATGGGAATATACTTCAGAGATATTTTACTAATAAGAATTTCTAGGGGTGCCAATAATTGTGGCCAATGTGTTTTGAAGAAAAACATTTATTTCATAATGTGAGTTTCCCCCCATTTCAATTGTATTACTTCGATGAAAGGTTAGAATTTTGTAAATTTTTTGAATGAAAGATCAAAAGGATAAACAATGCAGATTTATTTTTACAGCTGCCTTTGCTCATATTTACTAAGGGTGCCAATATTTGTGGAGGGCACTGTAAATCTGAAACAGTCGCTGCGTCCGAAATCGCGTACTGTCTGAGTAGGTACTACATTTGAATTTACTTTGTGACTGTTAAAAAATAACTTTATATATAGTATGAGTGTTTGTAGTATGAATGTAATCCGGATGTACTACATCCGCCATGTTGTCATTATCATGTGACCTACCATCGTCAGTTGCGTCGCTTCACTGCCATTCATAAATTGTCTCCTGTGGCCTCATGGGATAGTAAAGTGTCCATCGTATGCACACTACAGAATCTCGCCGGAAGTAGTAAGTCATCTTGGTACTTTTCGCCTTCTGTTTTTTAAATACTACGTATTCAGACATACGACTCTTTTGGCATACTGTTTTTCGCATACTATATAGTAGGGAAGTATTCAATTTCGGACGCAGCGAGTGTCTCAAAATGAGCCGTTCAAGAATGTTCTCCAGTGTGACGTCACATTAGAACAAGCCCCACCCACGACTGGTGACGGAATCTGCCCTATTAGCTTAGCTCCTCCCCTGAGTTAGCTGTACACAGTCCGCCATCTCCTCGCGTTATCTCCTCGCCAGAGCATTTAACAGCAGCATTCAAGTAAGAAATGTATTCTTATTAAAGCTAAAAATTTGTTAATAAATTAGTTTAATACTCACGGGACGCGCCATCTGACAGCCATCTTTATGTGTGTGTGCTTCAGATGTGTGCGCTCAGAAAACCACACAGTATATCAGAAGTTTAGACTGATACGGCTATAAAACACATGCAGAAAATAAACTGTCATGATGATGAAGAACTGCAATGTCACGTGAGCGTGAGAAGATAATCAAAACCAAACAGATGTTTTGTTAGTTTTTGGCAGAGTATCCGATGCACCAGCTGTACAGGCTCCGCCCTCTTCTGGAAAGGGGCGGGGAGCAGCAGCTCATTTGCATTTAAAGACACATGCAAAAAAACAGCATGTTTTTCCTTCCACTCAAAAATGGGCATTTACAACATGGTATAATAAATGATCTGTGGGGTATTTTGAGCTGAAACTTCACAGACACATTCTGGGGACACCAGAGACATCTTCTGAAAAGGGGCATAATAGGTCCCCTTTAAGTTAAAATTACTTGTACAATCAAGTTGATTATACTTAAAAATTTAAGGCAGCAACTGACCTTAAGGTTTTTAAGTTAAAAGATTTTTCAAAAGTTTGGGGTCTGTAAGATTTTTTAAAGTCTTCTGCTCACCAAGGCTGCATTTATTTGATCAAAAATACAGTAAAAAGTTGTGAAATATTATTACAATGTATAATAAGTGTTTTCTATAAATATATTCCTTATTATCAATATTGAAAACAGTTGTTCTCATTAATATTTTTGCTGAAACACATTTTTTCAGGATTCTTTGATTAATAGAAAGTTCAAAAGAACAGCATTTATTTGAAACAGAATCATTTGTAACATTATAAATGTCTTTCCTGTCACTTTTGATCAAGTTAATGCATCCTTGATGAATAAAAGTATTAATTTCTTTCAAAAGGGAAAAATCATAGTGACCCCAAACTTTTGAACAGTAGCTTATGAATTGCGTTTTAATATTCATATTTTGTTTTAATAGATCTGGACCAAAAAAAAAAAAAAAAAAAAAAGCATCATGCCATTGATCTGGGTACTTGAATTTTGCTTTGTTAAATCTACTAACTAGCAGAAAAACAAAACCGCCTCGTGTGGAATCAAACAACATGAATCATTCAGAGGCCTCCTTTCATTCTCTCAGTCTAATCAGTGAACCTGGTGGGCCAAAGCGTCGTCTTCCAGCAGCGGCTGAGTTAAGCAGTCCCGTGATGAGCAGCGGAAACACAGAATACTCTGGATTTGCTAAAGAAGCACTACGCTCCAAAAACTAATGACCCGTACGGAGTAATCACCTCAACAAACACCTCATCAGCAGAGAGAGAGACATAAACCTGAAGCAGAGATTTGCATGGTACAGTGACATAAACACTGGAAGGCACAAATACAACAAGAACACAATAAAACACACAACCACTGACACGTGTTTGTGTGTTTGCACTCAGACGCACCCTCCAGTGCTCATTTACAGCAGTTAGTCCAAACGAAGTGGCGTCGTTGCATTCTTTGAGAAGGCGGATTCTTATATGCCAGCTTATTCTCCATTTTTAGCCTCTCAAAACCACACGGGAGAGTTCCCATCATGATTCTTAAGCAGATTTACTTTCATAAAAAGCAGCTCAGAGGAGGAGCCTGTAACTGAGAATGTGCTTAACTTCACACATGATTGTGACATATCATCTTTGTTTTTGTATTACGGATCTGAATGTACAATGAGTCAC
The DNA here is from genome assembly GCA_039654765.1 of Mylopharyngodon piceus. Classification (NCBI taxonomy): domain Eukaryota; kingdom Metazoa; phylum Chordata; class Actinopteri; order Cypriniformes; family Xenocyprididae; genus Mylopharyngodon; species Mylopharyngodon piceus. The sequence continues at coordinate 30,511,772 of CM077453.1, forward strand.
AATAGGTGTGCTTGCATAACAGAGTAAGTTCTTTAATTATCTGAATTAACTTTTATTATCACCTCTTTCTATTTTGATACGCTTATGGCCAGCAGATCCCACAAAACTGAACAAAACTTGTGCTCCTTAAATACATATGTGTAAAAAAAGCTCACACCATATTAACAAATATGCACATTTTAATGAAATATACAAAAGATATATGGAAAAAGAAGCTAATTAATTTGTCTTTAATCTCTTTATGTATAATTATATTACTTTGAAAAGTGTCCTCTGAGCACTTTAACTTATTTTTGTAACCTTTGTAAGGACTGATCTTAAAATATCAACCCTGTTACTGTGATTTTATGTGTAAAACTGATAATTGAAAAGTGACTATTTGTAAAATTAATATAAACCAGCGTTAAATAATCTAAGAGGCATGTTGTATTTTCAATAACTTTTATCACGAGACTTAAAATATTAAAGTCAACTGTAAACCTGTCAACCCTGTTGCCATAATATATAGTAGACAACTATAGAAATTATCAATGTTTCATTCTCTTTGTAATAACATTGTAATGTTAAAGGGGTCCTTGATTATGATTTCACTTTTTTAACTTTAGTTAGTGTGTAATGTTGCTGTTTGAGCATAAACAACATCTGCAAAGTTACGACACTCAAAATTTACATAAACCCCGCCTTGTAACTTCCTTAGTTTCTCCATCAGTGTCGACTCCGGTTTGAACAATGTAAGGCTGAACACCGTTACTGACAATCCTCATTTTGGCTGCGTGAGATTCTCCAGCTTTGTTGTTGTTGAGCAACCGAAGCGTGAGTTGTTAAAGCTCCGCCCTCTTCTGGAAAGGGGGCTGGGAGCAGCAGCTCATTTGCATTTAAAGGGACACACACAAACGGCGTGTTTTTGCTCACACCCAAATAGGGGCAAATTTGACAAGCTATAATAAATGATCTGTGGGGTATTTTGAGCTGAAACACATTCTGGGGACACCGGAGACTTATATTACATCTTGTGAAAAGGGGCATAATAGGTCCACTTTAAAATTTAACTTTGAACCATGTTGCCTTTATGAATATAGTTATATCCCAGCATATTATGTTGGGAGATGAGGAAAATTGCAATAATGGTGAGGTGCCAAAATGCAAATTATTAAAAATAAAACTTTTAATTTAATTTTCTTTTCAAATTTACCTTAAAAAAATCACCCTGAAAAAATGTCATAGAATGAACTTAGTGTACCTGTGTGTGTGTGTGTGTGTGTGTGTGACTGGCCCTCGGGCTCTCTCTCAGTGGGAGGTTTGGTGATCACTCTGTTCTGAGAGGGGATTTTATCATCCATGAGGGTAAAGCCTTCACTAACAGACCTATTTATCCCTACAACAAGCCCTACCTTACTATTCCACACTCTCACATGTACACACTGCCCCACACAGCAGTAACCAGCAATTATGAGAACACCATGTCATTAGAGACTTACACAGACTCCTATTATCACACCCTCACAGACAGGGAGCATTAAAGTGAACTATGAATAAGAAACACAATTCTAAAGAAAAACAAACAAATAAAACCATGAATAGTGCTGCATACGGACCTGTCTGTGGAGCTTTTTTATCAATCAAATCAGTATGACTTCACAGGTCACTAAAATGTGTTTAAATATGTTAAACTGAGCTGAGAGTATGACACTCATATTGGTAGCTGAAAGCATAATCAACTTGGCCAAAGTATTTAAAATTAGGCACACCTGCAAGAGATGTTTAGGATTTTGTAAATGATAAGCGTTCCAGTTCTGTGGAAATATGTGGATCTTTCTGGAGAATTCTGTGGGTGCAGATTCTGTGATTCCACTTATGACTGTTGAAGCTCCGTTAAGTATTTGGATGGGGGTGAGCGTTGGTGTCTGGCTCCTTCATTACTGGTTACGCCCTAGTTGTTCTTTTGTGATCTGTGGTGATGGGGGAGACAAGTGACACATGAACTGACAGTCTGGGAAAGCTTGACATCATTGAATTTTACTCACATATCAATGGACCATGACATGTGAACAAAAACCTCACTTTTATTGTAATAGGGCCTATGATCTAAAAAAAACATCCCTCTTTCAATGCAAGTAGAATTTTTTTTCTTAGTAAAGTAATAGTACTCCTCTTCTCAAAAAGCCGCATGATTCGGAACTGATAGACTTTTTTGGCATAGCTCTGACATGTAGCGACCCATTCGGGTCAAGTCTCAACTTGTGGTCCATTCCCAATTCTGTCCCGTTCTCTTTCCCACTTTGCTTCCTGTCAATCCTCTGTATACTTTCCTGTCCCAATAAAGGCAAAAATGGCAATATATATATATATAAACAAGCTGCATGATTTGAGGCATCACTCATGTCAGTAGCAGAAATGGTGCAAATGTTTAACACTTTGTTAAAATCCCTTACCTTAAACTTTGACGATTTTCAACCCGCTTTGTATTGTTACAGTGTCAGTAGCATATGTAAATGAACAATGTTTACTTGTTCTCTGTGTTACCTGGACCGAGAAATTCACATTTATTTGTCAGACTTTTGACAGCTCCAGCAAAAGTGCTATACAAGTCGACACCATTATGACTAAAAGTTTGCTAAGAAGTATTTACTACTAAAGCAAGGCGGTATTTGACTCTGGTAAGCGTATTCATAGCACAATGGGAGTGGCCTTGGATGGCAACATGCCCAGTGCATTATGGGTGTTGAAGTTTTCCTACCTATTTGGCAAAAAGGAAGACAACAGCCTTTTTTTTTTTCGGTTTTCTCTAGTCAGATAGCACTGATTTAAAAAAAAATTGCCGCCTTTCTACTTTACAGGCAGACAAGTTTTATTGAAAGCCCATTTTGCCAGCGGTAAATTACACCTTTATGTATGAGCAATAATGATACACTACTAACTAAGTACATGTATGCAATTGTAACTGTAACATATGACTGCTAAAACCACCAAGCCATATTATAGGTTTCACTCCATAACATTAACTCCAGAGATAACTTAAGTAGTATATTAACATAAATATCATTATAACAGTTCAAATAGGTTTTTGAATGCCAGCATTTTGGTGTTTTCTCTGTCATCACAAGTTGAAAAAAATTGAATAAATAAATATATGTATAAATAAATAATTAATAAATCATTTTAATTTCTATCACTTATCTATGCATGGTATCTAAAGGTGCGGCTACATAAGTGAAATTACGCAGGTCCATTTTGTATTGTCAAAAATGTAGCGATGTATGAAGCACAGCTCACACAGAAGACTTTTCTTCCCTATTGTGACGTATTTCCGAGTGAAATGAATGCTGCATCCGAAATCGCATACTTCACTACTATATGGTATAGGCGAAAAACAGTATGTGACAAAAGATTTCCGAATTCACAGTACTCATAAAAGGGTAGTCAAAAAGTACCCGGATGACCTACTACTTCTGAAGTGTGCATACACTAAAAAATGCTGGGTTAAAAACAACCCAAGTTGGGTTGAAAATGGACAAACCCAGCAGTTGGGTTAAATGTTTGTCCAACCTGCTGGGCAGTTTTATTTAACTCAACTATTATTTAAAAATGACTATATGTCTGGCTTAAAATTAACCCAAAACCCAGGTTGGAAATTAAAAATCAGACACATAATTAATAGAGGCAACAATATTGATCAAAAGGTGAACATTTATAAGCAATTTAATAAATGTTTATTGTTTAATTATTATTCATTAAACTTATTAATAAATGTTAAAAATTTTAATTTCCAACATGCTTTGGGTTCATTTTAAGCGAGCAATACAGTAATTTTTAAACAATAACTGAGTTAAATAAAACTACCCAGCAGGTTGGGCAACATTTAACCCAACCACTGGGTTAAAACAACCCATTCGCTGGGTTAAAATAAACCCAATTGCTGGGTTTGTCCATTTTCAACTGAACTTGGGTTGTTTTTAACCCATCATTTTTTAGAGTGTATGATGGACACTTTACTATCCCATGAGGCCACAGGAGAGGATTTGTGAATAGCAGTGAAGCGACACAACTGATGCTGGTAGGTCACATGATAATGACAACATGGCGGCTGTAGTACATCCGGATTACATTCATACTACACACACTCATACTATATAGAACATACTTTTTTAGCAGTTGTGATGTAATTACTCATTCAAAATAAGTACCTGCTCAAGAGAGTATGCGATTTCGGACGCAGCCAACTTTTCGAACAAGAAAACATGGCGGGACTTGATTGGATGGTTTGCTATTGGTCGATCTCATGTAAGTGACAGGTTGTCCTGTCCTCGCGTCCGAAAACATCTTCAGAGATATGTCGCTGCAAGAGGGAAAGTTATTTTGTTTAAAGATTACACGAATTACGCGAAAATGTGCACGATAAATCATTTATAATAATGCAATATTCCGTAAAAAAAAACATGGAATTTTGATTTCATAGCGACTTCAAGGCCGCATTAGCCTTAGAGCGGGTTTTTCTCACTATAGCGGGAAATGGAAAACGGGGAGTGGAGTTGGAGTGGAGTGATTTCAGAACGCTTTGAGTGGAGAGGGGGAATCTCTGCCACTCCGGTCCAGTCAAATACGCTGTTCCACTCTGCTTGGTGAAGACGCTTTAGCTTCATTTGGATCTTTTAGAACAAATATACAAACTTGACAATTTTGTCAAAAAATGTAAGCTACTTATATTAATAACTTGTTTACTGAACTGTTTTATAAAAACAATCCTGCGGTTATTGAATACGGCCGTGCTGAAATTCTGAAGAACAGCGCTTATGCTCTTGTAATATTGCTTAAATAACACAATCCCAAGCCCTGGTGTCATTGAACTATTTCAAGAATCAAGTCCTGAACAAACTGTTCCTTTAAACTTCTCTGAGTGTGTGTGTGTGCTGAATGGAGTGTCGTTTTTCAGCGCTTAACTCCTCCTCTGCATTCTGCACGTCCAGCGCGCGCGCGCACACACTCTCACGCGCTGCTGCTTGTGCATTCCCCATCAGCCGCTCAGCGCACAGGGAGCCTCTTCACGTCCGTTTTCAGTGTCCGTGCTTTAGTGGATCAAACATGACGGTTGTGAGTCGAAACGTGGAAGAAACGAGCAGCTGATCTGAGGAGGGATCTGTGTTTTACGTGACTAAAACACGTCTTTGGGATAGAGACTACGGAGGCGCCGCGACCGTTGCAACTTTTGTTGCAATCAGCACGCGCGTTTACTGACGGTTGCGTTTTTTAAAGAAAAAGTCGCTCAACTTTTTGCGCTCGATTTGTCCGGTCATTGTGGAATGTAGAATCGGGTGAAACACGCCTGTTTCGAGTTATTTTATTCGTGTTTGGTAAGTTTGTCAGGACGACAAGCAGCAGAGGACACGGCGCTTCACTGGAGTTTGCAGAGTTTGTTGCAGGGATACCGATGAAACTGTCGAGCTTTGTGTGATCACAAGTAATCATGGACAAATTGGATTTAAATTCATGTGTCAAGGATTATTTCTGAAATATCTCGTGTGTTTTTTTTCCTGCACTGAGTGGACTGCACCGTTCTCGTCAACACAAACTCTAGATTTTGTTACCGTTGCAAGACGCTCGTAAACATGCCACAGCTTAACGGAGGTGGAGGGGATGAGTTGGGGGCGAACGATGAAATGATCTCATTCAAAGATGAGGGCGAACAAGAGGACAAAATCTCCGAAAACGTGTCTGCCGAAAGAGATCTGGACGATGTGAAGTCCTCTCTAGTGAACGAGTCGGAAAATAACAGCAGTTCATCCGATTCTGAGGTAAGTCAGACACAACCGCATGTTGACAGACACATGGATGTGGTTGTTGCCGACGGAAAAATAACTTTCTGCTTTGTTATTCTCCGTTCCTCGTCTTTCCTTCAGCAAACCGAGAGGCGACCTCAACCAAGACCTGATCATGAAAGTTATGAGAAAGCCCGAGAGTATTTCGCTGAAGGTAAGAAAGAGCTGGTGCTATGGCATTCCGATTTAACAATTATTCTTTGAAAAGTAGTTTCGGTTACTACTACGGTTTTTCCCAAACAGTATAGTAACTATTCAGATAGTTTAGTATCTTATTTCAGTATTTCTATTACCTATTTTTAGTGTGCATAACAATTCCTATCAGAAGTTTAAATCGGTTTTCTAATCTTTTTTTTGTTGTTGTCGTTGTTGTAATAATGTAATTTAAACTTTAAGGTAGCCATTTAAACTAATTATCATGTATTATAAGTAAAAAACAACCAAAAGTAGTGAGAGAATAGGGATAGAAATTAGATACTAATACATATCTTTATGACACCAAGTGTAAATCTAGTTATTAGTCATAAAAAATAAGTACTACTGTCTAAAGAACAATTGCTTGTAGAGCTGGACTAGGTAGCAGAAACCATTACAATACATACTAGTTGGAAGTGAAAAGGTGACATCTCAGTGAATAGATGATATCTGAACCGCAGGTATACACAGAATTTAGTGTTAAAAATGTGAAGTTTGTTACCAGTAACAATGGAATAGTTACTTGTCACTAATGAATACTAGTGTTAAATGAATAGTTACTAGTGATATTAAAAAATATACAAGATTAGTTACAAAAATGAGTACTAGTAGAATTATCAATAATAGGAATAAATGTTAAAACAGCTTGCCATACTTGTTCTCTACTTAAATAGTATAGTAACTATTCAGATAGTTTAGTCTTATTTCGGTATTTCTATTTACTTTTTTTAGTGTGCATACCAAATCTATTTAAAATTTCTAATCTATTTTTTAATGTAAAAATGTAATAATTTAAACTTTAAGATAGCCATTTAAACTAATCATTATACATTACAAGTAAAGAAACAACTAAAACTAGTGAGAGAACAAGTGTTAGTTAAAAATGATGATAGAAATGAGATGATAATACCTATCTTTATGACACCAAGTGTAAATCTGTAATAGGTGCTGTTATTTGGATAGTTACTAGTAGTAAAAAATAAGTACTGTCTAATGAATAACTGCTTGTAGAGCTGTACTAAGTAGCAGAAATCATTACAATACATACTAGTTGGAAGTGAATTAGGTGACATCTGAACCACAATCCAGTGGTAAAAATGTGAATTTTGTTACCAGTAACAATGAAATGGTTACTTGTCACTGAGTACTAGTTAAATTAATAGTCACTAATGATATTTAAAAAGATTCTATATTAGTTACAAAAATAAGTACTAGTAGCATTATCAATAATGAGAATAAATGTTAAAACAGCTTGCCATACTTTACTTAAATTTTTGTTCACACATGGATGCCTAATCATTCCTCTCTCCACTGTCAAGCTTTGAGAAGACAGCAAGATGGAGGATTTTTTAAGAGCCCCCATTATCCAGGCTACCCATTTCTAATGATCCCAGATCTTACCAATCCTTACTTGTCCAACGGCGCCCTGTCTCCAAGCGCAAGAACGGTGAGTGCCATTAAACACGCTGTCTGTCTCAGTGCATCTCTGGAGTTCTTTGAGAGTTTATAATGGCCCTCGTATGGAGAGAAACCAACATGTTTCCTTATAAAGGATCCCTTTTGAAAATCTATACAGGGTCAACCACTATTTTGAATATTGTAAGGTTGTCTCATTCACTGTCTACACTTACTTAACTACCACAGCCACATAGTTGAGACTTGAGAGCATAAAAAATGGAAATTGAGTTTTAGCCCTTTCAATGTAAGACTGTATTTTTGTAATTTCATGTTATTTAAGGAATATGCATGTGGAAGTGGATTGCGGGGACTTGATGTCACTTTAGTGTGAGTCTATTAAACTGTTTAATTGGTTTTAATTGTGTACTCTAGCTGTTTGACTTGCGTTTGACAGATTTGTATTCATTTATTTGTGGTCCAAGAGAACATGTTCAGTTATCGCCACCGTTTACTGGATCAGATTTGCCAAAATCTTGAGTCTAAAGTGTTTTATGGTGTTTGGGCGCTAAGGATTCCTCATGTTTGTCTGTGAAATGGTTGGCTAATTGATCTAATACCCAGTGAATCTAATTTAGTGCTGTCTGCCACTGGGCTGTAATTAAGCATTTTCGGGCTGCTTGTTTAGCTTTCTTTAAAATAAGATTAGTCTGGCCGAGAGAAGAGGTCTGTCACACTGAAATTCTATCTGGGTGTTCGTTCTTCTTCTCCGAGGGCTGCAGAGTTTGCCTATAGATGTGTTTTGAGTTTTGTGTCCGTGTCTGGGAAAGGTTGACTGCCCTTTTAGCCCCAGCGTTGGGTCTTTTCAACCCAATTTGCAAAGAACTCAGCAGGCATTCATGTATGGCTTTGCCGTGGTGTTATGCGTCAGCGCTCTGCAGAAAAAGAGAATGAACGGTTGGGTCTTTGCACAGAAAAAAAGGAGAACGCCTCAACCGGGAGTGTTTTTTGGCTAAACCGTAAGCCATCTCCCCAAATCAACACGTTTTACAGCCATTGTTTATTCCAAAGCTCAAATCCTCCCGCTTTACTCTGAATCACAGTGTGATTTGATTGGACCCGGCCAAGCGTTTGAGCGAAAAGTTGCGATTTCCCCCCGCCTCCTCCCTCCAGACACTCGCGCAAGTTTTACTTGGCCTCTCCGTTTCTTTTCACTCGTCCGTACGAGCTCTCCCTCCTTCCCAATCCCTTCCATTCAGTTCCTGAGGCGTTAGTCTTACATTGTCATTCTGAGTGAATGCTGATGGCTTCATTGGGATCTCCATAGGCCCTCATTAGCCTAATGGCTGCTCCTTACAGACCAGATGCATAGTAGTAGTGGTACCCAGATCTCTTTTGTTCCTCGGCCTATGGAGTGTTGTTGTGGGAAGAGCCTATTGCTTAAATTATCCTGAAGGAACATGGTTCATCCCACCCTCAAGGCTGTACCTGCAACTCGCAAGAAATCTTTTGCAAGATTTCCGTTATGATTCGTATACCATGGCCAAGTATTTGCAGAACCATTCCCATCATGCTTGACTCAAATGTTGGTGAATTAAGCCAATGTCAGGCACATCTCGCAAACACAGAAGCCCTCTGTTACCACTAATATAATGCGCATTAAAGAGCCAGAGGCTAATATGAGCTTCCTAGCAAACATTCAGATGATGTCATTCAGGATAAGGATTATAACTTAACTCGTTTAGCTGATTGGAGACGGTCAAAAGATTTTGTTCCCACAGAAAATGGCCCCATAACTGCATGCATCCAGATGTACAAATATCTAATCTTTTTCCTCATCCTGTTTTGAAAAAGAGGCATCTAACTCTTATTATTCCTCGCAGTATTCGCATCGCGCAAGTTCATAACCTCCAGAACCCGAGCAGATTGGTGCTCGTATTTTATCTGAAAGTTCCTGAAAGTTCATCCCGGAGTAAGGGATATCTCCGGCTCTCGTCCTTAAGCCTATCAGATCTAGCCCAGTGCGGACCAAGTAAAACGGGAGGTCATTGAGGCAGACGGGCTTAGCCTTGTCAGTCGGCACCTCTAGAGTGAGCTGCGCGTCAGACAATGAGTAGTTGGCATACTTCAGATATTTACACACTAATCTTAAGCTCTCGCTCAGACAGCCTCAGCCACAGCTGTCAAAATCACATAAGGAAGTTTCCAAACAAAGCTGAAGAACTTGAAGGAGCCCGTCAGAATCGGAGTGATCTTCTGTGGTTACGCTCCAGCTTTTAAACAAATGCACAAATGTAGAGTGTGTTTGCCAGGAAAAGCACAAGACTGTGCTATTTCCCCTTTTTCATTCAGAATTTGAGTAATTTGACAATGTCATCCAGGTATTCAATGGGTTCAGCTTTTTTACAGACGGCTGAATGTTTTGTAAAGTGGAGAATTTGAAGAACTGAACTGAATATATAAGGCTTCAGAGAATGTTCTTTGTCAGGATGAAAGCCATTAAACATTTACCACGGGATGAAAGATTGAGTCTGTTTCAGAAGAAAAGGTTTTTCTCCAATAGCTTTTTTTTTTTTTGTACTAAAATTATTTTGGTCTCTTGCCTTTATATGATGCACTACATGCATAGTATTTGTAACAGTGCAAATGCAATAGAATTGGTCTCGGGTTCTGTGAGGTTTGTTTATATTTATACTTTCCTAACCAAACAACTGTGTGGTTACTACTATAAAGTGCAGAAATCATGTTAAAGGTATCTGAGATTGCACAACACTCAAGGCAGGCCTTGAATGCCAAAGTGAAGCCTAAAGCAGTCACAAATAGAGTAAACTTGTCACTTCTAAACTAATATGTACATTTCTTGTGCTGTTGCTCTGATATCCCTGAGGTGGAATTGAAAAGCTCCTCTGAATTCATAGACTTCATGGAATATTTATAGTTTTTCTCTGCTGTGTATAACAAAGGGGAAATGTGAAAAAATTGCAAAAGGGAATGTGGAGTTTTGAATACCTGGCTTTAGTTAAAGGGTTAGTTGATCCAAAAATGAAAATTCTGTGATTAATTACTCACCATCATGTTATTTCAAACCCGTAAGACCTTCGTTCATCTTTAGAACATGAATTAAGATATTTTTTATGAAATCTGAAAGATTTCTGTCCCTCCATTCACAGTCCACACAACTACCACTTTGACACTTCAAAAAGTTCATAAAGAGATCAATAAACTAATCTAAATGAATTGAGCGGTTTAGTCCAAATTTTCTAAAGAGACACGATCGCTTTATATGATGAACAGATTTAATTTAGGCTTTTATTACTAAATTAAATCTGTAATAAACTGCTTAATTTATATGGATTAGTTTTACGATCACTTTATGAACTTTTTGAAGCGTCAAAGTGGTAGTTGCGTAGACTGTCAGTGGAGGGACAAAATATCTTCATTTTTGTTTTGTGGATGAGCGAAAGTCTTACAGGTTTGGAACGACATGAGGGTAAGTAAATGATGACAGAATTTTCATTTTTGTGTGAACTATCCCTTTAAGGAATACAAACAAAACCATTCTTTAATCCTTTCATTTTTTTTTACATTTTTTTTATACCATTCTTCGGTGTACAGAAACATGTAAAATGTCGTCCCCCATTGTGATAAATGAGGTCATTGTTGTTGAGTGACAGTTGCATTACATTTATTGTATGTGTTTTTTCTGATAGGAACTGTCCAACTAGTCATTTAGATGGATTGCCTAGCTGTAGTCTATTTATTACGAAATATTAAGAAGTTATTAAAAATGTTCATATCTTAAATTTTTTTACAAATATTTATTTTTCATTCACAGTGTGCTCCCCCATCTGTTTATGAATGCAATAATGTTTCTTATGTAAACACGGCAACACTCCAACTGGCCGATTTTTTTTATTTTTTTATTTTTTATTTGTTATTTTGCTCATCCCTCCTTTGGGGCATTTAAATATTAGTCTGAAATCTGTTGCATCCATTGGTGAAAAGTGAGTGTGTGTTCAGACTTGCACTTTAATTCAGATAAATAACCTTGAAAGCAATTGTGAATGCTGAAGTCCTTCACCACATTAATGAAATAAATTGGTAAAAAGGAAAAACATTGCCACCCCCACCAAAACCTAAACTTTTCTTTAAGTGTTTTGTGGCCTGACAGTCAGATCTGCACAAGATTAGCCAAAGTTGTTTGATATTTCACATTCCTATTCAGCTAGCCGTGAGGACAGCCATCCAGATAACTTGAAAAAGCATTGTGTAAGAGACGCTGAAACCGAGTTTGGAGAAAAAGAGCTGAAAAGAAGACAGAAATAAGTGGAAGATGGAAAGAGACAGAGGTATGAAGTGACAGAAGGGAAAGATGTGGGGAAATGCAGGCGTGCAGATTTCCCATAATTGATTTAGGGCCTGCTCGGAGCTGACATTCCTCAATAATCCAGTGGGACTGTTTTTAAGGATCGAGTGTGTCGGCCAACCAGCTCTACTCTTCTCAATGCTTGTCACTGAGATGAATGCTCAAGCTTGGCCTGAAGAATCGTCTGCTAGGGGCTCGTGCTGGAAATTGAGAGAACTCGAGAGTATATTTACAGTGCATTTGTTGCAAAATAAAATGAACAGATCATTTATTATAGCTTGTCAAATTTGACCCTATTTGGGTGTGAGCCAAAACACGCCGTTTTTGTGTGTGTCCCTTTAAATGCAAATGAGCTGCTGCTCCCGGCCCCCTTTCCAGAAGAGGGCGGAGCTTTAACAGCTCACGCTTCGGTTGCTCAACAACAACAAAGCTGGAGAATCTCACGCAGCCAAAATGAGGATTGTCAGTAACGGTGTTCAGCCTTACATTGTTCAAACCGGAGTCGACACTGATGGAGAGACTCAGGAAGAAGTTACAACTTTTAGTATGAAACTGGACTGTTGTTGGGAATGTTTCTGAATGGTTAGTGGATAAATTTATGTAGTTGCTGTGGAGTTGATTCAGCTCATCCACTAGCATGTGCCGTCATGTTAATCTTTTGTGCAAATCCAGCATTGAATTGACCCTCGTTTGTGAAGCAGTCCGGCGTAAAATGACGGCATGTCAACAACACTCTACTACAACAACTCTTCCTCTTCTCTAAAGCAGCCTAACATGGCCCTTTGTTGCGTGTTCCCGGGGGCGGGGTTTATGTAAATGTTGAAGAATACTCATTGTAGTCCCTACCAGCCGTTTGTTGTAGTCCTTAAACAATTCTGTAAAAGAAAATATCTCCCTTTGCTTTGAACTTTGAGCGTCATAACTTTGCAGATGTTGTTTATGCTCAAACAGCAACATTACACACTAACTAAAGTTAAAAAAGTAAAATCATAATCAACCACCCCTTTAATTTTAAATGCACTTTCATTTGGTGTGGCATTAGATTTTAAAACCCTTCCTTGTTTTGTGAATTGCAGGTATATAGAACATATTGAACTTTGGTGCTTACTTGGGCGAAATGAGTTCGAATCCAGCTCACATGTATAAAAAAAACTGTCAGTATAGACTGTCAAAGATAATCTCATAACAGTCATTGTCCTGTATTACAACCTGTTCCCTTTTCAAGCCACAGCAATGCCTCTATTCATTTAGATGACAGGTTTTGACATGTAGCGTAATAATGTGTTGTAAACGCAGTGAATGCATTCAATCCTAAATGTTTTTGAAGGGCCTGTGGCGGTTTCTAACATTGTATTTTAATGCACGTTTATATGCTGAAATGATTTTCTGGTCAAGTCTTCACTCTCCTGGAAAAGCCATTGAAGCACATGGTCGTAATCGGTTTTCAGGCTCCTTTTTCATTCAATTTCGGTCTCTACCTCCCAGTGCAGAAGCTTTCAGCGCAATCCCGTGTTATTTTAACGCAGTCAGGTTTTGGGCCCTCGCGTCTGCAGAACAAGGAACCGAGCGACTCGCCAAACCTTGTAACTGCGGCTTTTGTGTTGCGCCACCCACACCGGCAAACAAACACACCTCAGTGGAAACACTTTTTAAACTGTTTAGTCTTGTCTATTTGGGAAGAATAGCACAGGGCAAACTCGCGCGCACACACACACAAACACACACTTTTGTAATGCTTGAGCGTATCATCATAGCTCATGCCACATGTCTTTTACGGCATTCCAGGCCTCCGCTGGGCATTTTTCCACATTCAGGTGTTCTAACTCTGCCAGCAGCTCTTAGCACTTAAAGTCTTCGAGACGCAGTTGAGTCAGTAGTGCTATTGTGTGTGTGTGTGTCTGTGTGTCTTTATTTTTTTAAATATCCTGTCCTTGTGTGAGTAAACTGTTAGTGTGTGTTAGTAGTTAGTTTGGTTTTAAAAAGGAAAAAGGCAAGTTGTCGTCATTTACGCACCCTCATGTCGCCCATTTTCTTTTTTCCTCCAACACAAAAAGCAGAATGTCCTCTCTGCTCTTCTCTATACAATGAAAGTGAATGGAGATGGTTGTTTTCAAACTCCAAAAATGACAGAAAAACACCAACAGTAATCAATAGGCTTGGAATATGGCACGTGCGTCATATAGACTATTTTATAATACTTTTATGCTGCTTTTGTCATTTTTGGAGCCCCTGGCCACTTTCACTGCATGGAAAAGAGCAGCGTAAATGTTCTTCTAAATGTCTTTTATTCTATATTTTATTCTTCTAAATGTTTTTTAATGGTTTGGACTGATAGGGTGAGTAAATGATGACCGAATCATCACTTCTTGTTGAACTGTCCCTTCATGTCTTCAGTGTTGAGTGTAACTAACTTCAACAGACTGACTGTCATGATTATACACTAGCCGTGTGTGTTTGCTCACCAGATCTGTTGATGGCGACCTAAAAGGTAGTTGCCAAATGTTCTCTTTGTTGTTGCTATCACAACTGTGTAAACAGTCTTGACTGACTTCTACGTGGTTTTTCACCCTTAAAAACAAGCAAATGTCATTGGGTAACATGTGACCTTTAAGAACATGCATTGATGCTCATTTATGTCCTGAATAATTTTGTACTCTGCATTTAATACAGTCCTATGCCCTTTTACAAAGTCTTGATTTTGTTTTTGGGCTCTACTAGAATAAGTTTTCATGCTCTGGGGGATTGTTGGGCATTTTGAAGCCAAAAATGTGTATCCATCCATAATAAAAGTAATCCATACGGCTCCAGTGGGTTAATAAAGGCCTTCTGAAGCGAAGCGATGGGGTTTTATAAGAAAAATATCCATATTTAATACTTTATTAACTAGCTTCCGGCAGAAGGCTGTATGCATCGATTTGCAGCGGAAGAGTAACCTCTGACCTGACGTATGACGTATTGACGAACGCGGAGGTGCGGAGGAGAGAGCAAAACAAAACACTGGTCACGAATTAGAAGTCTAAAACGAGAATTTTTAAAGAGAAATGTCAGAGGATTTCGATATAAGGGAAGAGGTGCTTGAGTTTGTTGCACAGCCCTATTTGTTTGAACCGCGAGAGGCGTCTAATCTTGCGCTACTCTTACATCTTGCGTCATGCATCGCATCAGGGGTTACTCATTTGGCGCAAGTCGACTTGTGTACTATGCATACGGTCATCTGGCGGAAGCTAGTTATTTGAATTTATTAAGTTTTAAATATGGATATTTTTCTCACAAAAACTCATCGCTTCACTTCAGAAAGCCTTTTTATTAAGCCCCTGGAGTCGTATGGATTACTTTTATTATGGATGGATGCACTTTTTTTTTTTTTTTTGCTTCAAAATGTGGCCCCCATTTACAACCATTATAAACCTTGGAGGACTAAGGATATTTTAAAATGTATCTTCAATTGTGTTTATCTGAAAGAAGATAGTCATATATGCCTAGGATGGCTTGAGGATGAGATCACTTTCATTTTTGGGTGAACTATCCCTTTAAACACTAAAGAAAGATGAACGTGGAAAAAAAAAAAAAAAGTCCTTTTTTTTTTTTTTTGATTGTCGTAAGTCGTGTTTTGGAAAATGGTAGCTGGTTTTTAGTCGGTCATTAGTTGGCAAGTAAATGACAATTTTCGTGTTTTGGTTGAACTATGTCTTGATTTCATGTATAATGAGGCACAATGTACAAGTTGTATTTCTGTCTTTCACAGCTCCATTTTCGACCATATTCTTAGCTATACATTTGCATAATTGTGTGTGTTTTACCTTAGCACTGGAATGCTGACTTCCTTTGAAAAGACATTTGAACTCAGCAGAGCAGCAAACTGCTGGTGAAGAAACTTTTTCAGGATTTTCCTCAGTGACCTCTCACATTATGTTAGATGGTTGGGGAGTTAGATGGTTGGGGAGTATTTTGATGTTGACGGTTCTTGTCAAACATCTCTATAAACCCATCAACCATTCAACTCGCGTCCTAGAAAAACTATGAGTGCACTGCGCAAGCTCTATACTCATTGAATTGTGTGAAACACTGCCAGGCTTGGCCTTCCCTCCTCCTTCCTTTCTCTTAGGAGAGCGGGAGTTGGCGTCAACCCCTTCTGCCACCCATAGCTTGCCCATCATCCCTCCCTCTGTTCCGTCCCTGCCATTACATATTCTGTTTATAGCCTTCACTGGCTTTTCAAGAGCAAGGCCCTTCAGGAGAGATTCGACCCCCCGTGAGGACTGGCAAACCAACCAGCCCTCCTTACGCACACACACTCGCTGCGTTCAGTGACATCAATGAAAAGGCCTTTGAAGCTGCTTGGGATGAGCATGTGTATAAATGTATTTTTTTCATCAATTTATTAATCTGAGGCAGGCGCTTCGGAGTCGGCCAGGTTCAGACAGAAGCGCGCCCACTTTAATTCCGCACTGGGATGTTTTTGACAAGACAAGTTGTTTATCCCGTCTTTAAAGTTTCTCTCGGACTCTCAGCGGACTGTGGTGCTGATTCCCACTTATATGTATGTATGAGGGAATAGTGTAGAGATACAGTAGCTTGAGGTTTTTTTTTTTTCTTGAGCTGTTCGTAAACAAGTTCATAAACAAAATCTGTAGCATTCTTCCCCGGGGTAGATATTTGTCATGTTAGGTGTCTGGATGACAAAAGTGGTGTGTTGAATCTTAAGGTGTGGTCATATTTACCATTGTTCAGTAAATTTTTGCAGGTGAAATCTGGTTATATCAATAGGAATTGACATGATCTGGAATTTCTTGTGAATATGTAAGATTTCCCCATGCGTATTTCAAATCGGGTTCAAGTTGGTCATGTTGGATTCACTGTGTTGACCAACAGATAACAGCTTGGTCTGAATTTTGAGGTTTTTTTCGAGATATAAACTTGCAATTGGGAGTTATAAGGTTAGAATTGTAAGCTGACTTTTTTTCTTGTAAGTTTTTATCTCACAATTTTGACTATAATTACAACTTCAAGTTTCTATCACAATTAGATAATTTCTCAATTATGAGAAAATAGTCAGAATTGTTAGATCAATCGCAATTATTATGTTTAATTTTTCAAAATTCCATGGCAAAAATAAGCTTCCATATCTATTAGCGTTGTAAAAAATATTGATTTTTCCACATGTATTGATACTGAAATACCTGAAACTGTTCCAATACTCCTTTTCTGCAGTATCAATACACCAATACCAGCTGCGTGTTCTCACTCTCTCTTCTTTCCGATGGCGAATTGACTAGAGGTCGACCGATTGATCGGCCGGCCGATATATCGGGCCGATTTTTGGCATTTTTTTTTTTAATTAATCAGCATCGGCCGATTGTGCTGCCGATTAATAG
This sequence comes from Mylopharyngodon piceus, assembly GCA_039654765.1. Lineage (NCBI taxonomy): Eukaryota > Metazoa > Chordata > Actinopteri > Cypriniformes > Xenocyprididae > Mylopharyngodon > Mylopharyngodon piceus. Next base: position 30,528,916 of record CM077453.1, read on the forward strand.
ACAGGTGATTGCCATTCCACCGGCATAAAGGACCAGTTATACTTCATTTTCCGCGTTCCGCTGCATCTCGCGCACAGTTGAGCACGCGAGCCTTTCAAAGTTATACTCCTTTGGCCGTGAGCGTGGAAAAACGGATTTAGTGGACTGCTGTTTTGAAGCTCTCAAGTCACTCACACATGCCCTGTTGTACACGCGGATCGTCCTGCACGCGGACGGGGTGTGCGAGCCTTTAACCAGCTGTAGTTTAGGCTACAGGTAGGCGCGGGTACCAAAACCTGGTAACGAGCCCAGCGGCTAAATTATTATTCAAGCCTGCGTTGTATAGATAAACTCTGACGTTATCAATTCTGTTTCTGTATGTTACTGGAGAATTTCTCTCCCTCTGAGGCTGCGTGTGAGACGGAGCAACTTGCACTCTGCAGCCGTGCCTTGTTGACACACAGCTTCAACTAACGATGGCAGGGGAAAACAGACCGTTTTGAAAGGGTAATTACGTTGTAGCCTACTAGAATTGATGCCGACCATGTTTATCATAAGTGCAACAAGTCATTTGCATGTGAAAGTAGAAACATGTGCAATTCAGACGAAACTTATGGCTAAAACGTGCATATTAACTTTCCTCATTAAATGTGTCTGTGGGTCCGACACATAGCCTCCACGACGTGGCCAGTGCACTCTATGCAGTTATGAGCAGCAGGCTGTGTAAAATGGGTGAACTCTTATTTTTGTTATCACTTAGATTATGGCTATTTGACTTACAGTATAGAAGCATGCTTCAGAATAGTTTTGAGAAGGTGCTTAAAAAGTTGAGCCATGTATTATTATTATTACTATGAATTAGGCTTCTACTAAGTTAATTTGACAGTCTAGATTTTTGATTACCTGTTTTGTGTATTTAATATTTAACGTATAAATTATTTTTAGTGCACTGATTGGAGAGGCTTGTGTTGTTCAATAAATGTTTAATTTAAGCAATTTTCTGTATAACTTATTACTTAACTGTTCGATTTTATGAGATGAAGGGGGAAAAAAAGAAAATCGGCATCATATATCGGCCATCGACTGCCCTGATTTCTAAATATCGGCATCGGTCAGAGAAAAACCCATATCGGTCGACCTCTAGAATTGACACACACCCGCCTCCTCTCACTCGCTCGTCTCTTTCGCTCCATTTGAATAGTGCTTGTATTGCATATAATTTTAGTCATTCCTGCAGGTTTCGTGCAACAAAAGTGTGCGCACCACTGATCTATAAAAGTGGCGCTTGCATAAAGCCGCCTCTCAAACAGCGTGCGAGTACCAAATTTACTTCTTTTTCGTGGATTAAGCTTCACTTAAATGGTCAGATGCATACAAAATAATGTCAAAATGCCCATCTTGCTGAGTATTCAGGTAAATACAGGCAGTTTTGGGATCTAAATAGTTGAGAGAAAACGCATGTTGTGTAAGACCGTGTCCTAACTACACGCGATGCGATAAGATTCCAGTGACAAGCAATTTGACTCTCCACGCTAGACGCGACAATGAGAAGTGATAAAATCAATCAAACCACAGCCAATCAGAAGAGAGTGTGGGCAGGCTCTCTCAGCAAGAGCACAGCAGACACATTGAAATGGGTAAGTACATAGTAAAATTCATAAATATTACACCATTTAAAGTACATACGGAGTGACTGAACCAATCTTTGTCATAGAATACGCTTGTTTGTTCGCACTGAGTTGACAGTTTGAACGTTCTTGTGCCCATTTATTTGTTTTCAAGATCTGAGGTGAATAAGCCAGTGTTGTTTTCATTACAGCTAAAAAGCTGGGAACACAGAATGATATTCACACTCATATTAGACGCTTTTAACATTAAATAAAGCACATAAACAGTACCTGAGATTATCATTGTCATACTTTGTGTTGTTGTTCCAGCCGTGACATCGTGGAGAAATAGAAACCGTTTCTAAAATAGAATCGTCGCGTGTCTCCGCCATGGCTGGTTAGGACAAAAACTTCGATTAACATGAAAAAGATACCATTTGGATCAATGCATAAGCTCTTAAAGAGACAGCAGCCTAATAATTACTCGGTGCTCTTGACTGAATAACTTTTGTAACGTTAATTGTAAGCATTAATCTATATTTAATTTTTACAATGAAGACTATCCAGTGTTGTTTTACATTTGATTAGCCTACTTTAATTTCTGTAGTAGCCTATTTCTTACCTGAATACTACTGTTAGACCCACCTAATAAACTTATATTTGTATTTATTTGTGCTATTGTTTGCAATTTGTTCTTAATTTATTACTGACCGTACTTGTCTTTTTTTTTGTAAATGTAGTTCAACGGTTCAAATAAAGCCTCCCTGTTCTGTGTGTAAGCTTATTACCAAATTATCCAAAAATTATGAGATGATAAATTATCTGTATGGCGGTGTATATATAGACGTTTTCCCCGTGGTATCGAATATCGATATTTTTCAAGGTATTGTATCGAAGTTGTGATCTGTGCTTCATACATTGATACACTATAGACCGACCTTTTTAAGCCCAAGATCCCTTACCTTGACCTTTATGAAAGACAAGATCTACCTATTGAAGAATTGATAGAAAAAGACAGCCCAGATTGTATTTAGTATTTTTTTTCATGGCCAATTCAGATTCTTATTTATTTATTTATTTATTTTTTACAAGCAAATTGACCGATTCCGAAACTGGTTGCAGATATTTTTATTATTATTATTATTATTATTATTATTATTATTATAAACAAAAATATCTAGCTATTTCAAATTAGAGGTAACCACTGCATTTTAATCTCAATCCAAACAAAGATGCTACACACGTTGCATGAGCAGTTGTTTTTTAAGATTTAAAGCAAAAACAGAACGGTCTGACTTTGTTTTTGTGAAATTATATGCTACACACAAAAAAAAGCATGAAACAAAAACTCGCAAATGAGACGCAAATTCACTCTCTGACAGCAGGTGGCGCTTATGGAAGAGCAGTGATACAGCATTTCCTTGGTTACCGCTGTAAACAAAGCAGCACTGCGCTTATAAATAGCTACTTTATTCGGAGGTAAGAGGAAAATAAAATGCCATTGCCATCAAAACTTTTCTGAAGACAGTAAGTTCCCTTCAGAGATACATTCATATAACCCCTCACCCCCAGTTCAATATTTATATTTTCCTCCTATATTTCGAGCATCGTGAACAGAGAGCTGCTCTGCCTGCTACAAAATTTTCTCCTCTTTGCGTCCGTCTTCAGCGTCTCTGGCCTTTGTTAACGGCCGTTAACAGACTCAGGCATGATGTGGGCTATTTGCCTTTATCACTGTCCCAGTAGCTCCTGAAAATAACAGAAAAATAAATACAAAAATACAGTACAAAGACAGGACAAATGTAATGTCTTTTTTGTAATCATATTTCTGTTATTTTCGGGAGCTACTGGGACAGTGATAAAGATCTACTAGTCGATCGTGATTGACGGGTTGGTGACCACTGCAATATACAATCGACAATGGACCTTTTTTTTGCCTGTGAAATTTCGCCAAAATTTTGCGAATGTGACTGCAGCTTAACTATTCACTCGACTCAGTGTTCGTTTTGCTCAGTTTAGGGGAGCTGGCTAAAATCAACATTAGCTCAGCAAATACACCCACTAACCGCTATGATCTAACATTAAAAAATACGGCTAAAAACAGGACGAGCGCAAAAGGATGCAGTGACTTTAGAGGGGCCTTCATTGCTGTGGGAGTTGATTTGTTAGTTTAGTGTCTATATTTGTTAGCTGGTGGTGTTGTGGGTGTTTTCAAACAGTTTACTTCTTGTGATGGTATGCTCTCATGGCCCTGTCTCACTGATGGAATATTCCAGATGTGTTTCTGCTAACGGTCTTGTATGAGAGTGATGCTTTTATTGAGTGTGATTTGAAGAGCGACACTTCGTTCAGGGGTGATGTCATATTTAATGAGATGAACAGAAACCTATGGAGGACTAATACTATCACTTAAAATAAAATTAATAAATCGATTTATCATTGTATTCAAAAATAAAAATGTAAATCAGTTAAAATTGACAGTATAAACAGACATATTAAAACCTAAAGATGTTTTAGTGCTATATGTAATTGTCTTTATTTAAAGGTACAGTTCACCCAAAAATGAAAATTCTGTCATCATTTACTCACCCACAAGTTGTTCCAAACCTGTATGAATTTCTTTTTTTCTGCTGAACACAAAAGAAGATATTTTGAAGAATGTTGGTGACCAAATAGTTGATGGACCCCATTGACTTCCATAGTATGGAAAAATAAAATACTATGGAAGTCAATGAGTAAATGATGACACAATTTTTCATTTTTGGGTGAATTATCCCTTTAATTTGTTAACTAAACTTTTTTTTTTTTTTTTTTTTTTTTTTTTCCAAACATTTTTTTTTTTTTCCCAGCAAATTAATTAGTGTTATTTTAGAATTATTTTTCTACTATTATAGTATTTATTAATATTTTGAATGACCTTTTATTAGTTGTTTTTTTTTTTTTTTTTTTTAAATTTCCATTTAGTTTTAATTTTAGTAATTTTTCAGTAGTTTTTCATCTAATATTTGTATCTTATTTCAGCTTTATTTCAATTAAAAAGTATTTTTTAAGTAGTTTTAGTTGACAATAAAAACACGTTCAATCATGCCATCCACACCCATGGAGAATGCATATACCTCAGTACGCATTCTAAGCACTAGTGCTATACAATGTGGAAAATGCTTGGGAAAACAATGCAATGCACTTTATGTTGGTCCAGCAAGATATCGCAGCTGCTCGCAGGTCAAAAATAAAGCCGACCATGATGAAATATAGGCTTGTTTTTCTGTGCATGCTTGTCGTATGTCAAACTAATACCATCTTGTCACGTGCCCTTTAAGTATACAAATATGCGTGCATGCACTTATCATATGTCCCACTAATACCCACTTGCCCCTCTAGGCCGTGCGGTATCAGTGTTAGACCGGGCTAAAGCCCCCGACCGGCGGGCCAAGGTTAACCCCCTGTGGCCTGGCGGGGTGTGGGGGTCATCCGTCTCTCTCCAGGGTGATAAGGGCTCTTTGGCTGATTGATAGCAGGGCTCCGCACACCCTCCACCCCCTCGACTACTTCGGGCCCCCTCCGGATCATGTGTGGCCCCTCACGTGGAGACCAGGGTTTTATTTCACATTAAGAGCCATCAGTGCTCTTAAAACCAGAACACTAAGTGCTGGAGTGTACGCTAATAAAATCTGATTGTGCAGAAAGAGAGCAGGGAAGGGGGGTGCGAGTGGGGGCAACTCCCAACCAGACCTTCATCAGTCTGGTATTCCGAGCAGATGGTTTCAGTTAAAGCTTAGCGGAGAGAGTTGGAAAGAGGAGGCAGAGCGGGGCTGACATGCTGCACAGTTGGTGGGTGGAAGGAGGGAAAAGTGATAGTGATGATAAGGAAATAAGTAAAAGGGAAGGGGGTGGAGGAGAGGAAAAAGTGGAGGTGTGGACGGAAGGATTATTAAGCGTAGTTTCACAGTTGCATGGAAAAAAAAAAAGATGTTTTTAAATGAAAATTTGGTATGATAGTAAATGGAAGTTGTGTATTTGTAAATGTGTGCATATTTGACATTTTTATATTGTCCTGTATTCCTTTAGCAGGGATTGAACTGATCTATGTAATTGCTCAGGTTAAGTTATGGTAATATGCTGCATAATTTAATTTTAAACTACACTACAAAGTTTCCAAACATCTTGCATTCCACTAATCAGAGAAGCTGCCGTTAACTTAGATATGAGAACTATGCCAAAACACCTCAATAGCGACCTACCACTCCCATGATGCATTGCGAATAACGTAATCGAATGATGTTTCCAGCAACTTCTAGACTACTGTTCAGAAGGTTTTTAATGTTGTTGAAGTCTTTTATGCGCACCAAAACTGTTTCTTTGAACTGAAAATACAGTAAAACAGTAATATTGTGAAATATTACAATTTAAAATAAATACATTTCTATTTTAATATATTTTCAAAAGTAATTTATTCCTGTGATCAAAGCTGAATTTTCAGCATCATTACTCCAGTCTTCAGTGTCACATGATCACATTTCTTATTATTATCAATGTTGAAAACTATGGAAGCTTGTTTCCGCCACTAAATAAAAAAATAAAAAAGGTAATTGCGACTTTTTATCTCATAATTCTGACTTTTTTCTCGCTATTGTGAGTTTCTGACTTTTTCTCACAATTTAAAGTCAGAATTGTGAGATATAAACTCACAATTCTGAGAATTTTTTTTTTTTTGTCTTTTTTTTTCCTCTGACAATTGGACATTATGACACGCAATTGTTAGTTTATATCATGCAATTCTGACTTTATAACTGGCAATTCTGACTTTATAACACTCAATTCTGAGAAAAAAGTCAGAATTGTGAGAGAAAAAGTCGCAATTACCTGTTTTATTTTTTATTTCATGGCGAAAACAAAAAAACGTTGTACTGCTTCATATTTTTGTGGATAATTTTTTTTTTCAGGTAGTTCATTCCCTCATAAACAATGTTAACTATACAGCCTTCTATTTTTTTTTCTCAGATTAATTTTTTTTTTTTTTCCAAATACTTATTTTAAAATTTGTTTGTTTCAAGCAATTGCTTCCTTTCAGCTCAAATACTGTCATGATGGACCAACCGTTTAAGAAAATAATGCATAAACACTGGTTTAATGGTACGGGCATCTAAAGGTAACTGAGGTTTGTTGCCGCCACAGTGACGCAAGAGCACACATTATGTACAACAGGACTGTCCACTTAAAATCCCATGCATTGGTGTCTATGTTGCTTAAAGGCCCACTGATAGTTCCTTGAAACGCACAGCATTATTCAGCATTATTATGTGTTGAAGTAATTTCAACTGAAACAGGAAGACAGGGCGGGACGTATCGAACAGCCCCTCCCCTTTTTTAAATTGGCAAATAGCTTTTCGTTTATATCACAGCTCGGCCAGAGCCGTTGAGCTCAGTTTCCTTCTAATCTCTAACAGTTTCTCCTCCTAATCTCCTCTATATCGCTTTAAAATAAAGCGTTCTGTGCAGAATTCAAATGGGTCCGATACGAGTGACACTAACAGACTTCATTTGCCTATATTACTATTTGAATCTTTTCCCTATTGCCTATGTAGTGCACTATGTGCCATTCATCATGTGGAAACTAGTAATTGTGTGAACAAGTGACTGATTTCAGCCACAGATTCAGCGTCTATTTATAATGTAGGGGGCGGGACTTCTGATTCTAGAGGGCATTTGATTGGACAGAAAATCTGATGAGAATCTGAAGTGCAGAGTGATGTCATCAAAATCATTGATCCATGTTAGTGGAAATGAGAGACTGTAAGTTTTGAATGCTTATATCTCATAAATATGAATTTTGTCACTGTTTTGGAGCACACTAATTTATAAATAACAGTAAGACTAACATATTCATACTAAAAGCCAAAAATATTTGATTTCATGGGGACTTTAAAGTATGTTTCTGGCCTAACATTCCCCAGACCTCTACTTTCACTCTATCGTCGTTGTCTCAGTGCCCAGCAACAGCAGGTATTCGTATGAATACACGTGGCCCTCTGGCCCCTGGACACAGTCACGTCTAGATGAGGATCTCTGATCACCATCATATTTGTTTTAAGGGCCTTCCTCGGCCCACAGGTCAGACGGAGGCCATGAAAACACTCGAGAGCCGTGGCACTGATATTCTCCAGCAAAGACAGCTGAAGCACAGCAGTGCCGGCATACTAATGATAAGACGACACCTCCAACGTTACATGTAGAAGAAAGAATGAAGCTATTCTTTCCCTTTCGCTTTATTTGTTTTGTCTTGCTCTCGGTATCGTCACAGGATATGCCTCTGTGCTCATGTAGCACCTCCTGAATATCCTGCTCTGTTTTTGCTGCTTCGTCCCGACTCCCTCCCCTCCTCTCCGTGCAACTCCAGATGTAAACGATTAGCTCGTTTAACAAGGCGGCTCCAGGCAAGACGCTTTGCAACAACAACAGTCCCAAACAGTCGACGGACTTTCTGTGCAGCTTTACAAAGTATCAAATCATGCTAGTCACCATTTCCATTGGATCTGTGAGATCACGGGGAAGTGGTTGTGAATCTGTAAAGCACCCTACGTCACATGGAATGACATCACGGGACTGTTGATTTGATCAAGATTAAGTGTGACTTGGGTAAAATGCATTCGGTTAACTAGAATAACATCACAATCAAACTGCCATCACCTCTGGACTTATTCTTTGAACAAATATCAGGGTGCTTTTACACTTGGTTTGATTGCTTGGTCTGAACCAGATTTTGATTATTTCTCACTGCCCTTGCTGGATTGTGTTCATACTGTATTTATTTTGGGTCACATGCCCCTATCAAAAAGTATCCCAGTAGTTTAATGTTGTATATAAATTGTCTTTATCAGACATCTCTTTATTGCATGTGAGGCTTGTGTACTGGAGGAAAAGTATCCTGTTAATATTTTGACGTGAGAATCCCCTGTAAACAATTCGTGTTTGAACTGTCCAAATGAATCAAACTGAGTCAGTTCAAAATGAATCAAACCAAATCAGTCAAAATGAGCAAATTTCAGACTTTTTTGCAAACTGGTTTTACCTATTAGATCAAAGGAGTGATTTATTCGCGAATCTGCCGTTGCAATTTACGATTATAGAGAGTTGATAGAAAACGCGCAACGTGATTGATGAAATATTGATTATGGATAATGATTATGGTCTGTATAAGATAATCTCCATTCAAAAAGTAATATCAGTAATATTTTACTGGGGCACAGTGGTATTTCAGTTGGGTTCGTGTCCCAGTAAAAAAGTTTGGCGGCCATCTTGGTAGGCAAACGAACACAATTCTTATATACTTGAATGAGACTTCAAATCCAAGAACAATGGTATCATAAATTTAGCTTATTTAGCTCAAAACATGCTAATGGAAAGTTGAGTGCGTCTTTTAAATTATGTTGTAGCTTTCGTATTGATCGTTACGATTTCTCTTAATCGTTTTTCTACAAGTGGTCCGTTTTTTCCTGTCATACTTCCTAAGAAACAAAGATTGGTTTAGCACGTGTGTTCAGGCCCTGGGATTCCCCACACACGTGACGCTCCATTGTTAATTTCTAAGATGGAATTAGCCTGCATTTGAGTTTCTAAGATCATTTTAGCGGAGCAGGAGTGAGGCAGCCGTGGTGTGTTGTCCACTCAGCACTTAAAAAGGAATGTGCGTGTTACGTTGGAGTGGAGAGAGGAAAGGACAGTGTCTGAGTGTGTGTGTGTGTGTGTGTGTTGGCAAGTGCAGCACTGGTAGTGAATGGGCTCTTTGAGTGTTTTAGACTGGCATGTTTGACAGGACAAAGAAACCAGAGCAGCAGCGCAGGGTCTTACAGCTCAGGCCTACACACACAATACACCTAACTCTCGTTTAAACTTCACTGCTAGTACTGTCTTTTTCTCATCATGCACACACACAAAGTAAAGTCACTCCCACTCACTCAATTATATGCCTCAATCTTGGATGTAATATCATACAAACATGAAGTTTGAGTATATATGAATTTGAAAAATTATATATACTGCATATTTTTTTTGCCATTGGACCTGTTTTTTGTGTCTATTAAAGTCAAATTTAAATCAAAATTGATCCTGTTTACTTTAATAGACATCACTGGTCTTATTGATTGAGCATGATGACGTCTCCAATCCCTAATAGATTTTTTTTTTTTTTTCAACTGCTTCAGTCCAGCCATCTGGCAACATTTATAGTATGTAACTTTTCACATTTTAGATTGAATCAAGTCCTGATGGATATAATCAAATACCTTCCTAAACTCACTGAACATCCTGTCTCACTCAAGTCATATGAAAGTTTTAAAATAGACTGAAAATAGTTTCATGTTGGTGTAAAGTTTAACGTTATTGTTGAAAACAGTTGTGCTGCTTACTATTTTTGTGGATACCTTGATACTTTTTTTAAAAAAATGTAAAAATACAAGTTAGAAAAAAACATTTTATTTGAAACTGAAAACTTTTGTTACATTATACCGTCACTTTTGATCAAATTAATTCCTCCTTGCTGAATAAAAGTATTAATTTCTTAAAAAAAAAAACCTTACTGACTCCAAACTTTTGAACGGTAGTGTAATAGTCTGGATAATAGTGATTTATCTGCCAATTAGCCAATAAATAAGCCAATATTTGGCCACTGTCTGTTTTCAAATATTGTTTGAAATTCATGTTTATTTAATTTTAGTCATTTTGCATGTATGTGTTTGAATGTATCAAACAAGTCTATAGTGGCTGTTTTTGAGATGTTAGGGGTCGTTTACACGGCACCGTTTTTCAACTAAAATCTCAAACTTTTTATGCGTTTTGGCCAAGCATCCACACGAGTCCTGAAAAGTGAAGCCAAAGCGTCTCGATCGCCCCCAGGTGGCTGGAAGCAGTATAGGTCATAAACCCCACCCTCTCCATGTAATGAAATGGGACGTGAGACAAACTAAACAGTCAAATATTTCTTTTCCAAAGATGGTTTCTGTCATTCTAGGCAGTTTTTATCACACTGATGTAAGTTCAAGTGTTCGTTATTTAAATAAGTTTGTTTTTAGTTAGTTATTTGATGCTATAAAAACGCTGGTTTTGACATCATGATTGACAGCTGAGATTGACAGCTTCTGTGAGCGAAGTAATCACTGAAGCACCAATTGACTTTTCTGGATCTTCGGGAGGAGATTTGAGCTTTAACTGTGACTCTTTGTAAACTACACTAACGTGAATTTATGAAAACGGTGACGTCATGCACATGCGTATTACATGTTCAGTCTATAGGCCTGCGTGAGTACTTGACAACCAAAACAACACTGGCGAACTCAAAGACTGTGTTTGTGCTGCTCAAGATACTGATTTTATTATCGCTTCTTCAAAGCGTAGATTCACTGCACCACTACTACGACCAGCGGAGACGCATTATTTACATACGCCAAATTCTGACATCACTAATTCTAATTCTGACATCGCCATCTACTGGCCAGGCAGCATGATACAGCGTTTTTAGTCGTCTTTTTGGATCCGTGTGAACGGGGATCGTTTTTAACAACATTAGCTATGTTTCCATCCAAAGTTGTGAATTTAAATTGTGTGCAAATTTGGAATATCACATAAAACATTTGCGAAGAAAGCACTGTTTCCATCCAGTGAGTCGAAGAGAACATGAGGCGCTTCTGTGAGGGGATTAAACCGAACCACTTTAACGACACACTTTGCTCAGGGCATTACAGAATGACCAAAACAGCATTTCAGATGCTGTGCAATGAGATCAGTCCACTGGTTGGTCCAGTTATGCCGTCCCATTGCAAAGTCACGTCTTTTTTGATGCGCATCAAGGAATTTATTCGGTGAAAGAGTTTCCATCGTAGTTTATGCGCATGTTTTTGTATCGCATAAAAATTTATCCGACTCATTTTTAGAATTTATGCACATCTTGGCGTTTCCATCGTGTTTTTTATGCGATATCCCAAAATGCGTATAAAAATAGGTGGATGGAAACATAGCTACTGTCGTCTGTACGTGAAACTTTTCAGAAGTACATCGTTGTTGTGTAAACGTACCCTTAGTTTATAAGATTATAGCGCACATGCTCATGGAGTTGAGTCAGTGGGAACACACTTGTGTTTTATAGTTTTTTCCCTTCCAGTTCCCTGCTGTGTTATTACTTATATTAGCTTAAGCTCAGTAAAAACCCTAAACAGGAACAGCACTGTTTTAATAACAACTCATTCCTCTCTCTCTCTCTCCTCTTTCTCCGTTCCTGTCTGTTTTTCTCCACTTTCTTTAGCGGTTAATCTCTTGACATGTTTCGGTTAATGTAGAATTGTTGCCAAACAAATGTGATTAAATGGCACAGAGACTTTGACCCAGAATTAGTCTCACTGAGTGAGAATTCACTGCTGGGGCCACGGGGGAATGTAGCACCTCATAGGGCTCCAGCCTGCTGCTCCGGTGCCAACGGCCTGTGTATACACACACACACACACACACACACACACACACACACTAAAAACCTGGTACTCCGCTTTAGCTGTCAGTCACTACTTTGTTTGCCCTTTAGGTTAACGGTGAAAGGTCAAGGTTCAGGGTCAGAAGCTGAGTGGGTTTCTCGAGACGTGTGTCTGAATCGATCTGTCTTTTTAAGATGGAACATCCACATAAATGTTTGGGGGTTTTTTTTCTCCCACAAAGCCTTTTCCTGAGCACAAAGCATGATGGGTAGAGACTCACAATTAATCGACTAATCTTTGTAAACATTTCTTTCATGTATCGGTTCACTGCAGTTCAGCGTTCCTCATTCAAGGTTTTCTAGAAGAAAAAGGTTCTTGTTTTACAATAACAGGTCCTTGACCATGAAGATGAATCTCAATCGTTCCTACATAGGCTTACACATGCTTGCATCCGATTCTTCTGAAGTTTCTTCAGAAATCGCATGTGCCTTTGTCTTGTTGAAATTGCGTCATTTGAAGTGGAAGCTTTACCTTGATTTAAATACATCCTTCTGTCACTTGCACAGTTCACCTGAAGTCCAGATCTTTGTGAAGCATTGTTGTCATTCATCAAATTGATATCTTTGGTCTAAATGAGGTTTGGCTCTCTGAAAACGGTCATGTCAGAGTGTCTATGTAATTGGTTAGTAGATTTAAATAGAGTGAAGTGTATTCGTGTAACGTTAGAAAAGTGAGCCGCTCACAGCCTTGGATGCAAAATACTTTCTGACCTCGAAGTAAAAGAGCTAAAAGTGAAAGCCAGAACTAAAGACATCAGCCCGTTTGCTGTGAATATGCTGTAGAAATCTCTCGACATGTGCTTCATGACGACTATGCAGGGCACATAGTGTCATGAAGCTTATGTGGAGCCTGAAACTCAAAGTTCTTCAGCCAGTTTTTCCTACACTCCTCCCTCAAAAGTTTGAAGAAATTCAATCCTGCAAATTGAAGAAATTACGGCAGAAATAATGATGGTTACTTTAAGGTCTCATTTGTTAACATTAGTTAATGAACTAACAACGAACAATATATTTTTACAGCATTTATTGAACTGTTAATGTTAGTTAATAAAAATGTTTACAGATACAACCTTTGATTTTTAATCATGTATTAGTAGCCTAAATGCTGAAATTAACATTAACTAAGATAAATAAATGCTTAAAGTATTGTACATTGTTAGTTCATGTTAAGTAATGTAGTTAACTAATGTTAACAAATGAATCCTTATTGAAAAATTGTTACCCTAAACATTATGAAATATATTTAATGTGACTTGTTATTTCATAATAATAAACAATTATAATTAATGTACTACTAATACTACTAAAACTACTACTAATTATAATTATTACAACAATAAACAGTAATAATAAATTATATTATTTATTAGTATTAAACATACTATAAGACTTAATATTATTAAAAAAATTAAAGTCTACTACGAATAATAACAATAATAATAATAATAAATTAAATACAATTATTATTAGTAGTTTTATTATTACTATTATTATTATAAAAACAATATAAATCTACTACTACTATGAATAATAAACATGTAAATTATTAAAACAAAATAAAATTTAATACAATTCAGTAATTATTTGTAGTAGTAGTAAATTGTTAAATATACATTATAAAACAATATACATCTACTGCCACTATTACTTACTACTGCTACTCCTACTACTAATAAACATAATATAAATTATTTTTTAAAACAAAACAATTTTTATTTGTAGTTAGTAGTAATAAATTACATTATATATTTATTATTATTATTATTATTATTATTGTTGTTGTTGTTGTTATTATTAATAAAGAGAACAAGTGTAAACACCCCAACAGAGTAACTTTCTACTGACATCAGAGCGTTGGGGAAAAACTTGACTTTATTTGAGCTTTATTTGTGTTTTCTTGCTCGTTTGCAGTTTTGTAAACCCTGTTCATCATGAGACCGTCTGTTTCAATTTGATTTTATGACTTTTCTTCTTTTAGCCTTGATATCTAAGCAACAGCAAAACAAGATATTAAATGATTCTCATATTTATCTAATATTGACCAAATCTTTCAGGTTTACATTATAAATTCTGGTGTTTTTTGTCTTGTGTGGCTTCTGTTTCCTCTCAGTTCCTCTACTATGAGCGCATTGTGTTCCATTCTTTGTCTCGCTGTGTGTTTCATGCCCTCTTTCTCTTAGTCAGACTCTCTGGATGGGTTTGGTGTAAATACCTGCGAGCTGGTGCAATCGTAGTTTGGCTGTAGTTGTCGCTGTAATAGGGTGTTGGGGAAATTTAGGAATCAAAACTTCTAGACATTTTAATTCCTTCTCCATTGTTCACACCTCATTTTAATAGTGTGACGCATTCTTGCTTTTCTATACAAAAGCAAATTCCACCTTTACATGACTTCACCCTGGTAGTTCAAGTCATAAAATATGCTCATTTCCAATATGTTATGAACACATGAGCAGTGATTTTGAGAGAGTTACTTGGCGCTTTTTTACGAGACCTTCAGGATGCCAGTGTGTTGACGTAAATGTATTTATTAGCCGTTTACAGTTTATGGCATGGATGTGTTTCATTCTTTGACTACTTGCAAAGTTTTTTTGTGCTTCAGCGTCCGTTTATTTTGACTCCGATGATGGAAAAATGAGGCCAAAATAGTATTTGTGTTCCAAACGTTCTCACTATTCAAATCCACCTTGCGACACAATGAATTTCCACTTACGCTAGGCTTCTAATCCCATTCAAAGTCTTCAGTTGTGAATAAAAACAATGGACTTTGTTAGCTTGTTAGTTTAACTTGTCCAGCTAATTTCTCAAACGTGTTACGCACGCAGTCGGCTCCATTAGCGACCAGCGCATTCTCCGAAAACCCAATTCCTGTTGTGTTTGGTTTCCCCTCCATTATCCCTGTCTTAGGGTGAGTTTTTGAACCGTATAGAGGTGAGAGGGCTCCTGACCCCTCGGACCCTCCACCTGGTCCACTGCCACGCTACGCAAACCCTCTGTGGACTTCATCAAAACCTCACACAGTCACTGGGGCTGGATGCTGTTTGCTTTTCTCATTGTGTTGCAAGCTTTCCTGTTTGTTCTGCTCTAAAACAACACTGATGATGGAGCGTGTTTTGAAGAAGGCCTACTGGTGTTGACAGCCAAAAATTTCGCCCTGGGCATTATGAATAAAGATTATCTTACTCATGAATGAAGAGATCAGCGGGTAACAAAAGGAGTAGTTCATCCCAAAACTGGAAATTCTGTCATCATTTACTCACTCTAACGTTGGTTTTTCTTTCTTCAGTGGAAGAAAAACACGTTTTGAGGGACGTTCATGCTACTCTTACATACAATACACTGGATAAGGACCAAGAACTGTCAAAGTCTAAAAAGGAAAAGAAAAAAAATACATAAAAGTAGTCTAAACAACTCAGAAGTTGTATTAGTAGTCTTCTGAAGCTATATGATAGCCTTTTGTGAGGAACAGATTAAAACTTAACTCTGGAAAGCCTAAAATATGAAATTAAAGTCAGAAAAATCAGTTTGAACCTGTTGAAGACAAAATATAAAAAATGTATGTTTTTAGTAGAGTATCATATTTGATGCATCAGGCTTTTATGGCTCATACAGTATGATATAGTGAGAATATGGAGCTCAGACTTGAGGAAAAAACACCTCAATTTTATTCAAACTGAGCAAAAATGTGCAATTTGGTGCAAATATTTGTATGGCCAAAAAGTGTGATGTAAATCAATGAGATCTTTAAAACGGGATAGCTAGGGTTGGGGATCGAAAGTATCCAATTCCAGAATTGGAATCAATTTAAGGTCAGGAATCGGACACTTGTTATAAAATTAAAATTTTAATGTGGTTTTAAACCATTCAAGCACAAGAAGACGCAGAAGAGAACTCAATTCGGCACACCGTCTTTCATACGTGTCCCTGGACCACAAAACCAGTCATAAGGGTCAATTGAGATTTATTTTGAGATTTATACATCATTTAAAAGCTTTCCATTGATGTATGGTTTGTTAGGATAGGACAATATGTGGCTGAGATACAACCATTTGAAAACCTGGAATCTGAGGGTGCAAAAAAATCAAAATATTGAGAAAATCGCCTTTAAAGTTGTCCTTAGCAATGAATATCCACTCACAAAAATACATTTTTGATATATTTATGGTAGGAAATTTACAAAATATCTTCATGGAACATGAGCTTTACTTAATATCCTAATGATTTTTGGCATAAAAGAAAAATCGATCATTTTGACCCATTCATTGTATTGTTGGATATTGCTACAAATATGCCTGTGCGACTTAAGACTGGTTTTGTGGTCCAGGGTCACATATAGTGTGCGAATATGAATTGAGTTCTCTTTTGCATCATCTTGCGCTTGAATGGACAAATACACACAAAATTATGTCAAAATATCCTCATAAACAGTCAGTTATGTCTTAAGTGAACGTAAACAGTTGAGAAAGAAAACTTGTATCAGTATATTGGATCAGTGCATTCGGTCTTAAAGTGACAGCAGCCTAATAAACCTGCTGCAGAAGAAAATCACTCACTGATCTTGACTGAATAACTTTTGTAACCTTAAGGATTAATCTATATTTTATTTATAAAAAAGGAAAACTGCAGTGTTATTTTACAGTTGATTTCAGTTTCTGAACTTTGTTCGGTTGTATTTATTTGTGCTATTGCTAATTTGCTTATTTGTTCTTACTGTATTATTGACTGTATACTTGTCTTTAATTATATTAGTCTAGTTTAATAGTTGTTTGTTCTTTAGGCTGCTGACTTTTGTTTATGGTATTCAGCTGTAACAGTGTTTTGGGAAAAGACGTTGAATAAATGTTTAAATATTTTTTATATTGGAATCGAAACTGGGATTGATAAGAATCTGAATCGATAAGCAGAATTGGAATTGGAATAGCTCAAATTCAAACGATACCCAACCCTAAGTACAGCAGACTACTTTCATGTAATGCATATAAATGTCAGTCATCACTCTATATCTGCCAATAATATGTCTTAGTAAGATTATATTTAAATGTTTAGTTTTAAAGCTCTGTATTCTTAAAACATAATGCAGCACAATACAATGATGAACAAATAAACCTTCCTCAAACACCTGATGATCATATTTGAAACTCAAATTATGTTTGGATAATGAAGTAAACCTAAGTTGCTTCAGTCCAGTAAGTTTTCGTCATTTCACAGCAAAAGGACACGTGAACCATGAGCTGAAGGTGGATGTTTTTACAATTATACGAAAAGGTATTTTATCAGACGACAGAAGGCATTTAGTAGATTGTGTGCAACAGGTTTTTCAGCAATGTTTTGATTATGTTGATAATTTAGAGGCCTTAGAAATTAAGTATCAAATATGATACATTGGGCTTTATAAGGTTAAATAATTTACTGAAAACATTGCTTGACAGTCGTGGTCCCCATTCACTTTCATTAAATGGGAAAAGGGCAGCTTGGACATTCAGCTGAACGTCTCTTTTTGTGTTCAATGGAAGACAGACAGACATATGGGTTTTAAAAAAACTATTGTCATATTTGTGCACATAGTTTGTCTCTCTGTCATGACTTTATGTGCGTGCCTACAAGCACACATGTTTTTGCGGCGCTCGAGTCCGTGAGGGAGCTTCCCTGCTGTGTGTATGCATGTTTCGTGGATGTGTAGAGGCTGTGTTGGGTTGTAAAGCTCAGTCTGAGCACACAGGAGGTCTGGACCTGTTTCTATATGCCTCTGCTGCTGAGCCAAACATACATCCAGCCCTCTATAGACAGCTGTGTGTGTGTGCTTCTGTCAGAGGGGCTTAAGAACGAACACAATCAGTGCTCTGTTTTCATAAGGCTTGTGGTATGTGTGAGCAGAAACAAATGTGTTTAATTTAGCCCTGTCTGTTCCTTCCACCATCTCTGTCTCTCTCTTTCTTTAAAATGATGTGTCATAGCAGTGAAAAGGCCAGTTTAAATGGTAGCAGTGTGTGTTCAGCCTCTCGTAGCACAAGCCCTTATTGACGAGCTGCACGATCAGATTTACACTTGAGCAAATATTTATTTTCTCTTTTTTCGGCCTTAGAAAGCTTTTTTAAAAAGTGAAGGTTTAAAAGTGAAACTTGTGCATTTTGCAATCTTAAGTCTGTGTAAGCTTTATAGACTTGGATAACTTGTGGTACCGACTGAGCAGGCATGTAGAATGAACCCCATTAAGTTGCCTCGTACGGTCACATCTGGACAGAATTTGTCAGACTGTAAATTAAGTTACAGCTTTTATAGCAGAATTGTACTCTCTTCTAGTATTCAAATATGTGTAGTCAATGCATGCCAAGTGTGTTGACTTGTTTTATGTTCTTAATGTTCATTTTTGCATTTTTGTGATGGATCTGTTTACCCAGATCTGTTGTTATTCACATAACTAGCTATAAATGTTAAGTTTAACTAAAGTTAACTGAGCAAACGTGCTCAGAACCATTATAACAAAGAAACTGTATTTGCCTATGGCCAGCTTTCTTTTATTAAACTTAAAATATAACTTTCACAAAAAAGTAAGAAGCAAAAATTAAACAATGCGTGTGTGCCATGAATTAAAATCTTACAGGCTCTGAGTAAATATTTCATTTTTAATTTAATAAAAAGTAACAACAAATAATGTAGGATTATGATCATCTGCCTATAATTTATCATCTTAAATTAGGGATGCACGATATTGAATTTTTGCCGATATCTGATGTGCCAGTATTTTTCAACTCATCTTGGCCGATAGCCCATACTGATATTTTTCAACTCATTTTGGCCGATACCGATATTTCTCAACTCATTTTGACCGATACTGATATTTTTCAACTCATTTTGGCCGATAGCCCATACCGATATTTTACAACTCATTTTTGGCTGATAGCCCGTACTGATATTTTTCAACTCATTTTGACCGATACCGATATTTTTCAACTCATTTTGGCCGATAGCCCATACCGATATTTTTCAACACATTTTGACCAATACATATATTTTACAACTCATTTTGGCCGATAGCCCGTACTGATATTTTTCAACTCATTTTGGCCGATAGCCCGTACTGATATTTTTCAACTCATTTTGACCAATACATATATTTTTCAACTTATTTTGACCAATACATATATTTTTCAACTCATTTTGGCCGATACCGATATTTTTCAACTCATTTTGGCCGATACCGATATTTTTCAACTCATCTTGGCCAATAGCCCATACTGATATTTTTCAACTCATTTTGACCAATACATATATTTTTCAACTCATTTTGGCCGATACCGATATTTTTCAACTCATTTTGGCTGATACAGATATTTTACAACTCTTTTTGACTGATAGCCCATACCGATATACATAGTTTTTTCCCCTTTGTTTGGAAACTACACCATACATGGAAAAATTTCACTTTTATAATCACCATAAGAACGCATAATCAACACATTATCTTATCGGCAAGGCAAATCGTCATAATTTTTTCATTTCAGGTGAATAATTACTTTTTTTTTTTTTTTTTTTTTAAATCGGCCGATTCCGATGTCGGGCTGTAATAATATTGTGCATCCCTAGCTTAAATATATCAGCCTAATTTACTTATCAGACTGATACTGATTAAATCTGATTTGATGATGCCGATATATTGTTCATACGCACCGAGAAAGCTATTCATACTTGTGCACTGTTATGAATTGCATTCTGACACACATTGGAATGTAAATTGAGCTATAAATGTTTGTATTCACATACAGTATGGGTCAGAAATTTGGAAACATTACTGTTTTTAATGTTTTTTGAAAGAAGTCTCTTATGCTCATCAAGCCTGCATTCATTTGATCAAAAATACAGAAAAAAATATTGTGAGAAATTATTGCAATTTACAAATTTTAGTTTTCTATTTTAATATACTTTAAAATGTAATTTATTCCTGTGATCAAAGCTGAATTTTCAGCATCATTACTCCAGTGTCACATGATCTAACAGAAATCATTTTAATATGCTGATTTATTATCAGTGTTGGAAACAGTTGCTGCTTAATATTTTTAATAACCTGTGATTCTTTTTTTCAGGATTCTTTGATGAATAAAAAGTTAAAAAAAACAGCATTTATTTAAAATATAAATCTTTTATAACAATATACACTACTGTTCAAAAGTTTGGGGTCAGTCATTTTTTTTTTCATTTTTTTTTGAGAGAGAAATTAATACTTTTATTCAGCAAAGATGTTAAACTGATAAAAAGTTATAGTAAAGATTTATATTGTTAGAAAAGATTTCTATTTTGAATAAATGCTGTTCTTTTTAACTTTTTATTCATCAATGAATCCTGAAAAGTGTCATTTTTCCAATATTGATAATAACGGAGTATCAAATCATCATATCAGAATGATTTCTGAAGGATCATGTGACACTTAAGACTGGAGTAATGATGCTGAAAATTCAGCTTTGCATCACAGAAAAAGTATATTAAAATAGCCATTATTTTAAATTGTAGTAATATTTCACAATATTAGTTATTTCTGTATATTTGATCAAATAAATGCAGCCTTGATGAGCACGAGACTTCTTTCAAAAACATTAAAAATAATAACGTTTCCAAACTTTTGACTGGTACTGTACATGTTTCAGCCCTTAGAAGTAGACTCCCCAAGAGCTATCAATATAGTTTAATGGTCTTTATCCATCAGCATTAAGGGTTAAAAATGTTGCCGCCCTTGTGAGCTTAGCATTTGTAGAAGAATCTGTAACGAGATATGCCAGGTACTGAAAAATCTCAGAACACGCTGGTAATTGACTTAAACAATATGGCCGCCTGCCCTCAGTGCTGACAGAATGCCAGCTCTCGCCAGATGCCCCGATTATTTTCTTGTGCTTCTGATTATGCGTAAGGTTTCGATTGACCTTGCGTTGTGTTCTTGAATACAATAGCTCAATTATTCCATAGCGCTCGACTCCATCAGCTCTGTCTGTCATTCTACGAGTGTGGTGTGAATAAAAGCCCTTCTATAGTCAATGAAATGGTATTATTCAAACTATGCTGTTTTCCTTTTTAAAAAATAAAGTCTACAGTGTCCTCTGATTCACTTCTAGAGGAAGTCATAGATGACGATCAAATCACGGCTAAATTCCTCCTTGATACAACCATGCGATAAGGACACTTTAAAATGAATAAGGAAGGGCAATGAAATGATAACATGGGTGTAAATATCAGAATATATATCTTTCTACTTCAAAATAAACATTTCATTCAGTGTGTTACTTATGGAAGCTTGTTTCTGCCACTACATGAAGAAATAAAAAAGGTAATTGCAACTTTTAATCTCACAATTCTGACTTTTTTTTTCTCGCAATTGCGAGTTTTTATCGTTCATTTCTGACTTTATCTCAAAATTCTGACTTACAATTGACTTTTTTTTCTCAATTGTGAGTTTATATCTCGCAATACTGACTGTATAACATGCAGTTGAGAGTTATAAAGTCAGAATTGTGAGATATAAACGTGCAATTCTGAGGAAAAAAATGTCAGTCTTTTTTCCCTCACAATTGGGCATTATAACACGCATTTGCGAGTTTATATCTCACAATTCTGAGAAAAAATTCAGAATTGTGAGATATAAATTCGCAATTGCAAGGGGAAAAAAAGTCAGAATTGTGAGATTAAAAAGTCACACTTACCTTTTTTATTTTTATTTCATGGCCGGAAACAACCTTCCATAGTTACTTACAGTTTCTTTGTAATGATTTGTGAAATTCACTAGCAAATTGGTTTCAAAGCCATTTCAGCATGACATTTTTTGCATGTTCACTAAATGGTTTGCTAAAAACTTAATTTTGTTGAGGATCTTAGAGCGTACTTACAGTATCTTCTCTTTATTTCCATGCTAAAGTGTATAGATGAATAAATGCTTTTTAAAAGGACGTTCTCAATGATCGTTGTGTTGCTTCGTAGCTATAATAAACAAGAGTGGTCTTCAATAGAGTGGGAAATGGGCTCTCCATGCTGTCCTGGCCCCTTTTGATGGACTGTTGGTTACCTTAAAAGCCCGATCCATCCATCAGTCCTGGTCAGACCTTGGAATCTCTCAATTGTTCGGTTAAACCTTTGCCCCATCTCAATGCTTCCCTTGCTCTCATAGAAGCTCACACACATCTCCATGCGTCCTTCCTTACTAATAGTTCTTTTGTGCACAAGAGTGTGTTAAGAGGCCCGTGAGCTCGGCCGTAATAGGGCCATGTTGCCATGGAAATGTGTGCACTGTGGCAGGTTGACCTTTGACTTGGTTTTTAGTGTTTTCAGGCAATGAATGGAAGTGCAAGGAGGGCGCGCAGGTCACAATAGACGCCCGACGAGAGCAGCAGAGCCCTGTCAAAGCCACTTAACTTCACTCGGGCCAAAGACTCAGGGATACTTCAAACATGGCAGCCATTACCCTAGTGCTAGATACATACTTCAGATATTGGACTGTTGATGGTGACCTCAAGCCAAACACTTGGAGTCTATAGTTGTAATTTGCCTCCCTTTAGCGTTCTGCGTGGATTTTATTCATGCATAAAAGGACATTTTGAAGAGGAAGGAAATTGTCAAAAAAGTGGCGTATAGTGCTCATGTGATGCAGTTTAAATCCGCCATTTCCCATTTATGTCCCTTATTCCTGTCATGTCTCCACAAGTGGCAAAATGGGAAATTAGATGAAGTGCTCCACCATCTTACTGGCAAAAAGGTGTGCATTCAACCAGATTTTCACTTGGAAACAGATGCATGCAGATGTATTCAAAATACTCTCTTGCAGTGTCTCATTTAGTTTGGTGTTTGGTACATGGTCTGAAAAATGACCATCTCAAAACCTATTGAGCTGCCAAACTAGATTGAGTTGTGTAGGTTCCCAAAGTTGTAAAGGCACCTACAAAATGCAGAAATGCTGTCAAGGAAGGCAGCTCATAGATTTTGAGACAAGCTAGTGACTCTTTTCTCCTTACTGTCAACTTGCAAAGGGACTCTGGAATTTGTTTCATGAAGTATGGGGAGTTTGCATCTAATATGAAAACCGTCTGTCTTAATGATTGTATATAATCTGAAGTAGGGGTGGGTGATCTGACAATTTTATATCATGATTGATCTTGAAGACGTCCACGATCTGCTTTTCATGCGAATCATAGAGGTTGTGATCTTTTATGTCCTCGTAATTATGTTAAAATACAGCGACGACTGCCTACTAGATGGCTGTGCTGACTGGCCAAATTATATCATGTGTCTCTATTATCATGTGTCTTTCATGCGTGGTGAAGCATTTGAAAAACAATTCAACAGCAGTAGGGCTGTGCGATGAATCAAATTTTAGTTTCGTTTCGATTTTGGCTTCCAACGATTATGAAAATGTGATAACGGAGATGCGGAACATGGACGAGCAAAGTATATACTTGGGGTTTCAGGTGCACCTAAATCATATACACACAAAAAATATCAAAATGTCCGTCTTGGTGAGTATTTACATAAAGAGAGTCTGTTATGTCTTCAGTGAATAAACAGATGGTAAAGAAATCAGATGCGTGTCATTATATTAGATCCATGCATTCGGCCTTAAAGCCTAATGCAAATACCTGCTGCTGTCTGTCATTAATGTTAAACAAAAGACAAAGACAAAATCACTCACTGCTCTTGACTGAATAACTTTTAATAGTTTTAATAAGAATCAGTGTTTATTTAATTCATACAGTGAAGGCTATGCAGTGTTTTAAAGTTTAACTCAGGGTTTAATGACTATTTTGACAACTGATTGTTTAATGCAATACTGTGTTTTAATCTGTACAAATAGATAAGTCCATAGGCTTGTTCCAGTCTGGATATTTTTGATGGTACATCTCAAAATTGGGAAGATCGCGATTCAGATCATGGATCGTGATTGTTATTAGATTTTGATATGAAATTTTGGGAAGATCGCCCACCCCTAATCTGAAGTAATATTAAATATAATAATCATGTTTATATTAAAGTATGAAGTTTCTGGTGCTAAATCCAAAGACAGTGATAATTCAAAAACAGTTAAACTGATGCAGTCAGTAATTAGGTAATTGATGACGCAAACATATTCAGGCCCTATGAAATCCATTTTATTTTTTTCTGGATTCCATTTTAATTGTTTAATTACATTTTAATAAACAAAAATGATGTGTAATCCATAGAATTCATTAAAACTTTAACAATTGAATAATTTATTAAACTTTTATAAATAAAAGTGCCCTATGAAATAAAAAACAAAAAACAAAACAGAAATTCTGTGTTGTCCGTTTTAATTTTTCTGGGTTCTGTGTTTTTATTATTTAATACAGATTTATTATCAAAAATGGTGGTAAAACGTAAACAATTTACTTAATTTTTAAAAATGTAATCAAATAAAATTGAAAAAATCCTTTTCAACAAAGTTCTGCACAACTGAGACTTACTGTATAATTTAAAATATGGACAAAAATTTTGATATTCCTTACATACTGTTTAAATAAACTTTTTATTATTATTATTATTATTATTATTACTTCAAGCAATAGTAATGTATTTCTGTCACAATTTCCTCAAGTTAAACCAAACTTTTTTGACGGGTTGTCGAAGAACTTTGAGTTTCTGTATGTATCTGATAATAGTTTTATGGGTCAACGTTAGAGTCCAATTCCCACTATTAACTACAATTTTTGCCTCAATAAACTCCTAATCACTGCTTATTAATAGTTAGTAAGGTAGTTAAGTTAAGGTATAGTGTAGGATTATGGGATGTAGAATATGATCATGCAGAATAAGGCATTAATATGTGCTTTATAAGTACTAATAAACAGCTAATATCCTAGTAATATGAATGCTATTAAGCAACTAGTTAATGAGAATTGGACCCTAAACTAAAGTGTTACCGTTTTATGAAATGAAATAGTGAAATGCTGGTGAAGTGACTCTAAGAGCAGCTCTGGAGATGAAGTTCATGAGCTCATATAGTGAGACGGCAGACGCTGAAAACAGGCGTCACGTACTACTTCGATAGCAGTCTTTTTGCACTTTAATATTCACAAACACTAGTCCATATCACGATTTATCACAGTTTGGACCCAGAAAGTGCAAAAAACAAGCCTGTGGAGACAAGGACAAGAAGTTGGAATCAATTTTGGGTTCTGACAATCATTCGGACTGAGTAGGAAAATGGCCTCAGACGTTGTTATGGTGTGGAAAGCACAAATAAATAGCCTCATTGAAATGTTTCGTCTAGCCACGCTGGTAAACAACTCCAACGGCCAAAACAAACATACCTGCATGCTGAGCGGACTCACTAATGTGGCAGAGTTTACCTATGGGATTGTGTTACGGTCCAGGTAAATCGCTCTGGGATGTGGATCTATCGGCATCCGGACCAGTGAAGATAGATAGACCGGTGATTTTATTATCAACCCTACACCTAGCGTGCCAGCGAGCACGTGTTTTCTCGTCTGTGAATGCCAGACTCTTTTACCCAAATCGCTATCATTGCTCAAGTTTAATCTCTGAAGTTTGGTTGCATTCCACAAGATCTGACAAAGCTTTGTGTGCTGATCTAGTGCTGCATCAGTTCAGCCCAGTTTCACTGATAGTCAGTCTCTGCTCCCAATTAGCATGATTGTATGTTGTTTGCTTAAGAATGATTTATATAATCGTTTAATTACCCACAACGCACTTAAACAAAGGAGCCCGGTTTGAAGCAGGCGGCTGTTCTTGCCTCTTTTGTGTGAGGTGTGTGGTCAGGTTGGACTAACAGTAGGTGTAAATGACTAGTATTAAGCTAATGGCATGTTCTGACAATAGGCTGTCATGTGGGGCAGGACGGTGTGTGTGTGTGTGTTATCAGTGCTGGGCTGCTCAGATTGAGAGATGTGATTAACACTTTAACACACCGGCCACAGGGAGGCCCATTTGGGTTCATCAGGGGGTCCTAAGTAAGTACAGGCCACACGCTGGGTGATTGGCATGATCCACCGGTGCTGAGCGCATGTGTGCAGAAGATCACTTTCTGTTCAGAATAAAAGTATGCTATTAAATTATTTTATTTTTGTGCTATGGTAATAGAATTATACCATAAAACTGGTTACTTAGCATTATTACTTGGTTCTCTAGAATATTTGATTTTGATAGACATCTGTTTACACTGCTGTTCAAAAGTTTGGGGTTGGTAAGGTTTTTAAAATGTTTTTGACAGAAGTGCTCACCAAGGCTGCATTTATTTGATCAAAAATACAGTAACAACAGTAATATTGTGAAATATTATTACAATTTAAAGTAACTGTTTTCTATGTGAATATATAGTAAAATGTAATTTATTCCTGTGATCAAAGCTGAATTTTCAGCATCATTACTCCAGTCTTCAGTGTCACGATCCTTCAGAAATCATTCTAATATGATGATTTGCTGCTCAAGAAACATTTCTTATTATTATCAATGTTGAAAACAGTAGTGCTGATTTCTGTGGAAACCGTGATGAAACATTTTTAGGAGTCTTTGGTAAATATATAGTTCAAAAGACCAGCATTTACACTAAAAAAATAATGTGTTGGCTTAAAAAATATTAAAACAACAGTTAAAACATCAATTTCTTTGAGTTATGACAACTTTGAGTGAATTTACGTTCAACCAATAAGCTACATTGAGTTAGAGGAACTTAATTTGTTGCATAAACACATTTTTTAAGTTGATTACTCAAAAAGTTAAGTCACTCCAACTACCAGAGTTGTAGCCCTGGAACAAATGAATCTATTTCAGTTCAAATCAGCTATCATAGCACACGCTAACATAACTTTTTTAACATGTATATTTAATGAACAAGTAAGATATTATTTGTCACTGGCATTAGCGCAATCATTGCTTATAGAGTCAATAGTGTTTACCTTCATGTATCTACTCTTCAGCACAATGATAACCACAAAAACTTCAACATTACAGAAACTCTTTTAAATGTCAAACATAACAGCATTAAACACTAACAGGTCTTTCCCTTCACTAAAAACAAATAAATTAACACTTAATTTCAACATTTATTCTCCTTATCCAGTCCTATACAAAGCATGCCGGGAACTAGAAATCCACTGCCTAATTTCTAGGGGTTAAACGGATCGTTGTTGATCCGTGATCCATACGGACCAAGTTAATTTCAAGTTTGACCGCCATAGGCTGAAAGTTTATCATTTGCACATGTTTTGTCTTGCTAGTTTACACATTCAATAGATTTTAAACCCATTCCAGCGCTAGAAGAGGCAAAAGAGGATTTACTTGCGCACTGTTATCAGAGAGAGGCGCGTTTCGCATCTACTTGCACTTGGATGGTCACATACACACACAAAATTAGGTCAAAATACCACTCTCGGCTAGTATTCTTGTATTAGCTTGGTTATGTCTCAAAGAGAACAAGAGAAGGATGTGTATCATTATTTTGGATCTGTGCTTTCGGTCTTAAAGTGACAGCAGCCTATAAATACTTGCTGTTGTCTGTGTTATTAATGTTAATCAAACTACAAAATCACATCTTTAACAAAGATTAAATTTATACCGTGAACATTTAATTATTACATTTCTGTACCTGAAATGAATACTACAGTAAGACCTTACTTTATTTGTAGCATTGTTAGGCTATATTGTATTTATCTATGCTTGTAATTCGTGTTTGTTCTTATTTTTTACTGACTGTTTAATAATGTTTTAACTTAATTAGTTAGGCTAGTAGTTTTTGCTGTGGTATCAGAGTACTTAAAGTGGGTTTTAAGTATTGAAGAGCAAAGTTACCCCCACCCCCAAAATATTTTTTTTCTTGCTGATCCGAAAAATCATCCGATCTGTGACTCAAAAACCATATGATCTGAACTAAATTTTGTGATCCGTTGAACCACTACTAATTTGTGAAGTTATCAAGACAATTTCATTCAGTTACTACAACCAAATTTTTATAAAAAATGCAATTTTAACACAGAAATTTGAGTTTACATTAAACCCGATATTAAGTTAATGTAATCAACATTATTATGTCAGCAGAACTCAACAAAATAATGTTTGCAACTTAAAAGTTTTAATTAAAACAATACACTTTTAACTTGAAACCATGCATTTATTTAAGTTGTGGTAACAGGTAACCTGAATTACTTTTTAGAGTGTATTTGAAATGGAAACCTTTGTAACATTATAAATATCTTTACTGTCACTTTAGATCAATTTCATGCATCCTTGCTGAATAAAAAGTATGAATTCCTTTAAAAAAAAAAAAAAAATCTATTAATGGTTTGACATCACCAAAATTGTATGTAAATGCTGTTTGCTTTTTAAAATGAGCTGATTTTTGTTGGTTATTGAGTTTAGATGTACAACAAAATACTGTATAGCCAGCTAAATATTTTCTCTCTCTGTTAAATCTTTATTTTTGCTCTTATGTACTTTGACTTTTTCAAGTCATTTTTATGTAAAGCACTTTGCATTACCATTGTGTGTGAAATTGTGCTATTTATGTGCCCTCCCTATCACTTACCTAGCCACTATTGTCATAAATTATAATAAAATTGTAATATTTAATGTAATAATTTATTTGAAGTATGTGCATTAAGAAGCTAAAGTAAAACTTAAAACAGATTTCATCATCACCCAGGCTTTTAGACTTAACTTTTTAGCCTAAAAACTTTCTGAAGTGAGCGGCACAGATCTCGAGCGAGCAATTGAAAGCATGTCAGCTCCTCATTACCTCGACAGCGGAGCTGTAAGTTTGTCAGGCCGATTCTATTTGGGTGCTGTTGGCAGCCGCTGCGCTTTCCCTCAGTAACAAATGTCCCTCACATCTGCCTCACAGCATCCCTGGCAGTGCTGCCTCGTCTCCTCCGAGCTGACAAAGCCTCCTGGCCCCCCGTTCGCGTCTCTCTCTGTGAAAGGAGCCGAACAATTGGACTCTGACGCTGGCACCTAGCGGGCCCAAGAGCATATGCCATATTCTCTCTGTTCACCAAACCAAAGGGCCCGGTGCTTGGCTTTTCTCTGGAAAATTCTCCGCCACCTTTTGTCGCATCTGTGTTCTGCCTCTCATTAGGAGAGCGTTCGACTGATGTTCGCTCTGAGCGTTGGAGGCCGAGGCAAAGAGCTGGAAGACAATTAGAGAGGAGAGAGAAATGGATCAGATAGCTGGAGGATGACGGCCTGTGAGAGGCCTAGTTTTGAAGTTGAGAGACTCTATGTAGTATGAGGAAACGGGGACCCACTGCATGGAGTCTGTGTGGCTTGGCGAGAAAGTTTTAGGCACAATGTTGGGTCTCTAATGTGAGAGTGGAAAATGTTCCAGCATCCAAATGCATCGGAATGTTTGATTCAGTTTAGAAACATAATGCGATGTCAGCAAAAGCATTTTACATTTGTAATAATGATGGTCCCTTATGAAAATTAATCATGGTTTTATCATAGTAAAACCATGTTTTTTTTGGCGCATTGACTACCATTTGTTTAACCACACAAAAAAAAAACCTAGTTAAACTATGGTTTTTGTAGCAAAACCATGGTTAATTTGTGGTTACCATGGAATAACTACAAGAACCATGGGGTTTTGGTTTTATTCGAAGTAAAACCATGGTTATTTTTTGTAAGGGATGATAAAAAAAAAATACATTTGATAAAATACATTTGTTTTTATATAGTAGATTTTAAAACACAAGCTTGCTTTACAGAGCCATAATATAATGTAATGTAATGTAATATACAGTGTTTTTTTTATATATATATATATATATATATGTTTATTATAATATAAAAGAAATCACTGTAAACAATTCTTACACCTTGTGATGTAGTTTGTATAACATATATTCAGTAAATAATTACATTTGTGGTGAAGATGATGGTGATAATAATAATAACGGTAATAAATACATTTGATTTTATATACAGATTGTAAAATTCAAGCTTGTTTTACAGAGCCAAAATATAATGTAATATAAAAAATAATTATATATTCACTATAATATAATAATAGTTAATAATAATAACAATAATATATAAGTAAATATTTTAGATTTTATATTGTAGATTTTAAACTCAAGCTTGCTTTAAAGAGCCAAAAATATAAATAAAATATATATAATATAATATAATATAATATAATATAATATAATATAATATAATAAAAATATGTAATATAATATAAATATGTGTGTAATATAATATAAAAAATATAATCACTATAAACAATTCCTAGACCTTGTAATATAGTTTGTGATATACAGATTTCAGGAAATTACATTTGTAATAATAATAATAATAATAGTAATAGTAGTAATAGTAGTAATATTATTATTATTATTATTATTATTATTAATAATAATTATTATTATTATTATTATTATAAAAAATAATAATAATAATAATAATAATAATAGTAATAGTAGTAATAGTAGTAATATTATTATTATTATTATTATTATTAATAATAATTATTATTATTATTATTATTATTATTATAACAGTAGTAAATACATTTGATTTTATATACCAGATTAAATTCAAGCTTGCTTTACAGAACCAAAATATAATATAATGTAGTGTAAAATAATGTTATATATCATTATAATCACAATCCACACTCAAAGGTTTAAGCCTTTTTTTCAAGATTTACACATTTCAATTATTAGTAAAATTTCATCAAATTGAATTGAATAATCCTTACATTTTTAATTGAATGATTAAATAAACCTTACATATTTTTACATAAGGATTATTCTATTCAATTTGATGGAATTTTACTATTAGTAAATGTGTAAATCTTAAAAACAAAACAAAACAAAAAAAACTTCACCTTTTGAGTGCACCTTGTAAAATAGTTTGTGTAACTGTGTATAAATGTACCTTGCTGCTGATTTTAAAGCCAGAGCTGTCCATTTTATAACATTTTAGCTGTATAATAGAAACATTGCCTGTTGTATGAATGATTTTTCCTCAAGGTCGTGTGCATTTGATAACATGTTAAGATCATGTTCATATCATCTCAATGCAGCGGTTGACAGATGTTTGCGGTGCTCCTCCTTCGCTCTCCTCTTCTGAATCACTGTGTTTCATGCCAGGTCTGTCTTGTTTTAAGCTCAACTCAAGGGCACCTGCACCACATTAGCACAGCGCCTGAAGTGTACCGTAAAAGATAATTGGCAAATTGAGTTTATGTGTGCGTTTCCAGTCCCATGTCATTGTAAACACTTACTACAGGATTGCAGCGCAGAAAAGCTCCACTTTCTCGTTCCGCCCAGAGCACTTTTCCGATTGTAAGCACCCTCGTCTTTAGGAGCTGAATTCTGCTGACCAGCACGAGAGGGCTTTTTTTCTCTCGCTCTGAGCCAACTTGAGGACAGTTTTAGTGGGCCAGGGTCTGACCACAGCGGCACCAGTGTTTGGATAGAGCTCAAGTGCTAAATGGACAGGATGCCAGCGTGCAACAGCGACAGGAATTGTGTTGGGCTGAGGTGTTGAAAATGTCTGAAAAGCCCAAAAAAGTAGAAAAGAATTAATTTTAGCTGAAGATGGGGGTGAACTTGTGATGTTGGACACATTCCTAGTACTCTTGGAATCATCAAAGTCAACTGCAGCCATCACACTCTTAGAAGAAAAGGTTCTAAATGGAACCTTCAAGGGTTCCGTCAGGTGCTTCATATAGAGAACCTTTAACATCCTTAATACATGTCGCTGTTCTGTTGTACATGATTCATGCTGCTTATATATTTAAGTATTTGTTAGAAAAGAAGTTTTGTCATTCTCGTTACTGTTGTAATCTTTAATCCAAATATAACGTTCTGCACCTCGGAAACAATGTCTTCTTTCACTTCTCTGTTTTATAATTTAATGATATTCCATTCGACTAAATTGTGCCCTACATAATTTCCTGCTGAGTATTTATTTCAAATGAAAATGGCACAATTATGGAAATCTAATCATTTAAAAATGACCAAATTTTCATTTAAAAATTATTTATTTTACATTACACATTTGAATATGTCATTTATGGAAATCTTACATTTTAAAAATTACCAAATTTTTAATTTAAAAAAAAAAAAAGTGTGTTTATTTATTTAACATATTTTAAAAAGTGACCTATCATGGAAATCTTACATTTTAAAAATTACCAAATAACAATTACCAATAACAATAGTGACCAGAAGTCACTATTGTGAAAGTCTTAACTTGTAAATTTTGGTAATTTTTAAAAAGTATTTATTTATTTAACATATTTGAAAATGCCACCCATCATGAAAATCTCAAATTTTAAAAATTACCAAATAACATTAAGATTTTCTTCTTTATTTATTTACCATTACATATTTGAAAGTCACTATTACGGAAATCTTTTTAAAAATCATTTTAAAAATGAACGAATTTGTCACTATATAAAATATATGTGTGTATTTATTTATTTAACATATTTTAAGTGACCTATCATGGAAATCTTACAATTTAAAAAATTACCAAATAATATTTAAAAATAATTTATTTACTGTTAAATATTTGAAAAAGTCACTATTATGAAAATTTGACATTTTAAAAATTACCAAAATTTACATTTATTTATTTAAATATAAATTTATTATTTATTTATTTTAATTTATTTACTGTTACACATTTGAAAATGCCACCTATCATGAAAATCTCAAATTTTAAAAATTACCAAATAACATTTATTTATTTACCATTACATATTTGAAAAAGGCACTATAATGGAAATCTTAAATTTTAAAAATGACCACATTTTACATATTTTAATATTTGTTATTTACTTCAATGAGCTCTGTTTCTGCCTTAAATTAATACATTGTTTAAATTAATAGATTGTTAGCTAACTGCGTGATTTATATATGTACATTTCTGAAATTACATAACTTGCACACAGTCACCTCTGATAACAGGTCACTCTTGTAATGTTGACATGCATTTTCTGTAAAGCTGCTTTGAAACAATATTGTGAAAAGCACTATACAAATAAATGTGAATTGAATTGAATTTATTTATTTGACTGATTGATTAAAAATGTCACTATGGAAATCTCATATTTTCTCAAGTCTTTCAAGTTTTCTTTCACTAAACCATGTGTTTTTAGGCTTACGATTGTAGCATTTTATGTTGAATCAATGTAAAATCTAGTTTAAAGCACTGGTAATGATCAGAGACAGATCTAGGGACCTTTACTGGAACAAGGCATCTTTACTGGAAGCCGCTGTAATGTTAACAATACTTTTTATGACTTAATATGTAGATCTGCGAGTGTTTATATCTTGGCCTGGAGTCCTGTGTGGGATAATACATGACCAACTAAAGAGAGTAATAATGGCGGCCTTCTGTTTCTCTTTAGCGGTTGTGTGGCCAGTATTCCTTCCCTAACATCAGCTTTAGGGATGTGTGTGTGTGGCAGGGGATAGTAGGGCAGATGACTGATGTCGACCCCAAGAATTTCCTCTCTTGTGGATGGGAATGAGGGGCCCGATCTGCCCCCCCGACTCACCCAGCTGTCAGGAAACAATACCCTTGGCCTGTTCAGACAAAACTCATTCCTGAAAGTGTTTTTCTTTCTCTGTCGCTCCCGCTCCCTCCCCTCTTCCTTTTGTGCTATAATGTCTTTTCCATTTTTAACCATAGCCGTGTAAACTTCCTTCCTATGATCGCTCTGTTTGAAAGCAAGGTCAAAGATGTAAAAGTGGACCGGACCCCACATTAATTCATTAGCGGCACGAATGAGGCTTCACATTTTCCGGCTGGATTTGCGGTCATGAGTGACATCCAAGACCAGTTTACTGAATCCAATTATCATATTTACATCATATTAACATGGTGCGGCATGTTTATTTGTGCTTAGAGTTTGTCTTGACTGAGTCAGATGCTGATTGCACAAACAGTGTGGATAATTAGCCAATAAACATTAAGAAGAAACACAACTGGTTTGATTTTGAGAGGCCATCATCCAGTCAGTGTGCAGCGAGCTGTTCTTGATAACTCCAGTGTGTTTTTTTGCATATAACCATGCATAATGTAATAAATATAATAATTTTTTTTTTTTTTTGTCTTAACAGCTTTGACTGCAATTAGGGATGCACTGATATGAAAATTTTAGCTGATACCGATAATTCTTTATATTTGAAAGCAGATAACCGATATATTGGCCAATAAATCTGAATCCAAATTTTTGAGAGCCTGATTACAAAAACAAAAGTCTCACCATTTAAAAGCCATGTCCCAAGCACATTATTATAATGTTCTCATTATTTTATGTAGCTTATATGACAGATTTGCGCTGCACATGTATTTTTCCTTTTTGAAGTGATTTTAATCATATTTCAAGCAATTCAAAACCATCATGGTGATCAGTGCGCATCTGGTGTCTCAGCTGAAGGAAATAATCCATTATTTATCGGCTTTAATATATCTGCCTAATTTTCTTATCAGGCCGATACCGATGACATTAAAAATGGACATATATCGGCCGATACCGATATGGTGGCTGATATATCATGCATCCCTAACTGCAATAGGACATTTTGTCATAAAATTGCTAAAAATGTGAATAAAATTGTCATAGAATAGTTAAATAAGAGCATTTTATTAAGGTTGAATGATACATCACACCTTTTTGGGTATTTATATTGAACAAATATCAATATGCATCTTTCATATTTTCAAAATTAAATTGTTGCATTAAAAACTATTAATGTATTATTTATTTATTTATTAGACAAAATGGTTTAGAATTTTAATATTAGCCATTTATCAGTCATGGGCCGTAACCTGAAAATAATTTTTGCGTTATTGTTGGCACTGCTCCTCTGGCTCTATTCATTTCTAAAGTAAAAACAAATCTTCAGTAGTGTACACTTTAGAAAATGATTTTTCAAAGATTATTGGAGTATGTTTTACAAAAGAATACCATTTCAGTCTTTAAAATTGTACATGTCATTTCCCTGTAATTGTTTGTGAAATTTACTAGCAATTTCTGAGTGAAAGTTGTTTCAAAGTAAATCCTACATACTTTTTTTGTTCCAGTGTACCTTTAGGAGCAGGAACACACGTTGAAGTAAACAGGATCAGTTTTGATGCTCTTTAATGCACTCTGCTCAAACACTAGTATGAGAATATTAGCTCCGACTAAATGTGTTTTAATGAATTTTAAATTCTTGAGCAGCCTAAAGAAATCCGTGCACATGAAAATCTGCTGTATCCGGCAGTTAAAAATTGATATACAAACCAGATGTCTGAACTGAACTCCACTGAGACTTCAGCTATGACCATAAGACCAAATGGAGCAAAACAAGAAGATCTGAACACAACCTCTGCATTCATTATAAGCCGCATTGTGCATTAGTGATCATCAGCGCACCTGTGGAATAGACACGGGCCGCACGAAGAGAGTGGGATGGTGTTTGCTCTGTTCCTGATAGTTGAAGTGATACAGGGAGAGGTCAGAAGTGCAGGGCTATTCACTTGAGCATTATAGATGTGGCTGTGTTTTTACCACGGTCCAGTTTTCCCACCTCTCTCCGTGGGATTTCGTCTCAGCTGTCCCCTACACGACACACACACACACACACACACACACACACACACACACTCCCTCGATAGACGCCCACAGCTGGGCTCTGGGAGGAACACATTCTCCGACAAACACAGATTTCACACTCTCACTCTCTCTGTTACACTCACACACACGTACAAGATACAGACACAGGTGTCTGCCAGAAGAATTGCTCTCCGCTGACCGTTCGACTTATTTATGACCCTCTGAGAGGCAGATCTCATGCTGGAAGATTCTGTTAAGTCTCTTTTCAATTTGACATTTGTTTCACTCATTCAATCACAGTTAGTCATCAGAAAAAACCTGTCTAGACACACGCAAACACACAGACTGCTCTGTTTTAAAAGGTGCTTTTGCAAACAGGTCTTACAAAACGTGTTGGTTAACTTTGCCACCCTCTGAGGTGAAGTTTCTGCACCTGTTTTGTACCAGAACTTTTCCATTGAGCTTTAAAGTCAAAATTGACCTTTTTTTTTATGGAATATGCAGTATTTATAACAACTTATTTATCCATGTACATCATTCTTTTTTTTCTTTCTTCTTTTTTTAAATTCATGTTGTAATCTTTAATCAAAATAAATTCAGTTACACTTTATTTCAATAGTCCACTTTAGACATTATACTAACTATAAGTAACTTTGCAACTACATGTCACAATACTCTCATTAGAGTATTAGTAGACTGATAGGTTAGGTGTTAGTATAAGTTGACGTAAAGTTCATGCAAAGTTACTCATAGTTAGTAGAATGTCTTTTGGGGGACCATCAAAAAAGTGTTGGCAGATATTAAGCAGAGTTAGTTGACATACTTTGAGAATTAGTTGACATGTCCTCTGGAGAGTTAGTTGACGTACTCTGAGAGTTGACACGTAGTTGACGTAGTTGACATGTACTTTGAGAATTAGTTGACGTACTCTGAGACTTAGTTGACATGTAGTTATGTACTTTGAGAGTTAGTTGACATGTAGTCGACGTCCTCTTGAGTTAGTTGACATGTACTTTGAGAATTAGTTGACGTCCTCTTGAGAATTAGTTGACATGTAGTTGATATGTACTTTGAGAATTAGTTGATATGTCCTCTTGAGTTAGTTGA
Organism: Mylopharyngodon piceus; assembly: GCA_039654765.1. Classification (NCBI taxonomy): domain Eukaryota; kingdom Metazoa; phylum Chordata; class Actinopteri; order Cypriniformes; family Xenocyprididae; genus Mylopharyngodon; species Mylopharyngodon piceus. Next base: position 30,565,682 of record CM077453.1, read on the forward strand.
CATGTAATTGACGTACTCTGAGACTTAGTTGACATGTAGTTATGTACTTTGAGAGTTAGTTGACATGTAGTCGACGTACTCTGAGAGTTAGTTAGATTAGATTAGATTAGATTCAACTTTATTGTCATTGCACATGTAAGGTACAAGGCAACGAAATGCAGTTAGCATCTAACCAGAAGTGCAATAAGCAGTAAGTACAAAATATAAAGTGTCTACAATATGTTACAAATATACAATAAATATACAAATAAGGCAGTATTATGGACATAATTTACAAGTTTTTTAAATACTATCAGCAAGATATACAGATAGGTGTACTATGAACATACTATACATACTATATGGATTATGTATAGTGTATGTACACTATAAGCAGAAACTATGAACATAGGACATCATTTACACTAGTGCGATGGACAATAAAGTGCATAGAAAATAATTCAGTGTGCAAATGAATTACTCAGGGTTCTGGATGAACAGACAGTAGTGCAAGTAATAACAAATTAACTGTTTTCTTTTGCTTGTTTGTAAATCAGTTGATTTGTAGTTGACATGTACTTTGAGAATTAGTTGACGTCCTCTTGAGTTAGTTGACATGTAGTTGACGTACTCTGAGAGTTAGTTGATATGTAGTTGACATACTTTGAGAGTTAGTTGACATGTAGTTGCAAAGTTCCTTATAGATAGTAGAATGTCTAAAGTGGACTATCGAAATAGTGTAACCATAACTTCCCTCCCTCTTGCAGAAACATCTCTTCTCTGACGTGTTTACTGGCGTGAGGGTGGGGCAACCTGTCACTCACATGAGATCCACCAATAGCAAACCACAACCATCCAATCAATTCCCCACGGACAAAATCAAGCCCCGCCCTACATTTGTTCTTGTTCCAGAAGCCGTTTAACTCAGATATATGTCACAATAGGAAAGAAAAGACTTGTGCAACTTACGTTTCATGCCGACTTTAAAAGGAAGATGTGAATTAAAACACAGTATTAGTGTCTAATCTGTGTTTTTTTCATTGTTTTTCACAGTATTTGCAGATGAAATGGCCTATTCTGGATGTTCCAGGCACGGCAGCACTCAAAGACTCACGGTCACCTACTCCAGGACACTTAGTGAGTATCTCACAAGTATGCGCACACACACACACACACACACACACACACACACACACACGTATACAGTGGCCACAGAAAGTATTCAGACAATGTCATTGTATCAGATAGAAAAATCTAAAACTAACAGGCATTTACAGATGGCACGAATGCACTTTTCAAGCATTTCACAAAAATTAGGTTGGTTTTGAATAATGCAACAATGGATATACTGTCTGAAATTAAGACACTCAATTCAAAACTTTCTGGTTGTCAAACCTAAAGGGTAAGTTCACCCCAAAAATGAACATTTGTCATTTAATTTACCTTCATGTCCATAGGAATTTCATTCATCTCTAAAACACAAATGTTTTGGTAACGCTTTATTTTAGGGTCTTTTAACTAGTTGCTTATTAGCATGCATATTACTAGAATATTGGCTATTTATCAGTACTTATTAAGCACATATTAATGCCTTATTCTGCATGACCTTATTCTACATTCTTAATCCTACCCAATACCTAAACTTAACAACTACCTTACTAACAATAAGCAGTAAATTAGGAGTTTGAGTTAAAAGTTGTAGTTAATAGTTTATATGTGTTCCCTATACTAAAGTGTTACCCATGTTTTTAATATTCTGTCATCATTTTGTACATCTAATGAAAGTCCACACAACTTTAAAGCTTGGAAAAGTTCATAAAGACGTGTGTGAAGTAATCCATATGAATCAGGCGTTTTATTCTGAAGAGACACGATCACTTTATATGATGCACAGATTTAATTTAGGATTTTATTTATATTAGATGTGCTCTCTGTATGTGCATTGATCAATGTTTATATGAATAAATTTAATTGTGTCTTTTCAGAATAAAACACTCAATACATATGGATTACTTTTACAATGTCTTTATGTACTTTTTCAAGCTTTAAAGTCTTGGTTGTGTGGACTTTCAATGGAGGGAGAAAAGTAATTATAAAAAATATCTCCAATTGTGTTCTGAAGATAAATAAAAGTCTTGTGGTTTTGGGACGACATGAAGATGAGTAAATAATGACAATTTTAACTTTTGTGTGAACTATGCCATTAAAGTCAGCATGAATCAAAACTGATTTTGTTGATGATCCTTATTTATTTTCTTACTGGTCTTATAGTGAATTAATCATCCGTGCATTTAAAAAAAAAAAAGACCTCATAATCTTTAATCAAAAAGTCTTTCTCAAAATCAAACTTGATCTTCCTGTGATGAGCCACACTTCTCTTTGTTGATGTATACAAGGTTGCGCTGCAATTAGGCCAATCGCATGCAGATGTACCAAATCTATGAGATGTTTTTAATGGGTGTTGTCAGCTAATCTTTATTGACTACCTGAGCTTGTATTGATTTGTGTAATTGATGCGGTTGGCCATGCAAAGCGATTGATAGTGCTGTTGTTTGGCGTGCACTAAGAACAGCTTTTCTGAAGAGGACAAATTAAAAAGCCCACTTCTTCCTACCTACAATGTGTGTGAAAACAAAATGAATTCATTTTCCACATGGTCACTTAAAGTCAAGTTTTAAATCAAGTCTTAAAATCAATTTTGGTTGCCAGCAGGTACATTACAAGTAATGAAAGTTATATTTCCAAAATGATTCTGGCTCAAACCAGAATGTGTGGTACATCTTTGCCACTCCTTAGTGTGCAGTGATCGCTGTTGGATAAGAACAAGCTTCCCTGTTGGCCAGATCTGTGTGAATCCAGTCAGGCTGGTTGGAGGTCAGAGGGTTTGCATGATGGTAGTTTGTGTCCTCAGCTGACATGTGTGGTTTGATTCACCTCTGGTAAGCTGATGAGAGGTGATAAATTTAACCAGAGCGTTACATTCTTGCTGTGGTGGAGCATGCGTGTATGTGTCAGGATGAAACATGCAAACACACAACATGAGGAACCTCAGATGGCGAGTCAGGCAGACTGACCCGTACTAAACCGGTTTATGTAGAGTGGGCGGAAGAGTGACGTTTTTCAAGTGTGACTTTTTGGGGCCACCATACATTAAAAATATCTGAATCAAAGTCTCATGACATTTTAAACAATTTGATTATTCCTCTATCTGATAATAAATCAGTTTAAATTGCATGACTAAATAAAGTAATGGAACCGATTAAAGCGTTACCCAATTACCAGTTATTTCCAGCCTTTAAAGAACGGTTCAGCTACTTAGCAGCTATTAGTGGTTTTTAATGACTGATTTGTTGCTCTTACTTAGTCTGAAATCCCCTCTGACAGGGGGACATAATAAATTGTGACATAATAAATACAGAAGGATGACTGACAATGTCATCATTGACTCTTGGCAGCCAGAGGGCATTCAGTGTGTGTGTTTGTTTCAGTCTCCGCTACCCGGTTCAGACTCGCTTTGCCACAATAACCCCTGAACTTTCTCTAACCTCTGAAGCACACAGCATGCCTTGTTTCACCACTCAGCCGGGCCATTAGGCCTTTATTGTATTTACTTAATATAACGTTATAAAATGAATGCACCCGCATTAGGGGATCAGCAGAAAATGTGACGTGTAGATGGGTAATGGCAATCAAATTAGCTGTGTATGAGAACGCAGTCTTCCTTCCTGTGGCGTTCCTTCACCCTGACGCCCCTCTGGCCTTTTTTACGGCAGACAGCTGGAGCGAAGGGATTTGCTTAACCTTGCCGTTGGCTGAAGGATTGTTTGAGAACAACATCTGATGTTGAACGTCAGACTGCGATGAGGGAAATTTGCGTCAAGGTGAGAAGAGGGTGAGCTCAGGTGTGTCTTTATGGTTTTTATTTATAGAGGAGAATGGCGCCATGAATACGACCTGCTCCGGTGAGCGAAAACTATCACCAAACATCAAGTGTCCATTGCGAACCTGAAAAATATCACATGTATGATACTAAAGATGAAGCTCAGTTCTAATGTGATGGATGTGTATCCATTCTGTTGATCAGAGGTTGACTTTTTATCATTATTGAAATTGTTAGCTTATTCAGCCAAGAAAAATAGATTATTAAATTGTATTATATATTTCGGACATTAAAAACCAACATCAGAATATATTGTCACAATCTATGGAAGCACGTCTGCCTCAGTAAAAAAAAAATTGTGACTCTTTTTGTAGTTGCGACTTAAGAATTTCTTGTAATTGTGACTAACTTGCATTTTCTTGTAATAACAACTTTATATCTCTCAGTTGCGACTATTTCTCATTGTTACTTTATATACCACATATGCAAATTTCAAGTGCAATTAAAGGAAATTAAGTAACAGATGTGAGAAATTAAGCAAAAGTTGCGATTACAGGAAACTCGCAATTGTAAGAATGTCTTGCATTTACTTGTAATAGCAACTGTATATCTAAAAGTTGCAACTATTCTCATGTTTATATATCACATATGCAAATTACAAGTGCAATTAAAGGAAATTAAGTGGCAGATATGAGAAATTATGCAAAAGTTGCGATTACAGGAAACTCACAATTGTAAATGTCTTATAATTGTAACTAACTCACATTTTTTTGTAATAGCAACTTTTTATCTCACTTGTGACTTTATCTAAATTGTAACTTTATATGTCACATATGCAAATTACAAGTGCAATCAAAGGAAATTAAGTGGCAGATATGAGAGAAATTACGCAAAAGTTGCAATTACAGGAAACTCGCAATTGTAAGAATGTCTCGCATTTACTTGTAATAGCAACTATATCTAAAAGTTGCAACTGTTTCTCAACATTGTAACTTTATATATCACATAAGCAAATTACAAGTGCAATTATAAGAAATTAAGTTGCAGTTATGAGAAATTACATGAAAGTTGTGATTACAGGAAACTGCAATTGTTAGAATTTCTGGTAATTGTAACTAACTTGTAATAACTTTATATCTCTCAGTTGCGACTATTTCTCATAATTGTTACTTTACATATCACGTATGCAAATTTCAAGTGCAATTAAAGGAAATTAAGTGGCAGATGTGAGAAATTATGCAAAAGTTGCAATTACAGGAAACTCGCAATTGTAAATGTCTCGCATTTACTTGTAATAGCAAATTTATATCTAAAAGTTGCAACTATTTATCAAAAATTGTTATTTTATATATCACATGCAAATTATAAGTGTAATTATAGCAAATTAAGTAGCAGATATGAGGGAAATTGTGTGAAAGTTGATTACAGGAAACTGTCGCAATTGTAAGAATTTCTTGTAATTGTGACTAACTTGCATTTTCTTGTAATAACTTTATCTCACAGTTGCGACTTTCTCATAATTGTTACTTTATATTTCACATATGCAAATTACAAGTGCAATTATAAGACTAATTTGGAGTTATGAGATAAATTATGTGAAAGTTGCAATTACAGGAAACTTTTGCAATTGTAAGAATTTCTTGTAATTGTGACATTTTCTTGTAATAGCAACTTTTTATCTCAGTTGTATTTTTTTTATAATAGTGACTTTATATCTTATCTTGTGACTTTCTGATTTTAAACTCTTACAATTACCCGTTTTTATTTTGATCTGAGAAAGAAACGAGTGTTGACATGTTTTGTGGTGCTCAAACAGGCAACATAGGTTTGAGTCTAGCTTGCATCATTTCCTGTTCACACTTCCACCCTTCCAGAAAATTTGTGTTTGACCTCCAAATCCTGAAGATTTTACAAAACAAATGAGTTGGATTAAACAAACAGGACAATCCACTGTTAGTATTCATCCTTATATATTTTTCCCCCAATCCCACATCCTCCCACAAACACACTCACATGCCAAGCTTTGTCAGATTGAGCCCATAAGGTCAGTATGCTAATGTGTTATTCTGTTCACTCCTGAACGTTCAATAATTCAGGAGACAGGTTTGCTTGGTATTCTGCTGCACCACCTTTAGTGTGTGTGTGTGTCTGTGTGAATACAACAGTGCCCTCACTGTTTAGTGTGTGTCAGCATGTGATAAGCTAGGCCAGTTGATTAAGTTAGCATAGCGACGAGGCCTCAGATGGGAAAGCTTTGTGGCTTGAGGATTGGGATCCATATTGTACACAACCAACCACCGATTGCGTGGGAGTTTTTCAGTACAACACAGTGGAGAATTGTGGCTCTTGAAGTAAGAAACAGTTGTACATTTCCATGATCCTGTCTCTGTCACTCATATTTTTTTTTTTTTTCTCCGAGTCCCATCCAGAAAAAAGATGCTGAGATGTCAGCGACATGTAAAAATATATATGCAGTCTTTTACATCAAGTCAAATCACCTTCATCTTAAATTCTGATTCAAATTCTGTTGTAAAGCAGCTCTAAAAAGACAATAGTGTCACTATTCAGCTGAAGTCAGTTCAGTAACTGTGTAAAGTTCATTGATTATGAAACAAGTTCATTTCGGCTATAAGCAGCTCTGCAGAAGACAAAAGTGTTGTTATTCAGCTCGAGTCAGTGTTGATTCAATTCAGTGCAGCTAACGTTCAAATAGGGTGGATTTAAAGGTCATTCTGAGGGTCTCGTCCCATGGCCTAGTGGTCTGACTTTAAGCTGTGATGCTCATACAGGCAAAGCAGGTTCGAATCTGCCTTCTTTCCTCATCAAAAATGACTAAAAACAACAATTCCAAAATCTACTGACAGCCAGAAAGTTTTCTGTTAGGGTTAGGTTATAGTATTTATAACTAGCTGCATATAAAAACAATAGAAGCCTATGCAATGTCCCCATTTAGACGGCCAAGTCTGTGTGTGCGTGCCTCTAAATGCTGATGTCATGTTCTGCCCACTCTTACATCCGTTTCCTGCCTCAGTGACAAACAAGCCTCAGCTATCCCAGCATGCCATGCATTCTCCTTTTTTCCTTTTCTTTTTCTTTCCTCCTTTTTGAAAGGACTCCACAAAGACTCAGAACCTCCCACTGGAAAGGAGAGAACAGCACACACACACACACACACACACACACACACACACACACGGGACTCAGGAGGTTTTTTAGTTTGTTGGTAACTCTTGTACCCAGGGGCTGTTTGCCTAGTAATTTATCTCAGATGTGAAGGATTCAGAATCATGTTTGGCTGAGCAAAATCCTCCTACCCTCTTGAACACGGCCTCCACAGCCAACAGCAGGCCGGTCTCCTTTGCCCGTCCCAGCAGAGCCGTGCCCTCTTGGCCAGACCGTCACGGGCTCAGCCTGCACAAACCCTCTGCCAGCTCCAGACCGACACTAATGCCATTTAGCTTTGCTTTAGCTCTGGTTTTTATACGTACTCTCTCACATTCGTGTCCTGTAGATAGTGAATACCAAAATGCCCTCAACTTGGCAGTCTGGGAATAGTTGACAGCTTGTTAGTGAATTTTAAAAGCTGTTGAGTCTTTCAGCACCACAGATCGCCCGTCCCCACTGTAGTCTGCCCCCTATTGACAGGATTTTGATTAGGACTTCAGAATGCAAGATATTAGGCTTAGTTGGCATAAAATTTAGACACATTCCTGTAGGTCTTATAGTTAATCAATTAACTTATTCCAAAAGAAAAAGCTTGTTTTCATCCGAATAACTTTCTGTGCCTCTTAAACAACTTCTTTTTTAGCTCTTTTACACCCTCTCTCCCCCAAACACCTGTCATACAGATTTATTTTCAATCCAATTAAGTCCTGATGGATCAAATCAAGCTCTACCCTAATTTTCTTTTATTGAATTTGCATTCTTAATCATGTTGTTATTATTAAGTCAAATGCATTTGCGAATATGACCTTTTAAGGTGTAGTATGTAATTTCTACAATATCATACAATATCAAATATCGGACAATAATGGATAATTGTGCACACATTTAAATTAACTTAGTTATTTAGTGAACTGGAGTGATTCTCAACCATTTTGACTCCAAAGCTTCCACTGTCAAAGGCCCCTCGATTTTTTATTTTTTTTTTTCCAATTGTTCATGATTTACTGCAGAAGGATTTTTAAAAAATGTTTTGATTGCAATTTCTACCCAATAAAATAATTCAAAGCTTGGCATAACTGTATATTAATTATAAAAATGGCCATGGAGTTCAGATTTGATCAATTTACATGACTTCCAGGTCTAGAAATCAAACTTTTAAAATAAGGCTACCTCATGTTTTAAGGATTTTATAGGTCAAGTAGGAGAATTAAAAGTAGGGATCTTGAATTTTGTTGTTGTTGTAGCTTATTTTAATGAATGTTTTGTCTTATTTTAAATAATTTTAAGTCATTTTGAAGTCCCCTGGATGAGAACCACTGCATTAAAGTGTTAAAGTTAGTCTGTAACACTGTTAAATGTAATATTTGAGCAGATCTCAAAATGAATATCCATGTTTATCCAATGATGCCTAAATTGTCTAGTATTTAAAACATTGATTTTTAGGGCTTAAGCACCAATTGCTCTGTATATTATGTTTTATTTTTTCACAATAATTTAAAAACTGGCCATTTTATCGATGATGGGCTATAACATCAAAATAATTATCAACTTCAATAGCGGTGTTCCTTATTGTTACAGTTTTGTATGAAAACAAACCAAAAAATAGCTTTCTTGGTTATCTCTGCATATTACACTTGTAACATCAAATAATAAAACATTGTACTTTTACACTGTCTGCATTACACCAAACCAAGCTATCACACCAGTTTGACAATATTCAACATTATCTTTGCCAGCACGTAGGCATGGAAATAAAGGTTGTGAAGTGACTGCAAATATAAATGAGTGAGGTGGTCTATAGTGTCTTTCCTCACCTTTTCAAAGCAGTTCTGCTCACACCCAAACTCCAAAATCAGTTCGCTGTGGTTTCAGCAATGTTTTCAGGGTGATGAAATATTGATGCAGTCATTCCCCAGTCCTACAGATGTGCTGCCCGAACCACAACATCTCTCGCTCACTTTTACTAACAAACAGACAAATGTGAACTAGTTTGTGCAACTTCATTCGTTTGTGGAGATTTGGGTTTCATTAGCCTAAATGAGTGTTATAATTACATGCCATGCATGTATATCATGATCATCTATGTGTTGTCTTGGAGTTGTCAGTGCATTGAGTGACTGTTATATGAGAGGTTGTCAGGTATATTTTGTGTACACAGGGCTTTGGTGTGGCATTGGGTGTGAGGCTATCTGGCACAGCGCTCGGCTCTCCCAGCATTCTTTGGTGCATGGCCAGATTGCTTCATGCTTGTCATTAGGGCTGCACAATATATCAAAATTATCAAAATAGAGCAAATGTACAATTTGTGATATGCATATCGCAATGGCTTGTGATAACTGAATGATTTTAATACTTAAAATAAGTTATGTAAAGTCAAAATTTTAGGTTGATGCAGATAGAGAATAGACTAAACACATGACTGTTACATCCGTGTGATATGCATAATGTTAAAAAAAAATGTTAAGCGCAATAAGCCGCGTAAGAGAACTCAATGTGGTACTCGCACGCAGTGTGCGATCACAAATTCAGTTCTCTTTCGCAGTTATATTTCCTAATACACACACACTTGTGTCAAAATGCCTGTCTTGGTGAGTATTCATGTAAACATGTCTTAAGTGGACATAAACGGTTGAGAAAGAAAACTCAAGTGTATCAGTATATTGGATCCGTGCATTCGGTCTTAAAGTGACAGCAGCCTAATAAACCTGCTGCAGTCTGTCATTAATGTTAATCAAACAACAAAAGTGAAAATCACTCACTGCTTTTGACTGAATAACTTTTATAGCTTTAATAAGAATCAGTGTTTAATTCATACCATGAAGAATAAGCAGTTTTATTTTTACATTTGATTATTCATTTTTTTTTGTACATTATTGTATTGCATAATACATTATTTAACAAATTAAAGGGTATCACACTTTATTTTTTTTAATATCGTGCACTCTTTGTCACACACACACACAGATATATATCCTCATATATCCTCTCATAGAAAAGCAACCGCTGGCCTCTTTTTACCTTTTTTACTTTGTGGTTTTACATCTGACACACATTCTGCTAAATGCACAACAAATTCAATTAAAACAATGGCAAGTATTTCTCACTTAAGTGTCATTGCTTCAGGTTCTCAATTATTGAAGACAAGCAAACTGTCGGTAGTAAAATAAAGGGCAAAGAAACTGATTACAAGCTATAAAACAAATTGCCTAAAAACAAAAGAACAAAGATGCTAATTGAGGAAACTGCTTTGGGTATCTAACAGCATCAAGTGTTCGAGTCATACATGCAAATGTGAAATGTAGTGCAAAAGTCGGGCTCTTGGAAGTAAAAATCCCATTCATTTTCTCTACAGGGGCATTGATTTTGAACAATAACTTATAAACTGTTAAAGACACACATACTGTGAGCTCTGATGATGTTAATCAATGGTATACGATTTTGTTAAAGCCATCAACTCGCATGATTTCAACTTATTTTTTAAATAATCGTGTTGAACGGTGGAACTCCTGATGGAAAACTACATTACCCATGATTCTGCAGAGAAATCTCGACCAATCAGAGAATCATAATGCTTTCAACAGCTCTTTCCCTACGCTCTCAAACTACTTAAATGAATGTAATGCATATCAACTTCTTTAATTCATTGTATTTCTTTCCTTGTTTTGTTTTTTTCATTCAATTGTCATTCGCACTGCTTCATGGGATTGTAGTTCTTTCCCTCACTAAAGCGTTTAAGTACCTTATACCTTCTTTTTTTTTTTTTTTTATTATCAATTTTCAAATACGTTTTTGCTTCAAAACAAAGTGTCTTAAGTGTGTAATATTGTGATTCACCTCGTAGCTGGTTGTTTAGGTTCATGGCTTGTAACTCTAAAAGTATTTTTTTTTTTTTTTTATAAATCTGTATACGAGAGGAATACTTCTGGAACAAATACCACAGGAAAAAGTGGGCGGACACTAATGTACTCTGTAGAATTACTGACTTGGTCTTAAATTATTTGCTGTGGTTAGTACCGATTGGATGCTGTTCAACTCACTAACCCTACATACAAGTAATAGTGATGCTTATGCTTGCAGACATCACTGAAAAAAGTGTTGATTTTGATTTCTAAATCGTCTCGATCTGACCCTCTCTCACTTTCTCTTTCAGTCTAATAAGGTCCCGGTGGTCCAGCATGCTCACATGCACCCCCTGACCCCCCTCATCACCTACAGCAATGAACACTTTTCTCCAGGAACTCCTCCAGCCCACCTCTCGCCAGAGATACTGGACCCAAAGACAGGTATTACACACTCTATTTGCACGTTTTAACTTGTTTTTGTCTTCCATCATGTGAATTACTGACTGTGTACCTCTGGTCCAGGTATTCCTCGGACCCCTCACCCCTCAGAGCTCTCGCCCTACTACCCACTGTCCCCTGGGGCCATGGGGCAGATCCCGCACCCATTGGGGTGGCTTGTCCCACAGTGAGTATCCCAAAGCCTTATTAGTTACTACCCACACACCCTGATTCAAGTCAAATCACCTTTACTTTCTATAGCGCTTCATACAACAGATTGTTTCAAAGCAGCTTCACAGTGATAAACAGGATCAATGAATCAATGATCCAAACTTCATAAAATATTAGATAAATTCTGCTGTAAAGCAGCTCTAAAAAGACAGTAGTGTCATTATTCAGCTGAAGTCGGTTCAATGTTGATTCAGTTCAATAACTGTGTGAAGTTCATCAGTTATGAAACAAGTTCAATTCAGCTCTAAGCAGCTCTACAGAAGACAAAAGTGTCATGATTCAGTTCAGTTCGAAAACAGTGTTGATATTGCAAAGTTTAAAGCAACTCTAAAAGACAATAGTGTTATTATTCAGCTCCAGTCAGTTCAGTTGATTCGGTTCAGTTGATTCGGTTCAGTTGATTGTTTTCAATAGAGTTCAATAACTGTAAAGTTCATCAAATATGAAAGTTCAATTCAGATCTATGCAGCTCTACAGATGACAATAGTGTCATTATTCAGTTCAGTATTGATTCAGTTCAATAAAAATGTTGATGTTGCAAAATTTGTCAATTATTCAGCTATAATCCATCTCTACAAAGACTCTACAAAGTGTCATTATTCAGCTCAAGTCATTTTAGTTGTTTCAGTTTAGTTGATTCAGTCAAGTTCAATAACTCTGTAAAGTTAATCAATTATGAAAGAAGTTCAATTCAGCTCTATGCAGCTCTACAGAAGACAATAGTGTCATTATTCAGTTCAATATTGATTCAGTTTAGTTCAATAACAATGTCGATGTTGCAAAATTTGTCAGTTATTCATCTATAAATCAGCACTAAAAGATAATAGTGTCATTATTCATCTCAGGTCAGTTTAGTTGATTCGGTTTAGTTGATTCAGTTCAGTAGATTCAGTCAAGTTCAATAACTGTAAAATTCATCAATTATAAAACAAGTTCAGTTCAGCTCTATGCAGCTCTATAGAGGACAATAGTGTCATTATTCAGCTCAAGTCAAGTTGATTCGGTTCAGTTGATTCAGTCGAGTATAATAACTGTAAAGTTCATCAGTTATTGAAAGTTCAGTTCAGCTCTATGCAGCTCTACAGAGGACAATAGTGTCATTATTCAGCTCAAATCAGTTTAGTTGATTTGGCTCAGTTGATTCAGTCGAGTTCAATAACTAAAGTTCATCAATTGTAAAACAAGTTCAGCTCTATGCAGCTCTACAGAGGACAATAGTGTCGTTATTCAGTTCAGTTCAATAAGAGTGTTGATGCTGCAAAATTTGTAAATTATTCAGCTATAAAGCAGCTCTAAAAGACAATAGTGTCAATATTTAGCTCAAGTCAGTTCAGTGTTGATTCAGTTCAGTGCCTGTAAGGTTCATCAATTATGAAATGAGTTAATTGCAGCTCTACAGAAGATGATAGTTTTGGTGTTTAGCTCAATGCTAATTTGTCGATGTTGCAAAATTCTTCAATTATGAACCAAAATAAATTCAGCTGTAAAGCAGCTCTACAGAAGACAGTATTCATATTGTCTGATTCATCCTGATTCGCTCTGATTCACCCTCTCTTTCTGTCTCTGTTCATCTCAGGCAGGGTCAACACATGTACCCCATCACCGCTGGTGGTTTCCGTCACCCTTACCCAACTCTTGCCATGAACGCATCCATGTCCAGGTGAGTGTGTGTTTCCAGATTCACCTTCCTATTCCATGTCATTCGTCACACAACACTGTTCTTTCCGGTTTATTACACACACATACACACCCCTGTGGACAAGAGAGTGATGAGAGTGAGTGTGTATTTTACCTCTGTACGACAGTTGCGTTATTTACACTGCTATTGCAAAACCAAGAAATGTTCTTGGAAGGGTCTGTTTGGAGTTCATTCACAGTGGCTCAAGATGAAATGGATCTGAATTGATGAAGAACTGCTCTTCATTTAGTGGAAGCACTGGATTAAATTAAAGTAATCTGTACTGAGCTTCTCTTGTTGTGTGTGTGTGTGTGTGTGTGAGGGATATGTTGAATTATTCATACAGAGTTCATAGTGATCAATAGTCCGTCTTCTTCCAGACCTTTACAACCGTTGTCAGTACAAGTGAAAGCCCAGCCGTGGTTGTTTTTCCATTGGCGTTTGTGGGCTACAGAAGGACTACACTTTCTGTAGCTACTTTGAGAAGTGCCCCATTCATAGTGTTTGATTAAATATGTCCTTCATTTGGTACTAAATGGAAAGGGTTTTGCTTTACAGTAAAGATAGCCATATGATTTAAAGGTACAATCAAGAAGTTTTGGTAATATTTCGCAAGAAATAAAGCTCTATTGTTGAGTGATATGTGAAGCTCACACAGATGTCGCTTTGAAAACAAGTAGCTGTCAACTTGAACCCGTTGCGAAATCTGAAAAATTTCAGATTTCTAATAAAATTGATTTCGGCTACGAAAACTGTCCGAACAACTGTAAATGTAAATGCACCTTAAAGCAGATATCTGAAAGTCATGCTTTCAGTCTAAATTTTCCTTTTGAGGTTTGAAGAGGAGGGCGGAGAAAACATTGGTCACTTTTTCCGGTTCTGGATGACGACAGTTCTTTATTGTGTTCACCTCAGTAGAAGCTCTCAGCGCTGGAATCAGAACCGTGACTCATTCATGTGGTTGTAGGAAGTGGTTTCCTTGGAATTTGGAAAGTGGCGTATGTGTTTGGTAAGGGGGGAATGGTCTCGAGTGTGGCACACTTTTTGTTACCACAGTAACCCGGCACTTTACCTGTAACAGGAGTGGATACAGGAGCTTTTCAGCTGGTGCTTTATTTGGACCATATATAGCATTTGAACAGAAATAAGAGTGTTTTAGTCTAGGCACAGCATTAAGACCCGAGTCTTTGAGTATGTTGTTCTGGAATGTTTAAAGGCCCTGATATACTTCAAGTGAAATCCTGGAACGAACTGGTGTGATGTCATTGCGAAGAAAACCAGGTGGTAACACTTTACAATAAAGTTCATTAGTTAAACATTAGTTAATGTCTTAACTAACATGAACTAACCATGAGTGAATACATTTGTTACTGTATTTACTTTCATTGTTTGTTCATGTTAGTTCACAGTGCATTAACTAATGTTGACAAGATTTTAATAATGTATTAGTAAATGTTGACATTAACATTAACAAAGATTAATAAATGCTGTAAAAGTGCAGTTCATTATTAGTTCATGTTAACTAATGAACTTTGCTGTAAATTGTTGCCAACGAAGTTCGTTTGGAGCTCACTTCTGGAGTTGTTCGAAATAGCTTTCTGGAAAAGTTTGCTCTGGCTGATAAACACCTTCGAACTCCCATTGGTCTGTGGCGATGATGTCATAGGTGGGTGTGGCTCTGAGGCCCCACCTTCCTTGACATGGAAATCTTCTCCGCTTAATAGTAGAAAATAGAGTTGTAATCGGGACATAAAAACGAAAGAAAAACAATTCAGTCGCTGATTCAGTAGAATCAGTATTTTAACGTTTCTGTTCTTGTGTTCCTTCTGTAACATTACCGTTTCAAAAACCTTTTGGTTAGAAAAAAATACCAGTTAATAATGTTATTTTTGCCTATACTTTATACTAGAGCTTGAATTAAACTTTATGCAAAGAGCTTGTGACTAAACCTCATAACTCGAGTGGATCCTCAAACTGTCGGCAAACCTCCTACAGAAGCTCCTCCGCCTCATTTGGCTCTGCAGTGATCATCACGCGAGTGCTGCACGCATTTTGGAGACTGTTTCTGCTCAGTGCAAGGGTAAATAAAAAAAACTGGTTCTTTTTCTTTATTCAAAACACGATGTGTGGAAAAGGTAATGTTTTATGTATTTGAGGAGCGGAGAAGCGTGTCTTAGTCTGGTATTTGCTGTCTAGTCATAGCCAATACAGCCCGTGTGTAACACTGTGTCCTAATCAGATGTGACGCGGCACCGCAACATGTGATAAAAGGTATCTTTTCCATGTTAATCTGAGTTTTTGTCCTAACCAGCCGCGGTGGCGTCACGCGGTGATTCTATTTTAGAAACGGTTTCTATTTTTCTGTGACGTTGCGGCTGGAAAAACAACACAAAGTGTGATAATGATAATCTCAGGTACTGTTTATGTGCTTTATTTAATGTTAAAAGCGTCTAATGTGAGTTTGAATATCATTTTGTGTGTCTTTTATAGCCGCACTGAAAGCAGCAATTCATCTCAGATCTTCAAAATAAATGAAAGGAAACAAGAACGTTCAAACTGTCAACTCAATGTGAACAGACAAGTGTATTCTGTGACAAAGATTGGTTCAGTAACTGAGTGAGTTCATTGCGAGTGCCGGGAGCTTGCTGAGAGAGCCCGCCCATGTGCTCTTCTGATTGGCTGTGGTTTTTGATTGACTTTACCACGTCTGGTGTGGACAGACAAATTGCTTGTCACTGAATCTTCGAATCTTATCGCATCGCGTCTGGTTAGGACACGGTGTAACACTTTGTCTTTTAAAACGCAAGCCTTTGGCCAAATATATTAAACGAATGTCCACATACAATAACCTTATAACCTATAAGTTGATAAAAACTTAATGCGATGCACTTACTGCCTCAGATGCGTCCGTTAATGATGGACAAAACATGAATCTCCGACATTTGCTGGTGAAAATCTCCAACTCCATTTGAGCTTGATTTTGGAAAATATAACGACACACGCCAAGTGTCTGACCATACATAAAGCCACACTACTAACTTTCACAATGTGTTAATCATTTAAAAAATATATTTAAAAAAAAAATAGTAGCAGTTCACTAACCTGCAGTTATTGCTGGTTTCAAAACACCACGCGGGATATAACCTGCCATGGTGACACATCCTCGGATAAACTCCTGCGACCCAACAGCTAATGCAGCACGTTGCCTTGCGACTACATAGGATGACTTCACAACTGAGCGCTCGCGGGGATTTCACTCAGGTTGGATGCATCATCGTCACATTTGCATAGGCCGGGCTATTTGAACTCATGATTGGTTGACTGCCAAATTAAAATCTTAAACAGAACGATAAACTGGTTAATGTCCTCGACTAAGGGCATTAACTAGTCGATTTTTCTAGTCGACTAGTAGTCGTTCATTTAAGCCATTAGTCGACTAATCGCGCGTTTATATTAATAAGCCATAAGTCATAATAATGAGCCTTTAATTGCCTATAATGCATATCCTAATCAGCGCTCAAACGCACGCTTAAAGTTTGCCACAGCGCACCGGCAAACATATAATGTTTATGAGTGTGTCATGAAAAAACAGAAGGAGACTGTCTAAATATTTTAATTTATTGATAATGTTTCCAGCTCAACAATGACTCGTGGACGCGCCTATATACGTTTCATTTGGATTACATAGTCTGAGAATATTTATTTTCCATTTGAATTGGTTCATTTAAAAGTAGACATTTCAAGCTTTCTATAGATATATTTCTCATCTGTGAGGCAAGTATACGCTTTGTTACATGCTTAAGTTCACTGAAACCGAGACGGCAGAAAGCGTGTCCTGACTGTTTTCATTATTTTATAAAAGCACAACGTTTTGTTATTGTGAGTTTACAGAAATAAAAGCAGACCCTTTACAGTTTGTATTACTCTTATCTGTATGACCAAAAATGGAGTATTTTAAGTTAAATGCAAGTGATCGCACCGGCACCTCTATGTTTGTTAGCATGCTCTCCACACAAACATGGAAATGCGGCAAATAATAGCACACATTTATCTAGGACTAGGCTAACGTTAGAGCGAGCAGACTTGTAAAGTTGCTATTAATGTTTCAAGTGATAAGCCATATTTGAAGTCGATGAATGATAGGCGAATGTTTGGATTTCCTGCCGTTAGGGTTAGGGGTTAGGGGTTAGGGGTTAGGGTTACGATCTCTCCCTCACGGACTGCATGACTTCGCCACTTACTGTGGAGTTTTTTTTTTTTTTTTGGTGTGTGTGTGTGTGTGTGTGACTAAACAAATAATAAAATCTTAGTCGACCAAGCCTCATCTAGCCGATTAACGGTTAATCGATCAGATGCTTTCTGAACTGTGGTTTTCTCACAACTGTCATTTTTGTTGTGTTTATTTTGTTATTGAGAGGAAAGCACAGCACATAATTACATTTTAATTCTCTCAGCAGCATGGACAGTGTCTGGATGTTCGCTAACAGTATATCGCTGGTCACAAAATCCAAAATCTTTTAAAGATAGGAGATGTGCTTTCCTTGGTTTCAGAAGGCAATAATGGTAATTTACCTCTCTCTCTTTCTTTACAGTTTGGTGTCCAGTCGCTTTTCTCCTCACATCGTTCCTCATCATCCTCACGGTCTTCATCAGACAGGCATCCCTCACCCAGCCATCGTCTCTCCAGCTATCAAACAAGAACCCAACGGAGAACTCAGCCCAGCGGCTCACACGTAAGCACAAGCATATAACACATTTCTTGCTTTTTTTGAAATGGACAGGCAGCCTATTAATGCTCCATTCAACTAAATAGCATTAGCTTCACACTCTCACCTCCAAATATCATTTGGGAGAAAATAAGTTTATCGCTGTTTTGTCTACCAACTCTCCACACTCCTCCACATCCGTCGTTCTCACTGTCACTCCCTCACATCCAGTACAAAGACTGACGCACCTGTGGCGTATGTTTGCAGGAAGTCTCCAGGCCCGACTAAGAAGGAGGATGAGAAGAAACCTCACATAAAGAAGCCTCTAAACGCCTTCATGCTCTATATGAAGGAGATGAGGGCCAAAGTGGTGGCCGAGTGCACGCTAAAAGAAAGTGCCGCCATCAACCAGATCCTCGGCCGCAGGGTGAGTGAACAGTGTGTTTGTGATTACATTAATATCCATTTTGAGTGAACCAGTCACAAGTGGTCAGCACCAAATTCTGATATTGAATGGGGTCCAAAATGTTTCGTGAATCAAAATTACGATGTAGTCGATACGCACGTTTGTTGTGTAAACATTAATTCGTCCCACAGCATCAATGTGCCGCCTACAATCAACCACAACACTAAAAACGAGTTTTCAACATTGCCGGTTGCTTATGTTGTTAACTAATTCATTATTTAATAAAACTGAAACTGGTGTGTGTGTGTGTGTGTGTGTGTGTGTATATATATATATATATATATATATATATATATATATATATATATATATATATATATATATATTACCATGCAAAATATCGCGATACCATGCGGTGTGTGTGTGTATATATATATATATATATATATATATATATATATATATATATATATATATATATATATATATATATATATATATATATATATAATTTTTTTTTTTTTTTTTTTCTCGACCACTACATGAGACTTCTGTTAAAAACATCTCCCGGACCTCCTACAGTAGTGTTTAAGTGACTATTTTTACACACATGTTGCATGTAAACACAAGACACGGATGTGTGGTCAGACTGGTGTGTGTGTCGAGTAAGCAGTGCCTGTATGTACAGTATATATATGTGTGTGTGTTTGCCCCTTGGCTGACTGTGGTGTTTGTGTTTGCAGTGGCACTCACTATCACGAGAGGAACAGGCCAAATACTACGAGTTGGCCAGGAAAGAGAGGCAGCTGCACTCTCAACTCTACCCTGGCTGGTCAGCCCGAGATAACTACGTGAGTCAGACACTTCAGGATCCGCCGCACAAACACACACAGCCTTACACTCATATTAGACACTTTCTGTGAATACGATACACTTTGGTGTCCCATGACTTCTTTTAATAAAACACAAATTTTGAAAATCTATTGAATGGATTTTTAATAATTACAAACAATTAAATAATCCTTAGTTTTTGTTCTCCCAAAAAATAACATTTGGACCTTTTACACAACATATTCTCATTCCATTTTTACACACAATTTGTGTTTATGGTAACATTTTACAACAAGTTCCCATTTGTTAATGCATTCATTAACATTAATTAACAATAAGCAATACATTTGTTAAAGTTTTTATGGTAAGTTTAAGGTGATGTATTTACACGTATGATTTATGTACTTACCATAGTAATAACAGTTAATTATGCATAATTGCAATTAACTAACCCTAAACTAAACCCTATCCCTAACCGTAACTCTATAGAAAGTAATTGTAGTTAATTAATATTACTCTGTACTTATTTGAGTAATTACAATGTAACTAAGTCACCTTAACATAGTGTAATCGTTTTTATTGATATATTTAACGTTCGTTAATAAAAATACAACTGTTCATTGTTAGTTCATGATGATGTAATTAACTAATGTTTGCAAATTAACCTTATTGTAACCTTATTTTTTTGTAGTTAACATGAACTAACACTGAAAAACACTTCTAAAGAATTTATCAGTCTTAGTTAATATTAATTTAAACATTTACTAATACAATCAAATCAATCAAAAAAATCAATATTTAATGGATCTGAAGTAACAATGAACAGTTGTACTTTTATTAACTCGGTAAAAAGATTAATAAATACGGTAACAAATGTAGTGGTTATTGTTAATGTTAGTTAATGCATTAACTAAGGGGAACATAGGAGCGTTTCTTGCTAAAATAAATTAAATAAAACACACACATCAGTGTTTTAAACTAGAGATGCACCGTTACTAAATTTCTCCACCGATACGATAGCCGATTATTCAGAGTGATATCTGCCGATACCGATAGTTTGGGGGTTCTGCCTTTTTATACCTTCTTTTACATTAATGATAATTTCATTATAATTAATAATTAATCATTATATTTTGAAAGAAATGCAAATAAAAACTTTATTCTCTCCATTTCATGAACTTGTTTCAGAGTAACTGGTATAAACAAACACATTACTCAAATTAATATTAACACACATTTACTAAATTTTGAATATTAAATTAATATTTCTTAACTTTCTGAATGTTAATTCTTATAATTACTATTAATATTGAACATCAAACTGGTTTCTTAGCATTTTCTTTACACAAATCACTCATTTTTCTGCCCTCTTTTGATTGACAGGATATATCGGCCCTGACTGTCGGCTGTTTTTAAACTATCGGCTGATAGTGTGAAAATTTGCTTTTATCGTCCGATACCGATTATTTACCGATATATCGGTGCATCTCTACTTTAAACAATATCAAGCAAAAATCGCAATGAATAGAAAATAAAACATCGAAAATAACTAAAGCTTAGTTTAACCTCCTGAAATTTACTAAGACATTATTAAAATCAAAATTAATATTATTTAATGGATCTGAACTAACAATGAACAGTTGTACTGTTATTAAGAGTAAAAATATTAATAAATACTGTAACAAATGTATTAGTCATTGTTAAAGTTATTTAATGCATTAACTAAGGGGAACTTATAATAAAGCGTTTATAATACTTGCTAAATAAATAAAATAAAATCACACAAATCAGTGTTTTAAACCATATCAAGCAAAAATCGCAATAAATAGAAAATAAAACAGCGTAAATAACTAAATCTTAGTTTAACCTCCTGAAATTAAAAGCACTTTATTTTACAGTCCTTGTTACATGTAGTAAT
This sequence comes from Mylopharyngodon piceus, assembly GCA_039654765.1. Classification (NCBI taxonomy): domain Eukaryota; kingdom Metazoa; phylum Chordata; class Actinopteri; order Cypriniformes; family Xenocyprididae; genus Mylopharyngodon; species Mylopharyngodon piceus. Next base: position 30,586,756 of record CM077453.1, read on the forward strand.
AACTATAAATTATGCATACTTACATGAAACTAACCCTAAACCAAACCCTAACCCTATAGTAAGTACATGTTGTTAATTGATAAAGATATAATAAAGTCGCACCTCCTTTCACTGATCATTTGTGTGTGAATTTCAGGCCCTATTTTGTACCCAATTCACAGAAAGTGGACTATTATAATTATAAAATTGCTCTGCTTTTTAAACCTACATTTGTCCTCGCAGTATTTTTTGACTTCCTTCTGTATTTCTGACTCTGTATCTCTGTTTCCATCTCTCTTGCCCTCTGTTTCTCTCTCTCTGTATATATCCTCTCCAGGGCAAGCGGAAGAAGAGGAAGAGAGATAATAAGACAGACTCAACAGCAGAGGGTGAGGACAGACACACACACACACACACACACACTCTCACTCACACACTTTTCTCTCTCGCCTTGTGCGTTTCTAACCCCGCTCTCTCCTCCTTGCTGACATGCAGCTTATGAGGTGCAGTGCTAGCGCAGGCAGGTACAGTACGTCTGCAGGCTCAGGGGCCGTTCACACAGGACATCCTCTGTTGAGCAGCCATTGCACTACAAATGGACTTCTTTCTGTGTTTTCATCATCATGCACCATTAGCGGTGTCAGCACAGTGAATCAGTGTCAGCTCTGAAACGCTCAGATGAATGTGTGGGTGATATATAAGCGCACTGAGTGTTTATTATGAGGGTTTATGATGCTCTGTTGCGCTCAAGGCCGTGTCCTGTGTGAACGGCTCTTCAGACGGCCGGTGTCAGCGTTGTGATCTCATCCACAGTTTGAGTACCGTGACGTCAACAAATCGACACATGACGCCATTTCCATTTTGTGTTCAGTATTGTATGGGTGAATCTCATGAAAACTGTCAAGAAGAACATGTCAAGTTCATATGTCAGCCTAAAATCAGAAGAAATTAATTATATTTTGCAAAAAGATGATGAAGCAACATGACAATTAAGTACATTTCCCACTGAATTCTCATTAATACAATGCAAGAAAAATCTTTTAATATTTATATATTATTATTTAATTTATTGACTATATATAAAATTACTATTACATTAAGAGTTTAATGTGAACCATTAAAGGCACAATATGTAAGATTTTTGGATTAAAATATCCAAAAACCACTAGAACAGTTATATATATTTTGTTGACTTGTGTACTTACATTATCTCAGATGTTTCCAAGAATGTTTAAATCCAGAGAAATCCGCTATTTTAAACGGTGTAATGTCTCGTGTCATTATGTCACCTGTCAATATCCGCGTTTTCCTCGATTACCGGTTTTACTTCCGGAGAAAACATGGAAACACCAAAGACGCTTTAATATATTATGTTTTATTAGACAGGTGAGCAACTGTTTGCATACCTCTATCGACAGAAAACTAATCATTGTTATAGCTCAACACAGTCTTATTGTTTGAATCCCTTGTTTTCTTGATTTACCGCGAGTACCATGTTTGTACCTCAGAGACAACACTATTCTGTCAAGTGACTAACAGCATAATCATAAAGAGCTTTATCTGACAATCGTCATTTTGTCTGCGTGAGATTGTCCAGCTTTGTTGTTGTTGAGCAACCGAAGCATGAGCTGTTAAAGCTCCGCCCTCTTCTGGAAAGTGGGCCGGGAGCAGCAGCTCATTTGCATTTAAAGGGACACACATAAAAGCGGCGTGTTTTTGCTCACACCCAAATAGGGGCAAATTTGACAAGCTATAATAAATGATCTGTGGGGTATTTTGAGCTGAAACTTCACAGACACATTCTGGGGACACCAGAGACTTATATTACACCTTGTGAAAGGGGCATTATAGGTCCCCTTTAATACATGAGCTCATCCATGAACGTGATTGCTTTCCATCGGCTGTGGAGGTGAACACGACAACTCCCATTATTCCACGCTCATTCACGGCACCATCAAGCTATGCATTTGTTAATGTTTTGAATAAGCGACCTCTAATGGCGAAACTTACATACTGTGCCTTTAAGAATAATGGAAATTACAAGAAAAAAATACTTAAGTCCTGTATTTGTGTGCTTAATACGGTTACGTTCACACACAGTTCAGTTATTTACGGGAGTGACAACCGCATTCTCGTAAAACTCGCACTGTGTGAACGGAACCTGACTGGACTAGTTGTCCTTCGCATCATACAGTGCAAGAGAGCCGCTCTGTGCTGCACAAACGCGTGTCTACCGTGTGTTGCAGGTTTTCATGTGTTGTTTCAGTATCTTACAGCGACGGAGATATGAGCTCTGTGTCATCTGAAGGTTTTAGATCCAGTCACTGTTCTCCACCAGAGCTGCTCCAGTCAGTTTTGTGTTGTACACATGACTCAAATACTCCGCTGTCCACCCAAATATAAACGCTGCTGTCGGTTAATGAAGATTTGTCAGATGAACTCACGGCTCCACTGGTCTCTTGTCATGTCAAAAGCACTTTGCATGTTCATACAGATAGTTTTCGAGACGCTACTGTAAGCTGCTGTGTGAACAGGACATAAAAACAGGGTGATGGAAACAAAGCTACTGTCAGTTTTTGGGATTGACCGCTGCATTTACTAGGTGTGAGTTTTAATGCGCATTTTGAAGTATTGCATCAGAAACGAGTGATGGAAAAGCCAAATTTCTGAAAAAAATCCCTTAAAGGATTAGTTCACTTTGAAATGAAAATTAGCCCAAGCTTTACTCACCCTCAAGCCATCCTAGGTGTATATGACTTTCTTCTTTCTGATGAACACAATCTGAGACATATTAATAAATATCCTGATGCATCCGAGCTTTATAATGGCAGTGAGCGGGACCAACGAGTATGAGCTGAAGAAAGTGTCTCCATCCACATCCATCCATCATAATTGTACTCCACACAGCTCCAGGGGTTAATAAAGGCCATCTGAAGCGAAGCGATGCGTTTGCGTAAAAAAAAATATCCATATTTAACAAGTTATGAAGTAAAATATCTAGCTTCCGCCAGACCGCCTTCCATATTCAACGTCGCATCAGTTAAGCTTTTTCCGTAAGTTGAATAGGGAAGGCGTAGGACGTAGCGTAAGCTTTTTGAACTGCGAGAGGCATTACACTTTCTTCCTATGTTGAATACGGAAGGTGGTTTGGCGGAAGCTAAATATTTTACTTCATAACTTGTTAAATATGGATTTTTTTTTTTTTTTTTACACAAACACATCGCTTCGCTGCAGATGAGGTTTCTGTGAGTGTATCATAACTTCACTGTTTCGATTTTCTCCCTGTTAATGTGGTGCAAAAGTGTATTATAAATTCTCGCCACTAATGTTGTGTGATTTCCGTCCTCTTTCAGATTTCTCGGCACGGAACAAGAAGCCGTGCGTGCAGTACCTCCCTCAGGAGAAAATGATTGACAGCCCAGGCTCCTCCCACGGCAGCATGCTGGACTCTCCAGCCACGCCCTCTGCGGCCCTGGCCTCGCCCGCTGCTCCGGCCCCCACTCACTCTGAGCAGGCCCAGCCGCTGTCACTCACCACCAAACCTGATCGCCACCATCAGCCTCACTTCCCTCTTCTGTCCAAACCCCCTTCCTCATGCTCTTCATCATCATCCTCCTCCTCCCAGCCCAGCATCTCTCTCCCGACCAGCTCCTCAGGCAGTCAGTCAACTCCGCCTCTTCTCTCTCGGCCACTCCCCTTCTCCTCCTTGCATGCCTCCCTCCTCTCTCCGCCCTCCCCGTTCCATCAGGCTGCTCTTCACTCCCATCATGCTTTGTTCCAGTCTCAGCCACTCTCGTTGGTAACCAAATCAGCTGACTGACTCTTCTAAAGCAATTCTTTCTTAATGTCTTTTAAATAATGCTGTATATTGCTTTTTACCTTTCGGAGAAATAGATGTCAGGTTAACTTTTTTGATAAGTGAAAAGGAAATAAATATTATTGGTCAATATTTGATCATCTGCTTTTCTGTGTCTGTATAAAACAATGTATTTTTTGTAATGTCTACTTTGGAACTGGTTTCTTATTTGATGCATTTATTCAGTAATCTTGTATAAAGAATACATGTATTAAAAACTACTTTTAAAAGACGAGAAGGAACAAAAAAATTTAAGCTTGCCTGTAATTAATGGTAGATTTTTGGAGTTTAATTCATAGTTCTGGCAATTTATTAGACCTCTTTGCAATGACCCCCTCTACCCCAGTTTTGAAGTGTGTGAACTTGATAAATAAAACTTGTAAATTGTTTCTAAAAATGGATGTTGTTGTCTTCTTGGGGTCAAGTTTATTAATTCAGTGGTTGTCATCTTTTTTTTTTTTTTTTTTTCTCCAGGTCGTGGGGGGGAAAAAATGTTTTGTTTTCCATCAATAAATATTAAATTAAAAAAAAAAAAAAGATTGAAATGTAGCCTAAATTTAGCTGTTACTTAGTACAAAGTAGTTAGTTCCCATAAATGAAAAATACACTAGCGTTTAAAAACAGGATTTGTAAAATGTTTTTTGGGGAAAAAAAAGTCTCTTATTCTCTCCAAGGCTGCATTTATTTGATAAAAAAAATCCAGTAAAAACAGTAATATTGTAAAATATTATTACAATTTAACTGTTTTCTATTCTAATATATGTTAAAATGTAATTTATTCCTGTGATCAAAGCTGAATTTTCAGCATCATTACTCCAGTCTTCAGTGTCACATGATCCTTCAGAAATCATTCTAATATGATGATTTGATGATCAAGAAACATTTATGATTATTATCAATGTTGAAAACAGTATTTTTTTGAAAAGGAACAGCATTTATTTGACATTATGAATGTCTACTGTCGCTTTTGATCAATTTAATGTATTCTTGCTAAATAAAAGTATTCATTTCTTTAAAAAATATCTTACTAAATGGTAATGCATTTGTATTAAATGGCAATAACTTTGAAGGTTGATCTTGACTAATGCAGTCAACATTACGTTTTGTTTAAAATTTTGTTTTATTTTCCTGTCTTTTCACTATATTAAGGAATGTAAAAAAAAAAAATTGTAATGGGGAAAAATCATGGTTGACCTCAAAATGTGACTGCTGAATATAAAGTAATTAAAATATAAATTTTTATTCACTATTAATTGAATATGTTAAAATTATTACATTGTATGATTTAAATTGCTGAATGTATAAGGGTCAAAGATGAAAAAGGGTTTTTGAGCATCAAAACAATGTGTAATACAGCTTTGAATTGTTGTTTTTCAATACATCAGAATGGATCCTGTTTAATTTGTTTGTTTCTGAGCAAAAATTAAATATCATACATTTTTACCATGATTTACAGAAGACACCCACTAAAATGTCATTCAGTGTAACAATCTTGTCAGGGATATTTACAACAAAAAATCTATAAATACTAATTGCTCGTAATTTTACATTTTTAAACTTTGCCACTATCCTAGGTTTTGCCCATTTGTCAGCAAGAATGTTTTACTCATTTAAAAATGCAATAAAATTTAGTATGCTCACTTATTCTTTTATTTATTTATTTCGTACAGGTCAGAATAAGTATGTTACATAAATATAAGTGTTACACTGAATGACAAAGGAACATTATTTCACCCACATTTTGACATTTTATTCTCCCAAAACTTACTTGAAACCTTAAAAGTAGACATTTTATTTGCATTTAATGTGCTTTCTACGTATATAAAATCACTTTTGTAAATTTCTATTGACGCGAACATCTAAATGTCTTTGACCCATAGACAAAAGAAGGGCAAGACCTTCCAAATACACCATAATAAACCAAAATACTTCACTTTAAATGATAGTTTATCTAATATTTCACAACTAAAAATATTAGATTAGTTCCTCTAATGATTTTTTAAAGTCACAGAACCTTATTATGTTACCTCAAAATGTTGTGATTTTGTAATCCTCTGAAAACAACATCTAGAGCCCAGAGTGAAGGCTTAATAAGCTGCTGGAGAAACCCTGCTGATATAAGAGGAATTCGAGTTAAATCTTTAATAGGTGGAATTTAGGCAAACCGCACTGGAAAATAAACAGATGAGCCAGAGCAACAAAAATTTCTGCCAAAAATAAACACGGTTTAAAAAAAATAATAGACATCTGTTCCTTCCTGGAATGCGAAGTCCCAAAACAACGACAAAAAAGCAGGTCAACCCCTGCCTTCTCGTTTTCTCGCGTTTTCTCGCATTGCGTCTTTATTTGTGGTTTGGCTGGAGCTGCTGCTGGCGCTGTAATTAAGTGCGCGGTAATAGGATGGAGCTCCAGGGAGCTCATTAGTCTTTTCAATTAGTGAAAAATACACAAGGTAGAGTCCTCTGCTTTTTAGGGACTTTAGAAGCGGCCAGAGATGCCAAGAACGCTCCCCTTCACTTCCCCCTCAGCTGGGGAACGGGCGGAGGTGACACCCTTGACAGACCTCATATATTCCTGAGGGGAGCCGCGGCGGCAGCGACACGTGAGCGCCGTGACGGGTGTCGAACCCCTCAAAACACTGCCGTGAGACCCTAGGTGTGTTCCGATTGACAGGGTCCCTACGCAGTGTTCACGCTCGGGATATCCATTGAAGTGCACTTTGCTGACAATAATCGCTCATTTGGAGCGCCCTGCAACGAGCAGATCATGATATTGTTACATGTCTGTTTGATTTTCATTGGTTCCCTTGTTCCTTTGTTCAGTTACCCAGCTGTTTACCAGCTGTGTTTGTTCAATTAGTCTCGTTTGTGTTTCCTATTTCAGTTGTACCTTTTTTCAGTTGTTGTCCGATCTCCGTTATGCAATGTTGTGTTTTTGAGTTTACTATTAAACTGTTTATTGGATTGCACCTTCTGCCTTCTTCTTCCTACATACACACCATAACAGATATAACATAATTATTGTAATTTATTTTGCTCTTAAATTTAAATTACATATAATACACATATACAAAACAAATTATGTAGGCCTATCTAATAAATATATATATAAAACGGTTAGTTCCTGTCCTTGATTCTGATTGGTCAATAGCTGTTTTATTCACGATAAACTTCAACGGCTCTGTGTATCACTACACAACACCCTTACCACTCTTAGCAACGTAAACTGTTTGTTCTCAATTGATATTGTTCATTGAAGCTTACTGTATTATGTAGAAGAGTATTGTGAGAAAGAGATCGAGTGAGCGAGTTTATTACCTGCATTCAGATTTAGCATTTTCCTTCAGGTCAGTCTTATGTTCATAATAAAAAATCTGTTTAAATGTCCGCTGCGATATCTTGTCCTTTTAACAGTTAAGGGGTTTTCCCGTGACTGACAGCACTAGTCAAAGCATTTGTCAGTTGCGTCTTGTTCTGTGTTCACAACAATTCAGTCTTTTCAATGTAAAAGTGTTCGCTACTGACTGACACATTCATAAAGACAGTCTTTGCCGCCATCTAATGGCGTAATAATGTAACTTCTGTTGCTGTTCACGGTCAGGGACTATTTTTTCCGGCGGAAGGAAGGCTTTTAGTGATTTTACTTCATGAAAGTTGCATTGATACTTATTTCTGGCTTTAATATTTGTATTGTGTGGTAACCGTTTTATAAAAGCAATAAGGTACTCGAGGCTAGTGCTGTATTGTGAATAAGTCACGGCTCACGTCCGCCTCACGTCATGCCTAACAACGCCCCTTCAGCCGTGACTTATTCACGATACAGCACAGCCTCTCATACCTTATTGCTTACTCAAAACTTAGATGTTTATTACATAGCCTACTTGTATATTTAAAAAACCCACAACGACACAGACCAAGCAAATAAATATAGTAAACGATAGGATGAAAATGACAAATTAGTGTCATGGTTTTTGCCACAAAATACGTTTTGTGTCCTGAAAGCGCATCCTCTCTCTGTCTCTCTCTCTCAAACGTACACACGTACTGTATAGTACGGACACACACTCGCACAGAAACGTTTGGTCAGCGCTGCTCTGACGAAATAATCAGTAAAATAGTTTAGCAACTTAAGATACATGACTCACCAGCGAGGTAATAACTGTGCGGTTCTTGAGATTAACTTATAGTTTCACTATTAGTAGAGACACTGCTGCCGTTAGAGACGCACAGATCAGGTAGGCTAATTCACATATGCTGCTTATTCTCTCTCTCTCGCTCAAGTGCGTTAATAACTACGTTAATAACTGTATCAATGGTATTATTCTTCTATCAAGGCTCAAGCCTCCGTTTCTAGTTCTGAAATGACGTTTTGGAATTACCAACGGAGGCTTGGGATGAGGTGCGTAAGAAATTAGTCCCACACACAAGAGTGTTTTAAGGACAAAAACCTGACAAATGTCTTGAAATACAACATCGGAACAGTGTCTTGAGGTGTGGTAACCGTAGTATAAGCGGAATAATTGACTCCGAGCCGTTGAATTCTTAGAAAATAATGCACACCCGCTTCGCGTCGTGGCCGCATTACCACCTCGGGTGTGCATTATTTTCTAAGAATTCAACATTCATCACCATAACTGTTCACAAATACTCTAGTTTGTATAATAAAATATATGAATACTATAAGTTGTACGAATACGGTAAGTCAACAGCTCTACTCCATCATTTGTTCTGACCAGTGACGCGGTTCACAATGACAGCTGGGTGATTTTTCCTGTCCTCTTCCTGTGGCCCTGTCCCAAATGGAACCCTAAACCCCTCGCAATCTTCTTACGAGTCCGGGCATTCGTGACGAAACGCCGCTTTGACTATGGTCTGCTGCGGAGCTCGCTTCAGTGCGGGTTTTGGCAAAAGTGCGCATCGATGGCACATATTGACCACAAAGCTCGCGAGCACCCTTCTGAAACCCTACGGTCTTGTGACTTAATGGACATGTGCACGCAGCAGCCATTTTAAGTCCACAAGACCGTAAGTGCATATGAACTGTTCCATTTGGGACAGGGCCTTTGAAATGATGCGTTGATGTTCCCTTATTCCCTATGCCGTTCGCAGTGTCCTTCGAACTGAACATGTTTGCTCCCTTTGGATTGGAATAGGCATGTGACGGTATCAAATTTTCATGTTGCGATAATTGCTGAAGCTTTTATCACGGTATATGGTATTATCACGATATTGAAATAAGTTGCAAAAAAAGTGTTGTCATTGGTTTAACAGGTTTAAGATTTTTTTTCTTATAACAATAATTCTGAACATTTAAATACAATAACACAATAATAAAGTAAAATGTTTCAAACAGATTAAAGTGCAAGAGAATTATAAAGAACAACAGGTAACACTTTATAATAAGGTCTCATTATTTAACGTTAGTTAATGCATTAACTAAGATTAAGAAAGAACAATAGCTATATTTTTTACAGTAGGTTTTATTTTTTGTTAATGTTAGTTAAAAAATACAACTGATCATTGTTAGCTTTAGCTCAGGTCCATTAAATAATAGTTACAACTTTTGATTTTAGTAATGTTATTAAACAAGAAATGTTGTAAATACAAAAAACTGAATGGCTATTTGAAGCATTTTAAAAACTGTTCAGTAGGCAGCTGCTTTGTTTGTGGGGTTTCCGGGGTAACCGCTGCATTTCTGCTGTTCCATCAGCGCCCTCTGCTGTCAGAGGGTGAACGTGCACTTTCATTCAGCGCTGCTCCTTCACTCGTTCTGCCATGTGCTTCTCGTGCATGTTGGGCTTGTTTACATCCTTTGACGCAGCATACAGCGGTGTTGTGCATTTTATACGGTTGATGGGGAAAGTATTCTGAAAATGTATTATAAAAATTTGAATAATTCGTAATAAATAATTATTCACGGTATTTTGAAGTGCCCACGATAACAATAGTGTGCATATTCATTATCGTGATATATTGTATTACCAAATATCAGCACATGTCTAGATTGGAATCTTACTTAAGATGGCGAAATACCGTTAAGTCCACTTTGCAGTCCACTTACGGTTGAATGGAACGCATCTGATTGCATTTGAACCTTCAAGTCTAAAGAATCCTGCATTTCAACAAACGCGACGCCTCAGAATGGAAGCTTGTTTCTGTCATGGAATAAAGAAATAGAAAAGGTAATTGACTCGATTCACAATTCTGAATCTCACAATTCTGATTTTTTTTCCTCACAATTGCACATTTATATCTCGCAATTCCATGTTAGACACTTGTAATTCTGAGTTTACATCTCGCAATTTTAACTTGTTTCTCATAATTTTGAGTTTGCATCTCGCAATTCTGATTTTTTTTATGGAATAAAAAAAAAAAAAATTGCGACAGTAATTGCAGTAATTGCAACTTTTTATCTCAGACTTTTTTCTTGCAATTGCGAGTTTGACTTCTCAAAATTGTGAGTTTATAAATCTTATAAGTTTATATCTCGCAACTCTGAGTTTATATCTTAAAAAACGCAAGTTATTGACTTATTGCGAGTTTGTATCTGGCAAAGAATTCTGAGTTTACTTCCCGCAATTTTAACTTTTTTTCTCATAATTCTGAGTTTACTTCTTACACTTCTGACTTTTTCCCTGAATTCTAAATTTCCATCTTGCAATTCTGTTTTGTTCTCTTTTTTTTTTACAGTATAAAAATAAAAAGGTAATTGCAACTTTTTATTTCATATAATTCTGACTTTTTCCTCACAATTGCGAGTTTATATCTCACAGTTTGGACTTTTCTTAGAATCGTGAGTTTATAACTTATAGTTGCGAGTTAACATATCGCAATTCTTTTTGTCTCAGAATCACAAGTTTATAAATCTTATAAGTTTTTGCATCTCGCAATTCTGACTTGTTATTTTCTCTCAGTTTTAATCTTTTTCTCGTAATTCCATGTTTCCATCTTGCAATTAAATTTTTTTGTTTACCGAATAAAAATAAAAAGGTAATTGCAACTTTTTATTTCATATAATTCTGACTTTGTTCCTCACAATTGTGAGTTTATCTCTCACAGTTTGGACTTTTCTTAGAATCTTGAGTTTATAACCTACAGATCCAAGTTCTTTTCGTCTCGCAATTCTTTTCGTCTCAGAATCACGTGTTCTAAGTTTATATCTCACAATTCTTTTTTTAAGACTTTTTTTCTCTCAGAATTGTGAGGAAAATAAAGCTCAGAATTGTTTTAGTTTTTATTCCGTGGCGAAAACAAGCTTCCATATCTCAGCATCAGTCTCAAACGGGACAAAATTAGCCCCGCTGATGCTCATTTGTGCACAACCACCGCACTAAAATACTGAGCCGCCTATCACGAGCGTGTGTACAGTGGAATAATATTAATGTGCCATAACAAGACTCAGGCTAGCTCAGAGAGGAAGCTAAACGACGCGCTTCACACTGCCAGCAACAGCCAATCAAGTCAAGTATGAGGAAATCCAACGCATCATTATCACTAATTGCTTAATGATGTCTTACAGTGTGTGTTGGTTCCCATATGACTCAACTATGAGCGGTTTAACAGCACACTGTTGCTCTGGCCTCTCTGTCAGATGACACACCGCGTGCGCGTGTGTGCGTGTGCGCATACAGACAGACAGGTTGACACACGTTGAGTGCTCATTTCCCTCTCTGCCCTCAGGTGAGGTACAGACCTGTCAGTCACACGCACACACATGCACACAAAAGCTTATATTTTATTTTGCTCTGCAGTCATTAGAGAAGCGAGAAATATGGCTTGCATCATCCTGGGCCCTGCAATGCTCTCTGGGGCCCCGTGTCTCTGTGTACCCTTAGCTCTAGACCCATCAACCAAATTAAAGGTAATGAGTTGTCAGACAACAGAGAAAGCCTGGCTCCTTAAGGCTAGGACTCTGATGCGCTGGCCTATTCTCCATACGCCCACCGTCACACACACACACACACACACACACACTACGCGACCCACACGAGCCGGGCTGAGTGACTTTAATATGACTGGCCTGTTAGAGAGATTGGCTGCAGAAAGATATCTGTGATTATTCTCCCAAGCTTGTTTTCTCCAAGTCAATTCTTGGAAAAGTGCTTGTTAACTCGGCTGGAGTTGCAGGCGCAGCACAATTTTGTGTTTACCTGATGAGTTCAGACATTATTTAATTGTGTTGCACTTCATTGCATTGGCAGCCATTTTATTATAAAATATCTGCTATGTTGAATACGCCTTGCTCGTATTTTAAGCAGTAATGGTATTTTTTTCTTATATATTTTATAGTAATTTGTGGTTTTATTATTTAAATGTAATATTTCATATATTATTGTCATTGTAAATAGCATATATGTATATATAATATAATATTTCATTATTTAATTATAAATTTATATTAAAGTTATATATGATTATAACTAAATCTATGGGTCTTTGACGAATAAGGTTTTTAAAAATGTAAAAAAAAAAACATAATGGAGATATAATTAATTTTATAATTAAGTTTTATTAAGTGTTAGCAATGAAATTATGTGGTTTTTATAATCAATTAACACTGCTTTTGTTATTTTTTACAAGATGGACAAAATTTGACACCAAAAAAGTCATTCGGTTTCACCAAAATTTCGGTTTTACCGAATGACACTTTTGGTTATACCGAATGACTATATTTTCAAACAATGCTAACAGGCTGATATATAGCAAAAGAACAATCAAACATATTATATTAGTACAAGTTTTTAAAATATTAGGAAAAAAAAAAACATTTTCCATGTTTTATAGCAGTCGTACCAAATGACCTGATGTTTCGGGACATGCGTATGATCAAGTGAAAACATGAATTTTTCAAATAGTTAAGAGAGAGTTAGTTACTTTGCTTCATGACCATGTGGTCCTTTGCAGGTGTCTGAATGATGTCACATCCTGTCACATGATACTGACCGCATGACTTGATCCAGAATGGTCCCTTTATATGGGTTACTCCAAATGACATCAATTTCTGGACATTCTTTCTCATAAAGCAACAACTTCTACACATAATTTTAAAACCATTTTGCACTATGTTGATATATGATGTTATAAAATCATGCCAGAATATAAAAATATATACATTTATTACATTTTAAGATATTTTAAACACAAATGCAGTGGCTGTATTGGCCTTTGGACGGTTAAACCGAATGACCTTTTGACATTTCAAAATCTTTAAAATACCTTTATATGTAGCAAAATATAATTAAAACCTTTTGGATTCAATAAAAGTGATCTAGTTGTACTACCTTAAATACTTTGGATGTCATGTCTTTGTTTTTTATTATTATTAGGCATTTGGACAAAAAAAAAAAAAAAAAAAAAAAAAATTGACCTAAATATGTATTTAATTATGAAATAAAAAATATCTTTAATTCTAAATATTTAGGAATTTTGACTTTTTTCTCTGAATTCTGTTTACTTCTCACAATTTTGACTTTTTTTCTCATAATTCTGATTTTACATCTCGCAATTTTGAATTTTTTTATTACTTATTTAATTATAAAATTATGTTTAAATTATATATAATTATGATTAAATAGATATAATTTTAATTAGGAAATAAAATATTTTACTTCTAAATATTTGAAAATGTAATCCCAAATTTTATTTATTCAAAATAAAAAAAATTCTATTATAATATAAATAGATTTATACAATAATATATATATATATAGGCACGAGGCCACAGGTAATCAGAGCTGTGCTGATATTTAATACTAGAAAAAATGATAATACTGATATAGATTATAATATGATAATGAAAACAATTTAATACCGAGAACTTACCGCTCAAACATTTCGGTAACATTTTTAAAATGTCTCTTCTGCTCGCCAAGGCTGCATTTATTTGTAATATTGTAAAATATTATTACAATTCAAAATAAGTGTTTTCTATGTGAATATATTTTAAAATGTAATTTATTCCTGTGATCAAAGCTGAATTTTCAGCATCATTACTCCAGTCTTCAGTGTCACATGATCCTTCAGAAATCATTCTAATATTATGATTTGCTGCTCAAGAAACATTTATGATTATTATCAATGTTGAAAACAGTACTGACCCTAAACTTTTGCACATTAGTGTACCTTGCAAACAACATGGCAAGCTTTCTTGTTTGATTTTTGCTGTAATATAAGTGCTGTTATATGAAATATCAACACTCTTAAATGCCATATAACAATTCAAATATTTTCATTTATTTAACTCTTCTATTGCCAATGTTTTTTGGTAAAGATTACACTATTTTTGTTGTTGTTTATTACAAAAATGACACATTGTCTAACATTTATCTGTTCTCACTGGGATCTCTTTCATTTGGAGGATTGCGACTTTAATAATCAGATGCAGCAGGAGACCTTCTCCTTTAAATGTGTGCATTGAACAAAGTGTGATGAACTCTCTCTCTCTCATAAGAGACATCTGTCTGCTCCTCACAAGGTCAGAATTAATACATGTTAATTCAGCTCATTAGAGCGCACTGGCCCCTGGCCAAGCTTCTGCCGTGGGCTCGGCTTTGATCCTGAATTCATGCCAGGTTCGGCCTTTGATGTGTCTGAATCACTTGACATTGTGTTTACATTCCTCTACTCCGACAATCAATATTAAGACAAAAGAACACATAAATCAGCTTGAGGAGGTCTGGTGTGCAATGCCAAATTAATAGACTGTCGGCCTGATTGTCAGTCTCTAAAAGAGGAGGAACAGCGGCGTTTCCATTTTCTGATTAACTGAACGGTCGATTCATATGTGGTTGATGCAGACGTAAGAATCTGCGCTAGAGTCATTGACTTGCGATTGATGAAACTTGCTGTATTGTGTCATGACAGGAACTGAAGACTGAATAAGACTTCAGGTTCAGTGTGAAGGGGAGTTTGTAGCCTTTCATGGCTTCATCAATAATTTTCTATGAAGTGAGGCTGAAAACTTGACTCTATTTCAGGACTGAATGCTGGATCTTGTCAATTCATAGAAACGGTTCACAGCAATGTCGGGTTCATAGGCAGTTTATATCTTCGAAATATTATTTAAGGAGTAAATGCATGCACACTTGTTGGCTGCATTTCCTTTATTAACTATTTAAACTCATTTAAAAAATAATAATACAAATAATAACATAGATTACATTGCATGCATTTAAAGTGTTTAAGCTCATGATTCAGTTAAGAGTTTAAACATTTGACTGGTAGTGTATTTGAAATATACACTCTAAAAAATGCTGGGTTAAAAATAACCCAAGTTGGGTTGAAAATGGACAAACCCAGAGATTGGGTTGTTTTAACTCAGCAGTTGGGTTCTTTTAACCCAGCAGTTGGGTTAAATGTTTGTTAGTTTTATTTAACTCAACTATTGTTTAAGAATTACTGTATTGCTTGCTTAAAATGAACCCAAAGTATGTTGGAAATTAAATGTATTAATGTTTAATAAATTAACATGTATTAATAAGTTTAATGAATAATAATTAAACAATAAACATTTGTTAAATTGCTTATTAATAAATGTTCACCTTTTGATTATTATTGTTGCCTCTAATAATTATGTGTCTGATTTTTAATTTCCAATCCATTTTGGGTTCATTTTAAGCCAGCCATATAGTAATTTTTAAACAATAGTTGAGTTATATAAAACTGCCCAGCAGGTTGGACAAACATTTAACCCAACCGCTGAGTTAAAACAACCCAATCGCTGGGTTTGTCCATTTTCAACCCAACTTGGGTTGTTTTTAACCCAGCATTTTTTGTATTGTTATAAATATATCATGCAAATATCAATTCTATAAGAGGTTTTCACACTAGAGTCCAGGGGCCCACAAAGTGGTAAGAAAAGAAAATGATTTTACCAAAATGTATTTGTAGGCCTGTCAAGGCCTGTTAAATGCAATGCAATAATTTTATAACGCTGTTTTGGAACAATATCAGTGAAAAGTGCTTTACAAACAAATTAACTGAATTGGAAATTCTCTTCAGGTTTATATATTTAACAATAAAGGGGCTATATGTAAGAATGTTCATGCTATCTCTTTTTTATTGCCAATGTATGAACAGCTTGTATCAAAAACCTAAAAAACGAAACCTTCCCCGACTTCCTATGAAAGCCTGCAGATTGATTTTTATGTGAGGAAATCGGGACGGGACGTTTTTGCCGGGAAAATCAAAAGTGACGGTTACGCGCGCTCCCGAGAGACGCTCTTCCGTTCAATGACACATAAAATGAAAGCTTACAATGTTCAGGATAATGCCGAAAGAGCCACTCTGTACTGTAATGTCAATGTGTCATACAAAGAAAATGGAGTAATTCAAGCTATAGACTCACAGTAAGATATAATATTGTATCATTAATAATCAAACTATCATAACAGTGTAATTTTAATTACCTCATCTGTCGACATGATGCCGGTGAGTTGCAGAGCTGGTGCAAACATATCCACATCGTTATCATCAGATGCTTTTTTGAACTGCTGTTTTCACACCGCTGTCATTTTTGTTGTGTTTATTTTGTTATCGAGAGGAAACCGTGTAACACATATTTACATATTCATCTAAACGACGCTCTCAGCAGCGTGGACGGCGTCGGGATGTTCATTAACAGTATATCGCTGCAATGGTATTTCCATCTTCTTTTTACTTAAGCCAAAAACGACAGAGAATCACGTTTGGCCTTGAATCACGTTCAGTCTCTTGTACGTTACGTGTACACGAGTGCGAGCACGAGCAGTAAGTTGTTGGCTGCAGTTCACTTAACGGCCAGCGGTGTCGCTAATAACAAGGGTTTCTCAAAATTATTTTCATAATTTATTACAACTTCGTCTAATCAACTTTCAATCAAATCAACAAGAATTTTAAGGCAACCAGGTTACTATAAGTTAAGCCCTCAATAAGTTTTTTACAGCGTGGGTACAAAAAAGCTAGCTGTAATACAGTGACAGCACAAAATATGAATTATAATATATTCTAATAAAAGTAATATGTACATGTGTAATAATAATATTAATTAAAAAACTTTTTTTTTCTCTCTCACAGTATAAACAGGGTTTTATAAATAAAAATATAGAGCTGCCTTCATCATTTTGGAAGGGTGTCTCTCATAAGAGGAGACTTCAGATATGGGTGTCCTTGGCATTAAAACCCTTTGTTGCACCTGTAGGTACTGTGATGCAGTATGCTGTGATGGACAGTTACAGTGACCGTATGCATTCCTGCTAACATATGCATTGATTGTTTGATCAACACTCTCATTGCATTTGGCCGTGTCTCAGTTGGCAGCTCCTCGTGGAGACAGGTATCACCTGGCCATGCGCCCAAGACTGCCTCTCTTAATGTTTTATTTACGACCATTTGACCTTAAAGAAGGAAACGCAGATGAAGAATAAGAGAGATCGTTTTCCGTACTAAATGTCAGGACTATAATTAGGAGTATTTGAGGCTGCAGGGGTTTTGTCTCCGGCTGAGGAGTAAAACATTGATTAACATTAACATGATTTGCATGTTGTGCAAGATCTATGGTTGCTGTAACAAATTATTCATGGCAGTCGTTAAGGTCATACAAGATAAAGATTAGGCCAATGGTTTTGCTGTTGAACATATTTACATTGGAAAAGATAATCTCACGCACGTGATCTGAACGGGGAAGAGAATAACAAAGGAGTTTTTATGTGGTGGTTTTTCCCACAAAAAAAAAAAAAAAAGACAAAAAGAGGTCATTTGTTGTTTCAAACCCATGTGACTTTCTTCTCCAGAACACAAAAGCAAATATCAGGCAGAATGTGAACGCTGCGCTTTCCCTTATAACAAAAGCAACATAAAAAATCTGCAAAACTTCAGTGATCCACAGAAGGCAGAGAGATTGGAACGACTTGAGGGTTAGTAAATGATGAGAGAAGATTCATTTTGGTTGATCTATTCCTTTAAGAACCCAGACACAAGACTTGGAGAAACATAAAGCGTTCAGTTTTGTTATTAAAATTAAAGAGGACATCTGCTGTGAAAGAGACACTAGAAAGCATTATAAATCTGCTGGACTGCTTGTGTTCTCACATTCGCTCTTCTTCTGTCAGAAACACGTTCAAGCCATATTTCAGAGATTGGCGTTGTGTTTCGACCGAGTCTGGCTCATTCTCGATTCAGAGTCTGTTCTGTTCTCCTGTAGGAGGAGCTGGTTCTGTCTCCAGAGAGCACTATCAATGCATGCTGGAGTTTGAGCTGAAGTTCAATCAGTTTTAAAAACACATTTCATTCTTAGCCTCCAACATTGTGTTCATGAGTGAGATGATTAATTCAAATGAACTGACAGATCACACTCGCATTTCTTGAAGCATTTGAAGTTCAGCACAGCCTAATTGAAAGGGTCTTATTCTTGAGAGAGAGAGAGAGAGAGAGAGAGAGAGGATTGGTGGTGTAATTCAGTCAGAATAGTCCAGTGAACCAAAGGCTTTTGATAAATCTATGGTCTTACAACGCCCTCTACAGGCCAGACTTGTACCTTTCATTTATCAACAAGTACATTTTTTTTAATAAAGCACTTTCAGCACAACTCATGGTTGACTCAAAGTGCTGTACAAATTAACTAAAATCTGATACAACAATACAATACAAATGCAACAATACAAAAGAACACAATGCAAACATTATACCTGGTTGAAAGTTATTGATAAAAGGTGTTTTTCCACATTGTCAAAACATTTAGGATACAGTTATAAATAAAAGAATTGTATATGTAAAACTGATATTGAATCTAAAAAATATCTAAAATCTAAAAAATAATGTAGATAATTTAGCCATTATGCAAAATAATTTGATGCGTTTTATCCCAGGTGAAAAAAAAATGCAGTAAAATACACTTTATTTCAGTACACTTCCATAATGTACTTAAAGTGCTCTATTTTCATGCACTAATATACTAAAATTCTTCTTTAGTACTTCTTAAGACAATCTTAAGAACATCTAAGTGTACTCAACTGTGCTATTTTGAGACACCATGAATATGAACTAAAACGTGCTTTTAACATACTCTCTCTGTATTAAAAAAATGTATTTAGTTACCACTTGTAGTTCACTTGAACCCATCTTTCATACACTCTTAAATATTCTCATCAGACATAGAAAATACACTTATGAATTATTTAAAATATAAGAATAATATATGATAAATATATACAAACTGTAGTTATAATGTATTGCCCACATATTTGTATACATTAAATGTATAAATGTATCAAATGTATTGTAACTACGTTAATATTCCATTTATATGATATACTTAACTGCATGTTAAAGGGTTAGTTCACCCAAAAATGAAATTTCTGTCATTAATTACTCACCCTCATGTTGTTCCACACCCGTAAGACCTTCGTTCATCTTCAGAACACAAATTAACATATTTTTGATAAAATCCGATGTCTCAGTGAGGCCTCTATTGACAGCAAGATAATTAACACTTTCAGATGCCCAGAAAGCTACTAAAGACGTATTTAAAACAGGTCATGTGACTACAGTGGTTCAACATTAATGTTATGAAGCGATGAGAATACTTTTTGTGCGCCAAAAAAACTCGCGAACTGTGACAAGTACAATCAAGTACACTATTAGTATGTCATTAGTAGCACTTTTCCCCCCATATTAAAATATAGCATTTTAAGTACTTTATGCTAAAAGTCTACTTACTGTTAAATTGTAAATTTTTGTACACATTTAGTCTGCATGTTTTATTTTTCATGAAAGTCCATTAAAATTGAACTTAGTGATAGTATATATAAAAATCCACTAACACACATTCACAGCACACTTTTAAGTAATGCACTTAAAACACTTCTGTATATTTTATTTACTTTATCTGACTATAAAAAACGTTGGGTTATTTTATTTTATTATTTTATTTATTTTGGGTTAAATACGGATCCCGTGACGACGGTTCAAATTTTAACGGTCCAGTGACAGTCAACAGAAAGAAGCTGCTGTAGCGTGATTATGAAGGTAAGTCATGTCGTTTTCGTGTATATAACTTTTATAACATTAGGTATTGTGTACTGAAACATTACATATATTCTAAAACTGAATTTTGTATTTTTAAGTCGTCATTTTTAATGATGTTCAGAATAGTGAAGGGTTGTTTTATTTTGGGGAAAAATGTATTGGCCATGTCATGCATGTGAAATTTGTCCACACACACGTGGTATAAATAAAATTTTTTAAACTTGTGTTTCAAAGATGGTCATGGAGAAACTGCCTTCAAAACCCTTCCCACTGTCCTGCCATCATCGCCATGCCTCACAAATGGGAAAATGGTGCTGAAATGAAGCGCAGCTTAACTGACATTCAGCCTGTAAGTAAAAGCAACACTGCAAAATTAGCTTTGATAAATTACACTGCTCTGTACATATGGATCCATTTCTCCTTTCCTGATTCTGTTTGTTAATAGGTTAGTTCACCCAAAAATGAAATTTCTGTCATTAATTTCTCACCCTCATGTCGTTCCACACCCGTAAGACCTTCGTTCATCTTTGGAACGCAAATCAAAATCTTTTTAAAGAAATCAGAGAAATTTCTGTCCCTCCATTGACAGTCCACGCAACTAAAATTATTAAGGCACAGAAGGGTAGTAAAGACATTACTAAAGTACTCAATGTGACTCCAGTGGTTTAACCTCTCACCGTGTCTACACCAGACGTGACTTTTGTCGCTTCGCATCGCACCGCAACAGCTAAAAGCTGTCTGCGCTGAACACGACAAACCGACCGTTGCAGAGCACTCGGACTACATCAGAAATACAACAGGGAATCCGTTTACTCGGGAATTTGTTGTCGCGCCGCATCCAGTGTAGACAATATGACTGATTATAATGGGTTCTATTGTCTTTTGATGTGTTGCTTTGCTCGCATCCGGTGTAGACACGGTTTCAGGTTTATGAAGCGACACGAGTGCTTTGTTTGTGCAAAAAAACATAATTTTTGCATTTACACGTCTGCTCTTGCATCAAAACAACATGAATGTGTTGAGGTGCTCTTGTGAACATTGGAGATTATTATTTTGTAAATAAAGTGGAAAATTATGGTTAGGGAATAAAAAATAGAATATACTTGCATCGCTTCCTAAAACTGAGGTTAAACCACTGGAGTCACACGGATTACTTTATTGTCTTTTACTACCTGTCTTTTACTCAACAAAGGGACAGAAATCTGTCAGATTTCATTAAAAAGATCTTCATTTGTGTTCTGAAAATGAACGAAGGTCTTTGAGGTTTGGAAAGACATGAGGGTGAGTTATTAATGGGTAGGTAACACACAGTTTCTGCCAATCTCATGTTAATCTTGAGTACCTGTAGAGTAGTATTGCATCCTTCATATCTCCAATAAGTCTTTAGTTTTATCATATTTATAAAAGATAGATATGCTGTACTGAGTCTTTCCGAAAAAAGCCGAGATCCTGGAGGCGTGTCTGCCGTCAGTGCCGTGGGCGGAGCTAAAGAGTCACGAGCGCACGCAGCTTTTGTGTAGAGATGTCTGCTAGCTGTGACATCATTATAAATAAAAAGGGAACAAAAACATTCGTGTCGTTTACATTATATGCACTTGCGCGCCGACTGCCAACACAAAACAGACATCTGATGCAGTTTTACTCACCGCCCGTGATCTGCAAATCCGGTGCCGAACTGGGACTTGTTTACAAAGTATTCATCACCGAAATCCCGGGAACAAACAAACATACGTGCACAACTCCGTTGCTGCCCCGGAAAAACAAACTTGATCCACTGTTCCCTTAACACTGTGTTTTTTGGGAAGCTGAAAAAGGTAATCTTTCCCTCACAACCAAAAACACACTTCTTTGGTGACACTGTTGAAAAATCTCTCAGCTTCCGTAACCCGAACGAAGCGCGTTGATGGGCGTGCTCTTGCTTATCAGAGAGAAGTGCCCATACAAGGAATTCCGCCCTTTATTACGTGATAAGGGATACGATAAAGGGCCGTGCTCGAAAAAAACTATCCGAAACCGGAAGTAGTGAATCTGTCATATGTCTAACTCGTGTTTTGAAATTTCGGGCATGTTTAGCATGAGAAAACAACTCTTTAACAGTGTAAATAAGTCAGAATACATGAAATAGCATTAGACCCCCCCCCCCCCCCCTTAATGTCTTTTTTTTTTGGGGGGGGGGTGAACTAACCTTTTAACAGCAGGTGTAATGCAGTGACCATATTTTAATTCAGTACAGCACCGCTTCAGTGTAACTTTTACATAATTTTACATTGCTTATGTTGTCACAGTGCATGCCAACTGACCTTTATTTATTCTTTGAAGGTTGGCACTAATATGGTGCATTACCTGAGCAGTGAGACAAGCCAGGATCCACATGACTTGATGCCTTGAGGACAAAGAGAAGTCCCAAGTTTTTTTTTTTTAAGGTTTTTTTTTTATATATATATATAAAACCCGTAACCCGTAAGACCTTCACTCATCTTTGGAACGCAAATCAAAATCTTTTTAAAGAAATCAGAGAAATTTCTGTCCCTCCATTGACAGTCCATGCAACTAAAATTTTTAAGGCCCAGAAGGGTAGTAAAGACATTACTAAAGTACTCAATGTGACTCCAGTGGTTTAACCTCTCACCTGAACGCGACAAACTGACCGTTGCAGAGCACTCGGACTACATCAGAAATACAACAGGGAATCCATTTACTCGGGAATTTGTTGTCGCGCCGCATCCAGTGTAGACAATATGACTGATTATAATGGGTTCTATTGTCTTTTGATGTGTTGCTTTGCTCGCATCCGGTGTAGACACGGTTTCAGTTTTATGAAGCGACACGAGTGCTTTGTTTGTGCAAAAAAACATAATTTTTGCATTTACACGTCTGCTCTTGCATCAAAACAACATGAATGTGTTGAGGTGCTCTTGTGAACATTGGAGATTATTATTTTGTAAATAAAGTGGAAAATTATGGTTAGGGAATAAAAAATAGAATATACTTGCATCGCTTCCTAAAACTGAGGTTAAACCACTGGAGTCACACAGATTACTTTATTGTCTTTTACTACCTTTTATTACCTGTCTTTTACTCAACAAAGGGCCAGAAATCTGTCAGATTTCATTAAAAAGATCTTCATTTGTGTTCTGAAAATGAACGAAGGTCTTTGAGGTTTGGAAAGACATGAGGGTGAGTTATTAATGGGTAGGTAACACACAGTTTCTGCCAATCTCATGTTAATCTTGAGTACCTGTAGAGTAGTATTGCATCCTTCATATCTCCAATAAGTCTTTAGTTTTATCATATTTATAAAAGATAGATATGCTGTACCGAGTCTTTCCGAAAAAAGCCGAGATCCTGGAAGCGTGTCTGCCGTCAGTGCCGTGGGCGGAGCTAAAGAGTCACGAGCGGGCGCAGCTTTTGTGTAGAGATGTCTGCTAGCTGTGACATCATTATAAATAAAAAGGGAACAAAAACATTCGTGTCGTTTACATTATATGCACTTGCGCGCCGACTGCCAACACAAAACAGACATCTGATGCAGTTTTACTCACCGCCCGTGATCTGCAAATCCAGTATTGAACTGGGACTTGTTTACAAAGCATTCATCACCGAAATTCCGGGAACAAACATACATGCACAACTCCGTTGCTGCCCCTGAAAAACAAACTTAATCCACTGTTCCCTTAACGCTGGGTTCTTTGGGAAGCTGAAAAAGGTAATCTTTGCCTCACAACCAAAAACACACTTCTTTGGTGACACTGTTGAAAAATCTCTCAGCTTCCGTAACCCGAACGAAGCGCGTTGATGGGCGTGCTCTTGCTTATCAGAGAGAAGTGCCCATAAATGGAATTCCGCCCTTTATTACATAATAAGGGATACGATAAAGGGCCATGCTCGAAAAAACTATCCGAAACCGGAAGTAGTGAATCCGTCATATGAAATTTTGGGCATGTTTAGCATGAGAATACAACTCTTTAACAGTGTAAATAAGTCAGAATACATGAAATAGCATTAGACCCCCCACCCCTTTAATGTTTTTTGTTTTGTTTTGTTTTACTTGTTTTTTTGGGTGAACTAACCTTTTAACAGCAGGTGTAATGCAGTGACCATATTTTAATTCAGTACAGCACTGCTTCAGTGTAACTTTTACATAATTTTACATTGCTTATGTTGTCACAGTGCATGCCAACTGACCTTTATTTATTCTTTGAAGGTTGGCACTAATATGGTGCATTACCTGAGCAGTGAGACAAGCCAGGATCCACATGACTTGATGCCTTGAGGACAAAGAGAACTCCCAAGTTTTTTTTTTTTTTTTTAATATATATCATTATTATTTTCATTGTGGAGTTGAACAGAGGGCTGTTTCATAAAATACGCTAAGAAAAGCGAAGATTAAACTCCAACACCTGACTTGAATGAGCCTAACAAATAAGTTGGGGCTAAAGCAGTTTCAGAAAAGGTAATTGAAGTTCATGCAATCCCGCTAATTTGATCCGGGTTTACAAGATAATTGCGCGTGCACGCTTTTCTTAAGCAGCCCTAGAGGTCGATCATGGATCAAATCGATCCACCATAGCAAACAGCATATGTTTTGTGCCGTTTTATGCGTTTGAGACATGGTGTTTTCCTCAGTGCATAACTTACATTTCACAGGTTTATTCTCCATCTGTAAATGTTAGAAAGTCATGCAAATATTTCCATTTTGCTGCTAAACTTCACAGTGAACGAGCGCTGCTGTACGCATGCGCGCTAAACAGACAGAACGCAATAGGAGCGCAATAATTCTGACTAAAATATACATTTTTGCTAAAATATTTGATGTTGGACATTAAATGTGCCTTATGTACAATTTTAAACATACAAGTAAGTGTATTTTTATGATAGCAGTAACTGTAAATGGACTATTGTAATGGGGTAAATCAAGGCAAATATACTTTAGGCCAATTACTGAGTTTAGATTCATCTTACCAATTAAAATTTATTTAAATTTTTAATTTTATGATTTTAACTTCTGCTTTAAACTTTCTGCATTTTTTTTTTTGATCCACTTCAAATGTTGACTATTAAGAGGGGTTCCTTCAACACTTTGCTGCCTCCTTAAGAACTTTGATCATCATCATTAGGTCCAACATATTTGTGGTTTTATTACTTAAGGTATGTTTACAACACATCAATGCATACAATGTACAGTGTTGACTTTTCATTAAAGATATGTTTATTTATTGAAGGATTTAAGGTTATGAATTTATATGTACTCGTAGTTTTTCATTTAGTGTTCATTTTGTATTTGTGTGTTCTGTATGTGCATATTTTATGTATGTTTTGAGTTTACATGGTTGCGAAGGTTTTAAATATAGGTTTTAATTGTGTACTGTTTGTACAAATTTATAGGTTTTGAATTTAATATTTGTACTGTACACTGTTGTGTAGGTTTAAATGTAGTTTATTTTGAATTTTTGTGTTCTGTATACATATTTTATTTATGTTTTGAGTTTACTCTGTACATGTTTGTGTAGGTTTTGAATGTGTACTGTTTGTACAAATTTGCATAGGTTTTGAATTGATGTACACTTGTGTTTTGAATTTAATATGTACACTTATGTATATTTACATTAAATGGCTCCACAATATTTCATTTGTAATTTAAAATATATTTGTTAAAACATTGTTTTCTAGATTGTTTATTTGTATAAAATAAAGTATATTTTATATATTAAAATAATGTCATGAATAAAAGTAAATAGTTAACCCAACCATTGGGTTAAAAATAACCCACAGTTGGGAAGGTGCTATGTTAACCCATAGTTGGGTTACTTGTTGGGTTATTTTTAACCCAACATTTTTTAGTGAGATCAATTTAAGTGTTAGTGCTAATTAGTGCATTTATATTAAGTGTACTGAAGTACCACAGTTGGGAAAATGTACTTATAACTAGTACATTAGTACTATATTTTTAATAAAATCAATTTAATTTAAATTTAGCATTACTATATAAAAGTCTACTAAGATTGAAAAAATTTTTAAAGCATTCAAAGCACACTTTTAAGAAATACACTAATAAAACTCCTGTATATTTTTGCAGTAGTATACTTTATTTCAACGCGCTAAAAATCAATTTAAGTGTTAGTGGTATTTAGTATACTTTAAGTGCACTGAAATACTACTGAAGTAGAAATATATTTTTAATTGGTGTATAACTTTTACAATTTTATTTAGCACAAAAAATAAGAATGTACTACAAATGTACTTGCTTGTATTTAAGTATTTTTTAGTGCATTCAAGTATACTTTAAAAGGTCTTGAACCTTTTAAATCCATCACCTGACAGATATCACTGAAGAAATCACACTTGTCTGTTTGACACTTGTCTATCCATTTGCCGTGTGAATAGTGGGAACAGAACAGAACAAACAAAACAGTCTGTGCTTTCTAACCACTCCATAAACTTCCCTGATCTGGTGACACATATAATTTTTCATCATTTTCATACTTGTCAAAGCATTCAGTGACATCTGACGCCCTATGGGTGTGGCATGATCTGACAGAGAGCCCAGCGCTCCTATAGGATGATGGGGTTCTGGAGCTGGAATTCTTTTAGAATTACCTCCATATCAGTTCATGGGATTGAATTGAATTGGCCACATGCCACAGGATGTTTAGGAATTTGAACTAAAAAACTTAATTGCAGTTCAGCAGACATAAGGAATTTGATTCGTCCAGCATAATGTTTGCAACAAAACATAAATAATCATTATAATCATTACATTAATAGTCATTCAATTTTTTCGCTATTTAAGCATATTTATTCCATCATAATAGACGTGTTCCTCAACTAATTTGACATGTTCAGAACATCACAGTCAAAACAATTAGATTATCAACAATTATCACTCATATTATTTTCTGAATACTTTATAAAAATGTTTGAATGTAAGTCAGGGTGGTTTTATTGTGCTTGTTACAACATATAGCAAAAACAAAAACACACACACACACACACACACACACACATATATATATATATATATATAGTAATTTTGTTATTGTAATTATAGTATGGATCGCAGAGATAATGATATAATTTAATGTAGTTAATGTAAGAATATAATATAATATAATATAATATGGTTTTGATGGAGATTAACATAACCAACACTGCTAGAGAAAGACAGTCAAAACCTTATATCAGTGTTATTTTAGTTTTTATTTTAGTTTTATTAATATTTTGAATTAGCTTTTATTTTTATATTTTTAGTTAATTTTAGTTTAATTTTTAGTAACTTTGTTATGTGCTTTTTTTTTTTCTTTTTTTTTCTTTATAAATATTGCAATTTAGGTTTATATTTCAGTTTAGTTTTAGTTTTTAATAAATTCCAGTTAATCATTTTAGTGCTTCATCTTAAACTCATTTCAGTTTATTGGGAAGGCAACATTTCGAATTGTTCTACTTATGTATGTATTTTATTTAATTTAGTTTACGATGTAATAACCCTGCCTTATAGTCTCTCAGATGTAGCTTGTGACAACTTGCCCCGGTCTCCACAGTATATAGAGTAAATTAGAGTTTTCTAGGAAATAAAGTGTTGTTTTTTTCCACTATGGCCCATAAAATGATAGTTAATTTATCAAATACAATGGCGTTTTTTATATTTATGACATTATTATTAAATAGGTACATATTTAGAAATCAAACATGTAAACATTAAATGATTTAGAAATGTAAAAACTGCACATATACAGTCCTGCAGCGTTGAATTAAATCGCATTTTAAAAAAGGAATTCTCTATTCATTCAGCAACTCAATGCTAGATCCGTCACTGAAGTCCAGTCCACATTTTATATCTTACCATGGCGCTCTTTGTGTAAATAATTTTCTTTAATTAGGTGCGTATTTAGAAACCAAACATGTAAGTATGTATGACAAACATATATATCATGTAAAACAAACATTTAAGTATGAAATGTGGAAAAAACTGCAGCGTTGAATTAAAACGCATTTTAAAAGACATCGACAGCTAGATCCGTCACCAGAATCCAGTCCGCATTTTATATCTCACCACGACGCTCTTTGTGTAAACACGGAAGAAGTCGCTGCGCTGTACCGGAATCGCGTTGGCTGTCAGTCTCGTGTCACTGAATTATTATATCACCGAATCAAGCCATGCTGCGCTTAATAACGCTGTGTTTCGCTGTCCTCTGCTTGTCTCAGGGTAAGTTGGTGTATTCCTCTCTAGTTACACTGCTAGTCAGATGATGTTTGTGGGATTGGCTAACAGATTGATAAAGCTCGTGACGTGTTTACTTGTCAACCATTTCACTGTACTGAGAAATCTGTTCGATTGCTTTACATGTTAGCTAATCATTAGCCATCTACAGTGCGACATTTCTTTCCACTTTTGCAAATCCTGACAGCAAGATTTGAAACAAAAGTGGTGAAGAGTGTTACCACACTCCTGCTTCTGAAATTAAACGAAAAACCCACATGAAGTGTCTTAGTTATGTGTTAGGCCTTCAGAACAGCTTCATTTAATTGGCATTATTTTACAATGGTACAAGTAGCATTCATCCAAAAGATATTCCCTCATTCATTGTTCTGATGATACTATAGGTTTAAACTTAAGATTTTTTTGTGATTCTCTCTCTTGTCAGTTGGGACCAGTCCAGTGCTAGACAGAAGTAATGGCGCTCCAGTGGACGGTCCTGAAACACTGGGTGAGACAAAAAATGATAACCTGCCACAAACCTCAAAGGAAATCCTTAAAAGTAATGGTTCTGATGATGATAAAGCACCTAAAACATCTTCAGGTGGACAACCAGGCGAAGCTAATTCAGTGAATGCAGATGTTAAAATCACAAAAGAGGAGACCTCACCTGAGAACGGTGAACAGGTTAATAAGGTACCTGCCTCTAAAACTCCTATAGATGAGTCAGCTGACAAGATTAAAGAAGCAAAAGCTGAAGAGAAGCAAACCTTATCTGACCCTAATAAACCAGTGGGAGAAAACAAACCCACAGAAACAGCTAGAGCTGAAGAAAATGCTTCAAAAGGTGAGAAAGATAAAGCAGCCGGTCAAGAAAACAAACCTGAACCTGATGGAGATGGCGGAGATGGGTCAAAGAAAGACATTGAAGATGGAGATGGTAAAGCTCCTGGTGAACAAGCAGACTCTAAAGCTACTAAAGAGGATGGAGACAAAACAAATGATCCTAAAAAAGATGAAGGGAAGCAGAACACACCTGCCCCTGATAAAGAAACTGATAAAGAAGGAGATGAATCAAATGGTGAAGAAAAGAAGCTGACCACAGCTGACCAAAATGCAGATGTTAATGCCAAAATTGGTGAAGATGTTGACGATGGTGATGAGAACCAGTCTGAACCCGAGACCCCTACAGACAGTGAAGAAGAGCAAAATCAAGAAATAGATGCTGAAATTGACGGTTTAGATGGCACTGATGGTATTGACCAGGGTACATCTGACCACAAGACCGGAAACCTGGACTCTATCAGAAAAGCAAATGACGATCACCAGTTCGAGGAGAGCGCAGAGAGCGCAGAGAGCAGCCACTTCTTCGCCTATCTGGTGTGTGCCGTCATTCTGGTGGCGGTGCTGTATATTGCCAGTCACAACAAGCGGAAGGTTAGTGCGCCTCCTTCCATCCTGGAGCGATGTTTTTTAGTTTGTACTGCTGCATTTTAAAGATGTCAAATAAATGACTATTTTTCCTTTTACCCTCTCCTACAGATTATTGCTTTTGTCGTCGAGGGCCGGAGATCAAGAGGCTCACGGAGACCCAAAGCATCAGATTACCAAAAACTCGACCAGCATGTAAGTAGAGATATGTACACACAGAGAGTTAACGCTTCTGTCTTTTAGTTTATTCAAAAATATGTAAGAAGAGTCATTAAAAAACTATTTCATACATGCGATGATTGGAAAACATGTTTCTACATGTTTATCAATTAAAGGCACAATATGTAAGATTTTCATACTTGCAAAGCACAATAATAACCTCACAAGAATTGAAAATGGGCTACTTTCCCATAGACTGGAGTGAGACCATAGATGTCATGTCTCTCGAGCTGTCGCGATCTTTCCTGGCGCTCTGTGGCGCGTGACAGCGCCTCAGTTCAAGCAGAGCGCATGTGAACCGGCCATCTCTTCCGCTTTACTAGTTACAACATGAAATAAACATGATTGAACCTCTGAAGGTATATTGAAAGATACAGTACAGCTTTACGAAATCCGTATCATGTCTCATGTAATCAATCAATGAGTGTTTCAACCACGGAAAGACGTCAATAAAACAGAAAAAATGTCACATTTACCTCAGAAAAGCCGTTTAATGTCCAAAAACTCGTTAGTCAGCTACAAAAATGAACTTAGAGAGGAGCATTTTGCTAAATAGGCTACTGCATATTCATTGTATTTCTACTTAACGTGCTTCAATATTGAATTTATGTTTGAATAAATCCATTTTATGACAGCCACCATTTAAATGTTTACATAGCCTAAAAAATGAGTAGAAACATAATTTTGTCATTAAAAATGTAATATAACGTTATTATAAAAACTTTTTTATGGGTAATTTATATGTAAGTAGCTTACAAATCAATTAATTATAACCTTTAATAATATAGTGATGTACCAACTGTTGTTCCCTGTATAGTTTACAGCATTAGTTGGTAGTATTTTTTCTTTGAGGAAATTTGCCATGTACTGTACCTGATAGGCCCCAAATTAATCAATATTGAATCGAAGGTAACATTAATCAAATCAAAATCAAATCGCAAGCTTCTGAATCAAAATCAAATCCAATAGTGAAATTTGTGTCAATGCCCTGCCCTAGTGTCAATAAATGTTTTTTTTTAACTTGAAGCATTTATTTTCTTGTCAAAGTGCACCAGAATGCTTCGTTTACATGTTAAAAACACAAAAATGTTCTCATGGGGGAGGATGCCCCCAGACCCCCAAACAACTATTTAGTTAGTCACCTTTTTTACCTCTTGTGAGTTTGCAGGTCTGGATTTTTGTAATAAAATATCCAAAAACCACTTGCACAGTGTGATATATTTCATGCAGCTGTGTACTTAAATTTCCCAAAAGTTCCCAAGGATTTGTAAATCCAGAGAAATTCCAATTTGAGATAATGGCTCGTCCCTTGTCATTGTCGCCTATCAGTGACATAATATCCGCGCTATCCTCTCTTTCCGCCTGTAGAAACTAATGCAACTCAAGTGGACAAAATGTGAAAGTGTTGGTTATACAGCATCTAGCACGCAGCTGTTGTCGTTCAGTCATCATGGATCAAGATTATTCATTGGGGAGTGCAGAAAATAAAAAAATAAAAAAACGTAAACGTAGGTCCTCTAAGGCGAGCAGGCTTTTAGACAAATGGAGAAATAAAGCAAGGATCAATATTGGTGTGGTGTTTTCGAGATTGAGAGAGTTTTGCGACAAACTTGGACTTGACAGAGACTCCGCTCTCGCATGTTTTAATAGACAGCTAAGCAAATATATATTATTTATAGTACAAGTAATAGTCATGTTCAGATGATTTGAATAGATATGAATGTCAATAATAGCACATATAAACAATGCGAGATATAGATATGATGTGACAGCTGTACATAATTCTGCTTGGGTTATGCTGATGAAATTACACATACAGTTATATTGCACTGTTTGTACTTCAGAAACACTTTTTATCAAGTCTGGTGAACACGTCTATGGCCGTGAAACTAAATACAGTATGTGTTGCACAAAAATATTTAGCCATTACTTGCAAATAATGTGGGTTCATTCAAATTTACTTTTAGTATGAATGTTTTAAACACATAAAACTGCACAGCATTAACCCACCAAATCATTTGACAAATAGTCACATATCAGTAACAGGCTAATATAGCATTACATTTCACGTTCCTTGCAGCGAATTCATTACGATGACAAAATAGTGTGATTAAACGTACAGGAAATACAAAAACTAATTCATGAACATGATTCGTGAATTCCATACTACATCTCCCATCGTTCCTCTCTCCTTCATAGCGTCATCAAGCTTCGCCTTTGTTATTGTTTTGAAAATGCGACCTCTGGTGGCGATAACTTACCAAGTGTGCCTTTAAACTTCATTTTTATTTATTTTTTTGATAAAGTCACAAATTCCAGTGTGATACAACTGTCCAGTATCATAATGAAGAAAAAATAAATAAATAAATAAATAAATACTTTTATATATTTAACAAAAATGCTTATTAATATTTGAAAGGCTTTTGTCCATCAAATCAGTCATGTTGTTTGACCAACATGCAGAAACGTGCAGAAACAAAACAGGAAATGATATCATAGAGAGAAACCTCACTATGTGTCCAGAGCCGTTGAAAAACAGAGTTGCGACGCTCCCAATAGTTCCAAACACTGAATATCTCCGGCATTGAACCGCATTCATTTCAGTTTCTCAAGCATCTTGCTGGTGAGTGACATTTGACATTTTAACGCATTAGTTGACCTCTCAGGAATCTAGTCGGTGCGGTATTTTATGTAGCGCATTATAGTTAATGTTTATTGCTAGATCAGCAACACTTCAATAGCTACCCTAACCAGATGCTAGTTGTCATATTTTTAACAGTTTTAGTCTTTCTGCAATCTTTTTCTCCCTGTAGGAGGTCGAATGAGTTTCTATGAAGAACAAGGAATAACATCTTATCTAACCCCTCACTGGATATATTACATAATAAAGAGTTTTGTTGAATGCAGTTGGTTACCTTGTTTTTTTGTTTTTTTTTTAACAATGTTTTAAACTTCTTTTTTGGGTTAAATTCAGTATTTGCTTGCATTCATTAATATTATTTATGCTTATGCGACTATCATAAAATAACATTACGATGTGAATAATTAAATGAAATGTACTACAAGTGGTATCTAAATACATTTTTTAAATACAGAGATAGTATATTAAAAGCACATTTTAGTTCATATTTCATGGTGTCTCAAAATAGCACAGTTGAGTACACTTACATGTTCTTAAGATTATCTCAAGAAGTACTAAAGAAGAATTTTTAGTATATTAAGTATTATTAGTGCGCGAAAATAGAGAACTTTAAAGGAATACTCCACTTTTTTTGAAAATACTCTTATTTTCCAACTCCCCTAGAGTTAAACTAGAGTTAAACTTTTTACTGTTTTCGAATCCATTCAGCCGATCTCCGGGTGTGGCGGTACCACTTTTAGCATAGCTTAGCATAGTTCATTGAATCTGATTAGACCGTTAGCATCTCGCTCAAAAATGACCAAAGAGTTTCGATATTTTTCCTATTTAAAACTCTTCTGTAGTTACATCGTGTACTAAGACCGATGGAAAATGAAAAGTTGCGATTTTCTAGGCCGATATGGCTAGGAACTATACTCTCATTTTCTCATTTTTGAGCGAGATGCTAACAGTCTAATCAGATTCAATGAACTATGCTAAGCTATGCTAAAAGTGGTACTGCCAGACCCGGAGATCGGCTGAATGGATTCGAAAACGGTAAAACTCAACTGTTTAACTCTAGGGGAGTTGGAAAATGAGCCTATTTTCAAAAAAATTGGAGTGTTCCTTTAAGTACATTTTAGAAGTGTACTTTTTTTTTTTTTTCACCTGGGGAGCCATACCTGCATCTAGCATGGCAGTACATATGATTATTATTTTTTCCAGCCACCAGATGTCTCTGATTAGCCGATTTGAATTGAACCTTTACTCTATTCTTTACTCTAACCTTAAATAGGCCTACTACACTAATTGTAATATAAATAATATACATATTAGAAAAATGGTCATTAATGGATCATAATTATTGTACAAATATTATTTAGTACCAAAAAAATCTCCTCAAAATATTAAATATTATTGAACTAAAATATAGTACATTTATTTAGTTGATAAAAAAGTTACACTTAAGATGTCAGATGTCAGATGTCACTTTTGACCGCCAAGCAAGTATGTGTGAGACCCAGGTAACACTTTAGTTTAGGGTCCAGTTCTCACTATTAACTAGTTGTTTATTAGCATGAATATTACTAGGATATTGGCTGTTTATTAGTACTTATAAATCACATATTAATGCCTTATTCTGCATGATCATATTCTACATCCTTTAATCCTACTCAATACCTAAACTCAACAACTACCTTACTAACTATTAATAAGCAGTGATTAGGAGTTCACTGAGGCAAAAGTTGTAGTTAATAGTTAGGGTTAGTGTTAGGACCCTTATCTAAAGTGTGACCAGAAAAACATATTAGCCTAATATTGTCTCTTTATCACTCCCCAGAATAAAATGCTACTGTAAATGTCATCAGCGCAGCAATCAATGCATGTTATGCGTAATTTACCAGAAATTGCTGCAAATATAGTGAAGCTGCTGTCTGTCCTGCTTAAACACATTCAAACTGATTGACAGTGCGGAGTTGTTTGGAACTATTAAGAGCTCCATGAACCATGTGACTGTGTGGTGGCGAGATCAAAGCATGTCGCAACTCTGTTTTTCAATGGCTCTGTGTGTCAAGGTCAAAAAGTCTGTAAGGGTACATTTACACGACAATTATGTACTAAATAAACTCACCGTTCTGACTTTTTTTCCCCCAGTTGTGAGTTTATATCTCAAAATTCTGAGAAAAAAGTAAGAATTGTGAAATTAAAAAAAGTAGCAATTACCTTTTTTATTAATTTCATGGCGGAAACAAGTTTCTGTAAAAATGTCATGTGGTGCAACTTTCCAAAACTTAATAATATTTGTAAAAAGGTTTATTTTGAAAAATATGTTTAAAAACTTTAATATATTCTCAAATGTATTCAAGGTGTTCAAGGAAAATATGTCATTACATGGTTACACATCATGACATTTTCGAATGTGGAATTTTAGAGAATTTATGTTTAAAAAATCACGTAAAGTGAATATGTGTTTTAAAGTAGATTTTAAAATGATTTTCCTTATCTTTATCATGGATGCTCTTGTTTGTCATTTAACCCGAATGCAAGTTTAACTCGGCTGTGGCAAGTAAATAAAAAGTATAATGTAACCTAATTAAGAACTGCAACATATTATATGGTTTAAATGAAATAATAAGAACAACAGTCTGATTTTGCTTATGTAACTGATAAAAGTTAATCAAATAAAACTGTCTAATAATGTTGCAAATGGCACGTTATGTAAATTTTTTTGTGGAATTTGTAATAAATTGTTTTGTCTTTTGTGTTCTGTTTTCCAGTGAGAAGACCCAGTCAGATGAGTCAGCAGTGGATGAACCGAAATATCTAAACTGTGATCTTGAAACTTGAATTATTCATAATGCGGCGAATATTAACACTCATAAATATTGTACAGCAGTCGTCACTGATTCATCTAAAATTACATTAATGACGTGTCCTCATCCGTTCATAGCATGTCAGGTATGTTGGAAACAGTCTCTCGTAGATGTAAGATTACTGGGGTCATGATATTTCGTCTTTTAGTGTTAATTAACTACATAAATGATGTTCCCTAAATCGGTACATACTGTAAATGTTGGTTCAATCTGTGGCCTCTCTTTCTATTTAATTACCGAGCCTTGTTGGTAGAGTTTCCTTGTTTGTTTTTTTCTTTTCTCAATTTATTGCTGGGCGAATTGTGTAATACAGAAGGAAATTATATTTATATTTTTGAAAGTATATGTTGGCTGTTGATGTGTTTATGGGAAACTGGGAATGATTGATTTTTGAGTCAGAATGTGCTCTGAGATGTGCTGTATGAGTTCATGAAGCTGATCACATTTATTGGAAATGTGAATTGCACTTTCTGTTGGTATAGATTAAAGGAGTGAGTTTTTGACATGCTCCTACGTTACAGATATTGTACACACTAGGAATGCTAAATCATCTTCGCGGGGCTCAACAATAAGGATATTTTCTGCTGGCCATTCAGTTCAAATTCATACTTGCCCGTTTCACTGGTCCCACAACAAAAAATATATATTTTATGTTTACGTGTCAGAAAGAAGTGCATTTATATTTTACGTTAAACGGTTACATTTTCTTTACAAAAAAAGTACAATTGTATATTAGGTTTTAAAGCAAAAAAAGCCATAAATTATACCTTTATAATGTAACACCATGGTCCAAAAACGGCCCTTTCTTAGAGAAAGAAAAACACTACAAGGCCTGATTCTGACAAGATGCACTTTTCATTCATCAAAAAGCTTTGATGTTCAAACAAGCCATCCCGTTCTGGAGTAAATCCACTGTTTAGCTGATGACGAAACCACTTTATTATTGTTTTATTGTTCTTTTCAGTAGTCAATGATTAATTCAAAGATGTTTTTTGGTGTGCAGTAGTATTGTGATTACCCATGCTTGATTCATGAAGTGAGATTGCTGTGCCAAATCCAGACATTGCCCAGAAATGAGCAACAAAAGGAAAGATACTCATGCACCCCTTGATCCTAAAGATGGGAAATGGATATTTTATTGGGTGCCGTGTTATAAGCTATCTCACTCTGGTTGTGCCTGCTGTGTCCCCGCTGTATTCTCTGTTGAGCCTGTGATTTGATGTTTAACCAGTGGCTTTGCACAACCATTTTTCTTGAAATGAAGAACCTATTTTGAATTATTACATGGGTAACAAAATATAACAGGGTTTAACTTACCTGTTTACTGTGGTCTATCTTTTACCACTATTGCAGTCTTTTCACGAGTGATACTCTTTCTACACTGAAAAGAAAATTGATCAAATAAAGGTTTGATTTTTTTCCCTCTGACTCGTCTATTTTTGTCACCTGAATCAGGGTTATTGTTAACTAAACCTAAAACTATAAAAAAAATTAATTACTTAAATAGTTAATGTTCATAATAAAATAAACATTAACTGAAATAAAATACCATATAAAAAAACTAACTTATTATTTTTCAGCTAGTTTCCAAGGCAACATTTCTCCTTTTCTCTTAGTTTAAGTTGAATAAAACTTAAAGCTGCTGTCTGTAATTTTTTTTTGGTTAAAATTATCCAAAATCAATTTTTGAGCATGTACATAACCAGCCAGTGTTCAAAACTATCTCCTGACCTTAGCCCGATTCACAACGGAAATTCGAGCATGCCACCGTTCATCTGTGCATCATTACGTCACGTCTGTTTAAGAGGAGTCCCAGCTAGTATGCTAAATCATGTGAGGAATGGATGCTGCAGGTGACGGATCATTTATAGCCTTTTCTCGGTGGATTGTATGATATGACAAATTAACGTTAGAGATTAGAAATTGAATTCACAGAAATTGAAATCTACAGATAACGCTAATACACACTAAATACACATACCCCCGGTTTCACAGACAAGGCTTAAGATAGTCCTAGACTAAAATGCATGTTTGAGCTGTTTTAACTGAAAGAAACTTGTACTGACATATCTTAAAATATGTCAGTGGCATTGTTTTGTCTTAAGATGCACACCAGTGATGTTTTTTTTCTAGGGTACGTATATAAAAGCTACTTAAATGTCCTAATTGAACTAAGACCTAATCCTGGCTTAGTCTAAGCCCTATCTGTGAAACCGGGCCATAGTCACACAGTGCTGATGTTAGCATTAACAATTTGAGAACAAAGTAAAACAATAATAATAATTTGCACGGTTTGATGTAATATGAGCTAAGCAATCGTTAGATTTAATCACCACTGGCAGTACAATTTACTGTAATGCTTTTTTCCCTCAGTTGGTCAAAACAAAAGTGTTAGACATGTTACTTACTTGTTCAGATGAGATTTTCCGGTGAAAATTCTTATTTTGGTCATACTTCAAGACTACAATCTGTGATTCTGAAGTACAGTATCCACACCGGTGCGGTGACTGACAGCCTACTCCTCAAAACATTAGATTCATCCGCGCTGAGGAGCCGTGCCGATGGACAACCCACGTAAAGATGATAATTCTGCAAATAACTGCAATTGCAGGTTTCAAACAGAGATGGCGACAAAGAGGCAAAACTAACGGACTGCAGCTTTAATTAATAAAAACTACACTGAAAAAAAAGTTTGCTGCTTGTTCAAATTACTTGTTTAAAATGAGCTAAACCAACACAATCGCTATACATTTTGTCCTAACTTAATTTCATTGTGTTCAATCCACTTAAATGAAATTGCTTAATCCATTTGTGTTGGAACTACATGAATGATTTTCACTTGCTATATCGGAAATGTCCTACTTTCCACTTCTTAAGTTGATTACAAGCTCATAGGGGTTATGGGCAATCTAACTTCCGTTTTCTGTAAAACAGATCATATCGCTTCCGGTTTAGGTCTTTTGTATGTGCTTCATGAAAAATTAGCTGTTTTATTCAAGATAACTTAAAAGGAGCGAGCAAAGATGAGCATAACTGCAGCATATGCAGATTGATTTAAAAGCTTTTTTAATTTTTCTTCTTCACACTAACGTTTAGATAATAGAATAAAACACCTATAACAATGTGAACTAGGTAGTTTCGCTGATTACCTTAAAAGTCCACAGATATGCCGTCAGTTCATACTGCTGTTAACACTTTCTCTGACAAGCGGATGTAATGAGACCAGGGCTGCGTTCAGCCCTGACAAAACGTTGCAAAACGTTTTTTAAACGGAAACTGTGGTGCGTTGAACACCCTGTTCTGATGACGCAAGAGTTGCAACTATGGCAGCTGAGAAGGCCATTCTTTGTGTTTCGAAGAATTGATATGCTATATTTTTACTATAAAACTCTTACGACAAACATGTCTTCTAATATCTTAAATTGTTGCATATACTGAGATGCAGCGGACACATTTTGAAACGACTTTACTTGGACCCATTATGCAAGTTGTCTCTTTAATACCGCGTGGTTTATATACATGTTGCTGCTGATTGGGCGGACAATTTTGACACACCCACCAAACAAGAGAAAATGTATCTCAAACCCTGTTGCACACCGTTTCCAGGATACATGTCGTTCAACCCGGAAACCGTAGCAAAACGTTGCAAAAAGTTTTCCGGTTTGGTCATGTGATGTTCGACATATACCCTATTCTATTGCATTCAAGTGCTTTGTTGTCAGAAAGAACAGGAAAAATGGACACCAGGTTTATTCTTACATATTTTTTCGGGGGAAAAATCTTATTAAAGCCAAAATTATATTTAGCATCCTGCCCGCCCATCTCGGGAACTTGGGTATCGTGCTGACTTCAAGTATCGGAATTATCATAATTATCGTGTTTTTTTCCACAACAGCTACATCTCCTTGATCTTTTCGTTAAAGTAGTGCATATTTACATATATGAATAATCATTTGAAGCGTATTGTATGTATTATAGACTACACTGCGAAAATAGCCTGTAAATTCCAGAATCGTCAGCAAGCTATCTAGATAGCGCGGCAAATGTTTATATGGTTGTCAGTGAATGGGACGCTAAATATAATTTTGGCTTTATTAAGATTTGTCCAAATGTCCAATTTCCAACTATGAAACTCGAATTTACAATAATTCCGATAGCTTGTGAAATTGAAACAAGCATGAGGGGATTATAATTCCCATCATGCTTGGCTGGATCAGCAGAATATTGAAATTGTGTTATTATTTTATGTGTTTGACTTGTTAGTGTTCGGTTATATAGGCTATTACGTTTAAAAGAGTTTCTGTTAGGCTATGTTGAAGTTTTTGTGGCTTACCACAGTGCTGGTTAGGTTGTTGAGGATGGCTGCATGTTACAAACATATTAAAAAAGAAAGCAAAAGCTAATAAAAACGACGATAATACAACATACAATACAAATTAGGCTACTATAACTTTAACAAAAATTAAAATCTAATTCAAAATATTAACAAACTATAATAGTACATCAGTGATACTAAAATAACACTGACCTAAATGCCTGTTAGCATATAATTAACTAAAATATAAAAAATAATAATAATAATTTATTAATTAACTCCATTCTTTCAACATTTAATACAACAATAATTGTAACATTATTATTATTATTATTATAACACCACCACCACCATTAAGAATAATAATAGTAATAATAATAATAATAATATCTTATAAATTATTTATTTAAGAATGCTTCCTGGTTTAATGGCTGTACATAAACAGCTTTTATCAATCAAATATTAACTGACACACCCTGAATCCGATCGATCGGACAGTGAGCATGAAAACCTTCCCGCGCCTGTGGAGGGAGACAACACTGATCTGAGAACAGCTCTATTCCTGCTGTTTGCGTCATACAGGAAGAGGAAGTGAGTGAGTATTTGAGATTAAGGATGGACACAGAGCTACAGAACGTAGTTTAACGCGCATTTATTTACATGAAATACAGTTAAAGGCAATGGACGGGTTTCTCCAGCTAATGTGATTGTGATCTGAAAGACAGACTGTCATTATTACCAAGGTAAGCCTTTTTAAAGCTTTATAATCTAACATTAGCCAGATAGCCTCACATATTCATAAACATCACACATACCATAATTCATATATAGAAAACCCTAATAATATATAAAAACCCTAATAATGGCGTCTCTAGCTGTTGGGTATTTTTTCATATGACGGAAAATAATGTAAAGCGGGTGTTTGAATAAGAAATATCACCTGTTTAGAGCTGTAACACTTTATTTCACATCTTTATTTGATCCAAAATGTCAGCAGCACAGTAAATAGTTCACTACTCGTTCAATACTCAGTGGTTTATTATACTTACTAGTGTAAGAATGTACACATATTTTAACGCCTGGGTTTTATTGGTCAACGTATAATGCTAGTAAAGTTTTCTTGCACCAAAACATTTAATTTACATGATTGTTTCTCTTTCTCTGAAGTAAACGTTTTTTGCTACTGTACCTTTAAGACTTCTATATGTAAATGAATCTGACGTTTATTAAAGGGACAATTCAACCAAAAATGAAAATTCTGTCATCATTTACTCACTCTCAGATTTTTCCAAACCTGTATGAATTTCTTTCTTCTGCTGAATACAAAGGAAGATATTTTGAAGAATGTCGGAAACCAAACAGTTGTGGGGCACCATTGACTTCCACAGTATTTTTTTTTTCCCATACTATTGAAGTCAATGGTACGCATCAACTGTTTGGTTACCCATATTCTTCAAAATATCTTCTTTTTAGTTAAACAGAAGAAAGAAATTCATACAGGTTTAAAACAACTTGAAGGTGAGTAAATTACAGAATTTTCATTTTTGGGTGAACTGTCCCTTTAAGTTGCTGAGTACTTAGGTGTTTATTTGGCTGGGGTAAATGTAGTAAACATTAGAATAAATGTTGAACTCTTTCATTCAGAAATTGTGTTTTGTCTATAATGTTTCCTCACAGGGTTGAAGGCCTAGATTGGGCACGTTGTCCACATGATGTTGGACCACTCCGATGTGAGTTTGACCCCAGAGGAGCGGGTACGAGCCTTGACGAAGAAGGGCAGTACAGTGGACATGAATGAAGCCGTGCCCGTCCGCAGATACTTCCGCTCGGGCATGGAGATGATCCGCATGGCCCATGTGTACGGCGAGGAGGGCAACACAGAGCACGCCTTTGTCCTCTACAACAAATACATCACGTAAGAAGACCTCTGAATGCTGCTCTAGTGCTTTCCTTTTTGTGTTAAATTGATACTCCACCCGAAAATGAAAGTTCTGTCATCATTTACTCATTCCAAACTTGACTTTCTTTCTTTCTTCTGTGGAACATAAAATATGTTTTCCTTGGTGTTTTTTGTCCTTACAATGAAAGTTGATGGGGTCTAATGTTGTTTGGTTACTTCTTCTTTGCTGTTCTCCTAAGAATAAAGTCATGAGGGTGAGTAAATGATGACAGGACTTTTTGGGTGGAGTGTCCCTTTAACTCCGTTATGGGAGTGTGAGTAATATTAGTAATGTTCCAGTTTACTTACAACAGGTTTAACTCCTGTTCTTTTTAACCCGGCAGGCTTTTCATTGAAAAGCTTCCTAAGCATCCAGAATATAAGCTGTCTAATATTCCTGAGAAGAAGGAGACGTTAAGGGTAATGTAGTCTAGTGAAGTCTAGATGGGAAATTATTGTTTTGAATGTCAGACTGATCAATATTCTCATCATACCATGTTAGTTGTCTTAGTTTGTCTGTTGCTCCTCACACAGAACCTGAAGGAGACGGCGTTCCCTCAAGCAGAGCTGCTGAAGAAACATTTACTGAGAAGATATGAGAGAGAATATGCCGAGTACACCAACAAAAAGGTGAGGCACTTTGTCCCAAGGCTGGTCAACATTATCATGGAATAAAAGGGAATTTTTGAAGCCTGTCAAGAACAAGTCATATTTCACCCCAAAACCAAATATTATATTTTGCATGAAGAGAATGACTCGAACATTAGGACCAGTATTGTTTTTTTGCATTGTCACATTATTTTCATGACAGTTTTAACACATTTTCTTCCCTTATTATCTTTATCATAATGCACATTTATTTACTTAAAGGGGTCCTAGAATGCCCCCTCAGATGTCTCTGGTGTCCCCAGAATGTGTCTGTGAAGTTTCAGCTCAAAATACCCCACAGATCATTTATTATAATTGTCAATTTTGCCCCTATTTGGGTGGGAGCAAAAACACACCGTTTTTGTGTGTGTCCCTTTAAATGCAAATGAGCTGCTGCTCCCGCCCCCTTTCCAGAAGCAGTCTATTATAGACTGTTATTTTTTAAATAATAGATTTAAAGATGCACATGTGTTTAATCTGATGAATCTACTTGTGTCATCCACCAGCGTGCGGAAGCACAAGCACTGGAGCGCGAGTTGTCTCGGCAGCGAGAGCTGGAGGCGGAGCGGCAGCGTGTGGCGGACATGCAGAGGAGGCAGCTGGAGCAGGAGCAGTTCAGCATGTTCGAGGAGATGATCCGGCAGAAGGACCGTCAACAGCGTGTCCACGAGTTCAGCTCGCCAGCGTCCCCACAGGACGACACGCTGCTCATCCCTGGGATCCAGGGTCCACCGCTGCCCTACCTAGAGTCCCCCACTCCCCCTCAGAGTCCGCACTACCCCTCGACCAATCACAGAACTCCGTCAGCTCCCAGCCCGGCTGCTCCCCCGACCTTTGACCGCTCACTTAAACCGGGTCACCTCAGCACCAACAGTACGGCTCGCTCTCAAACCTCACTAGACATGAAGCAGCCTCTGTTTCTGTTGTCACAGTGTTTGTCTTTGTGTTTCAGCTACAATGGTTGATGGATTACGGCAGATTGCTGTTCCTGCTGAGCTTTGTGGCAAATTTCTGCGACTAGCCAATAACAACACCATAAGAGCAGTGGAGACCTGTGGGATACTCTGTGGGAGACTGGTATGACTTTGTTGCGATATCAAGTTCCGAAACACTTCAGATTATTTTGGATAATTTGATGTTATCAACAAATTGCGATGAAGTATGCGATAAACATTTTAATTTGAATGAATGGCTGGTAATGGTATACTTCACCCAAAAATCAAAATTCTCCCATCATTAACTCACCCTTATCATGCTGTCCCGATGTATATGACTGTCTTTCTTCTGTGGAACACAGATATTTTTAGAAAAATAATCTCTGAGTCCATAAGTGTGCAGGATCTGATGCTTCAAAAACCACACAAAACGAACACAGCGGAAATCCTTGATGTAATACTTTATGAAAATAACACTTGACAAACCTCAGCATGTTGTTATTCATGACATAAGCACATTTTGTAATGCAAGAAGTGATGTGGAAGAACGAGTTTCACAATGCGCTTCACAACATGCTGACATTTACCTCAAGTGTGAGCTTATAAATGCACATATGGAAGTTGGCCGGAAGCGATGGTTTATAAAAGTTAAAAATTGGATTTTTCTCACACACACCTATTGTTTTGCTTCAGAAGACATTAATTAATCCACTGGGTTGTAGGGATTACTGTCGTGTTTGTTTTGTGTGGTTTTTGAAGTGTTAACCTTGGTGGTCCCATCCACTCAATTATATGGACTCACAGAGATGGATTATTTTTCTAGAAATGAAAAAAGAAAGTCATATCCATCTAGTGGTCGGCATGAGGGTGAGTAAATGATGAGAGAATTTTCATTTTTTGGTGGAGTATCTCGTATTGATGCCATCCTTTGCATCATTTGATTTTTTTTTTTTTTTCACAGAGAGGTGTTCTAATATCTTTTTCATCGGATAAAACTACAAATAGAAATGGTCAACCAGTAGGATTCATGCTTTTGGTCATGTGCCTAGAGCTGCTGCTGTTACATAAACTATGACTTGGTGGCGCTCATGAACAGAGTATTTTGTTAAGCGGCGACTGTTCTCAACTCTGGCCCTCGAGGTCCACTATCCTGCAGAGATTAACTCCAACCCTGATGAAATCACCTTCCTATGACTGTGTCCTAAATCGCCCCCCTATACCCTTAACTAGGGCACTATTTGAGGGGACAGCCATTGGTAGTGGTGTCTGAAACCATAGTGGTTGTTATAGAGTGCATTCATTCAATCCCACAATGCACTGCAATAACGAGTGTACAACTGATGTAGCTAGAGAACACCCATAATGCATTGTGAGAGTCGTGCCGAATTAATCTCTGCGTCTGACCAGAAGATGGCGCCCGCAGCTCAATCATCCATCCATCCATTTTCCAAACCACTGGTCCAATGTGGCTACAGCGTAATGTCATACAGGTATAAATTCCTTATTAATTGATTATTAAATTACTTAATTAAGGTTTATACTGTATATAGTTTCCACGACAGAGTTCAAGATATTTTTTTCAATTACTACTGGAGCTGCCAGTTTGCTAAGTTTCAAATGATTATTAAACCGCAAGCACAAACTGCAAAAGCAGCAGCCCTTCCTGCGCATTCAGTGTCTGAATTCACTGACTCGTTTTCATTCACTCCCTCAAGTGAAAGATTTTATTGGACTAATGTAGGGAATAGTGAATGAGGTTATAGGGGGCGATATTGGACACAGCCTAGTAATCCAGAGGACCTTGATTAGCTTGTTCAGGTGTGTTTGATTGGGGTTGGAGCTAAACTCTGC
Organism: Mylopharyngodon piceus; assembly: GCA_039654765.1. Lineage (NCBI taxonomy): Eukaryota > Metazoa > Chordata > Actinopteri > Cypriniformes > Xenocyprididae > Mylopharyngodon > Mylopharyngodon piceus. Next base: position 30,631,617 of record CM077453.1, read on the forward strand.
AGGAAAGTAGAACCCCATCATAATGAATACAAAAATCTGAATGACTGTTTAAAAAACATGTAAGTGACAAGCGGGTGTCAGACAGAATGTTGTGCAGTGCTGCGTTCACCGTATTTCTATTTTTTTTTTTTTAATTTACATAAGCGCCACCTACTGTCAGAGAGTGGAATTGCATGTTCATTCAGTGTGTTTGCCTTTATTACACTGAATAAAAAATTGTATGCAAAAAGCAAACCGAATTTTTGCACCAAACTTTCTTGTTTGAGTAAACAGGCCTTGTGTTTCAAAATGAAATTTCTGTCATTAATGTCGTTCCACACCCGTAAGACCTTCGTTCATCTTCAGAACACAAATTAAGATATTTTTGATGAAATCCGAGAGGTATATGACTCATCCATAGACAGCAATATAACTGACACTTTCAAGGTCCAGAAAGGTACTAAAGACATCGTTAAAACAGTCATGTGACTGCAGTGGTTCAACCTTAATGTTATGAAGTGACGAGAATACTTTTTGTGCGCAAAAGCAAAACAAAAATAACGACTTTATTCAACAATCTCTTCTCTTCCCTGTCATTATCCTTACGCAGGTGATGCAGCACAGTGAATGCTTCCGTGTTTATGTCTGAACACCGGCTCAGTATTGGCCAAAGCTGATCACGTGATCAGCACGACGCATGCGTGTGATTCTGATGCAGGAGCCGGCCAATAATGAGTCGTTCTGATGTAGAACCTGGAAGCGCTGGACGTAAACAACTTACGAGAATGACACAGAAAAAAGATATTGTTGAATAAAGTCATTATTTTTGTTTTGTTTTTGCGCACAGAAAGTATTCTCGTCGCTTCATAACATTAAGGTTGAACCACTGCAGTCACATGACTGTTTTAACGATGTCTTTAGTACCTTTCTGGACCTTGAAAGTGTCAGCTATATTGCTGTCTATGGATGAGTCATATACCTCTCGGATTTCATCAAAAATATCTTAATTTGTGTTCTGAAGATGAACGAAGGTCTTAACGGGTGTGAAACGACATGAGGGGGAGTAATTAATGACAGAAATTTCATTTTGGGTGAACTAACCCTTTAAGTTTATATCTAATCTTTAGCAAATCTCAAAATAAAAGGTAGATCTCCAGGAGCAGGATTGGGCATCCGTGATACATACACTATATGGACAAAAGTATTGGGACACAGCTTAATTATTGAATTTATGTGTTTTAATCAGACCCACTGCTGTTACAGCTGCAAACTCCATATTAATGTCTGTGTAATTAGAATGCGATGTCATTACAGTCCCTGTTGGCATAATGGTCAAGTGTCCCAATGCTTTTGTCTGTATAGTATATTATGCATATATTTTTGGATAAGCTTTACCAATACAATGTATTAAGACATCTAAATGGAGTGTATGTGTGTGACTGTTGCAGAATAGGAATGCGTTCACGGTGACACATGTGATCGTGCCGAAACAGTGTGGCGGTCCAGATTACTGTGACACGGAGAATGAAGAGGAGCTGTTTCTGGTGCAGGACCAGCACAACCTCATCACCCTGGGCTGGATACATGTCAGTCTCAACCTTTCATGACATTTCTGCCTTCTCTGTTTATGTAATTCATATCAACCATAGAGATCCAATAGCATGCAATGTAATAAAGTGAGTTTGAATATAATTTTCACCTCCCACTCCCTATTGTTGAGCACCATGAGCAAGTAATCATCTTGAAATGATTATTTCCCCATATGTCCGTCAGAGGCTTACAGTTCTCTCAGATGTCTGACAGATCAGGTCTGCTCCACAGACGCACCCGACTCAGACTGCCTTCCTGTCCAGCGTTGACCTGCACACCCACTGCTCATACCAGATGATGCTGCCGGAGTCCATCGCCATCGTCTGCTCTCCCAAATTCAATGAGTAAGTCCAGCAATGAGAGAGATGAAAGCAGTGATGGCAGTGATTAGTATGTTACTAACATGATTTAACATGTTGTTAACATTCCTTAGCATGCTTCTAGTATGAATTAGCATGTTGCTAACATGTTTTAGCACATTGTTAACAAATTAGCAAGATTTAACATGTTGTTAGCATGAATTAGCATGTTTTGCTAATATGATTTAACATGTTGCTAACATGAATTAGCATTTCACTAACATTATTTAGCATGTTTTAACACGTTAGTTACGTCCCAAATGACGCACTATACACTATGCACTTATACACTATGTACTCATCCATGTAGTGTATGAATTTTATAAGCTTATTTTGTCATTAAACATCGGTGTCTGTTCCCCCCTCCCCTCAGAAACGTAATTAAAGCTGTGACAGTTGAGTGCATGAAGTGTCCAACATTCCACACTTTGTTTTTTCCGTTAATTTAGTGCATCATCCGGGTATTTAAAGTGCACTTTTTCCTTTTGGAATTTTCTGTGTGAACGCACTACTCACACTATTTGTACTTAAAAACGTCATAGAATAGTGCATAAGTACGCGAATTGGGACGCACCTGTTGCTATCATGAATTAGCATGTTGCTAACATGTTTTAACATTGTTAGCACAAATAAACGTTTTTATCACGTTTTAGCATGCTGTTAGCATGAAATAGCATGTTGCTACCATGTTTTAACATTTTTGCATATTCTTAGTATGAATTAGCATTTTTGGTTAACATGATTAGCTCATTGTTAACATGTTGCTAGTATGATATAACATGTTGCAAGCATCTTTTGTTAACATGATTAACATATTAGCATGATTTACCTTGTTGTTAGTATGTTGCAAGCATGTTTTGCTAACATGATTAGCACGTTGTTAACGTGATTAGCATGTTGCTAGCATGATTTAACGTTGTTAACATGATTTAACACATTTAGCACGTCACTAGCATATTGCTAGCATGATTAGAACATTGCTAACAATTTTTACCATGATGTTAGAATGATTTAACACAATGCTAGCATGTTTTAGCATGACGATAGATATTGTAAGATCATAGATGAATAGATGCAAGCAAATCAAGATGCAAGCTGACATTGTGTTGCTTTTTTAATACGTTCCCTCAACTACTGTCATTTTTATTTATGAAACCAGAGTTCTCACGCTTTTTGAAAATCTGGTAATGTGAGAAAATTTTAAAAGTGTGATTTCGTCAACGCCGAGAGCTTCGTGGGCAGCACAGCGCAGCGACATGTAGCGCTGTTGCGTTTCGGGGCGACCGGAGTTCGAGTCCCGGCTCGCGGACCTTTCCTGTTCCTGTCCCTCTCTCTCTCTCCCACTTCGCTATGTCCTATCATAATAAAGGCCAAAAATAAATCTTCAAAAACATCAAAGTAAATTAAAAAAAATCTGAAGGACTGTATGAAAACATGTAAATAGATGATTATAAGCACCATCTACTGTCAGAGAGTGCAATTGCATTTTCATTCAGCCTGTCTGCCGTATTGGTCTGAACAGTGATGTTGACGTGTGTGCAGGACCGGCTACTTCAGACTGACAGACTATGGCCTGGAGGAGATCTCAACCTGCACTCAGAAAGGCTTTCATCCTCACCCCAAAGAGCCTCCTCTTTTTACGGTAGTGACATCAACTACAGCATGCATTCATTTGCATGTGTTTTGACTCGACATAAGCATCTGATCCGTTCATTAACGCTGATGTTTTCCCTCAGGGTGGCAGCCACATTATAATTACAGAAGACACTGTATCGATGCTTGACCTTCGATGATCCCTCTCTGGTGTTTACACAGCGGTACCAAGAAGCTTATTTTTCATATTTTTTAACAGCTTTCACTGGTGGTGGGATTTCTTGAAGAGACAGACACTTGCCTACAACAAGCACTTTTTGGAAACTATGAACACACACTGACCGTCTTTTATGACATCCGTTGGGAGCTCAGGAACACAAACACCTCCACTGGACTGCAGCTCATACGTGTTTCAGTTTGCTTTGTCCTAATGATCTAGTGAGCAGTAAGCTAATGTTTTGTGGTTATTTAAGCTCTGATCAGACACACTAACATATCTCATCTGTTGAAACCACATTAAAGAAAAGGGGTTTTTAAACTACTGAGTATCTTTGGGAACAGCTGAACGGGTCAGTCCTGTCATGAATGCAGCAATATCAGTATAGTTATGAAATATTTTTTAAAAACTTTTTGATAACAATAATTAGTCCAGGATGATGTTTAATTCTTGCTTCTGATTGGTTTACAGACGTTCTGAGGGGCCGTTCACACAGAACACGTAGCATTTAAAAATGCAAGATGTAGGGCAGTGGAATGGAAAAAAAAAAAGTAAGGTCTATAGATGGGGTTTTTAAAGTCGAACTTGAGCCATGTTTTTAGAATGCCATTGTCATGTGTGAGATGCTACAAAAGACACTGAACGCATTTTTGCATTTAAAAATGCAAGACAGGTCAGTGGAATGAAAAAAATGCAAGGTACAGAAAGGTATTGAACTACTTTTAACGTGGCTCATGCATGAGACAGCAAAAGACGTTTACTTTTAACTTGAGCTGCATTTTCAGAACGCTTTGTCGTGTGCAAGATGCTGAAAAAGAGTGCAGCGGTCAAAGGGGTGACTCGCACTGAATACATTTTTTGTGTTTAAATATACACCATGTAACTTTTTTTTTGTTCAAAATTAACTAGTGCTGTCAATCGATTAAAAAAAATTAATTAATCGTACATTTTTCTGTCATTTAATCGAGATTAAAAACAGTTTATCATTTCAGTTAATCTCCAAATTAATGTAGAAACAACTTAAAGACAGTATATTTTAAATATTTGTTTAATGGCATCTTTTTATGAACGAAGGCCAGTATCACTGATACTAACACTGCTACTGATGTCTCTATGAAGTTGATTTTTTTTAAAACATTAATTATAGACATTCAACATTACAGTATAATTGAAAGTTATCAATTTCAACATTTATTAGGCTTTAAAAAATAACTTTTATTACAATCTTCACATAAACCCATTATAATAAATGTCATATTTACCTGTGGAAATATACAGAAATTGATTAAAGTTATCAAACACTTTATAGTTTTAACTGCATAGATTATTCCTTATTAAAGCTACATTTTTTCTCTGTTATCTTTGTTCTTTGATCAACATTAATGACAGACATCACAGCAACTGCTTTATTAGGCTGCTGTCACTTAAGAGCTGCTGCTGCCGAACATGACGCGGATCTGACGCGCATCTCAGTTTCTCACAACCCTTTAAGTTAATTTAAGACGTTATTCAACTTATTCAAGGCTGCTCTTAATGAGTATACTCGACAAAATGGGCATTTTGGCATAATTTTGTGTGATTGTTCAAGCGCGAAAGAGAACTCGATTCTGGCACGCTGTCTGCGCACGTCACAAAACTGGCGCGCGTCTTTCTGTGCACACAAGTCATGTACGTGACAAATAGAAAGACATTCACAGACAGCAAGTTCTCATTTGTCTTGTGGCGCTTGAATGGTTTAAAAGCATTTGCAAGAATAAGAGCGTAACGCTAACCAAAGGATGACAGAAAAAACGAATCTGCGTTACACATTTTTAATGCGTTAAACCGAAAAAATTTATCACGTGTTAACGTGCTAATTTTGACAGCACTAAAATGAACAGATTTTATTTAGTCAATACATTATCAATCCTTCTTCCAAAACGTGTTTTTGTTTTACCCTGATTCACTATGGTAAGCCTAAGTGAAAGTGTGTTTTAGACCTAACGGGATGGTCTTCGCAGGAAATTGTATACATAAGTAACTCGCGTGTGGGTGTCTCGTCATATCCGTAAATAGAGTAAAGTTGCTCCGGCTGCTTTAACGCGTGTCTGGTGTGGGAGTGGCAGAGGTTAGTTGTCACACTGAGCGAGAAAGATTGACATGGAGCCGCTAAATCTCCAACCTCTGGAGAATCAGCCATTTTAAACAAACGCCAAATAGAGGAGAGTCTGCTGGACAAAAAGAGAACGAGAAAGAGATAGTAATAAAACAAGAATCAACACTGGCTCGGCTTTTCTGAGATAATGAGAATTGAGGGATTTGACATGTTGTAAAAGCAATGCGGAGATGACGCCATTTTTATTACTCAACGGGTGAGTAACGGATTTTATTGAACAGATAAATTGCCATATGTAGCCCTTTAAGAAAGTTAATTGTAAAGCATTATCTATTGTGAAAGCTCATATTTATCAGCACAGTTACACAGAGCCGAAGCACAAACAAAACAATGTTCTTCGGCAAAATGCATGCAGTTTTGTTTTTTAACCGCTAGAGGCCCAAAAGTTACATGGTGTACTTTGAAATATTGAACTACTTTTAGTCTAGCGCTGCGTTTTTATAATAATGTATCATGCACAAGATGCTGAAAAAGACAAGGGGCCTCATTTATAAAATGTTGCATAGAAACGTTCCGACGTTTGATCTTACGATCATTTCTCAACTGTGCGTTCATAGAATGAACATACGCACAGAAAACGTGCGTTGGCCTCTCTTTCAGATGTGAAATCTACAAATCGCAAATGATCTTGAACTTGCGCGCAGCCGAATGGTTTCAGTTCTCCTCGTTGTAAACGACACCTAATTAATGTCATTTACATATAAAAGATCACCAGTCATCGTCCAAATCCTTTAATTTAGAATGGAGAGCTGCAAGAATAGCTTAGATTTACAAAAACCTGCAGTAATCTGACAAGGAAAAGTGTTCTCAGACCCTGACATGGTGATAAGCACTTTTCCACGTCAAAGATTGTTTTTATAAATATGAGCGTTGGCGTGTGTTTATGCGTACACACTCTATCAAATCTGTGCGTACACACACTTTATAAATGAGGCCCCTGATTCTCAACTAACACATTTTTGCATTTAAAAACACAAGACTCGGGCAGTAGAATGGGGAAAAAAAGGCAAGATATAGAGATGAACTTTTTTTTTTTTAAAAAAAACAACAACTATTTTTAACTTGGGCGTCGTGTTTTTAGAATGGCGTCATTTGTGAGAAGCTGCAAACGATGGCATGGTCAAACATTCATCTTTTTTAATTTTTATACAGAAAAATAATGTAATGTTAATGTAGCGCAGTGGAATGACTGAAAAAAATGAGTTGTGTGTGAACGGCCCCTAAGGATTTGATTATCTTTGTGCAAGTTTTAGATCTGTTTTACAGTTTCATATCAGGAAATGAAGGAAGTAGTTGTTGGGGCACAACCCTGAAATTTATTTGCTTTTTTTGTGTAAATATTTGTGATGTAAATTGTTGCATTGAATTGTGAGGAATTAGCAAAAACACGTTCTGCTTGTGTTTAATGTATGAGGCCCATTATATAGATGTATTTGTGGTAAAGGTGATAAATGACAGAATGACGTTTAATTATTAAAACATTGCACACATTGTGCATTAATTTAATTATTCAACAGACTGTCATTTCTTACTGTAACTGACAAAGACATATGGAGGACTCGTATCACTACTACTTACCTATTATTGATGTAATTGACTGGTAACTTTCTGTGTCTCATTGTTTATTACTTTTATACATGGCTTTCCCCTCTTTTAAAATATGAACTGATGAACAAATCAGTCAAATGCTAAAGAAACCGTGACAGTCTCATTTCTTTATTAATATGGAATTGGTTGCGGTTAGTACAATGTATAAATATTAAGAACAGACAGCAAGCTAACATAATCAGAATTAAACATGAAAACTGTTTTAAAGATGGGAACACTGAATCATAAATTAAGATTTAAAAAAAAAAAAAAAATTCATTTGTTATGATTTACAGTATTTGTAGATTTAAAGATGATTTTTTTTGCTGTATGTGCAGTAAATCAGTTTGTAAGCAGCACTCAGTTCATATCGCCATCAAGATTCATTCAAATGCCTTTCAAGGTTTTGGACAGGAAGTTACTGTTCTTTGATCACAAAATCCTGAAATGCTTCTTGCACCATCCATACCCACAAATTAAAGTCCCTGGCGGTCCAGCACACAAACACAGAGGTCGTTTGGCCTCCTTGCCAGCAGTCATCTGACATCAGACACTGGTTTTCAGAAGGGTCACATCAGCCCAGCCAGTCCAGGTCATCATCATCATCACTTTCATCACCAAAGAGGGGGGCGGGAGGGGGCCGTCCTTTTAAACTCTGAGGATGTTCACAGACCAGTATGAATCAGTTCACATATTAAGTTACTGACCAAACACATTGTTTAAATGGATGCATTTACTGACTAGTAATCTCCACTGTTTTCATACTCCCCACACCTATCATTGGTTGAACAAACAGAGTTCACACCAATCTCACACCACTGGTCCAATATTATAGTTTTGGGCTGGTCAGGATACTCAAACAAAAAGACCCATTTTCGCAACAGAGCCACACAATGACAACAAACACAGCAAAATCTTCAGAGTTAAATCAACTCTGCTCAGAGTACATATGGTCCCACTCTACAGAGTGTTAAAGTAACATTAAAGCGTTAATGAGATAATTAAGTGATGATTGAGCATTAGTGATGAACACCTGCTGTTAACAAGCAGAATCACTGAAGAAAAGAGAAACAAGAACTACAGCTGACTTCAGTCACAGCCTTAGATGAAATCAACTGATGATAAAAGACATTAAATCTCTCAAGATCTGATTAAACAACTCCACAAACAGCATTACCAGCTTCACTTATTACTGACAAGATTGACTATTTCTGTCATATGTCTACAGTAGCTCTAATTGAGAATTAACAGAGATTTAGATGTTGATGTTTTATTGGTCAAGAAAAAAAAACGATGCCACCATTATGGAGATCAGTGTTTGTTTTTGTTGGGTTCTTGACCCTTGAATTCCTGTTAGATTTTTCTCTTCAAAAATGCATATGATGTTGTAGAGCAGTGAGATCAGTGCTTTAGTGAGCAGATATTAGCTGCTTTTATATGATGAGATGATGAGTCAGCGTGAGCTGGCCTGAGTGTATCCAAAGTAACTAATCATCTGTTGTCGTTTATACATGTTTTGCATTACCAACCCTGTGAAACTAGAGCATGAGAAAGTGCAGTTAAGTTTTGCAGTTAATAGCTAAATCTCAAAAAAAAAAACGAAGAAAAAGAGAGAGAGAGAGACCACTTTGTGACGTTCATTGAAATGTTTTACAAAGAGAAAACAAGCTGACCATGGTGAGGGTTTGCTTTTTTGACCAATAAAACCTCTAAATTAAACCTTTCTAAACCTCTGTTAATCCTCAATAAGAGCTTCTATAGACATATGACAGAAATAAAGTCAATCTGGTTAGTAATAAGTGAAGCTGGTAATGCTGTTTGTGGAGTTGTTTAATCAGATCTTCAGAGATTTAGGCCCGGTTTCACAGACAGGGATTAGACTAAGCCAGGATTAGGCCTTAGTTTAATTAGGGTATTTAAGTAGCTTTTATAAATGTAGCCTAGAAAAAAAAAAACATTACTGGTGTGCATCTTGAGACAAAACAATGGTACTGACATTTTAAGATATGTCAGCACAGTTTGCTTTCAGTTAAGACAACTGAAAAGCATTTTAGTCTAGGACTAGCTTAAGCACTGTCTGTTAAACTGTTATTGTCTTCTTTTATCTTCAGTTGATTTCATCTAAGGCTGTGGCTGGAAGTCAGTTGTAGTTCTTGTATTTCTCTTTTCTTCAGTGATTCTGCTTGTTAACAGCAGGTGTTTATCACTAATGCTCAGTCATCAATTAACTGCTTAATTATCTCATTAACTTTAACACTATATAGAGAGGGACCATATGTACTCTAAGCAGAGTTGATTTAACTCTGGGGATTTTGCTGTGAATCCAACTGATTTACAGCTCTTCGCTAAATCACGTTATTCATCATGAAACATGCATTAAGTTAAGCATTTTTTGTGGGAGTGAAATAAGTTAGTTGTCACAACGAGCGAAAAAGGTTGACATGGAGCCGCTAAATCTCCAACCTCCGGAGAATCCCCCGTTTTAAACAAACACCGAACAGAGGAGAGTCTGCTGGCAAAAAGAGAACGAGACAGAGCTCGAAATAAAACCAGAATCAACATTGGCTTGGTTTTTTCGGAGATGACGAGAACTGAGGGATTTGAAATGTTGTAAAAGTGACGCGGAGATGGAGTTTTTATTACTCAACAGGTGAGTAAGGTATTTTATTGAACAGATAAAATGTAATATGTAGCTCTCTAACAGAGTTCATTGTAAAGCATTACAGTTGTTGTAGTGCTGTGCTAGAATTTATTTTCAAGGAAGTACCTTGTCTATTAATGGGTAAAGATACAGTAAGCACAACCAAAACAATGTTCTTCTGCAAAATGCATGCATGCAATGTTTTTTGACCGCTAGAGGACCAAAAGTTACATAGTGTAGCTTTATATTGCATTATTTTTTAACGTTATTATGTTTTTTAATGTATTTTTGGTAAAATAAATGCAACCTTGGTGAGCAGAAGAGACGTCTTTCAAAAACATAAAAAAAATCTTACATACTGAAAACTTTTGAACGCCTGGTGTGACAACTTACATTGTAGAAAAATTTTAAATTAAAATATTTCGGTACTGTAATGGATGCACTGATATTTCATTATGGAATCTATGCATCGTAATCCATTTTAAATTTCAGAATAGAATCTTTTTATTACCATTTTCTTAAATTTATGATTTATTTTATTTATGACAACTTTCATGTGCTAATGTCTTAGAAAGGAGCCTTGAGTTGGTTACAAAAGAACCGCTTTCTTGTTCCTTGTGGGCATCAAACCAACAACCTTGCCTGAACCACTACAGCACACATTAACCACATTCATTCACACTATATTGAGAAATACACTGGGGAATTGTCAATATTAGATGATCTGGACCTTTAATGACACATACAAAGACAATATTTTACTTAAATGACAATAAAAAGATTAGTTTGTGAGAATGAGCAACAGAACAGCAGCAGGTGAATGTGGAGTGTGTGTGTGAGAGCTCTGCTCACCAGCTCCTCCTCCTCTTCATCGGCCGCTGCAGGTGTAGGTGCGGGTGCGGGTGTGGTTGCGGTTGCGGGTGCGTGCGAGACGGGACTCTGGAAAAATGGTTCCTCTCCATTTTCCTCTTCTACCCTCTCAGATGAACTGAGAGAATAGCACAGATGAGACAAGAGACAGAAAGAAACAGGACAGAGCGTTCAGAGGACAAACACATGATCTGGGCACATGCTCACAGTAACGGTTAGAGCGGGTGTTGTGTTAATTCAAGTTAATTTACAGTGCTGAAAAGATTTCCGAGGTTTACCAACAATCATAAAACTGATTTAATTAGATGAACTGTAAGGATGGGACGTCAACAAAAAAAATGTAATTGCAGTAATACTTGCTGTGAAATCTAATTACTGTTTCCTAATTACTCTCTCACATATGAGATGATTTTAGGCATATTTCACCCTGAAATGAATTCTGTCAACATTTACTCACACTCATGTCAATCCAAGCCTGTACATCCGTGAAACACAGAAAGGAAATATTTTGATATCTTTTTCACACAATGATAGTGAATAAGAACAGATGTCATCAAGCTCCAAACATAAGAAAAGAGTGCTCCATATGATTTGTGTACTATATTTCATGTCTTCTTAAGCCATACAATAGCTTGTGTGAGTAAAAGACCAAAGCTGAAGTTGTTATTCACTTCTTTAGAAGACTGGGAATAAAGCTTACAAGTCAAATGAACTAGTTTTATGGTGTTTTCTGTCCTGTTTGGAGCTCGACCTGCTCACTGTATGGAAAACTCTTTTCAAAATATCTCTGTCAATGACAAATGAAAAAAAACTAAAAATCAATTATTTGTATTCATGTTGGTTTCATATGGTTTTAAAAAACATTTAATTTAAGAAATGTTTTAATTTAAAGACTAAAAATGTCATTTGGTGTAACCAAATAAAAAGTAAAAACATTTTCCTATTTATGTGTACACATCTTAATCATTTTTTTTTTTAAAAAAGTGTTTGTTTTTTTCCCAAATATGAAGAATTTATTCATAAATGGCACTGCATTTTTACTCATCCCACAACATGACATTTTACAACTAACCTTTCAATGTTATAAAAATTAAATTATAAATATAAAAATGTGAAATGAATGTTAGTTGCTCTGCATGACAACAAGTTTTATTAAATTAAGTAAATTACCTTTAAAAAAAAAAAAAAAAAAAAAAATTCTATAAAATTATAATAAAAGATCATGCCGAAAAAAAAATTTCTTCATTTGTTTTTCTTTATTATGATATCAGGACTTTCTTTTTTCTTTATGTCCCCCCCAAAAATATAAAAACCAGTGACGCTTATAAAGTTTTGATTGACGATTGTAATGAAGGTAAAGACGATTACAGTGACATACAGGAGTCGTTCATAAGGCATGCGCGAGTCCAAAATTATTGATGCGCAAACAAACTGCACGTGCGCTCTCGACTCACTGATCGCTATAACATCGTATTTCTGCGTGAACACAGTTCAATATATTCGCGTAGTTGTCAAAATTAATGTACTGTGAGTGTTTAATAACAGATGCTCGCTGAGGAAGCGAGTTTTGGATCAGTTTGTGAGGATCAGTCAGTTGTGTTTATGTACACACGGGCATCAGACGCTGAAAACAGACACGATTGCTTGTTCTGAAAGAGGAACTGTTCACTGATGACATCGACCCATGTTCAGATTTCCACACATTCAGAAAGTTTTTATTTTTCATTTTTATTTTGGTGTTTAATAAATCTGAATGGATCCGTATAGTAGCAATATGCAGTCCTTTGGCATCTCCCTGTGGTCTTGTTTGGTATGGCAGGTTGACTTGAGCTTATTTGTTTAAAGGGTTAGTTCACCCAAAAATGAAAATTCTGTCATTATTTACTCACCCTCATGTCATTCTACACCCGCAAGACCTTCATTCATCTTCGAAACACAAATTAAGATATTTTTGATAAAATCCGATGGCTCAGTGAGGCCTGCATCGCCAGCAATAATACTTCCTTTTAAATATGTTTTTAGTAGCTTTCTGGGCATTGAAAAACAGTTCAGTTCAGTCTTTAATATTATAAAGCGACGAGAATACTTTTTGTGCACCAAAAATAACAAAATAGCGACTTTATTCCACAATATCTAGTGATGAAAACGATGAAGCTTTACAAATCTTTTGTTTCGAATCAGTGGTTCAGAGCGCCAAAATCACATGATTTCAGTAAATGAGGCTTCGTTACGTCATAAGTGTTTTGAAACTTCAATAGTTCACGTGACTCTGGCAGTTTGTTATGCGCTCCGAACCACTGATTCAAAGCAAAAGATTCGTAAAGCTTCGAAGCTTCATGAAGCAGTGTTTTGAAATCGCCCATCACTAGATATTGTGGAATAAAGTCGCCATTTTGTTATTTTTGGTACACAAAAAGTATTCTCGTCGCTTCATAACATTAAGGTTGAACGACTGTAATCACATGAACTGTTTTAAATATGTCTTTAGTACCTTTCTGGGTACTGAAAGTGTTAATTATCTTGCTAGCAATGCAGGCCTCACTGAGCCATCGGGTTTTATCAAAAATATCTTAATTTGTGTTCCGAAGATGAACGAAGGTCTTACAGGTGTGGAACGACATGAGGGTGAGTAATTAATGACAGAAATTTCATTTTTGGGTGAACTAACCCTTTAATTTACTGTATAACTGAGCAGAGTAAGTACTTTTAAGTTGTAAAGAATGTCTGCAAAGTATGTTTGCCCCAAAAAAAAAAAAAAAAAAAACACTGAAGGTTTAAATCTTTCTTGAAAGATTTTCTTTTGTTTAAAAAATAACATGGAGTTTAAAAATAAGTAACAACACTAGAATACAAATGTTTTTGCAATATTGATTACTAAAATAACACTGGGGTGTAGAATGGCGTGAAGGTGAGTAAATTATGATTTTTAACTTTTGGGTGAACTCTCTTTAAACAACCTGGGCAACGAATCTCCTGTCATAAATGTTCATACCTGTTGATCTGTGCAGGAGTGACGCTGGAGTCCTCGTGTAGAGCAGCAGGGGGTGGCGGCGGGTTCTTGGGAGGTCCGCCTAACGTCAGTGTACTTTCTGCTTTATCTACAGGCCCTGGGACACTCTCATCAACTACCTTCACTTCCTGCGGACTGATGTCATCAGGCAGCTTTGCGGTCACTTCCTGTGTGGGTGTGACATCACTTTCAGCCTCTTCTTTGTGTGTAGTTTCACTGTCCTGATCTTGCACATTGTGTTCTGTGCTGACATTAACTTCTACCTCCTTCTCTTCCACAACTTTCTCTTCATTCCTTTCTTCTACAACTTCCTGTTCACTTTCAATTTCCTCCGTTTCTTCTTCCTTCTTCTCTTCTGCTGGTGAAATGTCTTCCTCCTCCACTTGTGGCAGTCCATCTTCAGGATCTGTGTCTGTCGGCTCCTCTTCCTCTCTCTGCCCGTTCATATGCGCCTCACTGTGCTGTGCATCGCTCTCTCTCTCCTCGTCATTCTCCTCCTCATCCTCCTCTTTTTCACTGTGTTCAGGTGAAGATCTCTCAGTCTTAGTGAGGAGCTGCAGTGTGACACTCTGTCATTGGAGGGAAAAAACACTGTGACGTTTCTATCTGCAGTGTTTGTATGTCAGACTCTGAGCACAAAGACACACAGTGTGGTTTCACAGACCTTGATAGTGTTGACCAGCACTCGGAGAACAGCACTTCCTGTGTAGGTCTCGCTCAGATCAAACTCCCCTCGGAGCGACTGAAACACTCCATTCATCACACGCTTCACCTGAGAATAAACACAGCGGAGCTTAGAAAGAGTGAGTTCCATCACGACTATAATGACTATATGAAATAAATGAATAATTTATGAAATAAACTGAATAATTTATTTAAATACTTTAAAAATAGAATAATAATAAATAAAAAGTTCAGTGCATCTATTACAGCACTATAATATAATGTTACAGCAGTAATATATTATTATTATTATTATTATTATAATATCCAATATAACACACAATTACTGATCTATATTACAATAATTTTCTTGAGTTCATCAGACTTGTATTTTGCCAATATTTTACTACAATGTTAGTTGTCGCTCCAGCTGTTTTCGAGATGTAAGATTTTTAAAATATTTTTGAAACAAGTCTCTTCTGCTCACCAAGGCTGCATTTACTTGATCAGAAATACAATAAAAACAGTAATATTGTGAAATATTATTACAATTTAAAAACTGTTTTCAATGTGAATATATAGTAAACTGTAATTTATTTCTGTGATCAAAGCTGAATTTTCAGCATCATTACTCCAGTCTTCAGTGTCACATGATCCTTCAAAAATCATTCTAATATGATGATTTGCTGCTCAAGAAACATTTATGATTATTATCAATGTTGAAAACAGTTGTGCTGCTTCATATTTTGGTGGAAACTGTGATACGTTTTATTTTTCAAGATCCCTTTATTTGAAATAGAAATCTTTTGTAATTATAAATGTCTTTACTGTCACTTCAGATCAATTTAATGCATCCTTGCTAAATAAAAGTATTGATTTCTTTTACAAAAATCTTACTGACCCCAAACTTTTGAACATTAGTGTTTATATAAATTAATAAAAATAAAGGTTAGGTCAATAATAAGTTCAGAAATGTACCAGTAAACAAATGTTTATGCCACACACTCATGAACTGAGAGCTTCTGATGCCTTATATGAACAAGGTATGGTGATAATAATAAGGTGCATGCTATATGATCACTGTCAGTATAATACAGATGTAGTTGGAGGTCATAAAGCTCACCTCTTCTGCTGTGTCCGTCTGCTGCTGCTGCTCCGTCAGCTTCCTCTCCAGCTCTGAAACACGCGTCTCCTCCTGCTGCTTCAGCAGCGCCGCTCTCTGCTCCAGCGCACGGCACTGAAACACATGCAAAACTGCTTTCACTACAGGTGTCATGGCATGGATCTTCCCCGCTCTTATGAAGTAAAACACCCGGCTGTCACAATGTGATGCAGGCTGCAATTGAAGAATGAGGCGGAGAAAACTATATTGTACCTGATAGCAAACCCAGCATTTATAAATAAGTGCTGAAGGCACTGCAAAGAGGTTAGCCAGTTATAACACAATCATTTACAAGTCTTAGATACAGCAGAAAAAAAGGTCAGAGAGATTGCATAAAACTCAATTCACAGAGTTGTAAGTGAGGACAGGAGGAGCCTGAGGCTCAGTAACAAATGGATGGAAAGCAGAAACCAGTGGGTTTCACCTTTTCTCTCAAGGCCTGTAGCTCTTCTCCCTGGTCCTGCTGCTGGAGTAAACGCTGTTCCTCTGAATCACGGGACTGTTTGAGTGCATTAAACTACACAGAGGAGATAAATAAGAGTGTTAGTTGGATTAGTTAAGTGATTGTCTAAGTAATACAATTATTTTGCAGTGTATGTGAGTTTAAGAAGACTCTTCTTGCCAAAGTGATATATTTAGATGTGGACTGCTGAGGAAGTCATTGCTGCTGTGTGTATGTGTGCCTTCATCTGCTCTAACATTCACAAGTTTGGAATAATCAAGTCTCTTCTGCTCATCAAAGCTGCATTTATTTGATCAGAAATACAGTAAAAACCATTTAAAATAACTGTGATCAAAGCTGAATTTTCAGCATCATTACTCCAGTCTTCAGTGTCACATGATCCTTCAGAAATCATTCTAATATGATGATTTGCTGCTCAAGAAACATTATGATTATTATCAATGTTGAAATAAGTTGTGCTGCTTCAGATTTTTGTGGAAACTAGTGATACATTTTATTTTCAGGATTCTCTGATGAATAGAAAGTTCAAAAGAACAGCGTTTATTTGAAATAGAAATCATAAATGTCTTTACTCTCACTTTTGATCAATTTAATATGTCACTGAAGAATAAAAGTATTTCATTTCTTACTTGTATCACAGTTTCCACAAAAACATTAAGCAGCAAAAATTTGAAAAAACTTCAGAAATGTTTCTTGATCATCAAATCATCATATTAGAATGATTTCTGAAGGATCATGTGACACTGAAGACTGCAGTGATGATGCTGAAAATTCAGCTTTGATCACAGGCATAAATTACATTTTACAAGATATTCACATTGAAAACAGTTATATTAAATTGTAATAATATTTCACAATATTACTGTATTTTTAATTAAATAAATGCAGCCTTGGTGAGCAGAAGACACTTCTTTCAAAACCATTAAAAATATGAATTATTCCAAACTTTTAACTATTAGTGTGTGTGAGTGAGTGTGTGTGAGCATGTGCATGTGAGTGTGCGTGTGTACAGTATGTGTGTGTGAGTGTGTGTCTGTATGTGAGTGTGTGTGAGTGTGTGAATGTGTGTCTGTATGTGAGTGTGTGTCTTTAAATGTGTGTGTGTGTGTGCACGCTTATTTTCATGATTTATGAGGACACAAATTTGTATAATGACATGGGTATTACACTGGTATTACGAAGTAAACATGAAATATGAGAACATTTCATGAGTCCTCATATTTAAAATAGCTTTAAAAACATACTAAATGTTTTATTAAAAATGTAAAAATGCAGACAGTTTTCTGTGATGGGTAGGTTTAGGAGTAGGGGTAGTGTAGGGGGAGAGAGTGTACAGTTTGTACAGTATAAAAACCATTACACCTATAGAGAGTCTTCACTTTGATAGCAAAACAAACCTCTGTGTGTGTGTGTATGTGTGTGTGTGTGTGTGTGAGTGTGTGTGTGTATATGAGTGTGTACCTTCTCCTGCAGCTGTGTGAATTTGAGCTGCAGTGCGTCTCTGTGCTCAGTGAGTTCAGTCGTCTCTCTCCTCTGCTGTTCACGTGCCGCTGCCAGAGCCTGATCACACTTCACCTGCCACTCCTGCTCCAGATCCGCCTGCAACTGAGACAGCTGCACACAAACACACTCACAGTCACAAAACTACAGCTACAACACTTAGTCAGTAGCCACGTTTACATGTACACTTTTTTGTCATTCCGATTGAAAGATTCGGTGGAGTGTTTACATGAGACGTTATCTAATCCGATATGGTGTTTACATGTGCCGGCGCTTTCAGTCGGAATGACATTGTGACATGCGCACATTAGCTTATGTCCTGTTTGGCGCCTTTTATTCCTGTCAACATGGAGTCTCATTATTTCTCATGCATGCTATTTTTATGTAAAGTGTTGCTTTTAATCAAGCAACAGCGTGAATTTGTAGCATATTACTGCAGGATGGTATGAGGAAAAGACGGGCACAGGAAGCTGACCTGTTTGGGGACTGTGCATCTCTAAGGAGCATCTCAATACTACCCCTCCCTCCTCCGTAAAGCAGAAGCGTGTGGATGAAGGTCCGTAGTAATGATTCATTGAGTTCCTTCAGTATATTTAATAAATGTGTTGTTTCAGTTTTACTCCAGTTTAATTTTGCCGCCGCCATTTTGCATTCTGACGACCCCTGACCTCTTGACGTGACGAAGTAGATGCAAAGTAATCGGTTTAACTCGTTTACATGGCAGACTTTTTATTATGTTCGGTTTATAGAAAGGTTTATCCCACCTCTCTCAAACCGATTACAATTTCATTCAGTTTGAGCATTTTTATTCCGATTGAGGTGTTTATATGGAGCATTTTCATTCGGACTGGACTTTTAAACCGATTACAATGCTCCATGTAAACGCACCTAGTGTTAGGAATGGTTCACAACTGATTCTGATTGGCCATGAATTCAGCATGAATCTATTCTTGCCATCATGTATGCAAACACATTAACCTGTTCCGCTGCTGCGTGATCAGTGCTCGTTCTGGCTTTACGTAACTGGCTCCTGAGGCTGTCCATCTCCTGCTGGCCCGCCCTCCTCACCTCTTCCAGTTCCTCATCGCAGCGCTGTCTCTCGGCCTGCCACTTCCGCTTCCTCTCAGAGAGAGTCTGAACACACAGTTCAATGCATCAGATTCAGATGAGTGTGCTCAGTCATTCATTTTTTCTCTCACACACATGTACACACAGACAGAAGCGTCAATAACTCACTCGCTCCAGACTGTCTTTCTCTGTTTTCATGTCCTGCAGCTCTTCCTCCATGTTGTTCAGTTTGAGCTCCAGTTCCTTCCGCTTCTGCTTCTCCATCTTGTACTGACCCTGCACTCTGTCTGCCGTCTCCTTCAGCTCTGAAACACACACACAGACACTTAACGTAGGCAGCTGACTTGTTGCCTCACTGCCCTATCAGGCAAAGACTTTGTAGGCAGCATTTGTGTACGAAGACACCTCACAAAGACAGACTTCTGAGGCAGTGTAACAGTTTATTGATCTACAGCAAAATAGCGCGAGCTTTGGTGAGAACTATGCGAATATTTAATAACTATAAAAGTAATTTCTCGCTAGAAATGACATCAGATGTGGAAAACGTTGGTCAAAAATGTACATTTGCACACAAACTGACCAGAAAACGCAACTTTCAGACGCCATCTTTATTTTTAGATCAACCATCACAAAATGGAAAGCACAGGATTGTGGGATATCAAAGGCAGTGAAGGATATATCTATGCTGCCTTCAAAAATTCATCAG
The DNA here is from genome assembly GCA_039654765.1 of Mylopharyngodon piceus. NCBI lineage: Eukaryota > Metazoa > Chordata > Actinopteri > Cypriniformes > Xenocyprididae > Mylopharyngodon > Mylopharyngodon piceus. The sequence continues at coordinate 30,651,180 of CM077453.1, forward strand.
ATGAAGGTACCTTTAGGAGACAGGAAGTGAAGCTAACTTTGGATTCGGACATGCCTTGATGCCTTCCTACCTTGGAATACATCCTTGGAAGTTTTCAGATGTAGACCGTGTCTTAATCCTGTGTGATGCAACAGTTGCCCACTGCCAATAATTTTTCTGTTCTTACGTAAAGCAAAAATGGTGCCAACATAAAACAAAACCCAAAAGAATATGTCCTGGTCATATTTTATCCCAAAACAAAAAAGAGAAAAGAATGAAATTATATTTGCCTAAACATGATGATTTTTTAGCACTGTGACATTATTTTCAAGACAATTAAGCAACAATATTTTACCCTCAAATACACATTATTATTGTAATGCAGACAAAAATGCAATGATATACTATTTAAATAGTAACTTATTTATACATAATGATAATATTTGTTACTGCCTTTTTTTTTAATTAAATAAAAATCACTGCATTTTTACAGAAATTGATTCTAAAGCTTATTTATATTACATATTAATATACATATTAATTAGTGCTGTCAATCAATTAAAAAAATTAATCACATTTTTCTGTAATTAATCACGATTAATCATACCTAATGTTAAAGTTTTTAATATATTTTTATATTGTAATAATTTCACAGTTAATCTCCAAATTAATGTAGAAACAACATACAGACAGTATATTTTAAATATTTGATTGAACCGGTAGGAAATCTACAGAAACAGAATAAAGTTATCAAACACTTCACAGTCTTCACTGCAGAAATTATTATTATTAAAGCTACAAAAGTTATTCAGTCAAAAGCAGTGAGTGATTTTCTCTCTGTCTTTTGTTCTTTGATTTACATTAATAACAGACGTCACAGCAGCAGGTTTATTAGGCTGCTGTCACTTTAAGATGACACACATGATACGCATTTGACACGCATCCTATTGTTTCACAACTCTTTACTTTCATTTAAGACTTCATATAACTCATTTTAAAACTGTGCTTAAGAGGATACTTGACAAAGCGGGCATTTTGGCATACTTTTGTGTGTTTTTGTCCGGCTTTCTGTGTGCTTGAGACTTGTGCGTGTCTGTCAGCGTGCCAGTACAGATTTAAGTTCTTCTGTTGCGTGTTATTGCACTTGAATTGTTTTATAGCATTTGGGATGACGGGGAAAAAAAAAAAAACAGATGCTGCATTAATTCTGTTAAATATTTTTGGAGTACGGAAAACTGAGGGAGTGGCTTTATTGCATCAGACATGTGTCAGTTTGCTCACAGCTGATTGGTCCAGTTTCAGTTTGAGATCTCTTACCCCGAACATAAACTGCCCTGTAAAGCAAGTTACAATGGCGATAAACGCCGCTAAAAGCCGAGCTGAAACATACCTGGCTATCCACCATTGAAACAAATGGTCTAAAAGAACCAGGTCATGGAAAATAATCAGACTTCCCATCACTAAAGGAAACTAGAAGCCAGCTGATTTACAGATGAGCCCGTTTCACTCGTGGTCAGCAGACAGTGTAAGCTCACCCAGTGTCTGAGCTTCCAGCGCTGTGATCTGTGTGCTGTGCTGCTGACCGTCCTGCAGGGCCGAGTTGAGTTTGGCCTGCAGTGCCACGGCCTTCTGCTGCTGCGCGCTCAACTCCAGCTGCAGCTCCGACACGCGCGCTGTAGACGACGCCAACTCCTCGGTCAAACGTGCCTTCCAGAGAGATGAGAAGAGACTGACATTAAACCAGCTTAATCAATATTGATGATACAGCAGGACAACTCAGATGAAATGATGATGGGACTATAACGGAAAAGACAAAAAAAAAAATGACAGTGACAAAAAGCGAAAATATGGTGGTAGAACTATCTACCCCTGCTGAGAGCTGAATGCTGATTGGTTAGTGAGTGGTGCCTGTTCAAAACAAAGAGTGAAAACAGAAATGCTTCATTTAACAAACGATGGGAAAGAGTGTGAAGACTATGAAGAAATGGATGAGGCGGGACAGCGCTTTTGCTCACCTGATCCCAACTCAATTCCAGTGGCAGTGCATGCTGGGAAAAGAGAGCAGTCACCACTAAAAGCTCTCAGCCATTCAGAGTAGCATTAATTAACCAATCAGAGCAGAGATACAGGCTTAGAAAGAAATAGTGTTAGCAGGAGAGATATTTAAGAGTTGTCATTGCGTTATGAACATCAGATTCTTCTGTAGTGTCCTTTTGTATTGGTGGAGAGCACGTAAAAAGAGTCATTTTGACATTAATTCATGGAAAACATCCTCATCTACTTTAGAAATACTGACAAAAAACCCCACAAAACTTTGATTATATCATACTGCACCACAAAGGTGACACTTTGTTTCAGCCAAAAACAAAAACCCAAAGTATACTTCATTTTTTACACAAGCACTTGGTGTATTCATACAGTCGAACACACAGCCTTTCTAAGTATACTCCATTTGATAGCATGTGTGAATAGTCGCTCGACACGAGTAGTATAATTTTATTGGTAACACTTTATTTTAAGGTCTTTTAACTAGTTGCTTATTAGCATGCATATTACTAGAATATTGGCTATTTATTAGTACTTATAAAGCACATATTAATGCCTTATTCTGCATGACCTTATTCTACATTCTTAATCCTACACAATACCTAAACTTAACAATTACCTTACTAACTATTAATAAGCAGTAATTAGGAGTTTATTGAGGGAAAAGTCGTAGTTAATAGTTTATATGTGTTCCCTATACTAAAGTGTTACCATTTTATTTAATGCCATGTCAGGATATTTTCATGGCAAAAATTAAATTACAAAAACACAAATATCACATAAATACAATAAAAACCAAGCAAACAAAAACACAGCAAGTAATATTATACAAGATTTTTAAAATTAACATGTGATAAAAATTCATCCAGTGTCTGCGCTATTTTTCTGTCCTTACGGAAAGCAAAAATGGTGCCAAAACAAAAATGAAAAAATATTTCATCCCAAAACAAAAAATAGAGATGACTGAAATATGTAGCTTAAAGACGTCTATTTTAGAAACATTAAAGTCCCCATGAAATCAAAAATGTCGATTCTTATATTGCTGTGCTGTGGATAATGGACTACTTGCACTGAGCCTCGTGACGCACATCCGGTTTGATAAATTACGGCTCAGTTGTTTCCGGTTATATCTGTTTTCAATGGGCTGTTATCACATAGCTAACTAAACGCCTCTTAAAATGGGAGTCCTCGGGATGATTTTAAATTCCAGACATATTCAGAGACAGGGGAAGAGATATCCTGATGATTACCGTGTAGCCTACAGACCTTTCCAAACTTTCCAAGTTTTAATCCAACATAAGCCGTGATTCTTTCACCACAGGGTGTCAGCGCTCTACTAGTGATCACAGTGCTGCAGTGTGAGATGTGATGAATAAGATCAGAACAAACATAATATTTTAGTCACTGTTCTGTGCCATTTTTTCACTGACAATCATTTGTATGTAATTCACACATTTATGCCAAAAATCATAATATTCAAAGTAGTTGCGCTGTCATTGCATTATTCTTTAAGATTAATTAAATATTTAACATCGTTAAGGCAGTTTTCACATTCATTCAACTATTTCAAACACTGGAATAAAAGAGCACCAACGCAAGCAATACTGCTCATACGAAAATTAACCATAGTTACTACACTCTTACTGTAGTTCGCCTTCATAAGTATTTGATTAATTATAACTATTATTATAATTAATCTAAGTATTTGATTAATTATAACTATTATATGAAAGGTTATACTGCTGTTTAATCGTCAGCTTGGTTTGTTTGTGCATGTCTTGTATGCTCTTCTGCTCGTTTAAATTCATTTAAATGTAAATTTAACAGGTATGAAATATGATGACTAAGAGAAAAACACTGCTAATGAGAAGACAAGCACTTGACGGCAGCAGGTTAGAGAGGAAATATATTTATTTATTATTCAGATTGCACATTTGGAAGCGAAATATATTAAAGAAACATTTCAGCAGGTTGAAGAAAATTAATGTTAATGCAGAGAATATGATTAATTGTTTAAAAAACATTTGGCAGCCCTAAAACGTAGTAATAATCTGCGTTTTCACGAGAAGCTCTCTGTATATAAGTGTGCTGAGCTCTGACCGGAAACGCTCGAGCCTTAATAAGTAAAACGCGGAAGTAGTTGTGCAAGTAGTCCGTTGCAGTGTTTATTATAAATTATTTATCGGTACACATCATTATTTTAAATTCATGTGGCTCATAATCTTTAATCAGAATAACTTCCCCTCTTCTCTTCTCTGATGACAAGGGCGGGGCAACCTGTCACTCACATGAGATCCACCAATAGCAAACCACAACCATCCAATCAATTCCCCACGGACAAAATCAAGCCCGCCCTACATTTGTTCTTGTTCCAGAAGGCGTTTCACTCAGATATACGATACAATAAGGATGAAAAGACTATCACAACTTCCGTTTCATTGCAACTTTTTTTTTTTTTTAGCATTGTGACAGTCACTCGACGCATGCACACTAGAAAGTTTCATCCTTGTTCAGTGTCTGTGTTATTTCTCTCCAGAAGTTCTGAGTGATAAAAACGTCTTTGTTGTTCTGTTTAAGCTAGAGTTGCGAGTCTCTCTAAACTGCCTCACACAAGCGCTCAGTGACACTGGCTGTCTGTTGTTGTTGCGTCTCCAGTTGTTTGTTGTTGTTCCATCTAATCAGTTTCTTTTTGAGTGTGAAACAACAGGTCAGAGTTGCCACCTTGTAGACAAACTAATTAGTGCAAAAAACATGAGTATGTGCAATAAGAAAACAGTACATGTGTACCTAAGATACACGTACGCATAAAAACAGTGTATACTTTGGGCTTAAGAAAGCAGCAAAGTTTCTTTTTAAATAATTTAATAAAATAAAAATAAAATATTTTACTGAATACTTGTGTGTCGTTGATTTTATTAGAGTATCACATCATTAGCGCTATCTGTATGCCGTGTGGAGTTGCTGCTTGAATGCAATGCTTCCTTAGAAGGTAGCGGCCTGCGTAGGCGATATACAGCATGGTTTTGAACAGAGCTGTTCTGGTGTTACTGTGTGTGTGATGTACAGTACTGGACTGTTTAATAGTGTTACCTTGTCTTGTTCTGCCTGCAGTATTCTGGTCTGATTCTGTTCACTGCTGTTCTTCAGAGAGTCGTTCCTCTTTTCCATCATCAGATTACTCTGCTCCACGTACCTACACAAACACAAACTCCCCTTGAGTCAAAGCACACCGTGTTATTTTGACATTTCTATCCATTCCAAAACAGGAAAAGAAGAGATGGGGACAAGAGCAGGTAACAGAAGCAGTTAACATTGCAAGCTTAACTAACTAACTTCTAATGCTGTGTGATATTGGGAAAAACTTTTTCTGCTATATAAATTAGTGGCCAAAAGTGATGTCTGGAGGGGATACTTGTCTTTAATGACCCTACAAGTTCAATTAAACCATCAAAATATAAGGAAAATATTTGATATATATATTTTAAATATGTGGGAAGAACAAAACACTAAACTTGGTTTTTATTTGACAAAATTATTTGGCAAAAAAAGGCAAACTAGCTGCAGGTTTTACTTTACTATGCAACAAAAATACAAAAAGCTGACAGGAAAAAGCATACTTCGACTACAACATAATCAGTTATTAATATTTCATTGGTTCTCTCTTGTTTTTGCATGTGTTCATAATTTCTTTGTATAACAGCCTGGCCAAAAATTATGTCCATCACTCGATCCAGTCAGAAGGCTTTTCAATCTACAAATCACCAACATTTACCATGGATTTACTGTAGTAACACTAACTGTAACCATGGTATTGTGGCAGAAATGAGGGATATTCATATTGAATTTTATTATATTATTAATGTAGACATGTATTAAAGGGATAGTTAACCCAAAAATGAAAATTTGATGTTTATCTGCTTACCCCCAGGGCATCCAAGATGTAGGTGACTTTATTTCTTCAGTAGAACACAAATGATGATTTTTAACTCCAACTGTTGCGGTCTGTCAGTCGTATAATGCATGTCAATGGGAACTCCATCTATAAGAGTCAAAAAAACATGCACAGACAAATCCAAATTAAACCCTGTGGCTCGTGACGACACACTGATGTCCTAAGACACGAAACGATCGGTTTGTGCGAGAAACCGAACAGTATTTATATCATTTTTTACCTCTAATACACCACCATGTCCAACTGCCTTGAGCGCACGCACGGCATCCGGTGTGTGAGGTCTGAATGCACTCTGATGCCGGAAGTGATCACTCGCACTCATTGACATATACACGCGAGACATCACTTCCGTCATCAGAGCGCGTTTTCAGACCTCACCAACCGGATGCTCAAGGCAGTTGGACATAGTGGTGTATTAGAGGTAAAAAATGATATAAATACTGTTCGGTTTCCCGCACAAACCGATCGTTTCGTGTCTTAGGACATCAATGTGTCGTCACGAGCCGCAGGGTTTAATTTGGATTTGTCTGTGCATGTTTTTTTGACTCTTATAGATGGAGTTCCCATTGACATGCATTATACGACTGACAGACCGCAACGGTTGGAGTTAAAAAAATCATCATGTGTGTTCTACTGAAGAAACAAAGTCACCTACATCTTGGATGCCCTGGGGGTAAGCAGATAAACATCAAATTTTCATTTTTGGGTGAACTATCCCTTTAAATGTATTAAAGTAATGGAATATAATTACAGTATTATTTGTTATTAAACTACAGCCGTTTTAGTGCATTTGTATTTATACTAAATGTGTTTAGGCTGCTGTTTTTCAGAACAAATACCATACAATCGATATAGTTTTACTATGGTAATGAGGTGCCATGCGTGGTTTTACCTGTAGTTATCATGATCTACAAGTGTATGATATTATGGAAGACCAATATTAATAAGAATTTTATTAATATTTCAATTTTATCCTATAAAAATTAGGTTGTTAAAATGTTTGCATATGTTACTGTTTTTGTCTTGAGCCCTGCGATATATTGTGAAGCCCTATTTTTCTTTAATGAAGGATATAGAAGATATTAAAACTATAATAGAAAAAGGGAAGATGCCGAATATAGAGTGAGAATGTCTGACCTCTGGTTCTGATTGATGAGCTCGCTGATCTTGCGGTTCTGCTCCTCTATGCGTGAGCTTTTCTCAAACACCTCTTTCTTCAGACACTCATTCTCCTGAATAAATGATAGGAGGGTTTATTGAGTACTGAGAACTGTGAACGAAGGTTCGTCTGACCGATCACTGCAAATTACCTGTATGATTCTCTGAATGTTGTGCATGATCATGGCTGTTTCCATGGACATGTTCGATAAGCCCAACGAAACGCTGCCTTGCTTTTGTAGGTCATCAATCTGAAAAAGTAGAGCGATTTCTCAAAAGGTTGTTCAAGTGTAAAATGTAGGTATATCTACTAATTATGTACCAACCTTTGAGGACAAGTGGTCCAGTTTGTCTCCCACTTTCCCAACAGCCATTCGGATTTCAGTGTTGTGTTGTCGAGCCTCTGTCATCAAGAAGGATGTGACATCACTGGATCCTTAAAGAGACAGGCATCATTTACAATCCCAACCTTAACTATAACAATGTATTGACTTATGCAGCTGATAAACTACTAACAAATGCAATGTTTTTGTCCAAGTGGTGAGATGTTGTAGGTTGTACAGGTTTTGTAGGGATCTTTACCTTGGTAAGGCACAGTCTGTGTGGGGTACATCTGGCTTACAGGCTGCAAAGAGGAAGTCACAGTCAACGGATGTTTAACACTTGGTGTTAAAGGTTTGTTTAAATCCTTAACTAAAAGTATGAGCAATAATAATAGTGATGCTGGCCAACATCAACATTTGTTATCAATCTTGTTATTTAAATTATAAAAACATCAGTCCTTCCAGGATTTCGCGATTCTATCACAGAATTAAACGCAAAATCAAGCAGCTTGCATTTTTATCTTATTTCTGCAATTTTTCAGCAAAAAAATGTTAACCTGAGAGGCTGAAAAGCAATATTAGCTAATAAAAATACATAATTCAGAGTCAAAACAAGTGAATCAATACATGTTCAACTGTCCTGCTGCTGTATTGCAGTGAATTCCACTGTAAAGTGAGCAGGGATGGACCGACCATATGGAGCAACGGGTCACACGGTTATATACAAGTGTTTTCAACTAAAAAAAATTAGGCCCATTCAAGCAATGAAAATCTCTCTAAATCATTCATTCACAACCTTCACTTGTCTATTGATTCATTTTTATCCAATAAAAAGACATGCACAAAAACTATGATGGAAACACATTTAACAAATAAATCCCTTGATGCGCAACCAAAACACACTCAACACAGGCTGTGATTGGATAACTGGACTAACCAGCGGACCAATCACATCACAGGATCTCAAGTGTTGGTTTGATCATTCTGAAACGCCTGAGCCAAAGTCTGTCATCAGATTGATTTGGTTTAATTCCCTCTCATGATTGTGTTCCCAAACACCAGCATCCGAACGCAAGAGAACATGACAGCGTTTATTGCATTTCGTCTGCCGCTCTGAAACGCAACTCATTAATGATGGAGGAAAAAACTTCCCAGATCGCAGCAACTTCCATTTTAATTACAGATATTTTGCGCCAATTTCCCAAGAAGTGACGATTTAGTTTTTTTGAAAACATGGGATGGAAACGCTGCTTTATTCACAAATGTGTTACACGATATTCCAATTTTGTGCACAAGTTAAATTCACAACTTTGGATGGAAACATAGCTACTGATTATACTATATATTGTTAAAAAAAATGCAAAAACAGTATTACAACAATAGACAATGATATAACTGTTAAATTGTAAAAACATGAAATAATAATTTAAAACAGTCCTTTACGTTTTTTTTTTTACGTATGGAAAACGACTAAAAATGTTGTGTTCTGCTGTCAGGCCAGTAGATGGCGATGTCACTTTGTAAAGAAACACTACGTGCCTACAGACTAAACACGTAACACGTAAAACATGATGTCAGCGTTTTCACAAATTCATGTTTTTGTAGTTTACAAGGAGACGACAACAGTATCGTTTTCAAAACCTTTGAAACACGCTTTCAAACGTTCGCGTTTTCAGGCCCCCAAAACGCCGTTGTCATGTAAATAAATGGCCAAAATGCATAAAAAGTTTGAAAGCGGTGTCTATAAACGGCCCCTTAGTGACTATTGCGTTTGACACAATTCTGCATTTTCATTAAAGCAGAATTATGAGTATTTATTTACTCTTACTGCCACTAACACTAATGTACATCATGATTACTGGTGGGTTTTCAATGCAAAACAACAAAAAAAGTGCAGCAAACGTCACTGCAATATTTGGGAAAATCTGCAGCAAATTCAGTCATTTTAGGCCACGTAAAGTCCTGGTGAAATCCTGGTGGGACTGACTGATGAAGTTACACAGTAATAGGGAATTACCAACCTGAAAGGCATGTACGACTCCTGGCATCATGGGCTGTGGATTGGCCGTTGCCAAAGAAACAGGTAAAAGGGCCGTACCTGGAACAGAACGAGCACATACCACAGTGTAACAGCAAATAACTGAGGATTTGTGTGTTGTTTATGTGGTTTCCTGCTACATTTCAGCTAAACATTTAAACTACTGGCCTTCATGAGAATATGATTTGATACATGCGTGTTACCCTGCACTGAAGGCGGAGGGGCGGAGGTCATGTGTACAGGCTGTGGCGACGGTGCACTGCTGCGTTCCTTGAGTCTGGACACACTCGGGTCCTGAAGCAATAACAGGATCATCTGTAAACCTTCACAGGCACTCATGCACTCTCTCACATTTATACTTTATGTCTTTATTAAAGGTAAAACACAGATTACAGTGTCAGATGTTTCTCGTTTGTGTCTGATAGGAGACAGTGTAAGATCATTGTAAAGAAACAGTCAGTCTTGCCTCGAGTTCGGAGTCGCTGGAGTCTGGCTGTGAGGGAGATGAGGCTGGGCCGGCGATGAAGGGCAGCATCGGCTGACCCATTCTGGCCATGCGTGAGATCAGTTTAGCTTTAGTGGCATCAGGATTCTGGAGACAGTGCAAAACATGTCAGAAAACACACAAAATACATTTATTATAGATGGTATATTATCAAGGATGCATTGATATTAAAATTCTAGTCTATAATTATTTTCATGCTATGACTGATTACTAGCAAAGTGCTTATAAAGTCTATACTACTTTGTTACAAAAAAATAATAATAATACAAGTGAATTTCAGCATCAAAACAATATAACTGACAACTATAAAGATTACATTTAACAGTGTTATTAAATTATAAGTGATATTACATATTAACTTGCACTACAATTCCAAAGTTTGGGGTTTGGGATTTTTTAATGTTTTTGAGTCTCTTCTGCTCACCAAGGCAGCATTTATTTGATCAAAAATACAGTAAAAACTGTAATATTGTGAAATATTATTACAATTTAAAAACAGCTGTTTTATATATAAATATATTTTAAAATATAATTTATTCCTGTGATCAAAGCTGAATTTTCAGCATCATTACTCCAGTCTTCAGTGTCACATGATCCTTCAGAAATCATTCTAATATGATGATTTGATACTCAAGAAACATTTAAGATTATTGTCAATGCTGCTTCGTATTTTGTGGAAACTGATATTTTTTTTTGTCTTTCAGTCTTTGAAAGTTGATGAAAGTTCAAATGAACAGCATTTATTTGAAACAGGAATCATTTGTAACATTATAAAAGTCTTTACTGTCACTTTTGATCAATTAAATGCATCCTTGCTGAATAAAAGTATTAATTTCTTTAAAAAACAACAACTTTTGAACAGCAGTGTCTAATCATAGACAACAAAAAATGTAAAAATAGGAGAAATGAGCCTGAACAATTAAAAATACAGTATATATCCAATATTGACTGATATTGATCTGATAACTAAAAAAAGAAAAATAAATAAAATCTCTAATGTCAGCCAATAACCAGTATGGTACAGATATATTGTGCATATCTATTTATTATAACTATATGTTATTTATTTTTGGCCTTTTGCCATTTTTACTGAAAGGGGGAAAGAATCTGGAAATGTTGCACGCTAGGTTAGAACTTGCAATGCCCATATGAACACTTCAAGCTCAATGTGTCTTGTGCACTAACCCCCGGCTCTAGTTATGCTTACTTCAATAAGAGTCTGCATTACAAAAAAAAAAAAAAAAATCTAAAAACAAATACGTGATACACCTGAAAAGAACCAAAACTTACACTGAGCTGTTCACTGAGGGAGTTCGATTTTGCTCGAAGAGGTGGTTCACTGTAAACAAAGACAAAAAATCAAATACTATTCATTTAAAATATAATCTAAAGTCAGGCTCCAGCAAGAGGCCAGTCGGGCTCACCTGGGTTTGCTGGGTTGTGGGGCAGAGCTGAGGGGCTGGTTCAGCTCAGAGGGACCCAGACTCTCAACGCTGGGAGCCGGAGACGGAGCCGCCGAATCACTCGAACTTCCATCCTTTGCAAACTTAACCTGCACATGCATCAAGAGAGAACACATATGAAGAGAGCAGGGCTGTATCTCAATTTGCATATTTCTACAATGCTACAAAGTATGGGGCCGAGGATGGAAAAGGCCATACATTTGAGTACATATTAAAGGGGTCCTATTATACTTTTTACATGTTCATCTTTCTTTAGCGTGTTATATTGCTGTTTCTCTCTATACGTCACTGTTTCTGAAATAATGTGTGTTTTGAAAGCATGAAAACCTGCTCTAGTAGAGCCCAAAAACAATCAAAGACTTTGAAAAAGGGCATAATAGGTCCCCTTTAAGACACCAGAACATATAACATCACAAAAACCTGACAGAACTTTGTCAATCATGAGAAAGTAAATGTGAGAATGACGTACCCGACGGATCTCCGCTTCAAAGACTAGTGTGCTGTCCGGAGGCACGCGGTTGGGAACGCCCTGCGATCCGTACGCGAGACTGGGCGGAATCACCATGAGGCGCCTTCCACCTTTACGCATGTTCAACATCCCCTCCTCCCAGCCCTGAGAGACGGAGAGAAATCGCTTTAGTCTGCCAAATGAGTGATAATGACACATAAAAGTCAACTTTCCCCTCACCTTAATGACCTTCCCAGCCCCGAGCTTCAGTCTCAGCAGCTTGTCTTTATTCAGATTGGAGTCAAACATCTGGAGGAGAAGAAAATAAACAAAAAGAATTTGGATAAAGCTGGGTAGCAAGAAATAAAGCAAATTATCTACGGATAAAGTCTTATTTATTTTTTAATGAAATTAGTATTTTTATTCAGCAAGGACACATTAAATTGATCAAAAATGATGGTTAAGATATTTGCTTTGATCACAGGAATAAATTACATTTTACACTATATACAAATAGAATAGTTGTTTTAAATATTGTAATAATATTTCATAATTTTACTGTATTTTCAAATAATTATCAAACATATAAAGCCTTGGTGAGCATACAAGAAAAAAAAAAAAGACAAAATGATCCGGTACCGTACATAACAAACGGTAGTGTTGCTTTATAATTCTCATAAAAACCACGTTTACATTCACGAGAATATTCTGACTATGTATGCATCATGTAAATACATTAACTTGCTTCGCATGTAGTATGTTTTAGATCATAATGGCAGCTTACTAACTTACCTAAGCCACTTTTGACTTGCACTGTCCATTTTGGGCCGTGTGCACGTAAATGTGGTAATTGATAAACATCTTTACCTGTCCGATGGTGTGGTTTTGCAGCAGCCAACCAGTGTACGCCACCTCTAAAGAGTCTCCATTCTCCACACCCTGACCCTCACCAAGAAGAAGATCCTGGGTCAGGACAGAGTCTACCGGACCGCCGCAGTTCACTTTGGCAAGACAAACCTGAAACAATGACATTGCTACGTAAGAATCTCCTCACACAATACCAGGTGATGAAGACCCCATAAAATACAAACCTCTTTAGAAAAGTCTGTAGCTGCTTTCTCAGATTCAAACATCAGTGACCAATTCTGTCTCTGGTCATCATAAAACGTGCAGTAGTTACTGGGCTGGACCTGAATGTGAGAGAGACTATTACAAACAACATACAGAAAACAAACATGTTGCCTGTATTTAATTGTGTGAATAAGAGCTCACAGTGAGGATGAAGCCTCTGTGGATCCTGGCGGCCGTCACCTGCTTCTGTTGACTGACATACAGCAGGATCTTGTACTGAAGAAGAGTTCAGACAAGTGTGTTTGTGTTATAAACATCACTATTTAAAATTCAGTCAAAAAAAATGTGATCATTCTAACCTCTTTAGTGGTATGATTTCCAAGGACCGCAGCTCCCAGCTTGCCTTGTTTTGCATACTGTCCGTTAATGCTGCACAGAGAAAACAGTGATCACTGCATTAATCTGCAAACTAACCACAGACAATCAACGCTCAAGATAAATCTTTATATGTAAATTCTAACATGTACTTTGCTTTGGAAATAAAAGGGCAATATAATAAGCATGCCAACCAAGTGCCCCACTACCATGACACTGACAGCAAACAGACTAAATAACCGATACACAATATTCATTTCCAACTTACTATCTGTAGGCATGTACTGCAGTAGCACAGAGAACAGCAGGAGGATTCTGAGCAGAGGCTGGCTTTTGGGTTGGGGGTCCTGTAAAAACATTGTCAGAAAAATTTACATTAAAGGAGTAGTATCATACTTTTTATAGTTTTTTTCCATAATGTCCACTTATGGGAAAATTCACAAAACAATTTTGCCACTTTTGCACAGCACAAACATCTGTGTCTTATTCACTAACCACTCAAAATCCAGTTTAACGGGCACAGTACTGAAATTGTGTTGCGTCTTTAATATTTAAGTCATTCACATTCAAACACGGCTCCTAATTAGGCTCATTATAAATTGCGCTTTATTCACAAAAATGCCCAGTGCAATCACGCTATTATCGCCAAATGAAACCTGCCATTAAATGAACGTAATCTAAGCTAAAAATAGTTTGCAGTTCAATGTTAGTGAATTAAGAATATCAGTGTTTCGTTCTTAATGAACAAGAACACATATCATTGTTTCATTATTAGCGAATCTAAAATGTTAAAATATTAAGATTTTATTTTAGAGTGCAACAGTCACGTTCTGGAAGTAAAATTCTCATTCATTGTATCTATTAGGAAATGTATTTTTGACAATATAACGCTATAAACTGTTAAAGACAGACATACTGTGAGCTCCAAGGTTGGAATATGATTTTGTTGAAGCCATCAGCCTGCATGATTTCAATGTAATCTTTAAATAATCATGTGTAATAGCGGAATTCCTGGTGAAAAACTACATTACCCATGATTCTGCAAAGAAATCTCCACCAATCAGAGAACTGCGACAATGAAATTGCGCCAAAAAAAAAAAATGTTGGCAGCACACTCCCATGAAGCACTGCGAATGAGTCTAAATACTACTTAAATATTGGTATATACAGTGCATCCAGAAAGTATTTACAGCGCTTCACTTTTTCCACATTTTGTTATGTGACAGCCTTATTCCAAAAGGGATTAAATTCATTATTTTCCTCAAAATTCTACAAACAATACCCCATAATGACATCGTGAAATAAGCTTGTTTGAAATCTTTGCAAATTTATTAAAAAAAAAAAAAAAATCACATGTACACAAGTATTCACAGCCTTTGCCATGACTCTCAAAATTGAGCTCTGGCACATCCTGTTTTCACTGATCATCCTTGAGATGTTTCTACAACTTGACTGGAGTCCACATGTGGTAAATTCAGTTGATTGGACATGATTTGGAAAGGCACACACCTGTCTATAAAAGGTCCCACAGTTAACAGTGCATGTCAGAGCACAAACCAAGCCATGAAGTCCAAGGAATTGTCTGTAGACCTCCGAGATTGTATCAAGGCACAGATCTGGGGAAGGGTACAGAAACATTTCTGCAGCATTGAAGGTCCCAATGAGCACAGTGGCCTCCATCATCTGTAAATGGAAGAAGTTTGGAACCACCAGGACTCTTCCTAGAGCGGGTCGCCCGGCCAAACTGAGCGATCGGGGGAGAAGGGCCTTAGTCAGGGAGGTGACCAAGAACCTGATGGTCACTCTGACAGAGCTCCAGCGTTTCTCTGTGGAGAGAGCAGAACCTTCCAGAAGAACAACCAGAACAATCTCTGCAGCGCTCCACCAATCAGGCCTGTATGGTAGAGTGGCCAGACAGAAGCCACTCCTCAGTAAAAGGCACATGAAAGCCCGCCTGGAGGACTCTCAGACCATGAGAAACAAAATTCTCTGGTCTGATGAAACAAAGATTGAACACTTTGGCCTGAATAGCAAGCGTCATGTCTGGAGGAAACCAGGCACCGCTCATCACCTGGCCAATACCATCTCTACACTGAAGCATGGTGGTAGCAGCATCATGCGACAGGAACTGGGAGACCAGTCAGGACTGAGGGAAAGATGAATGCAGCAATGTACAGAGACATCCTTGATGAAAACCTGCTCCAGAGCGCTCTGGACCTCAGACTGGGGCGAAGGGTCATCTTCCAACAGGACAACGACCCTAAGCACACAGCCAAGATAACAAAGAAGTGGCTACGGGACAACTCTGTGAATGTCCTTGAGTGGCCCAGCCAGAGCCCAGACTTGAACTCAATTGAACATCTCTGGAGAGATCTGAAAATGGCTGTGAACCGACACTCCCCATCCAACCTGATGGAGCTTGAGAGGTCCTGCAAAGAAGAATGGGAGAAACTTCCCCAAAATAGGTGTGCCAAGCTTGTAGCATCATACTCAAAAAGACTTGAGGCTGTAATTGGTGCTTCAACAAAGTATCGAGCAAAGGCTGTGAATACTTGTGTACATGTGATTTATTTATTTTTTTTTTTTTTTGCGTTTTTTATTTTTAATAAATTTGCAAAGATTTCAAACAAACTTCTTTCATGTTGTCATTATGGGGTATTGTTTGTAGAGTTTTGAGGAAAATAATGAATTTAATCCCTTTTGGAATAAGGCTGTCACATAACAAAATGTGGAAAAAGTGAAGCGCTGTGAATACTTTCCGGATGCACTGTATATGCGTATTTTGCAATAATTGTAAAATATATTGTTTCTATATATATATATATAAATCAAAATCTTTCAATCATATTTCAATCTATATTCCTCCATCTTTAATTCGATTGTCATTCGCAATGCTTCATGGGATTGTAGTTCTTTCCCCTTATTAAAGCCGTCAAGTTCACAGTCTTTCTGTCTGATTTTCAAATACCATTTTGCTTCTAATAAAACTCTGTAATGTTGATAATGATTCACCTCACAGCTTGTTTCATGGCTTATAACTCTTAAACAAAAGGAGTACTTCAGCGCTGGCAAAATGGGCTTTCAGTAAAACTGGGCTGCCTATACAGCAGAAAGGCAGAAAAAAATTGAAATCAGTGCTATCTGACTAGAGAAAACGACTGTTGTCTTCCTTTTTGCCAAATAGGTAGGAAAACTTCAACAGCCATAATGCACTGAGCATGTTGCCATCCAAGACCACTCCCATCGTGCTATGAATACGCTTACCAGAGTCAAATACCGCCTTGCTTTAGTAGGAAATACTTCTTAGCAAACTTTTAGTCATAATGGTGTCGACTTGTATTGTTCCTGGGTGCAAGAATTCAAAGTTTTTCGGTTTCCGGTGAAGGATCCAGCGCATTGTAGGCAGCGGCTAAAGGCTGCAAAGAATCGTAAATATGGAGAGAACGCCGTGATGGAAAATCTGAAACACCTCTGTGTTTGTAGTCTTCATTTAAAACTGGATGACCATGATGACCAGTGTTTTAGGCCAAATGGAGGGGAAAAACTGAAATAAACTGCTGTTCTGTCAGTTACGTCTGAACGCAGACATAGTATGATACAATTTTCAGTGATAAACCTACCCTTACAATAACTTTAACTGTTCTGTTAATAACCCTCTGTTGATCTGACTCTCCGTGGGCGGGGATACAAAAATGCCCAAGTATAATCTGTAGTTTTCACGAAAGCCCTGAAGCTGTCAAAAGTCCGCTGAATGTCACATTTTGCATCATCTGGCGGACTTTTGCTGGTAAACAGGAATTTCTCAGTCCAGGTAACATGGAGAAAGAAAATTGCTCATTTACATATACTACCGACATTGTAACAATACAAAGTGTGTTGAAAAAAGCCGAAACACACTTTACACTTTAAACAAAGACTTTTTTAAAATCCTTATGAGAAAAATACTTCCAGAACAAAGGCAATTAAAACAGTGGGCAGGCACCGATGCACTCTATAAGACATCCTGACATGTAAACAGGGATGGCTATGTTTTGATGCATTCACCTGTCTGAAATCTGAAAGTTGCAGTACTTTTAGTTTTAAAACCTTTTACTAGGACAAGGGTGGAAATCTTAAGTTCTGACAGTTGTAGGTCATTTTCATGGTTCTTTATCAAGTTATTTTACCTCCCCCCAAAAAAGGAAGTAAAAAGAAAAAAAAAAAGAGGAACATTTGATTCCTCATGATTTGAGCATGTTAAAGTGGTGGTGGTGTCCACTCGCAGAGGTTCCTCTAGTCTTACCTGAGTTGGCAGCGCTCTTGCGGGGCTGTTTGGGTGCTGTGTACTGAAAAGACTCATTCCCCTTGCTTGCTGCTTGATCCAGTCCAAAAAGAGAGGCTAACTTTGCTCTGAAATCACAAAAAAAGCAGCAAGTTAATCCACTATTACACTTCTCCACTTGTGCGAGATCACATGAGTCTCTGAACGATGCTCAGTTCTCAAATTAAAGCTGACCTAATTTTGACTTTGAATGAGTTTTTGATTAAACTTTAAACAGAAAAACATCAATGAACACCTGCAATGACATAAATGAAACCAGAAAAAAGTACAACCTCTGTAATATCATCAGAAAGCTACATACGGTAATAAACACATACGCCACTGACCCACGGATCTCTCTCCACTTGTATTCATTGTCCTGCTGTCCTGCCATGCTCAGCTAGGCCATTTTGACCTGTTGCCTCAGGTCAGCAAAGCTAAAAGCTATGGAATGATAACGAGCAAATTTCTCCACATGTGCATGTGAGCTTCTTGCCACTTTTCCAACTCTGTGTAATATCAGATCTCTTTAGCAGTGTCAACAAACACACAGGAGCTCCTCGTGACTGTGGGCGCCCCGTTCCCAGACTGTGGCCCTGCTCTGATCCGGGACGTCTAACTACCAGCATGTGAGAGGCATTAACACGCTGACTCTCCACAATCCTTCCTAACAGCTTTGTATTCCCGTTAACACACATGCACGCTAGGGCCGGGCGGTATGACGATATATCATACCGAATGTCTGCTGTTAGACATTTTGCTACATCACGGTATGTAAATATATACACAGTGCTGGGTAGATTACTTACAAATTGTAGTCCAAAATTGTAGTTAGTAACGTAATCCATTACATTACACATTTTAGGTAATATAATCGGACTACTTTTTGATTACTTTCGACCTAACTCGTTTATCACATTGAATTGAATAGGATAATCTTATACCATATTGATATAAAAAAACAAAGAATAAGTAAATATATTCCAATCTTTGTTATCAACAATATGAAGTGCATTAAATATTACATTAAAGGGGTTGTTGATTATGATTTCACTTTTTTAACTTTAGTTAGTGTGTAATGTTGCTGTTAGAGCATAAACAACATCTGCAAAGTTACGACGCTCAAAGTTCAATGCAAAGGGAGATATTTTCTTTTACAGAAATCGCTTTTTAAGGACTACAACAAATGGCTGGTAGGGACTACAACGAGCTTCTTCCTGGGTTGGTGACATCACTAACCCTAAAATTTACATAAACCCCGCCCCCGAGAACACGCAACAAAGGGGGTGAGGCCATGTTGGGCTGCTTTAGAGAAGAGGAAGAGTTGTTGTAGTAGAGTGTTGTTGACATGCCGTCATTTTACGCCGGACTGCTTCACAAACAAGGGTCAATTCAACACTGGATTTGCACAAAAGATTAACATGACGGCACATGCTAGTCGATGAGTTGAATCAACTCCACAGCAACTACATAAATTTATCCACTAACCATTCAGAAACGTCCAGTTTCATTCTAAAAGTTGTAACTTCTTCCTGAGTCTCTCCATCAGTGTCCGACTCCGGTTTGAACAATGTAAGGCTGAACACCGTTACTGACAATCCTCATTTTGGCTGCGTGAGATTCTCCAGCTTTGTTGTTGTTGAGCAACCGAAGCGCGAGCTGTTAAAGCTCCGCCCTCTTCTGGAAAGGGGGCCGGGAGCAGCAGCTCATTTGCATTTAAAGGGACACACACAAAAACGGCGTGTTTTTGCTCACACCCAAATAGGGGCAAATTTGACAAGCTATAATAAATGATCTGTGGGGTATTTTGAGCTGAAACTTCACAGACACATTCTGAGGACACCAGAGACTTATATTACATCTTGTAAAAGGGGCATTATAGGTCCCCTTTAATAAGAATAAATTTAATTCATACAGTACTTTATTTTTATAATTCAATTTCTGTACTATTTCTAACTACATGTTAAATAAACATATTGTTCCAAAAAACTTAATTTGTCTAATTTATATGGTTGTTATAATGCATTTGTCCTATTGTTTGTAATTTGCTCCTTTATTTTTATTTTAATAACAAAAATAGCTATATCACGATATCTATCATTGATATATATTGTTATCGTGAAATAAAATTTCTCATATTGGAAAATAAGATTTTGTACCCCAACGTGGACTGAATTTATGAATATAACACAAGAGGGAATAAAAGCAGTGGCCCAAAAATTTATTGAAACAGGATTCAAACTGAAAGGGGGTCACAAAAGAGTGCTGCGGGGAAATGTATATATATATATATATTAAAAAAAAAAGTATAATTAAATAAATAATTAAAAAAGACTAAAATAAATAAGTAAAAATATAAACTATACAAACATATTAAATAATTGATTAAATAAATAATACATTGAACAATTAAGTACTATAATGAGTAGGAAAAAAATGTAATAATGTAACTTGACATTCACAGTATAATCTGGGTCTTTATACAAGACATTATATAGGTGCCTTTAAATTTTAAGATAACATGAGAATCATTATATTTAGGGGGTCACGACATCTAAAGCCTTGAAAACCCTGCTTTAAGCAACACTAAAAAATGTCTTAATGTCTAGCATTACATAAACCGAAGTTAGTTCAGAGAAAACTAGCAAGATTTGTTTGCAGATGCCACTTGTTTTGATATTTTGTTGTACAATGCAATCACACTGAAACATTAATAAGTTTTTAGTGTTGTGATGTTTTTGGGGCCACTAGCGGTCCTGTTTAGAGGGCAGTGAGATTTGGGAGTTGTTAGTTTAGAATATAAGCTGTATTACTTCATTGGTTGAACTGATTTTAGTGAAACTGATGAAGGAAACACCCAACAAAGAGTTACCTTCAGCATGACTGCTAAAAGATCAAACATCATGTGATCAAGGAAGTCATACCAGAACAACAAGTGATGAATGTTGAAAAAAAATTCGTTGTTTTTAACACAACAAACGGTTCACTTGTCTGTTAATGTACTTTTGTCGCCACAAAAGTTTCTCCAAGTTGATCTGTCTGCCATAGGAAAGCTGCAATATATCTGCTATATTAACAGCCAATGAGTGACACTTCACTTTCGGTGTATCTTGCACCATAACTGCACTAGAGTTGTTTCCGTGCTGTACATCGAACTAAACTTTATTTATATAAGTAAGGTGAAGGTGAATGACATTTTCCTGATGAATTTAGCCTGCATGATTGTGTCTTTGTCCGTCAGGAACTCACCCTCCAGTGGGAGACAGAAAGTCTCCGTCCTCGTCGTCTGTTGCAAACATTCCTCTGACTGATCTTCACACACTTATATTACAGATATGAAGTGATGATCGCCCGCATGCGGCGAGTAAATATTAACATATAATAATTCTTTCCAAGTCGCTTCCTGGTTCTGCTGGTGTCAGCTGACCCGCCACATGATCACACGCGCTCTACGTCACTTAGCACTTCCATGCTTCCACTCACTCAAACTAGCGCGAGAAAATAAGATATCTAATAAATAAAATAATATATAATATTATAATTTATAATAATATATAATATGTTTATAATTTATGATTATATGATATTTATGTCATTTTTATAATGGTACTTTAATTATCCTTTATGTTATTATATTTTTGTATTATTATTTATATTTTCATTAGAAAATGTACCATGTTTTACTATAGTATCAAGTGTTGTAAAACTATGTAAAACTCGATTTGCGGAAATTTGCTTACGTCATAATCTTTAAGCATGATAAACGAATATACTTTATTTGTATTACAGCTTTGTTTTATAGTTTTGCATTAAGTTCGTTTTTCATATCAAATACCATAGTAGATTTAAATAATTAAAATAATTAAATGAAATAAACATTATCTACCATCCGATTTGCATTAGCGCGTGGAAAGTGAAAGTAGCCCAGTGAACTGCTGCTGCTGCTAAGCAACCAAACTTTACACAAGCTAACGACTGTAGTATGTACTGTGATATTAGTTTTTAACAAATGAGGTAAGTGTTTAAAAGAGTATCTTATGTTTGTGTAGTGCGATTAAACTGCTTTGAATTGGAACAAATAACTGCACTGCGTTTTAGTACGAATTCAATTCGATTCAGCTTTTCGCTTCACGAATCCTTTTAAATAGAAAACAAATGAATAACACAATAATAGAGAGCTGAGAGATTGTCGTTTTGTTTAATAATCGTCACACTGTCATTTTATTCAGTAATTGAATTAATAAAAGCATGTGGGGTCATTGTGAACGTATCTTAGGCCTACTAATAATATTTTATTGGCTAGAAATATTTAATATAGGCTAAATAAGATGTCTTTTCACTCACAAATCTGATCAGGTTCAATGTACTTCTTTGAAAACTCATATAGAAATATTTAATATTACATAATATATAAATATAATATATATTAAATATAATATTATAAAAATGTAATATTTATAGACTAAAACTCTTCTAGAAATATTTAATATTATAGAATATTTTATAAAATATATTATTCATAGGCCTTTAAGACGTCTTTTCACTTAAAAATCTGATCAGGTTCGATTTATTTGAATATAAATATTCAATAAATATTTATATAATATTACATAAAATATAATATTTCACATTTATAGACTAAAACTCATCTAGAAATATATAATATTCTAGAATATAATATATAATATAAAATATAATATTCATAGGCTAAAAAAGACATCTTTTCACTCACAAATCTGATCAGGCTCGATGTACTTTGAAAACTCATATAGAAATATTTAATATTATATAAAATGTAATTTGTCATATTCATAGACTAAAACTCATCTAGAAATATTTAATATTATATAATATTTTATAAAATATATTATTCATAGGCCTTTAAGACGTCTTTTCACTTACAAATCTGATCAGGTTCGATTTACTCATAGAAATATTCAAATAAATATTTATATAATATTATATAAAATATAATATTTCATATTTATAGACTAAAACTCATCTAGAAATATATAATATTCTAGAATATAATATAAAATATAATATTCATAGGCTAAAAAAGACATCTTTTCACTCACAAATCTGATCAGGTTTGATGTACTTTGAAAACTCATATAGAAATATTTAATATTATATAAAATGTAATTTGTCATATTCATAGACTAAAACTCATCTAGAAATATTTAATATTATATAATATTTTATAAAATATATTATTCATAGGCCTTTAAGACGTCTTTTCACTTACAAATCTGATCAGGTTCGATTTAGTTGAATAGAAATATTCAAATAAATATTTATATAATATTATATAAAATATAATATTTCATATTTATAGACTAAAACTCATCTAGAAATATATAATATTCTAGAATATAATATAAAATATAATATTCATAGGCTAAAAAAGACATCTTTTCACTCACAAATCTGATCAGGCTCGATGTACTTTGAAAACTCATATAGAAATATTTAATATTATATAAAATGTAATTTGTCATATTCATAGACTAAAACTCATCTAGAAATATTTAATATTATATAATATTTTATAAAATATATTATTCATAGGCCTTTAAGACGTCTTTTCACTTACAAATCTGATCAGGTTCGATTTAGTTGAATAGAAATATTCAAATAAATATTTATATAATATTATATAAAATATAATATTTCATATTTATAGACTAAAACTCATCTAGAAATATATAATATTCTAGAATATAATATAAAATATAATATTCATAGGCTAAAAAAGACATCTTTTCACTCACAAATCTGATCAGGTTTGATGTACTTTGAAAACTCATATAGAAATATTTAATATTATATAAAATGTAATTTGTCATATTCATAGACTAAAACTCATCTAGAAATATTTAATATTATATAATATTTTATAAAATATATTATTCATAGGCCTTTAAGACGTCTTTTCACTTACAAATCTGATCAGGTTCGATTTACTCATAGAAATATTCAAATAAATATTTATATAATATTATATAAAATATAATATTTCATATTTATAGACTAAAACTCATCTAGAAATATATAATATTCTAGAATATAATATAAAATATAATATTCATAGGCTAAAAAAGACATCTTTTCACTCACAAATCTGATCAGGTTTGATGTACTTTGAAAACTCATATAGAAATATTTAATATTATATAAAATGTAATTTGTCATATTCATAGACTAAAACTCATCTAGAAATATTTAATATTATATAATATTTTATAAAATATATTATTCATAGGCCTTTAAGACGTCTTTTCACTTACAAATCTGATCAGGTTCGATTTAGTTGAATAGAAATATTCAAATAAATATTTATATAATATTATATAAAATATAATATTTCATATTTATAGACTAAAACTCATCTAGAAATATATAATATTCTAGAATATAATATAAAATATAATATTCATAGGCTAAAAAAGACATCTTTTCACTCACAAATCTGATCAGGCTCGATGTACTTTGAAAACTAATATAGAAATATTTAATATTATATAAAATGTAATATGTCATATTCATAGACTAAAACTCATCTAGAAATATTTAATATTATATAATATATAATATTCATAGGCTAAAAAGGACATTTTCACTCACAAATCTGATCAGGCTCCATGTACATCACTGTGCAAAAGTCTTAGGCCACCATTAGATGTTGTTTTAGTAATAATATAATGACCATATATAATTATTTCTCAGTCTCTTTATTACCAGAAAATACAGGAAATTTGTATGCAGTATTAAAAAACAGAAATAAAGAAGAAAAAATCAGAAAAAAATAGCTTCTATATGGTAAAGTGGCAAGTATTTATTGACCTCCCCGTACAGGAATCGGCTCTCTTAAACTTAAATAGGATGTAAAAGGACTGGAAGGCCAAGAAGATTTTCAAAATTTGATGAGAAGTTTCTCCGATTTTCTTCTTTGAGAAACTGGAAGTAGTCCAGGAGGTCACACGAAATACTGATTTTTGCTTAAAGAAGCAAAATTCTGAATTTGTTTACATTTTGTGTATATATTTTCTTACTTTTCTGTTTGTATCTTAATAAAGAGACCGAAAAATAAATATGGATGGTCATTAAAACATTGGCCTAAGACTTTTGCACAGTACTGTACTAATTTGAAAGCTCATCTGTTTTCTCTCATCTTCCAGTGATCTGGATGGAGCTCACTGTTTTAGGGTGCTGTGTTCGCACCCGTGCTGCTGGGACACTGAGCACAGAGGAATCACACGCCTCACTCCAGCACGCGTGAAGAGATGCTCTCTCAAAGAACGTGCGTTTGCCTTGCGTTTCTGATAACTTCTGTGCATCTTCTGCTGGATACTGCATAATGTCCTTGTGTCACGTACATCCAAGCTCCTGTTCATTATAATTTAGCCTGTATAATGTCATGATGTTATTCTGCTTTCTTGTAATACCAACAGAGCTCTTTCCATCTCTGAGTATTGTCAATGTCTCTGAATGGGCTGGACGGAGGAGACCGATTAAAGAAAACGCTGACGCAGAGGCATCTTTGAATGATCTCACCAGACAGACAAAAGACACTGGAAAGATTAAGAGGTGAGTCTAATACATCATGGCATTAGTGAAGTCATCAAAACTATTATTACTCCATCTCTGGTTATTTTCTGGCAGGGCAGATCTTTCCTTCCCAGAATCCACGTTGCCTATTTCCAGCACGCCCACCGATACACAAAACAAAATAAAGGTATGTGGAGATGACACTTGACTTCCAAAATATACATTTCCAGATCTGTGCTGTTTTTGATGAGTATTAAATTATGACTTGTTTTTGCAGTTAAATACAGTTCACATCAGTCCTTTCATGGGCTGCTCTGAGTTGCCGCAGTGTCCAGTGGTCACATGGATTCCCAACCCGCACCACAAGCCTCAGTGGCTCCACCAAAACAAGTAGGCCTGACCTCACAATAATTATATCAATAATTGCTTCCCATTGCATCACTCTGAGAGGAAAAGGTTCTATATGGAATCTTAAGGGTTCTGTCAGGCGCTTCGTATATAGAACCTTCTAGGATCCATTTATGGATTTAGTTTTATATTATTAATTTTGTTTTAATTCATTTTAATTACATTTTATGAATTAAACAGCTCGAAAGTTTTCTTTATCATTAGAGAAAAAAAATGAAATAACCTATTAAACATGAAAGTATTATGCAATCATTTAAGACATTTCTTCTTATATGGGCCATTCTACAGAATTGGTTCGAAGTGAGAGTTGAAAAAAATGTCTTTTCCCACAAATTTTGTATGTATGCAAATTGTATAATATCCAAGGCACACATTTCTAGTAATTGTGCAGTTAATTCTCATATTGTATTTTCAGAAAGTTTTGGAATATTTTTCCTCTCCCCAAATTTGTCACTACCGAAACACAATAATAAATAATTTATTAAGAAGGGTTACATTGACCTATTAAGATTTTGTTTACATCTACCTTGGAAATATATATTTTGCTATTTTTAAAAAAAAGTTTTTACAGGTAAATCAATTAACAATTACAATTTTAACAATATTTCAAGTGTAATTTATGAGTTTTGTTGTATTTTGAATCCAATCTTTCTTTGTAAAAAGTCAAAGTTTATCATTTCAAAGTGAAAGATTCATTAGTTTGAATATACATTGAACCAAACACTATAATAACATCTTAGCTGATAATTCAATATACTTTATTTTTGACAAAACACCCCATGTTTCGATCGTGACTGCACATTTTCGGTAGTGACAGTAATGTGTTGGTAGTGACCACATCACATTACACAATTTTAACTTGCATACTAAAACATGAATGATTTGCATAATAAAACATACTAAAATACTAATGATTTGCATACTAATGAACTGTACTAAAATTTTGTTTAACGATTAATAACAATTATGTGTTCCCTTTTGTCACTACCAAAACAATGATGTCAATACCGAAACAATCACGACTGAAACATGGTGGAGTTTCGGTTAATTTTCGATACTTTTGAGCCTAGCTCATAGATGCTAATCAGCACATGGTTATCTAGCACAGTTCTGAACAGTTGTACATGCTTAAAAACTACATTTTATCAAATAACACTCAAAAAACAATGATGTCACAGCTGAAACTTCACGTTTCAGTCGTGACTGTTTCGGTAGTGACAATTTTAGATATTTTTGAGCCTAGCTCATAGATGCTAATCATCACATGGTTAGCTAGCACAGTTCTGAACAGTTGTACACAGAAAACAAAACTAAATTTTATCGAATAACACTCAAAAAAACAATGATGTCACAGCCGAAACTTCACCACATGTTTCAGTCTTGACTGTTTCAGTAGTGACAATTTTAGATGCTTTTGAGCCTAGCTCATAGATGCTAATCATCACATGGTTAGCTAGCACAGTTCTGAACAATTGTAAACATATAAAAACTACATTTTATGGAATAACACCTAAAAAAGTTTGCTTAATTGCAGAAAAAAGGTGTTTGGTAGTGATGTTCCTTAAAGTTACACACAGATTTTCAGACTTTTGAACACATTTAACTCAAAATGAT
The DNA here is from genome assembly GCA_039654765.1 of Mylopharyngodon piceus. Lineage (NCBI taxonomy): Eukaryota > Metazoa > Chordata > Actinopteri > Cypriniformes > Xenocyprididae > Mylopharyngodon > Mylopharyngodon piceus. The sequence continues at coordinate 30,678,411 of CM077453.1, forward strand.
GGACCTATCTACTATGAAAGAGAGGCTATGAGAGGGAGGGACACAGGAATATTTCCTGATCATAAATGTAGAAGTGTGGTTAAAATCAGTCTCAGCCAATGGACTAAGACATACACTGTTTCGGTAGTGACTTGAAAATGCGGGACACATTTTTTTACATAAAGAAAAAACATTTCATGATTTAAAAATAAAATATAAAATATATTTTTTAACTTCACTTTTTAAAAAAATCAAAAAAATATATTTTTAAAAACAACAATGGAAAAAAATTCAAAAATGATTTCAATATCATTTTCACAAGTTGAAATTTAGGGGTTAGGGTTTGGGACAGCCACCTCACAATTGAAAATACCCAATAAATGATGATTTTATATATATTAAGCTTACTGATATTTTAAATATTATTGTGGGATTCAATAGATTATAGAAGGATCTTAGTTACTGTAACATTAATACTTAAATGCTTTTTAAATGTGTTTTTTGGTTGTGGGACAGCAGTTTGCACCAATTCTGTAGAATGGCCCATATAGAACCTTTTTGGCATTAAAGGGTTCTTTAAGAGTCAGGAACCCTAGAGTTCTAAACAGACTGGATACAGACTGGTTATATAAATCACATAACTAGTATTGCACATTATAGAACTTTTAAACCACATCTTTGAGTATTTATGAGCATGTATTGCATTTTTAATAGTCACATGTACTGTGTAATTTTTTGTATTTGCAATGAACTTTATTCATATTTAACTGATGTTTGGCATCTGCTTTTCACCTGATAGGTCTAAATCTCCAAACATCGCTATAAAAGAGTTAATCTGCCTTCCATCTTTCCAAATGTCCAAGTCATCCAAAGCGGTGAGTAACTAGACAAGGTGATAGTTATACTGTCATAATAATATGAAGGCATCCACATAGAGCACTTTTTCAGAGATCATAGAAAAAGAAAAGGAATTGGTAAATGCATTTAATATATTTACTAAAATAATTTTTAAAATAAAAAGATTTTGTCATTTAAAATATGTTTTATTAGTATTAATACATATTTGATATATTCAACTGTTTAATAATAAATACATAAAGTTGTCTGTATAATTATTAAAGTATATGTTTTTAAATAAGTGATTTATTTATGTTTTTACTTTAAAATAAATAATAATTTATTATGCCTTTCATTTTATGTGGCACTCTTATCCTTCCATTTGTCCAGTATAATTCTGTTGTTTTTGTTTGTTGTTAATATTCAGGCTAACCTGCGGAAGAGGTATGTTGGTAAAAGGAGGGAGCAGAGAGGTAACTCTACACTAGAGGGCGCTGGCACTCCACGGTGGGTGGGCATTGGCTTTAATCCCATCTCCAAACCCACCCCACATCACCTCTCCCACAGCATTCCCTTCAAAGGTGAGCAGATACAGCTGCCCTTTGCCTAACTGACCCATATTAAATAAAATAATTGTCAGTTTCGTAGTTTAAATGGAATATTAGAGCACAACCAACTTCTCAAAATGAATGTATGTGGCCATATCAGGAAAACAGCCAATAAGGCCTCCAGAGCACAACAGCACTTTGTGTTTAGTCTGTTTTTATATATAAACGGCCACAGCATATTATAAAATGACAATTATTTAGGGTGTGTTGAGTGTTCACACTTGTAAATTGGTTCTCTTGGTTCTTTTGGTCCAAACTAAAAAAGAAAATGGTACATTTAGTCCTGGCTCGCTTAATGTTCACACTGTCATTTTTAACACCGAACCTTAAGATACAAAACAAAACAAAAAACGGCTTTTATGAAGTATCCACCTTATTCCTGGGCCCCATGACACTTTGCCCGAATTATGGGTGTAACTTCCGTTACGCTGTAAACAATCAGTGAAAGGCTCGCTCTATGAACGCAATAAAACATTTTTTTTAGACTGGGTACAATGAGATGACATTATTCTACTCACCCTTCAACCACTGAATATTAAAAGGACATTTAAAAGTGTAAAAGCATCAACAAGGTACTTTCAACAGACCATGAAAACCCCAAAAGCGCGATTCTTTCCACAGCAATAATGGACGGGTTAAATATCACTGTAGTAATATATATCTGTATTATGTAACATATGTTGCCTTCATCAAAAATGTTCATTAACTTCAGCATTGCGTGATACTATTTCACAGTGATTTCCGTCATTTTGACAGATAATAACTTGTATTTACCTGTGAAAACAAACCTGGAAAGAGACGTGAGGATTTGAGGAGGAAAATGAGAGATTCTTGTGCATTCCAGTGAATTATTAATGGGATATTGTAAATTAAATCGGAAGAACTAAATGCGCTCATTGTGTGTGCGTACATATGATGTCTTTTCACCAACTGAGAACTCACAAAGAGCTTATCAAATGTGTAAAGGAGTCAAAACAGCAGGAATTCCACATAAACACAGATCTGCTGCAAGAAGACACGGTTCAGGCGCCAATGATGAGAAAAACAAGGTATGCTTGAGCATTCTGTCCTTTTTAGGGTCACATCTTATGACATCACGTCCTGTTTTTGGTTCGTTTAGATGTGTTTGGTCCGTGTTGCATTCATATTTCAGTCGAATTGCACCAGAGTTCGTTTGGAAGCGGATTGAGGTCAAACTTTTCAAAGGTCTTGGTCTGCTTTTTTGGTGCGCACCAGGGTTTGGATGGCAGCACTCATACTTAATCAAATGAACCGCACTAACAGAGCAATCGCACCAGAGTTCATTTTAATTGAACCAAACCTGCCAAGTGTGAACACACCCTTAAAAAATCTAATTCCGCTTTGATCCCAGAGGATTCAGTATTTGCTCTGCTTGCACCAGATGCTTCACACATAGATAGGGTGAAGCTGGGTAAATTGGTTGACTTTTTTCACCAAATCATCTAGAGCAGCATTATAATGTTCAATTTCTCAATGTGCTCTTTTATGTCACAAAAACCCAATTTACCGGATTTCATAATATGTCTGTTTTCTTTCCTTTTCTCTCTGTCTCTCCCACTCATCTATCCACAGATAGAGGGTGTGGATCACTGGACCAAAAACTGCCAAGCCTAACCACACCACACCCAACCCATAGTAGTGGTCTCAGTCCAGCCTTAAGCCTTAAGAGTTTAGGAACAGTGAGGTGCTGGAGAGGCAACTGAAACAGACCTGAAGCCACACTTAGATGACAACAGTTTTTAACAGTAAAAATGTGCAAAATCTGTTCCATAAGAGTTAGTTGTGTCCAGTGATTGAGTGCAATTTTGTCTTGAAAGACTATTCATGTTTTAAGACTAACTTTAGTCATGAATGATTATAAACAGCAGGTGAGGCCAAATCAGGGCGATTCAAATCTGAACTGAACTGAACTTGAAGTGACTAAATTAAATTTAGGGCTCTTTTACACCTGGTCACTTTATGCATTTTCTCTGATCAGATATATATCTGATCGTGAAAAGACCATAAATGCCCTCCGAAACGCTTTCGAGACAGATTTAAATCCACTTCATGAGGTGGTATGAGAAGCATTCCAAATGAAACTGGACAAGTGTAAATGCATCTGGTCGTTGAAACCACATATGTAAATTTTGCTCCTCCCAAAATGTTAAAAAAATAAAAGTATGAGAGTGTGTTATTGGCTATATGACATGTTTTAGCCAAACATGACAGCACTACTGCAACACGCATCACCGCAGATGAGCAGCTGAGTATCTCTTAAAGTAAGTCACAGACGCAATCATCTTCATTAAAAGTAGTGAGACTAAATGATCTTACCAGTGCTGTTGCCGCGCTCTCTCCTATTGGATAAACACAGAATTCTTGCTGGTTTGTGCAGCAAGAGCAACTAAATATTTACTATTTAGTTAAAATTCAGTTTTTATCTGCAGTGTTGCTGGCCTTAGACAGTTTTCTGACTGGAGTAATGGCTGCTGAAACGGGGCTTTGCCAACGCAGTATAAAAATATATAAAAATAGAATTATGTAAAATACTTCTATAAAAATGTGAAAACAGTTGTTTTAAACAGTAACAATAATTTAAAATACTACTGTATTTTGTGAACAGTAGGATATTAAAAAAAAAAAACATACACACAAATGACTTTTAGGGTGGGTTGTACCAAGGATTAAAGGGGACCTATTTTGCCCCTTTTTATAAGATGTAAAATAAGTCTCTGATGTCCCCAGAGTGTGTATGTGAAGTTTTAGCTCAAAATACCCCACTGATCATTTTTTATAGCATGTTAAAATTGCCACTTTTTGGGGGTGAGTTTTTCGTCCTACCGCGGTACTTCCACCTACGTCACGCGTGACCTTTCCAACGTGATTACGTAATGTGTGGAGCATCACAGAGCAGTGCAAGACGAGCATTTGTGGTAAAAAAGTATATAAATTTTTATTTTTTTTTAGAAAATGACCGATGGTTTCTCTAGATAAGGCCCTTATTCCTCGTCTGGGATCGTGTAGAGCTCTTTGAAGCTGCACTGAAACTGACATTTGGACCTTCAACCCGTTGAACCCCAGTGAAGTCCACTATATGGAGAAAAATCCTGAATGTTTTCCTCAAAAACCTTAACTTCTTTTCGACTGAAAAAAGAAAGACATAAACATCTTGGATGACATGGGGGAAATTTTAATTCTGAAGTGAACTAATCCTTTAAACTTAAAGGGGACCTATTATGCCCCTTTTTACAAGATGTAATATAAGTCTCTGGTGTCTCCAGAATGTGTCTGTGTACTCAGCCAAAAACTAACAAAATATCTGTTTGGTTTTGATTATCATCTCTATCACGGTCACGCTCACGTCACATTGCAGTACTTCTGAAAGTTTATTATCTGCATGCATTTTAAAGCCGTTTCAATCTAAACTTCTGATATATGGTTTTCTGAGCGCACACATCTGAAGCACTCGCACAGAAAGCTGACTGTCCTACGGAGCGTCGCGTGAGTATTAAACTAAGTTCTCTCACGTGTTATGCTTAACTGTCAAAAACACACAAAGTTCACATAAACACAGTCGGTTATGTCTATGAATGTAAACAGCAAGTAAAGAAATCGCATGTGTATATTAGATCTGTGTTTAAAGTGACAGCGGCGTAATATACAGTACCTACTGCTGTATTTGCTGTTAATATGAATCAAACAACAAAAGAAAAACAGAAAATCACTCACTGCTCTTGACTGAATAACTTTAGTAGCTTTAATAAGAATACATTTCTTACTTGAATGCTGCTGTTAAATGCTCTGGAGATAAACGTGACAGACTGTGTACAGCTCACTCAGGGCGGGGTCTATGCTAATAGGGCAGAGTCCGTCAGCAGTCGTGGGCGGGGCCTGTGCAAAGTGATGTCACAAAAGCTACAGCTTGTTCTGAGACACTGCTTTTGATTTATGGGGATTTAAAAAAGAGGAGTGGGTGGATTTTCACCATCATAGGGTGGTTGTGTACACACTGCCAACACATTTATGTTCAAACACCATGTAAAAGTGAATTCTGCATAATAGGTGCCCTTTAAATCTAAATTAACACCGTGTCCTAACCAGACGCGACGCAACGCCGCGACACGCGATAAAAGGTATCTTTTCCATGTTAATCAGAGTTTTTGTCCTAACCAGCCGTGACACGCGACGATTCTATTTTATAAACAGTTTCTATTTGTTACGTGTGGTGCTGCAGGGATGAGGCGAATACAGAGATCCACAAAGGTATGGGCTTTAATAAGCAATCCAGGAACACGGAGACAGCATACACACATTAAACAACAACATCAAGAACCGACAAGGAGTGCAAGGAGAGTGTCCAACTTAAAGGGAGTGCTGACGAGGAACAACAGGTGCTGGGAATCTGGGGAACATGGCGGGAAGACTGATGAGGGAAGTGCAGACAGGTGTGGAGCACAGGAGGATGCTGGGAAACGGAGTCCAGGAAGGCGTGGATGTAACATTACCTCCCCCTCCCCGGGAGGCGTGTCCTCACGCCTCAGATGTAACAACTGGGGAGGGGGGGTGGGCGCCCTGGAGACCTACAGGCAGGTGCGGGGGGTGCAGACGGGTGCAGAGGTCCCCAGGGCGGTCCCAGGACCTCGGGCCGTCACGGCGGGTCAGGAGTCGTGGGTAACCATGGCGGGTCAGGAGCCGTGGGCGGCCATGGCGGGTCTGGAGCCGTGGGCAGCCATGGCGGGTCAGGAGCCGTGGGCAGCCACGGCGGGTCAGGAGCTAAGGAAGGCCACGGCGGGTCAGGAGCTATGGGCAGCCATGGCGGGTCAGGAGCTGTGGGCAGCCATGGCGGGTCTGGAGCTAGGGAAGGCCACGGCGGGTCAGGAGCTGTGGGCAGCCATGGCGGGTCTGGAGCCGTGGGCAGCCATGGCGGGTCTGGAGCCGTGGGCAGCCATGGCGGGTCTGGAGCCGTGGGCAGCCATGGCGGGTCTGGAGCCGTGGGCAGCCATGGCGGGTCTGGAGCTAGGGAAGGCCACGGCGGGTCAGGAGCTGTGGACGGCCATGGCGGGTCAGGAGCTAGGGATGGCCATGGCGGGTCTCCGAGCCCACCCCCATCTTTCCCACCCACGGGTACCCTTCCCCCCCCAAAAAAATTCTTGTGGAGACTCAGGGGCTTGAAGGGCTCGTGGGCTACTGGAGTGGGCTCGTGGCAGGCTGGAGCTGGAGCGGCTGGCTCGGCGGCGGCTGGCTCGGCGGCAGAAAACTCAGGGAACTTGGGCTGCTCGGAGGCAGAAAACTCAGGGAACTTGGGCTGCTCGGAGGCAGAAAACTCAGGGAACTTGGGCTGCTCGGCGGCAGAAAACTCAGGGAACTTGGGCTGCTCGGCGGCAGAAAACTCAGGGAACTTGGGCTGCTCGGCGGCAGAAAACTCAGGGAACTTGGGCTGCTCGGCGGCAGAAAACTCAGGGAACTTGGGCTGCTCGGCGGCAGAAAACTCAGGGAACTTGGGCTGCTCGGCGGCAGAAAACTCAGGGAACTTGGGCTGCTCGGCGGCAGAAAACTCAGGGAACTTGGGCTGCTCGGCGGCAGAAAACTCAGGGAACTTGGGCTGCTCGGCGGCAGAAAACTCAGGGAACTTGGGCTGCTCGGCGGCAGAAAACTCAGGGAACTTGGGCTGCTCGGCGGCAGAAAACTCAGGGAACTTGGGCTGCTCGGCGGCAGAAAACTCAGGGAACTTGGGCTGCTCGGCGGCAGAAAACTCAGGGAACTTGGGCTGCTCGGCGGCAGAAAACTCAGGGAACTTGGGCTGCTCGGCGGCAGATAACTCAGGGTACTTGGGCTGCTCGGCGGCAGAAAACTCAGGGAACTTGGGCTGCTCGGCGGCAGAAAACTCAGGGAACTTGGGCTGCTCGGCGGCAGAAAACTCAGGGAACTTGGGCTGCTCGGCGGCAGAAAACTCAGGGAACTTGGGCTGCTCGGAGGCAGAAAACTCAGGGAACTTGGGCTGCTCGGAGGCAGAAAACTCAGGGAACTTGGGCTGCTCGGAGGCAGAAAACTCAGGGAACTTGGGCTGCTCGGAGGCAGAAAACTCAGGGAACTTGGGCTGCTCGGAGGCAGAAAACTCAGGGAACTTGGGCTGCTCGGAGGCAGAAAACTCAGGGAACTTGGGCTGCTCCGAGGCAGAGAACTCAGGAAACTTGGGCTGCTCCGAGGCAGAGAACTCAGGAAACTCGGGCTGCTTGGAGGCCCTCTTCTTTTTCCTCTTGGGCCGTTTGGGCCCAGCGGAGGACTTTTCATTGGCCATACGGGGTTTTGGGTCCGGCAGGACACTGGGGAAAAGCTCACTGGAGGGGCATGCGGAGGAAGCCGGAGATTGACGAACTGGCCAGGCCGCCCGTGTTTCTGGGGGAGCTGGACGAGATATGCACTTATCACTTTGAACCTCTTCGACAATGAACTCGGAACCATTCAAATACAAAATCAGATTAATAGTATCGTTTAAGGAAACAGAATTGTCAGGTTCATCAGACCGGATTATGCTCTCGTCCAGCCCCTCCAGAAAAAGGGCTTTTAAACAGGCATCTGACCAATTCGTCAAAAAAGCCAACTCAACAAACTCCTCCACATACCTCTCCAGTGAACGTCCGTCCTGCAGGAGCCCAATGAGACGATCCCCCGCTGTGGCTGGTTTGGGAGGCACGGGAGGCACGGGAACCAGGAATAAGCCCATCTTTTGGTTGTGGATCTCCAGATGGTTTTGGTCGGTTCTTCTGTTACGTGTGGTGCTGCAGGGATGAGGCGAATACAGAGATCCACAAAGGTATGGGCTTTAATAAGCAATCCAGGAACACGGAGACAGCATACACACATTAAACAACAACATCAACAACAAGAACCGACAAGGAGTGCAAGGAAGGTGTCCAACTTAAAGGGAGTGCTGACGAGGAACAACAGGTGCTGGGAATCTGGGGAACATGGCGGGAAGACTGATGAGGGAAGTGCAGACAGGTGTGGAGCACAGGAGGATGCTGGGAAACGGAGTCCAGGAAGGCGTGGATGTAACACTATTTCTCCACGACGTCGCGGCTGGAACAGCAACACAAAGTATGGCAATGATAATATCAGGTAGGTACAGTTTATGTGCTTTATTTAATGTTAAAAGCGTCTGATATGAGTGTGAATATCATTCTGTGTTCCCGGCTTTTTAGTTGTAATGAAAACAACACTGGCTAATTCACCTCAGATCTTGAAAATAAATAAATGGGCACAAGAACGTTCAAAATGTCAACTCAATGCGAACAAACAAACATATTCCATGTAAAAGATTGGTTCAGTCACTCCGTATGTACTTTAAATAATGTTTAAATGGTGTAATATTTATGAATTTTTACCCATTTCATTGTGTCTGCTGTGCTTTTGCTGAGAGAGCCCGCCCACACTCTTTTCTGATTGGCTGTGGTTTTTGATTGATTTGATCGTTTCTCATTGTCGCGTCGCGTCTAGTGTAGACAGTCAAATTGCTCGTCGCTGGAATTTTATCGCGTCGCGTCTGGTTAGGACACGGTGTATGGTTGCACCAAACTTTAAACTTTGTTTAAAAATAAGCACACTTACAATTGAACCAACATTTTAATCCTGGTTTTCATTTGCATTTAAGATAGATTAACTTTAATCCTGTTGCTCCATTGTTTTATACTTTGATTTAAATTTCAGTTTTTGGATTAACTTTAAATTTACAGGTTTTAAAAAAATCACCTACAATTAAAATGAACCGTAGATAAGGGTTTAAATCACAGGTTAGAATTGTAATTCTGTTTTTAAAATTAATTAGTACACATCTTATTTAAAAAAAACTCTACAAATCCTTGATTAGCTCTACACTTTGCTTAATTTAATCATTATTGGTGCAACCCACCCTCAGTGTTTTCAAACTTTTTGAATAGTATATAAATAATAATAAAATGCATTGGTGAATAACATAATAAAATGTTGTTATGCATTTGTTGCTTGCAAATAAAAAGTAATTAATCAGAATACACTACATTTGATTGTCCACCAGTGGAGAAAGAAGCTTTTTGTGTCCAGATGGTGTAGTTTCTATATCTACCAGCAGAGGTTAACAGGGTCATGCTATTGCTAACAAGCCAAACCTTGACCCTTCGGTACACACACACACACACAGCTGCAGTGTCCACCCCGGGCCGGTTCTCACACCCAGCGTCTGTTTCTGTTCCAGGTAACCTCCCGTCTCACCGCACACATGACCACACACACCCAATGCACTTGTTTTTCCATTAGCACAGAGACTTTGAGTGTGTTTATATAGGAGAGAATGGGCAGAAAACACTGTGAGAGAGTGCATTCTGTGCGCTGGGATTTCCACAGTTGACATCCAGGAAAGGATACGGTTTGTTCCTCACCGGTCGCAGATGCTGAGGCACTATAAACATAATGTTTGTGGCACAAGCCAGGTGTGACCGACTACAACTCTGGGTGACGTGCAACATCCACCCAAAATGAATAGGTCATTTACTGCATGGTTAGCATGACATGTGTTTGTCAGTGAGGTTCCTCCCAGTGTGCAGGTGTTTCCTTTAATTATGCATCTGAATCATATAATTTATTATGGCTGTCTTCAGAATGAAATTTTCATTTGCCACTTACTAAATACAGTATGTATTATATACGCTGTCTCTTATAGTAAAAAAATTCGAAAAATTGATTATTCAATAATAATGTTTGATAATCATATGTCATTTTAATATGTAATAATTATGACAAAAGCAGTGTATTATTCTCTTGCATACTTATTCTTCTACTTCTGGACAAAACTTTGGCGCGCTATTGTCCCGTTTTTGCATATCGCAATGTCATAGAGACAAGGGGGTGAGCTCATTTTACTCAGGCAACCAATCAGTCTGTCTTTGGAGTATCATCACTGGTAGCTGCCAAGCCACTCCCTAGCAACCAAATAAAGTACCCTAGCAACTGTTTAGCAAGACCTATATCTCTGCTTCAGAACATCGTAGAGACATGAGGGTTTGGCTCTTTTGACTCATGCTTGCAAACCGGACTTACAACGTGCTACACATGCTAGTAGTGAATAGATACATGCTAATAGCAATTAGCTTAAGGTTAAAACATGATAAAATAAGTAAAAATGTGCTAGCATCATTCTAACAACATGTGTTAGCATCTTGCTACAAACATGCTAATCATGTTAGCATCATGCTAACAACATGCTAATTGTGTTATCATGATGTTAACAACATGCTAATTATGTTAGCATCATGCTAGCTATATGCTAATTGTGTTACATCTTGCTAAAAACATGCTAACAACATGCTAATCGTGTTAACATCTTGGTAAAAACATGCTAGCAACATGTTAATTGTGTTAGCATCATGCTACCAACATGTTAATCGTGTTAGCTTCTTGTTAAAAAATGCTAGTAACAGGTTAATCATGTTAGCATTAGGCTAGCAACATGCTAATCATGTTAACACAATACTAACTACATGTTAATCGTGTTAGCATCTGGCTAAAAGCATACTAGCAACATGCTAATCATATTAACAACATGATAATCATGTTAACATAATGCTAGCAACATGTTAATAATAATAATAATTAATAATAATTCCTTACATTTATATAACGTTTTTCTGGGTACTCAAAGCGCTTTACATATAAGGTGGAATCTCCTCAACCACCACCAATGTGCAACATGCACCTGGATGATGCGACGGCAGCCATATTGCGCCAGAACACCCACCACACACCAGCTTATTGGTGGAGAGAAGACAGAGTGATGAAGCCAATCAGAATATGGGGATGATTAGGAGGCCATGATGGACAGAGACCAATGGGCAAATGTGGCCAGGATGCCGGGGTTAAACCCCTACTCTTTTCGAAGGACTGAGATTTTTAATGACCACAGAGAGTCAGGACCTCGGTTTAACGTCTCATCCGAAGGACGGTGCTTTTTGACAGTATAGTGTCCCCATTAGGGGACGGGCGTTAGGACCCACACAGACCACAGGGTGAGCTCCCCCTGCTGGCCTCACTAACCGCTTCCAGCAGCAACCTAGTTTTCCCAGGAGGTCTCCCATCCAGGTACTGCCCTGCTTAGCTTCAGTGGGCAACCAGTCTTGGGCTACAGGGTGATATGGCTGCTGTAATCATCTTAACAACATGCTAATCATGTAGCAAAATGTTAGCAAATGTAGGGGGAAGTGTATTTGCACACGGCAAGCACCACTCACATTTTCTTCAGGAAATGAACATTCTAGTTATAAGTTGTAATTGTGTATACATAGCATCAAATGCACGCAATTTGCTCTTTTTTTTACATTTGTGCCGTGAAAAAGGCAGCGAATCCATTCGACATAAACCACTCGAACACACTAAACTCGTAAGTAGGAACTCCAACACTAAATTGAACAAACACAACTCAGAAAGACAAACAGAGCCGCAGCTCTACTCCTGAATAGAACTGCAGTAAAGCGTTACGCACACAACAGGCCTAGACGCGTCATTGACTGCCAGTGTTTGTTTTGAACAGACGCTCAAAGCCATCAGACTGACCACAGGCCCTCTGACCTTCAAACACACTTAAAAGAGAAATGTGATAAAATGACAATACCAGAGAGATTTGTGTGGTTGCTTGGAAGACAACCTCACAACTATTGCACTCTTAAGGCCTGCACCAAGAGCATTAACTATAAAGATAACTGTGATGATTACTACACTTTATGGACAAAAGCATTGGGACACACCTCTTAATTCTTGAATTCAGGTGTTTCAATCAGACCCACTTGAATTCAGTGAATTCAAGCTTGGTACTGTGATAAGATGCTAACTTTGTAAGTCATCCCTGTTAGATAGTCCATGGTCAGCTGTAAGTGGTACTATTGGAAGAGTTTAGAAACAGCAGTGGAAGACCATGTAAAGTCACAGAGCGGGTCAGCGAGCGCTGAGGCACATGGTGTGGAGAAGTCGCCAACAGAGCTGAAGAGTTCCAAACTTCCACTGGCATTAATATCAGCACAAAAACTGTGCGGCGGGAGTCCATGGCCTTGGCAAATTTTTTAGGGCACCAGAAATAATTGCAACATTTTTTTTTGATGATTTTGAGTGCAGAGCTGGGTAGATTACTTACAAATTGTAATTAGTTACTGATTCCACATTACATGACAAAAATTGTAGTTAGTAACGTAATCCGTTAGATTACATTTAGGTAATGTAATCGGACTACTTTTTGATTACTTTTAGATTACTTTTGACAACTCGTTTATCACGTTATTTGAATAGGATAATCTTGTACCATATTGATATAAAAATACAAAGAAAAAGAAAATATATTCCATTCTTTGTGAACAACATGAAGTGTATTATATACATTACATTAAGTCAGGTTTTCCCAGACAGGGGTTTGTATATATATATATATAAAATTTGTTTACCTGCATGTCATGTGACAATTAACTGACATTAGAGAACTGTGAACTTAATTTTATTATTATTATTATTTTAATTTTATTATTGGCCTAACTTATTAACTTAAATTCTCAGAAGGTTCAACTGACAAAAAAATTGGGGAATCCCTGCACTGCATGTAAATATGAAATGACATGAATTTGTACATTTTAATGTGTTTAAAAGACAAAAGCCTTCCAAAGACAGTAATACATGGTTAAATGACTCAACGAGTGATAATTCAAATAATAATTAATGTGTTTGTCAGGAGATGATTAAATGTGCAGTTGCAATGTTGAGAAAACACTTGTTAAAAGTGAAATGATTTCTGTAGATCCAGTGATCAAATGCTGTGGGTCTCAGTTTTCAGTGATAGTCACATGACTAGTGGCTGGTCTGTGTGTGCGATTCCACAAACCTGGAAGACCTTCTGAACAGTGGGGAGAATCAATGAATTATGAATAAAGTACTGCCATTGTGGAAATAACATGTAACCATGATGTAATCAATAAAAAAGTAACTGTAGTCTGATTAAGAGTGTTTTTGTAATATAATCTAATTACAAGTACTTAATTTTTAGAATCTGATTACGTAATCCAGATGATATGTAATCAGTTACTACCCAGCTCTGTTTGAGTGCCAGAAGTAAATACATTTTTACACAAAATGAAAAATACAAAATGATTTTTATTTCCAAGTGCTTAGTTTTGAAATATTTGTCATTGCATACGTGTGTGTGTGTGTGTGCAGGTTTGGCTATACTTGTGAGGGCCAAATATCCTCTCTTATATAATGAAATATTAGGACAACTGACTAGCGAGGACATTGTACTGGTCCTCACTAGTTAAAAAGGATTATAAATCGGCCAAAACATGTTTTTATTTAAATCTACTGTTTTGCACATGTTTCTGTCATGGGTTAGGGCTCGAAGTTGTGTTAGGCCATAGAAAATATAATTTACCTGATATAAAATCAATGGAAGTCTATGCAATGTCCTCATAATATAGTGAAACAAACGTGTGTGTGTGTGTGTGATTATATATATTGACCTAATTGCAGCAGGTAAGCTCTGACTTTGCGGAGGATAAAGGCGTCTTTTGATGGTCGGTGACTCAGGGAAAGTCTGAGAGCCTCCACAGGCAAACAGATTTCATTCAGGCCGGCCGTCAGCTCTCATAGTTAAATTAGCGTAAGAACCAACCAAGCCGTTTAAACAAATAGATGACCTGATGGGTAGAGCGGGAACACGAGTCATTAAAGTGAAATGAATAGCTACTTGTGGGATTGTGGATTGTAAAAGTGCCATAACGGTGATGTGAACTTGTATTTCCCAATTTCATCGCTGTTTGCTCCTATTGCCATAATTATCAAGCTAGGGGAAAATCGGGAACATCATACTGGTCAGCTCCTCTATGATACAGGATACATTAATCTGAATACATTTGAAAACTTACTTGCAATTGCTTTTTAAAATAAAAAAACATTTTCAAATGTATTCTGATTAATGTAGATGTATCCACAGACTACTCATTGGGCCTAGAGGTGAAGGGGCACACCCATTAAAAAATGTCCTGGGCCTTGTGAATTTGGATAGTTTGATAAAGATTTGGCCATGAGGTCAACGTTCACAAGCACGCTTTCACTGTGTCCTGTGTGAGGATGTGTTCTCAGCAGTGTTTGTTTGCTGGAGCTCTCTGTGATAACATTTTTCCTCATGAAATCAACAGGCTGTGCTCTGTAAGAGAAGCTGGCAGAGTGGTTTTTCCCGCTCCGCTCCTCCGCAAACAGCCAGGCCTGTGTGAGAGCGCGTTGCCTCACAAACCCCGACACTTTACCCGCTTGGAAAACACTGTTTACCTTATTTTCTGTGTGCTCAGCACTGCATACGAAGCCACCTCAGATTCACCAGTAGAATGACCAATTGGGTTTTTGGACACTGGATTCTTATGTAAGGAATAATTGATGACGGGCCGTTGAATTATTAGAAAATAATGCACACCTGAGGGGGTAATAATATGGTCAGAGTGAGAGAGAGAGAGATCAAGCGTGTGTGAATTATCTGAGTCTGTGCGTCTCTCAACAGTGTTCGGCAGCAGCGTCTACACTAATAGCGAAACTGTAAGTTTATCTGCTTCAAGAACAGCAGCGTTATTACCTCGCTAGTGAGAAATGTCATGTAGCTTTTAAGTTGCTAAACTATTTTAATGATAAAAACATCAGAGCAGTGCTGACAACACCTGTGTGTGTGTGTGTGTGTGTGTTTGAGTGGGTGAGAGAGTAGGAGAAAGATAATATGTGCTTTCTATACATGAAATGTAATTGTTGTTTTTATCCTATTGTTTACTATATGTATTAGCTTGGTCAGTGTCATTGTGGGTTTTGTTTCTTTTGCTGTTGTCGGCTGTAAGGACCTTTGAAATAACTGAAATCATTTGGTGAAGTGATATGTAATGCATTCAAGACCTGCCTGGAACTACTTTAGCCATGCGTTTCCCTGAAAATAATTGCATTAGAATGTTCGTCAAACAAGAAGATTCAAGCATTCAACAGCCCTGTAGTATAAGTAAGCAGTAAGGTACGAGAGGCTGTGCTGTATCGTGAATAAGTCACGGCTGAAGGGCGTTGTTAGGCACGACGCGAAGTGGAGTCCAGCCGTGACTTATTCATGATACAGCACTAGCCTCGAGTACCTTATTGCTTTTATAAAACGGTTACCACACAATACAAATATTAAAACCAAAAATATGTATCATGCAACTTTCATGAAGTAAAATCACTAAAAGCCTTCCTTCCGCCGGAAAAAATAGTCCCTGACCGTGAACAGCAACAGAAGTTACATTTTCACGCCATTAGATGGCGGCAAAGAGTCTCTTTATGAGTGTGTCAGTCAATAGCGAAGACTTTTACATTGAAAAGACTGAATTGTTGTGAACACAGAACAAGACGCAACTGACAAATGCTTTGACTAGTGCTGTCAGTCACGGGAAAACCCCTTAACTGTTAAAAGGACAAGATATCGCAGCGGACATTTAAACAGATTTTTTATTATGAACACAGGACTGACCTGAAGGAAAATGCTAAATCTGAATGCAGGTAATAAACTCTGAGAACATACAGTTTACGTTGCTAAGAGTGGTTGGTAAGGGTGTTGTGTAGTGATACACAGAACCGTTGAGTGAAGCGGTCATAGCCGTGTTTTATCGTGAATAAAACAGCTATTGACCAATCAGAATCAAGGACAGGAACTAACCGTTTTATAAAGTGAAATTAATCAACTTCCAATTACGAACAACACTTGTGGGATGAATAAAGGGTCTGACAAACCCATAGACATCCAGATCATCATTTTGCAACAAAATGGCAAGACCTGCCAAACTAGCAAGCTGTAATCTGATTGGCTATCTTCTGTGTGATTTCTTGAGTTCAGGGTGAGGTCTTCCAGAAAACACTTAAGTTTTTTATATTTTAATTTTTCAAAAAAAATTAAATGCATATTTATAACACTATACTTTGTATTTTATTACCTTGGCATTTAATTACAGAAAACTGCTCCTGTGTGTGTGTCTCTAATAGAACGGCTGAGGGAGTGACGGCAAATTTGACATCCCTCTCTCTTCTGACCAACATAATCAATCTCTCAGTCTCAATAATTTTTTTCCTCTTTTGGAAAAACAATCTTTTGCTATTGAGGCAAATTGTAACACAAAAATTATTTACAGATTTACTAACATCTTGCACCAGCACAAACCCTCTTTTGGCCTTAAATAACTACTGTCAGCATTCAGTAAAAGACACGCAGTGCAAAATTAGCACTGAAAAGGCGTGGACACAGTTATTTTTGCGGCTGACCTTATTGAATATGCATTTGTAGGAGTTTCCCTTTCAGACGCAAAATTTAGGGGAGGAGAGTATTTAAATGAATCATGCGAGGTGATTTACTAATGTTTGCGCTCATCAATGTACTGATATTTGTGCCGTTATTTATCGCCCCCCAAAAAGCACGCCTTAAACCAGACATAAATTTGCGCCGCTCTTGGTCATTATGGAAATGATCCGGCTGCGTCTGTGTAATCGTTTACACCTTTACATTTTTAAAAGCTAATTCAGGTGTTAAATGCTATTTCATAATTAAACGCTGATGTTTTGTGATGCAGAAGTAAGCTTTTTTTTTTTTTTTTTTTGAATGTGTAAGACTTCTAGAAGAATAACAAAGTGCTGTAAATGGTAAAACTATTTGCACTGAAATACTCAAAATATATATGATAACAAATAAAAGGTTGCAGTATAAAGCAGTATAACGGACGGTTTTTGTACAGGTACAACTGGAAGCGAATGACACTGGAAGCCAGACTCATTCAAGTTACAAATGGCTGTGAAAAATAAGATGGACAGAGAGGGAAGGAGGGATTTTTTTTTCAAGATCAAGAGCAAACATTTATGGACCTCAGCTTGCCAAAAAGAAGCACACTCATACTCTGAAGTGCTTTGCATTTTTGTGCACTTATGTGTAGAACTAATCTCTCTGCACACCTGTTCAGCTGGCTAGAAGAACAGTGAGTTATTGCTGTGCATCAGCGGTGATGAAGGAAGAGGAGCTTTCATCACTGCTAATAGAGTTAGAGAGATACGCATATGTTGTACCTTCACGCATCCGTCAGGCCAACACAAAGCCACAAATCTATGGAATGATCATAATAACTATTTCTATAGAAGCTAAATGAAAACTTTTTGTTGATCATTAATTGAGATTATGGAAATATTATAAGGTATTTAGACTGGCCTGTATTTAAAAAGTAACTATCACTCTATCAAACTCTTGGAATCATATTTTCCACACAATTTAGGGATTTAGATTTGATAAATGTTTGGTTATCATTCCAAGGAACATTATGAAATCAGCCATCATACCATGTTTGCACTGTGTCTTGAGTTTATAATCTTTCACCATAGAGACTACAGCTCTGTTCCAAAACCAAGTGTGCTGCCTTGCTGTCTCCTGCCTTCTAAGGGGCCATTCATACAGGATGGGTTTTTCCATTATTCCAATATTCGAAATTCGAATTTTTATTTGACAGCCCTACAAGAATCCTGTGAAGTAGATATTAGACCATGTTCTAAACAGATCCAATGCTATAACATTCCAGCGACAAGCAATTTGTCTGTCCACACCAGAAGTGAAAAAATCACAGCCAATCAGAAGAGAGTGTCTCTGCAAGTGCACTGCTTTCTCACACTCGCAATGATACGGATAAGTATTCAATTAACAATAATTTTAACATTATTCAAAATACATATTCAGTGACTGATACAAACTTTGTCACGAAATATACTTGTTTGTTCACATAAAGTTCACAGGTCCAAGATCTGAGGTAAATTATCCAAAGGTTCGTGGAGCTTTTGCAACAATACTCCTGCATTTATGATGATTCTTCGAAGGACGACCACGACAGAGTGAAAAAATATAAATGCTGGCAAATAATAGCTGAGGTGCTTCAGCAAACCGATGAGTACTGGAATTAGCATTAAAGGGGACCTATAATGCCTCTTTTACAAGATGTAATATAAGTCTCTGGTGTCCCCAGAATGTGTCTGTGAAGTTTCAGCTCAAAATACCCCACAGATCATTTATTATAGCTTGTCAAATTTGCCCTTATTTAAGTGTGAGCAAAAACACGCCATTTTTGTGTGTGTCCCTTTAAATGCAAATGAGCTGCTGCTCCCGGCCCCCTTTCCAGAAGAGGGCGGAGCTTTAACAGCTCACGCTTCGGTTGCTCAACAACAACAAAGCTGGAGAATCTCACGCAGCCAAAATGAGGATTGTCAGTAACGGTGTTCAGCTTTACATTGTTCAAACCGTCGACACTGATGGAGAGACTCAGGAAGAAGTTACAACTTTTAGAATGAAACTGGACGTTTCTGAATGGTTAGTGGATAAATTTATGTAGTTGCTGTGGAGTTGATTCAACTCATCGACTAGCATGTGCCGTCATGTTAATCTTTTGTGTAAATCCAGTGTTGAATTGACCCTCGTTTGTGAAGCAGTCCGGCGTAAAATGACAGCATGTCAACAACACTCTACTACAACAACTCTTCCTCTTCTCTAAAGCAGCCCAACATGGCCTCACCCCCTTTGTTGTGTGTTCTCGGGGGTGGGGTTTATGTAAATTTTAGGGTTTGTGATGTCACTAACCCAGGAAGAAACTTGTTGTAGTCCCTGCCAGCCGTTTGTTGTAGTCCTTAAACAGAGAATTCCTTAAAAGAAAATATCTCCCTTTGCATTGAACTTTGAGCGTCGTAACTTTGCAGATGTTGTTTATGCTCAAACAGCAACATTACACACTAACTAAAGTTAAAAAAGTGAAATCATAATCAACCATCCCTTTAAGCCAACAAGCGGCTTTGGTAGTTTGTTTACACTCTTTTTTTCCAGAAGTCAGTCACTAGTTCCGCCTTCTCTATGACATCACGCACGTTGTTAAAGATGGCAAGCGATGATTGGTCGGAAAGCAACATTTAGTCTGACATGTTTCTTGTCCACGACACGACAAGAATTTAGGAGTCAAAATCACATAATCTGACACAGTGACTATTGTAACAGACAAAAGTATTGTGTATTCTGAACCTGGCATTACTCTGTGTTTCCTGCATCCATCCCTGTTTATTTGACAGCAAAAGTCCACTAAACGACGTAAAACGCATCATTCAGCAGACTCTTGACCGCTCCAGGGCTTTTGTGAAAATTACAGAATGAACTTCCACATTTTTGTATCCCTGCCCACAGACAGTCGGATCGAGCCCAGTACATTATGGGTCTTGAAGTTTTCCTGCCTTTTTGGCAAAAGGGAATGCCACAGCCCTTTTTCTGTTATCTTTAGTCAAGTAGCACCAAAAAAATAAATCGCCTTTTTACTGCATAGACAGCCAAGTTATAGTACAAGCCCATCTTGCAGGCAGTGAACTAGATGAGTGTTTCACACACACATTTGCCTTTGCAGTTTCTAAATGCGAGTGCAGTGTGTTTTCTAACATGCGTGATGCTCAGGAGATCTTCAGGACGTCCTCATGAGGAATGTGCGTGACCTTTGACCTGTAGAGGGGGTGTCAGCTGCAGGACGAGGGCTCTGTGAAGCGCAGCTGATTCTACACACCCTGACTTCTGACACCAGCATATGCGAGATGAAGACTTGCATTGCTTCAGCTTGATAGATCGTCCATGTCTTTGGAAATTTTGAAAAGGAACACTTCAAAACCGTTTCTAAGTGAGGCTTTTTTGATGTGGTTTGTTAAACATTACTTAATTGTGTTCAATCCTGCAGATGGACCTTTTAAGACTTTATAATGTGTCAGCGTTGCTATAATATCTCTTTCTGAAAACATATCCTCGCAGTCTGTTTTGCTTGTCCCGATGAGTCAGTCATTGAAGCACAAATTCCATTACAGTGCTGTGGAAAAACAAGCCTTCCATCATACACACTTCACACACCCAACGTCCTGCTGACTCACTGCACCCTCTTATCCATCTTTGGCATTATATGATGTGTTTATAAGCACACTGGTCTGAACAGAGGTCACTGGATTGACACAGACACAAACACATAAAGCCTTTAATGAGATTTCTTTATTAAGTTCAGTTTCTAGTTTATGCATTACTAGATTTTGACATTTCTGAAGAAAGTGTGAGTGAGTGGTGCTTGCTGTGCAAAACAACAGTGCTCAAAAAAATTAAAGGAACACTTTGAAAACACATCAGCTCTCAATGGGGAAAAATATCATGCTGGATGTCTATACTGATATGGACTGGGTAATGTGTTAGGAACGAAAGGATGCCACATCGTTTGATGGAAATGAAAATGATCAACCCACAGAGGACTGAATTCAAAGACACCCTGAAAATCAAAGTGAAAAAAATGATGCAGCAGGCTAGTCATTTCATTGCAGCAACTCAAAATGGTACTCGGTAGTTTGTATGGTCCCCACGTGCTTGTATGCATGCCTGACAATGTCAACACATCCAATACAATTAATTAAATATAAAGGTTTCCTCAATTGGATCTTATGTTCTTGAAGTGGCTATATTTGGTTCCTCAGATCATCATTTTGGTTTCAGGGCTCTTTACTGCCAGTATATTGATATTTTCTTAAGAACTAGACAATAAAGAGCATATTATTTAACCTGTGGAGGTGTGCAGTACATAACCTTGTCCACTTGACCTCTCCTTTGGAAATGTTTGTCTGGTCCAGTAACAATGGCTGGGATTTGGCCAGACTGTCTAATAACAAATGTTCACAACACCCTCCCTCTCTCTAACCCTGGTTTTAATGACCTCTTCTCTCCGTCATCATTCAGCGTGAGAGGGCCAGTGCACATATCCTGCTTTTGTGGGACAGGAATCTCTGGAATTCTGGCCACCTCCTTCCCTTCTTCTTCTTCTTCTTCTTCTTCTCTCCAGGCCGACACACGGCTCTCCCAAATAGTTCAAGAATTACTACTGAACTGACCCTCCTTTCTTGTGATTGCTATGTCTGGGTATTTGCGTAAAGGGCTGCGTGTGCGGTGCATACCACACACACACACACATGCGCGCAAGCTGACAGATGCACAATCATACACACACTGTCAGTTCTAAAATCCTCCAATACCTGCTCTGAAATGTCTTTATGCATTCACACACACACACACACACACACACACACACACACACACACACACACACCTGTTCCCCTCCTACCAGCAGATCATGTTTGGCTTCACTCCTCACCTGTCTCTCAAAGTTACTCGCTCACATTTCTCACCCTCTCATATAATTCATTCCACAGTATCCAAACCCCCACCACACTGAATTCAGGGGGAGATTAGTGTGTATTTATTCAATTTTATAATAACAGCTATGATGCAGAGCACCTGTTTAGTTAGTGTGTATCACTGCTCAGCACCCACAGAAGAAGCCAACTTTTAACCTTAGTTTACAAGATTAACCGTTAAATGCATGAATGCTTCGCCAATCATTATTACATATTCGGGTCTTTAGTGACCCGGACCTATACAGTGCCCTCAACTAATATTGGCACCCTTGGTAAATATGAGCATTAGAAAAATCACAAAATCCTAACCTTTCATTTAAGTAAAACAGTTGAAAATGGGGGGAAAAGCTCATTATGAAATAAATGTTTTTCTCCAGTTCATGTTGGCCACAATAATTGGCACCCAATTATTGCAACCTCCTTTTGCCAAGATAACAGCTCTGAGTCTTCTCCTATAATGCCTGATGAGTTTGGAGAACACCTGACAAGAGATCAGAGACCATTCCTTCATACAGAATCTCTCCAGATCCTTCAGATTCCCAGCTCCATGTTGGTGCTTCTTCTCTTCAGTTCACTTTCTTTAGGGTTCAGGTCAGGGGACTGGGACGGTCATGGCAGAAGCTTCATTTTGTGCTCAGTGACACATTTTTGTGTTGGTTTTGATGTTTGTTTTGGATCATTGTCCTGATGGAAGATCCAACCACGGCCCATTATTGGATTTCTAGCAGAAGCGGTCAGGTTTTGATTTTTATCAAAAAATGATTTGATAGAATCCATGATACCATGTATCTGAACAAGATGTCCAGGACCTCCAGCAGAAAAATAGGCCCACAACATTAAAGATCCAGCAGTATATTTAACCGTGGACATGGGGTACTTTTTATCCATGTGTGCACCAAACCCATCTGGTGGGTTTGCTGCCAAAAAGCTCTTTTTTTAGTTTCATCTGACCACAGAACCAGGTCACGCAAGTTCCAGTCCTGTCTGACAACTGAATATGCTGGAGATTGTTTCTGGATGAGAGCAGAGGATTTTTCTTGAAACCCTCCCAAACAACTTGTGGGGATGTAGGTGCTGTTTGATAATTTTTTTTAGGCTTTCTGAGACTCAAGACTCAACTAATCTCTGCAATTCTCCAGCTGTGATCCTTGGAGAGTCTTTGGCCACTCAAACTCTCCTCCTCACCGCACATTAGGACGATTTAGACACACGTCCTCCTCCAGGCAGATTTGTAACATCTTTAGTTGATTGGAACTTCTTAATTATTGCCCTGATGATGGAAATGGGGATTTTCAATGCTTCAGCTATTTTCTTACAGCCACTTTCTATTTTGTGAAGCTCAACAATCTTTTGCTGCACATCAGAACTATATTCTTTGGTTTTACTCATTATGATGAATGATTAGGGGAATTTGGCCTCTGTGTTTCCTCATGTTTATACTCCTGTGGAACAGGAAGTCATGGCTGGACAATTTCATGTTCATGATCACCCTGCTGTGCTAAAAAAAAATGTAAATATGGACGGGAATATACTTCAGAGATATTTTACTCATAAAAAATTCTAGGGGTGCTAATAATTGTGGCCAATGTGTTTTGAAGAAAAACAATTATTTCATAATGTGATTTTCCCCTCACTTTCAATTGTTTTCCTTCAATGAAATGTTAGATTTTTGCTAATTTTATGAATTACAGATCAAAAGGATAAACAATGCAGATTTATTTTCACAGCTGCCTTTGCTCATATTTACTAAGGGTGCCAATATTTGTGGAGGGCACTGTATCTAACTCGGATGGATCTCTAACTGCTGCAGTGGTATAAATCTCTCCTGATATTTTAATAGAAAAGAATGAAATAAAGCACATTTTGTTACATTTTTGCTCTTCAAAGGGTTCAATTTGAGCAGATGCTTTTTACCATCATCACTGTCATCGTCAGTACATTCAGCATCTGGCTCATATTAGACATCTCATCCATATTCTCAAAACTCGTTTTCAACATCTTCAAAATCATTAATTTTGATTGACGACAGCTTCTTCATCAGATCCACAATCAAGTGACAATATGTAACTTACATACACCAAACTTTCAATGTTTTATCGTCTACTAAAGATGCAACAAATGTCTATAAAATGCCGCAACATTTTTGAGCCTCATTAAACTATCTGTGTAATGCACCAGTCGTGGTGCTTCTGAAGAATCGATGCTTCGAAGGGAATCGAGAGTTGAATCGATTCCATGACTTCGGGCTGTGTTCCTTGGTAAGCAAATTTCTACATATCCAAGAGAAGTTGTAACAGCATTGTCATTTTTAAATATATATTTTTTGCCAAGGGATGGCAGCTAAAAGTACACTGATCAACACGACTCGTGATTACCCCAGCCAGGTAAATGTTTAGAGGCGCGAAGTTCCCATTCGGTAGGTACAACACGGGACTATGGGATATCGCATTGTTACGCCATTTGCTGAAGACACCTTTATTCATGCCTGAAAGTCCAATGACTCATGCCGACATGGGTGGACCTTCTCACCCACAGCATATAAATGCGTCCGTATGCGTCATTGCCCTCGTTCTTCAGCTCTTCATTGTGTTGCTAAAACACCACCATGCCACATTCACAAGAAAAACCCACGGTGGCAACTCTTGTTGAGGCAGAAGGCTTAAGATAAAAAGTTTTTCAGCTTAAGTTTAGCACAGCTAACAAAGGGCTAATAAACTTTTTTGTGAGAAAATGAAAGAAAAACATTAAGAAGGGATCTCGCCCCTGTCCTATAGCATGTGGGTATTTATTCTAGGATACTCACATGCATCAAATATCTTGTTCACACATGAAACTGTACATGGAACAGGCTGATGGTACTTTACATGCAATCTGCAAACACATCATTACCGCATGGCACAAGCTGATTGGCCTCTGCTGATCCTGCAGCCAATGAGATTGCTTGCTCAACATTTAAATATTCTGGTTCATAGTTAGCTGTAAGCTGGTCCTGCAGCGTGATTCCTCTGAACCCCTCCACCTCCCCCAGCTCCACCTGCCTAGATCTGCTACAGGATTTATGTCTGTCTATTTATGCAACAGCAGCAGATCTTACATGCTCAGAGCAGCATTTACAGGGAAAAAACATAAATTGACATTCCCAGAATTCCATGTGTGATACTTGATATTTTATGGTTTTCATTGAAATTATGTTTCTTCTTAGTTTTTTTTCCCCCTTGGGTTTTATGTTACATCTTATGTTGTTAAATTAATGTTTATTGCATAATCATCTTTTGGGAAAAGCTACATGTAATGAGCTTTACCCAGTTGTCAGTGTATTACAAATGATACAAAACAGATTTTAGTACTTCACTAGGTTAGTACTGTAACACTTTATTCGATAGTCCACTTTAGAGATTCTACATGTCAACTAGCAGTCATTAGTACGGTGGCCGAGAGAGCTCAATGCTATGCAACCAAAGAAAACACATGCAAATAGAAAAAACACCAGCAAATTAAGAAAACATCTTCATCAATCTGACAACACATGTGCTGCAAATAATCACAATGCAACCAAATACAGAAATGAGCTGCAAAAGTTCACGGTAACACTTTAGAATACTGATCCTTCATTAATGAATAACTACACAGGAACAACTGAGTAATGCATTATTAACACTCTACTAACTACTATTAACTAACAAGAAACTCTGATTAATGAATTAGTAAGTAACAGTGCTCAGTTGAATGTGGCCGTTCACTATTAGCTAATCAGTAACTACTATTTTTTTCATACCTCCCAGAGAACTACTAAGAACTACTATATACAGGTTCATAATTAACATGAATGATGCATAATGTTTAATTAATTCTATTAATTAAATTAATTCTAAAGTGAAGATCATGGTAACTGAAGTATTACCAAATTCTTCAGAAGGAATTACTAATTATTTGGATCAGTATTCTAAAGTGAAAAGCATGATAACTCTCTAGTAACTACTGAAGTAACTTTTGAGATTTTTGTACATTTTTGTACATTAATTACATTTGGTATTATATTTGGTAACACTTAAGTAATAACTAGTGGGTTACCATGATCTTCACTTTAGAATACTGATCCAAATAATTAGTAGTTCCTTTAGAATTATGAAGTAACTCTTGACTTATTACTATCCAAAACCTTACAAAAACCTTAAAAGTTTACAATGCCTTCAGTAGTTACTAGAGAGTTATCATGTTTTTCACTTTAGAATACTGATCCAAATAATTAGCGATTCCTTCTGAAGGATTTGGTAATACTTCAGTCAATACTAGTGGGTTGCCATGATCTTCACTTTAGAATTAATTATACATTATGCATTATTCACATTAATTATGAACTTGTATATAGTAGTTCTTAGTAGTCCTCTGGGAGGTATGAAAAAAATAGTAGTTCCTGATTAGCTAATAGCTAATTAACTACCACCTTCAACTGAGCACTATTATTTACTAATTCATTAATCAGAGTTTCTTGTTAGTTAATAGTAGTTACTAGAGTGTTAATAATGCATTACTTATTTGTTCCTGTGTAGTTATTCATTAATGAAGGATAAGTATTCTAAAGTGTTACCAAGTTCACAATGCACCCAAATTCTGAAACACAAATAGCACAGACGACAAAGGAAATGTTTCAAGTGGACTCCAAACAAGTGAGGAAGCTGGCTGGGACATGCTTATTGTTCAATGTCTACTCGTCATTGGTGTTGTTGATGACCTGAAAGTTTATTTTAACATCCTCATCGTATGTGTGTTGTGAATATTTGCAGCGCCTTTCTGTATTTAGTTGCATTGTATTTGAAGAGTATTTGCAGTGCGTTTCTGTATTTGGTTGTGTTGTGAGTATTTGCAGCATGTTTCTGTGTTTGGTTGCGTTGTGAGTATTTGCAGCGTGTTTCTGCGTTTGGTTGCGTTGTGAGTATTTGCAGTGTGTTTCTGTATTTGGTTGTGTTGTGAGTATTTGCAGTGTGTTTCTGTGTTTGGTTGCGTTGTGAGTATTTGCAGTGCGTTTCTGTGTTTGGTTGTGTTGTGAGTATTTGCAGTGCGTTTCTGTGTTTGGTTGTGTTGTGAGTATTTGCAGTGTGTTTCTGTATTTGTTTGCGTTGTGAATATTTGCAGTGTATTTCTGTATTTGGTTATGTTATGAGTATTTGCAGTGTGTTTCTGTATTTGTCTGTGTTGTGAGTATTTGCAGTGTATTTCTGTATTGTTATGTTGTGAGTATTTGCAGTGCGTTTCTGTATTTGGTTATGTTGTGAGTATTTGCAGTGCATTTCTGTATTTGGTTGTGTTGTGAGTATTTGCAGTGCATTTCTGTATTTGGTTGTGTTGTGAGTATTTGCAGTGTGTTTCTGTATTTGGTTGCATTGTGAGTATTTGCAGTGCGTTTCTGTATTTGGTTGCATTGTGAGTATTTGCAGTGCATTTCTCTATTTGGTTGTGTTGTGAGTACTTGCAGTGCGTTTCTGTATTTGTCTGTGTTGTGAGTATTTGCAGTGTATTTCTGTATTGGTTATGTTGTGAGTATTTGCAGTGCGTTTCTGTATTTGTTTGTGTTGTGAGTATTTGCAGTGCCTTTCTGTATTTGGTTGCATTGTGAGTATTTGCAGTGTATTTCTGTATTTGGTTATGTTGTGAGTATTTACAGTGTGTTTCTGTATTTGTTTGTGTTGTATTTGCAGTCTATTTCTGTATTTGGTTATGTTGTGAGTATTTGCAGCGTGTTTCTGTATTTTTTTGTGTTGTGAGTATTTGCAGTGCGTTTCTGTATTTGGTTGCATTGTGAGTATTTGCAGTGTGTTTCTGTATTTGGTTATGTTGTGAGTACTTGCAGTGTGTTTCTGTATTTGGTTGTGTTGTGAGTATTTGCAGCATTTTTCTGTATTTGGTTGCATTGTGAGTATTTGCAGTGCGTTTCTGTATTTGGTTGTGTTGTGAGTATTTGCAGTGTATTTCTGTATTTGGTTATGTTGTGAGTATTTACAGTGTGTTTCTGTATTTGTTTGTGTTGTATTTGCAGTCTATTTCTGTATTTGGTTATGTTGTGAGTATTTGCAGCGTGTTTCTGTATTTTTTTGTGTTGTGAGTATTTGCAGTGCGTTTCTGTATTTGGTTGCATTGTGAGTATTTGCAGTGTATTTCTGTATTTGGTTATGTTGTGAGTACTTGCAGTGTGTTTCTGTATTTGGTTGTGTTGTGAGTATTTGCAGCATTTTTCTGTATTTGGTTGCATTGTGAGTATTTGCAGTGCGTTTCTGTATTTGTTTGTGTTGTGAGTATTTGCAGTG
Organism: Mylopharyngodon piceus; assembly: GCA_039654765.1. Taxonomy (NCBI): domain Eukaryota; kingdom Metazoa; phylum Chordata; class Actinopteri; order Cypriniformes; family Xenocyprididae; genus Mylopharyngodon; species Mylopharyngodon piceus. The sequence continues at coordinate 30,706,414 of CM077453.1, forward strand.
CGTTTCTGTATTTGGTTGCATTGTGAGTATTTGCAGTGTATTTCTGTATTTGGTTATGTTGTGAGTATTTGCAGCGTGTTTCTGTATTTGGTTGTGTTGTGAGTATTTGCAGCGTGTTTCTGTATTTGTTTGTGTTGTGAGTATTTGCAGTGCGTTTCTGTATTTGGTTGCATTGTGAGTATTTGCAGTGTATTTCTGTATTTGGTTATGTTGTGAGTACTTGCAGTGCGTTTCTGTATTTGGTTGTGTTGTGAGTATTTGCAGCGTTTTTCTGTATTTGTTTGCATTGTGAGTATTTGCAGTGTATTTCTGTATTTGATTGAACTGATGATGATGTTTTCTTAATTTGCTGGTGTTTTTTCTATTTGCATGTGTTTTCTTCAATTGCAGTGTGTTGCTCTCTCGGCCACTGTACATTAGAGTACTAGTAGACTGTCTTCTTAATATCTGCTAACACTTTATTTTGATGCTCCAAACAGACATTCTACTTATTATAATTAACTGTGCAACTACATGTCAACTTATTCTACTAACTCTAATAGTCTACTAATACTCTAATGAGAATTAGTTGACATGTAGTTGCAAAGTTATTTAGTGAGTAGAATGTCTGAAGTGGTAAAATAAATAGAAATAAATTGTAACCTGTTTTTATATTAACATTATATCAGTTAATGAAATAAATAGTTTTTACTGTAAACTTAAGGTAAATACATAAAACCTAAAATGTTGCTACCATATTTTTTTACGGTAAAGTTCTGGCAACCACAGCTGTAGCTTTTTACTCTAACTTTGATTAATTTTTTTACACTATATATTATTATTAACAAATCATATTGATTCAGATTTGAATCAGGTGTGTAATTGGAATAAAAATCTCTGCAGAAATGGCGCAGAAGTGTCGGCCTGAAAGTTCTAGGCCTGTTATATGAATTCTGTGAAAGCAATCTCTGGAGATCTTTCTCCCTTCCCATGTTTCTCTTCCTGGGTTTCATAACACAAACCTGAGGCCCAGTGGAGAGCTCTTCCTGCCACTGAATACAAAACACTTTTCATGTCCTTACAAGATGACAATGAGAATGTTTCGTTTTCCTACAAAAACACGGGAACCTGTGCGAACGGCCGGAGTTTCCTGAACGAGGAGGAAACAGTTGGAGGGAGTGAGAAAGTGCAACAGGAAGCACTCGGAGCAGGAGGTGTGTGAGGGTAGTAGAAAGTGTTCACGTACGAGTGTGTAAGCCGAGTTGTTTATGGGGATTTTCCTTCGCATCTGCATCAGGACTTCCCATCCAAACGGAAAGCCCTTGGAGTTCCCTTCTCAATTGTTCCACTATTATAACATTGTTTTTTATGCGCTCCAGTGTGACTTTCGTAACACATAACAAACGGCCAATTAATTTGTGTGGTCAGGTGAACACCCTACGTGAATGTGTTTGTTAGCTTTGTATTAAATGTCTCAGTGGTTTTGTTTCATTTCATTGTCGTTTGTAATCCACACTACTGAGACTTGCGGTCTCATTTTGCAGTTTTGCATTCACACCCTGGTCCCTAGAGGTCCAGCAACACAAATAAGGGACCCCCTCATTATGAAGACACACTCCCACTGCTCTGATCCACACTGATGATGTCAGAGACCAGCTGCTCTCTCTCTCTCTCTCTCTCTCTCTGTCTCTCTCTATAAGGTGTCCTGCTTCTTTGGAAATGCTCGGTAAAACTGACAAGGCATCTGAGTTTGAGTCTTGCTGTACCTTTGGTATAGTAACTAGTCTGACTGAAGAACTCTGTAGCTGCACTAGCTTTGAATCACTTATTTAAAAAATAGACGAGCTGGAAGACACCTTCTGAGATCTTTGGAGTGCATTAGAAAGTGGATAAACCTGCTTTTTGCATCGGGGATTTTTTACTTTTTTTTGATATTCATTTTTGGGAAAGCTTGGAAATGTGTTCTGGAAGGAATCAAAGGACCTGGACAGTTATTTGCATTGTCTTGGTGTTTGTTTTATGCTCATCTGAAGGAGAGGTGAGTAGATTTGATCCTGTATGTTGCACACATGTACTTTCACAGACATTGCAGAAGAAATCTGTTCATCTTTGATAGTTGTGTCATGTGGGACAAAAAATTATCTTTGGGAAATTACAAACAGTCCATTATTGTTTTTGTACTCTGATATGTCCTAATGCTCATATATTTCTCTTTATTGAGCATAAAAACGACAGTGAACCAAATATTTCTTTAATTTCAGCATGTCATTTTCCAATCTACTTTATTCTGACATTCTCAAAACTAATAGAGTGTGTTAACGAAGCAAACTGATGAGGTTTCCTTGACATATAAAGATTTCATGTGGCAACAGCTACATTTTATGTGATTCTATTTATTTTTAATTTTTATATATTATAAGTGTATATAAGCATCATTCAAAAGTTTCGGGTCAGAAAGACAAGAAATTAATACTTTTATTCAGCAAGGATGCATTAAATAGGTCAAAAGTGACAGTAAAGACATTTCTATTCAAACAAAATATTTCTATTTCAAATAAATGCTGTTCTTTTGAACTTTCTATTCGTCAAAGAATCTTGAAATCAAAAATGTATCACAGTTTCCACAAAAATATTTAAGATACTGAGTATTAAATCATCATATTAGAATGATTTCTGAAGAATCATGTGACACTGAAGACTGGAGTAATGATGCAGAAAATTCAGCTTTGATCACAGGAATAAATTACAGTTTACTATATATTCACATTGAAAACAGCTATTTTTAATTGTAATAATATTTCACAATTCTTGCTGCATTTTTGATCAAATAAATGCAGCCTTGGTGAGCATAAGCAACTTCTTTCAAAAACATTATTAAAAAATAAATACATTTATTTTTAATTTTAAACTTTTTAAAGTATAAGCATGACCTTTTGACTTTAGGTTGCATGAGGAAAATATTTCTATGTAGATCACATCAGGCAGAAATAACTCCTAATGGTAACAGCGGCACAGTTTATCTTACAGTGTTTATTTATGATTCAATTCTACAGTCACATTTCAAACACAGACACCTAAGTGAGAGTATTTTATAAACACAGCCTAACCCACTCATACAAACTTGCAAAAACATTGGCCTGACGACTCTTACTGTCATGAGTCAAGACAGTGAAAGCCTTTCATTCCCGCCTCCTGGCTGTATGTAATGAAGTGCTGCTCTCTCATCACTCGCGCTGTTCCCGCAGGCGGCCCGAGGCTGTTCCCGTCCGTGCTCGTGTCCCCCGTCTCCGCCCTCCTGTCCGCTCGGAGTGAGCTGGGTGTTGGATGAGTGCGGCTGCTGTAAGGTGTGTGCCCAACAGTATAACCAAGACTGCGGCCCTGACCGACCCTGTGACCACATCAAGGGCCTGCGCTGCCACCTAGGGGCCGGAGGAGACCCTCGCCGTGGACTCTGTAGAGGTGAGAACAACACATGGCAGTTCTGAGACTGCTTTAAGAATAATGGCTGTGGATGTGTGAGTCTTCAGTTGGGGGAACTATGATTTTTTTTTTTTTTTTAAACATATTTTTAAAGGACAACTTATAATAAACTTTAAAGTTTTTTCTTTTCTTTATTTACTTCCTCATTTTTAAAGTAGAAAGGGTATAGGGTAACTTCTCCTCTAATAAATTAATGAGAAATTAAATACAAATATGTTATATAATACCAGATAAACTTAATATACTATAATAAACTTTAAATATATATATATATATACACACACACACACACACACACACAATTTTAGGGAATTTTCCCTTTCACTGCAATTTGACCTAAGAAGGTAAAAAAAAATAATTTGGTGTTTGTTTGTAATATATATTAATAAATAGTAAAGAATTGCTGTCCCCAATGTCATTTCCATCATGTGAATTATTGTAGAGGAACTTTTTTTAATTTTTTTTTATTATTATTATTTAAATAATATATATATATATATATATATATATATATATATATATATATATATATATATATATATATATATATATATATATATATATATATATGCCAGTGGAACAGTTGAAAATTACAAACTTAATGAATTGAAAAAATAATCATTTTAAATAAGAAACCATTTTTATTTGTATTAACTTAATCTGTCTGTCTGTTATATTATATAAATTTAATATAATATAATAAACTCTATACATTTATAATAAATGTGTAAAATATGTTAAAATCAGGGCATTTTCACTTTCACTGCAATTTGACCAAATAAGATAATACATTTAATTTAGTGTTTTTCTGTAAAATTTGAAATAAATAAATAGTAAGTAAAGAATTACTGTCCCAAATACTGATGTCATTACCATCATGTCAAACATTGCAGAGAAAAACTTTTCCATATATATATATATCATAGACTGTAAAAAAAATTATATATATATATATATATATATATATATTCATTTGCTGTAAGTCCGATGACATTGCAAGTTTTATGTTTAAGTAGTAATGCGTTATTTGAACATGTGTTTGTTACATGTATTTACTATTATTTACAGTAAAGTATGCGTAATTACAAGCAACTAACTCTAAACCAAACCCTAACCCTATAGTAAGTACATGTTAATAATATTACTAAGTACTTATTTGTGTAATTAGTGCACACATTAAAATAAAGTGGGACCCAAAAGTGATTAGATAATTTTTTTTTATGGCTGGATTCTAACATATTAAATAATATGCACTGAGTTGCTCCATCAAAGGCTCTTGACTAAATGACTGAACTCATGAACACTGTTGTGTGTGTCTGTCAGCTGACGCTCAGGGGCGTCCGTGTGAGTTTGGTGGGCGTGTGTATCAGCACGGAGAGGATTTCCAGCCCAGCTGTCAGCACCAGTGCAGCTGTATGGATGGTGTGGTGGGCTGCATGCCTCTGTGCCCACACAACATCCCTCTGCCCAGCTCACACTGCACCAACCCTCGCCTGGAGACGCTGCCGGGCCGCTGCTGTGAGGAGTGGCTGTGTGAGCATGATAACAGCATCAGTGAAGAGCCGCCGGACCCCCGTCCTCAACACACCCCGTCCAACCACATCAGCAAACTCCTGCAGAGCCCCGACAGCTTCCTGTCCAGGAGGGGCTCCTTTCAAGGTATTATTTTCCATTCTAGTATCATTGAGATACTATTATAGTTTTCATTAATAATTTTGACTTTTAATTTTTATATTTTATGCAGTTTTATTTGTTAAATATATTAATTAATTTATTAATTAACTAAATTAATTTTTGTTTTGTTTTAGTAAATTAGTTGTGTATGCCATTTTTATATATTTTTAAAAAAAAAAATATGCCTAGTATATAGTTTTTATACATTTTTAGTTCTAGTTATTTTAGTGCATCACCTTAAATCAAACAAAAATGAGAAATGCTGCCTTGGCAACTAGATGAAAAAAGTATACGATTTTTATTTTATTTTATTTTATTTCAAGTAATGGAATTGTTTTTATGGTTATGGTTTTAGTTTTAGTTAATAATAGACCTGGTTCATAACCCTCATGTTCTCTTGAGATTTATTTTACTCTTTTCATTATTGGGGTCCCTGAGAATAAATTCAAGTAACATTTAATAATGGAAAAATAAACAATTATTATATATTATAAATAATATGTGACCCTGGGCCACAAAACCAGTCATAAGGTTCAGTTTTTTAAAATTGAGGTGTATACATCATCTGAAAGCTGAATAAATAATTTCCATTGATGTATGGTTTGTTAGGACAATATTTGGTTCGAGATGCAACTATTTGAAAATCTGGGATCTGAGGGTGCAAAAAAAATCTAAATATTGAGAAAATCGTCTTTAAAGTTGTCCATATGAAGTCCTTAGCAATGCATATTCACTCACAAAAATAAATTTTTGATATATTTACAGTGGGAAATTTACAAAATATCTTCATGGAACATGATCTTTACTTAATATCCTAAAGATTTTTGGCATAAAAGAAAAATCTGTAATTTTGACCCATACAATGTTTTGTTGGCTATTGCTACAAATATACCTGTGCGACTCATGACTGGTTTTGTGCTTTGGGTCACATACATAAAATCATTTATAAAAATAAATACTTTTTTATTATTATTTTTACCATTTTTTATTTTAAAGTACTTTAACAAAATTAATAACTTCTCTATGCATGTTTACATTTAAAGTTTTTTTATGGAAGAAGTTTGAACAGTGTTCAGATAAAATTGGTTTATAATCAGTTATGTTAAGTTCAATCATGACAGCTCTCAGAATAGAATTAAACAGCATTTAATTGATAAGAATGGAGTGTGCATAGGCTTTTTAATTGCATCCCATGTACATATGCAGTATATGAATAGTGTGAGTAGTGTGTTCACGCTGGAAAAAAACCCCTATAGCAGATCTAGGCAGGTGGTGCTGGGGAAGGTGAGGGGCTAGGAAAAGTCCCATGGTGCACTGCACTAAGTTGAGCCAGTTCAGGACGAAAATAAATAGGTTACGTAGATGGAGCAAAAAGATTGATTGGCCAAAGCAGCTGGCTTCAGGAGAGCCAATCAGCTGCTCTGAAGTGTTTCATGACTGAACTATGTATGTTTACCTAAAACCTATCTGAGCAGAATTTCACAGAGACTTGGGTTTGGCTTCTTTTAACTATGCAAGTGCCTAGCAGACACCCAGAACCCCCTTATAACCACCCATAATGCCCTAGCAGTGTGGCCAAAAGTGCCAGAGCAACCACTCTGAACACTTTAGCAATATTTAAACTACCTTGGCAACCACAAAGGTGAAATGTGTTCTTTATGGCTTTCTTTTCTCATTAACCCTGCAGAGTGGGCATCTGTGCCGGCGTCTCTGGTTCCCTTCCCAACATCCGAATGTTTCCCACAAACCACTGGCTGGTCAAAATGTTCTGCTTCCTGTGGGTTTGGCATCTCGAGTCGAGTGACCAATAGTAATGCACAGTGCAAGCTGTTTAGAGAGACACGCCTTTGCCAGATCCGAGAATGTGACATCACTCCAGCTATGAAGGTGAGATATATGTAATGTGTACACATAATGTACAATCATCTATACATATATACTTTGTTCCTAAGACTTCCACAGAAGATATATGTAATTTTTTATTTTTTTTATTTTTTATTTTTTTTATATTTAGACCACTTCTATTATTGATTGCTATCAGGATGTGAAGAGAGTTTCAACCAGTATAACAAAAAGTGTTTATGCCTTACCTTTAATTTTGAGTAGCTTATGTTTCAGGCAAAATTTGTCCAGTTAGTTCATTTATTTCTCCAAATTTAAATTATTCCAGAAGAAGCCAAAGACTCACGCTTTGCATGTCACAAGGCATGGACTGGATCAGAGTTTTGAGTGGAGTGAAAGAAATTTCTACATAAAGCACACTGTAATCACTCCGCTCCAGATCCCACTCACTAGTCAGAAGAAACCAAAGACTTTAGATATACCAAGGTGGTGCACTCATATTACTATGAATAGGAGAAAGTGCAACATGCAACATGGCGGAATAAGTCCCGCCTTGTAAATAAAAGAGCCAATCGCCGATTAATAAACAGCCATTGAAACACTGGCTGTGTTCAAAATAGCCCCTATACCCTCATTCACTATTCCCTACATTACTCCACTAATATAGTTCACTTGAAGGAGTGAATGAAAACGAGTGAATCTAATTAGTTAGACTTACTTAAAAAAAGCATGGAAACTGATTGCCTTAAAAAACTAAGTAAAGTGAAATATGAATAGTATGTTGTACTGACAAATGCTTAGTATAGTTCACTTACACTAGAGTTCTAGTAACTAAAAAGATCTGTAGAGAGTACTTGATAATTTACTTTAGATTACTCTTGACTTTGTATAGCTACCATTGTTGTAACCATTGCTGTGTTTTGCACGTTGAATGTTAAGTCTGTGTGTGACTCAAGCAAGGTCAATTGCAAGATGTTTCACAAATATAGAGGGATTATATCAACCCAACTAAAAGTTTCACAAGGTGTTTATGACATAAGTGTTAACAATAAAAATATAAAAGATCATTATTCAACCTGTTTATTACTTCCCTTCCTTTGAAACCAAATAACTGATTTATTGTTGCATCGCTGCATCAATAGGAAGAGAATTACAATAATATAAATGAAGTTCCAATTGGCCAACAAAAGGAACACTGATCAGCATAATGGCGAGTTCAAACAAAAACATTTAGGAATATCAACATCAATTTATGAAGTCAGCTTATGTGATGTTCTCTCAAATGTTTCAGTTGTATTGACAATTCAACATTCAAGATGACTGGGAAATTAATGAATGCAACTAAAGGAAGATAACTGCAGAAGTGGAGGAAATGAGTCTATTAAAGGGTTAGTTCACCCAAAAATGAAAATAATGTCATTAATTACTCACCCTCATGTCGTTCTACAGCCGTAAGACCTTCGTTCATCTTCGGAACACAAATTAAGATATTTTGATTAAATCCGATGGCTCAGTGAGGCCTCTATTGACAGCAATGCCATTGAAAATCTCAAGATCCATAAAAGTACTAAAAACATATTTAAAACAGTTCATGTGAGTTCAGTGGTTCTACCGTAATATTATAAAGTGACGAGAATACTTTTTGTGCGCCAAAAAAACAAAATAACGACTTTTCAACAATATAGTGATGGCCGATTTCAAAACACTGCTTCGGAGCTTTACGAATCGAATCAGTGATTCGGAGCGCCAAAGTCACGTGATTTCAGCAGTTTAGCCGTTTTATAGGAGATCCGAATCACTGATTCGATTCGTAAAGCTCCGAAGCAGTGTTTTGAAATCGGCCCATCACTATATTGTTGAAAAGTTGTTATTTTGTTTTTTTTTGGCACACTAGGTCTATAGAGGCCTCACTGAGCCATCGGATTTAATCAAAATATCTTAATTTGTGTTCTGAAGATGAACGAAGGTCTTACGGGTGTAGAACGACATGAGGGTGAGTAATTAATGACATTATTTTCATTTTTGGGTGAACTAACCCTTTAAGAATTGCCCCACCCTTTTTTTTTCTTGACAAAATGGCACTCAAACCAATCAATCTTAACCTGGATGTTCTGAGTAGTATGTAAATAGTAAAGATTACTAGATTTTTACAATTAAGATAAGACATTAAGTTAACTAAAAAATCATTCATTTTGGCGCGCAACTCTCAGAGCATTATGGGTATTCTCTTGCTGTTAAGCGTACATCCATTGTACACTCGTTATTGAGGTGCATTATGGGGTTGAATGAGTGCACTCGATAACGTCCACTATGGTTTCAGACACCACTACAAATGGCTGTCCCCTCAAATAGTGCCCTATTTAAGGGTATAGGGGGGCAATTTCAGACACAGCCAGTGTCATGAGATGCGCGCGTAAGACTACAAATGCGCTTTGGCTGGTCTAGCCTGAAATTGCTTTTTAATGCTATTTGAACATAAGAAGTGAGTGTGGCAAGCAGTTTTTGAGATTTCAGGATTTTATTCAAGTACATATGACTTGGTCTTGAATGCCCCAAATAGCTGCCAGATGATTTTTGATCAATTTAATGTGTCCTTGCTGAATAATAGTATTAATTTCCTTCTGGCTCCAACAGTAGTGTACCTTGAACCTTAATCAAAGATGATTACAATAATGCCTTTGTACGTTGGTATTATTACTCTAATCAATTGTTTCTTGTTGCTTTATGTCATTTAGAAAGGAAAGAAGTGTCGACAGACAGTGAGGTCTCGGGAACCAGAGCAGATCACGTTCGCCGGCTGCTCTACGGTTCGCCGCTACCGGCCTCGTAGGTGTGGCTCGTGTGTGGATGGCAGGTGCTGTCAGCCGTCCGCATCCCGCACAGTGCGTCTGCGATTCCGCTGCCCGGACGGCGAGAACATCACACGAAATGTCATGTGGATCCAGCGCTGCCGGTGCAGCAAAAGCTTCTGCAGGCTTCAGAAAGAGCTTTCCTCACCCACCGTCAGCCTTCACAACGACATACACACCTTCTCTCACTGAACACACACTCATGCATTCAACGCGCCATCATTGCATAATGGCTAAAAATCACTTTTTTTACACCCGTTCTCAGGGATGTTTCCTGAACTATAGAACAGTAAACTTCTCCTCTCTCAGCTGCTGCATTTCAGTGCTCCATGTCACCGCCCGTCTGTTCTAGATTTGTATAGTTATTGCACTTTGCGTTTCTCTTTTGCTTTGGCCCTGTTCTGGTGTGAAACTCATGAAAACATGTCCAGGTCACATTTCTTGACAGATTTGCCCTCCTCATATGCACCTGGACATTGTTAAATGTTGTTTGCCCATGTTTCCACTTCTGCTTTTATTTATTCTGCTATTTTTAGCTTTGAAGTGTTTTATTGATTCTCGAAGGATAAGTGAATATATTTGGCTTCAGATTAATGACTTCCTGTCACTCGAAGGTTAAGAAAATGCACTAGTATTGTTACAGATATTATGTACATCACTGAATGAGTTACCTGATTATTAAGGGATAAAATGAAGATAAGACTTTTTTTTTTTTAATGTTTGCTTTTAAACTAATATATTTTCTGTCCATTCTTTATACTGCAGAGTTTTTACTCTGTATACAGATGTCTTTTGCAACTTTTTTAACAAGTTTATGTGTGGAAGAAAGCAATGATGGAGACTGTTTTAGTACAGTGGAGACTTGCTTTGCCTTTTGTACAGTGTACAGGCTTCACTATAGGTGGAGTGACTCTTTGAGACTGCTTCATTTTTCGGGGCATACTTTAAATTCTAGACGCTCTCTTGAATAGGAGTGAAGGACTATTTGTATAGTTAAGATGATGAATATAAATTACTTTGCTGATCAGTTTGTGTCACAAAAAAATAAAACATTTTCAGGAAAAATGCTTGTCTGTAACTGATTAATTCTGTGGTTTTCAACTAGGGCGCCTCAGCAAACTTCTAAGGATGACTTAAAATGATTAAAATTTTCTGAAAAATCTTTTTTTATTTTTTTATTTCCACCCTTAACAACTGTTGTTTTATTAAAGAACATACAAAAACTAGATGAGTAGAGTTTGATGACAAACTGCAAACTGCCAGATAGACAAAAAGAAAGTCAGATGAAGACAGGAAAACAAGTAAAATCTCAGACCATATTATTCCCCTTTCATTTGACCCCATTAAACCCAATCAAAACCATATCAAACCAGTTCAGTCCCCATAAAACATTCAGACCTCACAAAATCAATAAGAACCTTGCTAATCAAATAGGCTACTGTAGCTAGCATAATAGTTAGTATTTCTTAACAGGTGTTGTTAGGCAATGTTAGCATGTTTGATAGACATATAACATGTTTTAACATGTTTCTATCATGTTTTAGTTTGCCGCTAGCATGCTAATAACATGTTGCTAGCATGTTATAACACATTGTTAGCATGCTGCTAGCATGTTTTGGCATGTTGCTAGCATGTTCCTAAAGGTACAGTCACATTTCACAGGCATTTTACTATATTGATACAGTATAAAATACAGATTTTGAGTCTATTGTTTTGTGCTGTTAGCACTACATTTGTTCTTGCTTTCGTTGTTTGAAAAATACAGCAATGTAAACATTTTTTTCCAGCACAACTTTTAAACAAATAATGACAGGACTTTTATTTTTGGACTATCCCTTTAAACTTGCATACTGTATCTGAGAGAAAGAGACAAAGAGACGGAGAGAGAATGACTGTTGGTTAGGTCTCAGCTCACTCTCTTGGCTTTGCAATACAAACATCACAGCCGGCTTTCAAATTCCACACTGTCCTCTGCCAAGCTCTTCCTCCATATATATCCATATGCATATTATCCCTCGATCATGTCTTTATGCAGTTATAGAGGATCACTAAAACCCAAACCACAACCACAGTAAAGGCCATAAGGACGATAACTATAATGATAAAGATATAGTTCTAAAACATTCTAAATATAAAATAATAGCAGAGTCCACACCACAACTATAACGATAACGGCACAGAGAAACAATATTGTTGGAATCACTTTCAAAACGATTTTTTTTTCAGCTGATGAACGATAAAAACATTGACAGCCAATCAGAATCCATCCTACTTTAAAGAGCTCGAGCATTTAAAGCGGCAGGCGTCAAAAATACAGCGTGCACTTAGAATAAACAGAACAATGTCATCCGCTAGTTATCGTTATCTTTATAGTAATCGTTCTTGGTGTGAACGGACCTTAAGTCATGAAAAACAGTTGAAACAAATGTAAAGTATCAATGTTCTTAATTCAGAATACGGACAATGAATTTTAAGCATGTTATAAAAATATGTTTTTTATTAAAAAAAGTTAAAGAAGGTTCATAGAACTGCTTGGCATCGCCATGGACACGAGCCTGTCTGGATTCCCAGCGTCATCACTGACGTAAAATGTGCCTATTTCTGAGATGTTTGCTCTAAGGGCCTCACATATCCCCAAAGGAACTTGTTTGCCAAGTCGGAGGCTGCTCTTAGAAGCCATTGAAAACTTGGACAACAACAATCTTCAAACAAAGAGAAAAGACTCCATAGCAGCACAATTCGTGACATTGAGGAAAATAGCAGTAGATGGACCTTTGGGCTTAACTAAGTGTCATGTGAAACAGTAAAATATTCATACATTAGCAGCACTTTCCATGAATAGGTAACATGGAAAGCTTGAAACTCCTAAAAGTTAACTTTTTTTCCCCATCAAAAACCTTCAGAAAATGTTGTTCGTCCACCTCAGGTGGTCAAACTAAATAGTTTATGAGCCGTTTTATTTTCTATTCATGTTTATTTTATGTTTAGGCTACTTCAAGGTGTCACCATTTTAAAGATTGTTCCATTTAAAAAATAAAAAGGTTTATGGCAAAATATGGGACACACAACACAACACATAACACTTTGGACCAGTGTTATTTACTAAAACTTTCATAAAAATTGTTTTTGTTAACTGAAATAAGCACTGCGTACGAAATCGAATACTTCCCTAGTATATAGTATGCAAAAAAAAAACAGTATGCCAGCCGAGTAGATGTCCGAATTTAAAGTATTTGAAAACATTAACACTGTGTCCAAAATCAAATACTTCCCTACTATATAGTATGTGAAAAACAGCACACCAACAAAGTAGTATGTCTGAATACTATAGTATTCGAAAAACAGTCGGCAAAATGTACCAAGTTGACCTACTACTTCTGGTGAGATTCTGAAGTGTGCATTCGATGGACACTTTACTATCCCATAAGACCACGGGAGAGGATTTGTGAATGGAGGTGAAGCGATGCAACTGACGCTGGTAGGTCACATGATAATGACAACATGGTGATGAAAAATACTTGAACGGGTCAGCCTTCACAACGACATACACACTTTCTCTCACTGAACACACACTCATACGTTCAACGTGCCATCATTGCATAATGGCTAAAAGTCACTTTTTTTACACCCGTTCTCAGGGATGTTTCCTGAACTATAGAACAGTAAACTTCTCCTCTCTCAGCTGCTGCATTTCAGTGCTCCATGTCACCGCCCGTCTGTTCTAGATTTGTATAGTTATTGCACTTTGCGTTTCTCTTTTGCTTTTGCTTTGGCCCAGTTCTGGTGTGAAACTCATGAAAACATGTCCAGGTCACATTTCTTGACAGATTTGCCCTCCTCATATGCACCTGGACATTGTTAAGTGTTGTTTGCCCATGTATATAGTATATAGTATGCAAAAAAACAGTATGCCAGCCGAGTAGATGTCCGAATTTAAAGTATTTGAAAACCAGGTTGATACCTGGTTGTTTTCAACCAGGTATCATCTTTCCTCTCACAGAATAACCAGCTGGAAGTCAACCAATCTGGTTGAAAGAGTGGCCATTCAACCGAGACTGCACTACTGTCGGTCACTGATTCCCTGTGGATTGCGGAAGCTGATTCCAAATCATCAGTTCTCATTCTGCTGGATCTATCTGCTGCCTTTGACACCGTGAATCATCAGATCCTTCTGTCCACCCTGTCATCACTGGGCATCACAGGAACTCTACTTCACTGGTTTGAATCCTATCTAACAGGTAGGTCTTTCAGGGTTGTCTGGAGAGGGGAGGTATCCAAAGCTCATCAACTGATCACGGGGGTTCCTCAGGGTTCAGTTCTTGGACCTCTCCTATTCTCCATATACACTACATCACTGGGTCCCATCATACAGGCACATGGTTTCTCCTACCATTGCTATGCTGATGACACACAGCTCTACCTTTCATTTCAACCAGATGATCAAACAGTAGCTGCACGAATCTCAATCTGTTTGGCGGACACCTCGGCATGAATGAAAGAACACAACGAGCGCAGCGCTGAAATTCACACTGAAATTCAAATGTAGTAAGTTACCTACACAAACAGTATGCGATTTAGGACGCAGCTAAAGCTGTATTAAAATAACATAAATATTACATGAAAAACTTACAAGATTAGAAATGTTCCTTTGACAACTGTCAACAACTAACTAAAATAAGTACTACAACTACTAACAAAAACAAAAAACAAAACAAAACAAAAAAAACTTAAAACTTTCTGATCAATCAGGTCAAGCTGGCTTTGGGTGCAGCACAGAGAGTGAAAGAGGAAGATCTGATGCAGACTAACAGCCAGATGAGAGTTTCAGCAGGGATCTGACAGAGGAACTAGAAGTATGTCGGAAACCAGAACAGAAGGCCACAGGGTTAAAGGCTAGCAAACACACATTTAACTTTTACCTCAATAAATAAAACATGTATCGTCAGGTTGGTTAGCGACAATGAGCATATGATACTTAAACAGGAAAAACATAGCAGGCTAATCTCACATTTGGATAAATTAAGACTTGGTGGAGCAGTTTTGACTTCCAAAATTGAAATTAAAAAGAAAAAAAATGTTTAAAATCCTCAAATAATGTTAACATTAAAAATCAACTGGCAGATGACGTCTGCTTTACTTCATGTATTCAAACTCAGTCAACACTGACCTCTAGTGGTACCCACAAGAACACCAAATAAACTAAAATGTGACCTTAAAATTAAGGCAAAACGCTCTCTCCAGTAAAGGTTATGAATTCAGAAGAGAGGTTATGTGGCTGTTTCTGTTGTATTTGCAATCTTTGCTTTTTTTAATTGAATCAATTGAAAACTATTGAGAGCTTTGGGAGTCAAATATGATGATCGATGGGGCGTCAAGCAAACTACTTTAATAGCAGATATGTTAAACATACTGAAAGTATGTGTATGACTGGATTGTTTTATCAACAGAGTTGGTTTTAATAAATATCATGTTAACGTGTTATGCAAATTATATTTGGGTTCTTCTAAACTACTGAATCATGACTGTAATTACAGTAAACACCCTTATTAATAAAACGTAATCGAAAAAAATATTTTTCACTAGGAGGCCTCAGCAAACATCCAAGGCTGCAGCCTGGATGACTTAAAATTATTTAAATTATTAGTATTAATATAAACAATGTTAATATTATATATTAAAACAATATATGTTAATGTATTAAAACAATAATAATATATTAAAACAATTGTGTTGGACTGTGGAGGGCAGAACCACTGTTTTAGAATATTATACTAAGGAACACGTGATGACGTAAAACGCCCTGACGTAAAAGAATCACTAAATTGGTATTTTGAACCGGTTCTTAAAAACCTACCGTTCAAAAGAACCGCTTCCAAAAAAAAAAAGAGTCGAACTTCCAGTCTTTCAGCCGAGTTTTTCAACTTGAGCTGTATGTGAGTTTGTCCTTAGGGAGAATAAATATTCTACTATGCACGCAACTTTAGTGTAACGTTTACTTACAGTGAACTTTCATTAGGGTTACTTAATTCATTCCTCGTTTATTATTTGAGAATAAAGATTATTTTCCTTTTAAAGTGATATATGGTTTTATATTTTTGTAAAGAGCATGACAGACAAATATTTATTAGGCTAATATTGATTATTATGTTATATGCCACGCCCCTAAATGATCAAACCTATCAAGGTGAAGTGTGCTGCTCTGTTACGTCACTCCAACGATAAAAAAGACCCGCGACGCTTTCATCGTTGAGCTTCACGCGATGCTGGTCTGCTTGATGAAGTCGCTAACGGAATAACGTCCAAGTCCACACGCGCGAGGTCTTGTTTCGGACTGCTGCACGATGCAACGGAACCAGTAACTTTCGCACACGCTGTTCATTCACCATATAAACAAAGCAACGTTAATTAGATTGCGATGTGCGCGTGAGGAGGAGGAGGAGGACACTCGTAAGAGCGCGAGGTCTCGAGGTGGATAACTTCACATTAATAAAGTGTTAGAGCTCACTGCGGTCTGGAAGCTCTTCGAGGTGAGTCGCCTTCTTCACATGGGCGAAAATGAGTTGATATTGATATTTATTTTCATTATAAATTCAAGTTTGACGAAGTTGCAATGTGTGAGCTGAGAATTTAAAGTTTAAAATGCACTGTGGATTCAAGACATGTATTACAAATCTTCTGGTTCTATGTTTGCTGCATTAACGTTAAATGATATTCTTTTCTTGCGACTTGTAGTTATTCCAGATAAAGAAAAAAAAGTGTGTGTATGATATATATATATATATATATATATATATATATATATATATATATATAAGGAAATATTTATTGAAAAAAATAATATTGGAAATATTAATTGTAAAAATAATACAGGAAAAAAACTATGTGTGTGTGTGTGTATATATATATATATATATGTATGCATGTATTTATAACTTTTTGCGGCATTTATATAATTATAAATATATACATATATAATAAATACAATAAATATAATAAAAAATATATGCATATAAATATGTGTGTGTGTATATATAAAATATACACACACACACATTTATATGTATATATTTTTTTATTATTATATTTATTGTATTTATTATATATGTATATATTTATAATTAAATATATATGCTGAAATATTGAAAAAAAGATATATAAATTTAAATAAAATTATATAAATGCCACATATATTATTTATATATATGCTGAAATATTAAAAATATTTGTTTCATATGATTTACTTATTGTACTACACTCTCGCTCGAGTTTTTAATGGACATTGTCTGCCCTGTTTAAGTTGTCTATTGTTTGATTATGGAAAATATAAAATGTTTTATCACGTGACGTGAGTCCAAACTGGGTTTTAGGTGCGCATGATGTCTCATTTAACTTTTTTTTTTTTTTTTACACTAACTTATCTTGATGCAGACAGACAAAAAAATTGTCAAAGGCAGCAACAATTTCTATTTCCTTGAGCAGATCTCATGATTTCAACACTCTAATTCCTGGTAATCCTCTCACATCTTAGTGGTTAGAAGATCTAGAAAGACATGACATCCAGCAGTGTACGGCATAACTGTCCTGTATCTCATTGTTGATCGATGTCTTTGCACCACTTTATAGTTTAGGTGTACTGAAGGATTATGCTGCACATACACTTAATCGCTTGTTTATTTAGCTTCACTGCCTACAAATATTCATTCATCAGAGATACTCAAAAAAAAAAAAAAAAAAATTGATTGACCACTGTTTTGTATATTAGGAGGGAAACATTCCCCTTAGTGTCTATGGTGGTTTTGGCACAGCTGTTCCTGTTACATCAATTATAGAAAGAATTCATCATCAAATCAACTGATTTGCACACATACAGTTTCCCACAGCGTCAGATTAAGTCTTTTGATTTGCCTCTCTCCAGCCGTAGCTATGGTGAACAGCCAGGTCGCGGGCGGCGCGTGCGTGTCCAGATCGTGCGCGGGCTGTGGGGGTCGAATCGCTGACCGTTTCCTGCTCTTCTCCATGGAGCGCTACTGGCACACGCGCTGCCTCAAGTGCTCGTGCTGTCAGGCTCAGCTGGGAGAGATCGGATCCACCTGCTACAGCAAAGGAGGCATGATCCTCTGCAGAACAGACTACATCAGGTCAGACGCAACCTAACATCAAAGATCCTGAGACATGAGTGTTTACAGTAGATCAACTAAGATTAGATGACATTACAATTATTTGTAGCTAGTTTTAAAAACATAGTATTTCTGTATGTCCCCAGTGGGGATCCTAACTCAGAGGTCATGACCTTTTCAGCTACATCCAGCAATTAATCATATTGACATAATCTGATGGTCAACTTATTGTAGGAAATCTGGTAACACTTTACTTAATGCATTATAAAAGCTTTATAAAAGTATTTTTAATGCATTAATTATGCCTCGTAATGCACCTTACAATGCATTATATGTTCTCATGAATAATTGTAACCACAGTTATAATACTTTATAATGCTCATCTATTCATTGTCACATCTTTTAGAGAGTATAATGCATTAAAACGCGTGACAACCAATTTCAGATGTGACAAGAATCTGCACATATTATAATGCAATTTAACTTTGGTTACAGTTATTTATGAAAAGCTATAATGCATTATAATGTACATTATGAATACTTTTGTAATGCATTATACATAAAGGCTTTAGGCTAAGTGTTACCGTAAATCTCTAACTAATTTGAATCACTAAAAAAATGTATTCAAAATAAACCCTGTTATTGTAATTTTTCTTTACAAAGAAACCCCATAATGTTCCTTAAAATTGTGACATCCAGGGAGTAACATAATTTGGACATTTTCTGAAGCATAGTAGGAAGACAAATAAATAATCATATTCCATTTTCCCGATTTTTACACATTGTATTGTTGAGCCTAATCATTCCACCCTGTTCACAAAAACTTTTCTTTAGATGGGATGATAGATTTATCGCTTACTACAAACCAGCATTTGGTCCCGTACTAGCTGGTCCTATACTGAGTTATAGCATGATTTGGGCTTAATTTGCAGCCCTGTTTCTTGTAACCATGTTTACATTTTACTGTTTAATTGTGTAAGTCTGATTAATTGTATTGTTTTGTTTACTGCTAAAAACACAAGATCGTAGAAACCAGGATGTTAAACTGTTTAGACATGCAACTCATTTTATAGTAACAGGCTTGAAAATGCGGTTTTGTTTTTGCCCTTAATTTCTAGTCAGTATAACTACTAAGCACCTAATTTCACCGATCTAGCATAAAAATGCTAAAAAAATAATTGAACATGCCTTTATAGAGTATAATGCATTAAAACACATGACAAACAGCCAATTTCAGATGTACAAGGAATTTGCAAATATAATGCATTTTAACTTTTATTTATGAAAAGATATAATGCACTATAACGTACATTATGAATACCTTTTGTAATGTATTATACATAAAGGCTTTAAGTTAAGTGTTACCATAAATCTCTAATTCTAAAAACTAATTTTAATCACTAAAAAATGTATTCAAAATTTATTTTGTAAACTCTTGTAATCCCCTTAAAATTCCTTAAAATTGTGACTTTGGAGAGTAACGTAATTTGGACCTTTTCTAAAGTGTAGTAGGAAGACAAATAATCATATTCCATTTTCTTGAGTTTTACACATTGTATTGTGCCTAATCATTCCACCCTGTTACATGAGTTTTTGTGAACAAACACATTTTTCTTTTATTTGTGATCTTTTAAATGGGGATATATAGGTTCATCACTTACAACAAACCAGCATTTGGTCCCGTACTAGCTGATTTGGGCTTAATTTTTCAGCCCTGTTACTTGTAACCATGTGTACATTTTACTGTTTGTGTAAGTCTGATTAATGTTATTGTCTGTTTAAATTTGATGTTTTTGTTTATTGCTAAAAACACAAGATCACAGAAACCAGGATGTTAAACTGTGCACTTAATTTTTATAACAGGGTTGAAAATATAGAAAACCACATATACAATAAACCGAACATGCGGTTTTGTTTGAGCCCTTAATTTCTACTAACTAGCTAATTTAACTTCTAAGCACCTATTTTCAGCGATCAAGCATAAAAATGCTTAAAAAAATTATTTATTGAACACACCTTTAGAGAGTAAAATGCATTAAAACACATGACATATATAGATATAATGCATTATAACGTACATTATGAATACCTTTTATTATGTATTATACTTAAAGGCTTTAAGTAAAGTGTTAAAACCCTGTTATTGTAATTCCCCCCACACAAAAAAAAAAAAAAAAAAAAATCCTTAAAATTGTGACATCCAGGGAGTAACATAATTTGGACCTTTTCTAAAGTGTAGTAGGAAGAAAAATGCATAATCATATTCCATTTTCTCAAGTTCTACACATTGTATTGAACCTAATCATTCCACCCTGTTACTCAAGTTTTTGTGAACCAACACATTTTTCTTTTATTTGGGATCTTTTAAATGGGATATATAGGTTTATCACTTATTAGAAACCAGCATTTGGTCGCGTACTAGCTGAATAAGCATGATTTAGGCTTAATTTGCAGTCCTGTTACTTGTAACCATGTTTACATTTTACTGTTTAATTGTATAAGTCTGATTAATTGTATTGTCTGTTTAAATTTGATGTTTATTGCTATAAACACAAGATCGCAGAAACCAGGATGTTAAATCTTGTTTAGACATGCACCTAATTTTAGTAACAGGGTTGAAAATATAGAAAACCACATATACAATAAACCGAACATGCGGTTTTGTTTGAGTCCTTAATTTCTACTCAACTAATATAATTTCTAAGCACCCAATTTCACCGAAAAATTCTGTTTGGAGTTGCTTATATATTTTAAGTCGTTTAATTGCTCACCGAACCATAATTTCATCAGGTAGTGTGCAAAATTTACAAATGGCAAAACTCATCTTACACTCTTAAAATACCACGCATGAAGTGATTTAGTTTTAACAACTAATAATGAGTGTGAAAAAGGCTTTTAACTCATAGACCACTTTCAAAATCTTAATCATTATAACAAAGACGCAAGTCGATAATGAGGCCGTTTGAGGCAAGACTCTCCACAGTCATTTGCAATTCAAAAGTTGTCTGAAGCTGTAGTTGTCATGCTATGCTGACAAGCATTTTGTTCTTGTGTTGATTTGCATTGGTCTCATTTGCATCCACCGGGTGCTGATGATCTCTGCAGATGCGTTCTCTCTCGCACACTCCCACAGAGAACATCAGAGACACCGCGTGCTGTCGTAGATGCATCGCACACCATCGTTTAATGTTCAGCCTGGTGTGTCAGCTCTGTGGGAGATTACACTGCTGAAGTCATAGCTGCAATAAAGCAAATTCAATTTCGAAAGGGTTTTTAATGTGTTTCTTCTACCTCATGTGTTCCAGGTTGTTTGGGCACACAGGGGCTTGCAGCGCATGCGGTCAGTCCATTCCCGCCAGTGAAATGGTCATGCGGGCACAGGGCAACGTCTACCACCTCAAGGTCGGTTTACGTGAGGCATTGTAAAGGGATAGTTCACTCCAAATTAAGATTCTGTCATTTACTCACCCACATGTCTCTCCAGATCCTGAGTTAGTTTCTTCTGCGGAACACAAAAGATGATGTTTTGAATAATGTTTTTGTCCATACAATAAAAGTCGTTGCACTTTAATTTAAGGTGTCCTTGTTACGGCGTTTAAGTACTTAGTAATATTGTAGAGCTGTGCGATTAATCATAATTGATTTTCGATTTCAATTACGAAAATAAGATAATCGAGGTAAAACGATTATTGTGCCTCTGCCACATTCAGTCCAATGCACCATCCTTTCCTTCACAGCGGTGTGCTTTCCTTCTTCCCTGAAAGCCCAAACTTACATCCAAATCAGCCAAATAAGTGAGTGTTGTAAAATGCTGTCTACTGTTGCGAAACTGCGGGACGTGTTTGAGATTAAACATTGTGATTAAAAGTGCATTAAGCTGCAAAAGAGACACTGTTTCTTAGGCGGCTTTCTGTGCGCGCGCTCCGAGTCGGAGCCAAATGCGGATAAGCTTCGGATACGCGCCTAAACTCATATACACAAAAATGTCTTTTTGGAGAGTATTCACGTAAACACAGTTGGTTATGTCTTAAGTAAATGTACACAGTTGAGAAAGAAAATGCGTGTGTAACAGTATATTAGATCCATGCAGCTCTTAAAGTGACAGTAGCCTAATAAACCTGCTGCTGTTTGTCATTAATGATAATCAAACAACAAATCAGAGGAAAATCACTCGCTGATCTTGACTGAATAACTTAAGTAGCTTTAATAAGGATTAATCTAGATTTAATGTGTATAGTAAGACTATGCAGTGTTATATGACTATATATGTTATATAACAGTGTTATTTTACATATGATTATTCAATTTTTTGTTGTTGGCTATTATTTATCTGAATACATCTGTTAGTGCATCTTCCTGAAAAACTTAAAACACTGTTTAATTAATTTGTATTTTCGTTCTGTTGTATTTATTTGTCCGTATTTGTCCGTTTTTTTTCTTATTGTATTGCTGACTGTTTACTTGTCTTATGTAATTGTTTTAAGTACCTTTTTACTTACATTAATCAACCTAGTATTAGTCTTTGCTGAAATATCGATAATTGTGAAATTTCACTGATTTTTAAAATTACTCATATCGTGAAATAAGATTTTGATTATATCACCCACCAATAATCATGTTAATCATGATGTCAGTATTGACCAAAAATAATCGTGATTATGATTTTTGTCATAATCGATCAGCCCTAACAATATGTACTCACTATAGGGTTAGGAATCGGGTTTGGTTTGGTTTGGTTTAGGGGTTAGCTGCATGTAATTATGCATAATTTGCTGTTATTACTACAGAAAGTACATGAAACGTGAAGAGTTCAGATGCAAAAACCTCTAAGTCCGTCTGACATGTTTTCTTTTAAATGAGCATTTTTTACCAGGCTCCTGTGTTAAGGTTCAGTAATTTCACTTTAATGTCAATGAAAAGGTTATTAGTTATTGAAATGCCCTATTTTCAAAAATGTCACAGTCAATTCATTGGTATTTAACAAATTTGACTGTCTTTTGCTGCAAAACCATCTAAGTCCACCCCTTTGGACAACAAGACATAGTAAAACGTACTTTTCTGTCAGTTTTACAGCAGCAAAATCTCACAAAATCCTGTAATTGCCACTGTAACGATGGACAAAACATGATATAAACTTGCAGCTCGGGGATTGTAAGTCGGCTCATACGCACATCATCATTCATCTTGAAATCATATGATTTGATTTGCGTCTTTCGATTGGTTCTTCTGTGGACTTAGAGGTTTTTCTGACAAAGGTGTTTAGCGGTTTCTGCCAACGAACCGGTATTTCTGAATGGACTGACACTGGTATTTAGCGGATTTGAAGCAAAAGTATTTGATGAACATATAGTATGCGCGGAGAGCATTGGCTCAATATCATTATCTCGTCATTTTTGACGGAGGTGGCGTTTAGCGGCTTTTGCATCTGAAATCTTCATGTATATTTGTAAAATAAAGTGTTACCTAAAAGTCAGTGGGGTCCAAAAATTGTATGGACAAACAGACATTTTTCAAAATATCTTGTTTTATGTTCCACAGTAGGAAGTCATACAGGTTTGGATGACATGAGGGTGAGTAAATGACAGAATTTTAATTTCTTTGGCAAACTATCCCTTCAGTTCTTCATTTTATGGGTTTCTAAAGAGCAGATGCTCATTAGAGCTGAATTAAATGTGTGAATCATCATTATTTATTTTTGTCACATAATAGTATGGTACAAAAAAGCCTAGCTATATCACAGCTTCTCATAATAATGTTCTCGTTCTCATCTAATAATCTTGTTCAGTCTCATTTGTTTAAAATGGAACTGACCTTGTTTGCACTAGGATTAACTTATTAAAAAATAATTTGAGCACTGAGCCAAGGCAGTTTGTTCAGTGAAGGCTAACCCTGACTAGCAGCTTTGCATGCTTTAATAAAACGCACTGCTAATAGTTCAGCACTTAAAACATGGCAAAAGGGATGAATGTACTCATTCCTCTCTCATCTGTTCCAGTGCTTCTCCTGTGCGACGTGCAGAAACCAGTTGGTCCCCGGTGACCGATTCCACTATGTAAACGGCACCATATTTTGCGAACACGACCGGCCAGGAGCTGCACTCCTCAGTACTCACCTGCAGAGCAACCCAGTCCTGCCTGACCAGAAAGTGAGTGCATGCTTTTATTTTACTCTTTAAGGTCAATATGGTACAATGCATGATTTTGGTCTTTTGTCTTGTTTTGTAGGTTTGCTGAAGGGCTCCCCGTCGTCTTCGCCTCTTCCTCTCTCTATTTACCCTCATCACTGCCATCCTCCAGACACTGATCCTTTGAAGCACTTACAGTTTTAAAGCCTAAATTTACAGACTTAAGAGTTTCTTTGAGAGGGAGAACGAGTTTGGGATGAGAGCGATGGAAACATTTCTGTGTATCTGACATCATATCAAACTGTGGTGGATTCTGCAGTATCTCTCATGGTGATATTGTGGCTTTCTCGCCCCCTCACCCCCTGAAAACAGAAGTAACACGTCTATTTTCTCACAGGATATCCTGTCTGTCTCACATCTAACCTCACAGAGAAGGCTTCATCTGATAGCAATGTACACTTTCAACATGAAAGTCAACATGAAACTGCATTCACAACCTATTTTTCTTCCATGTGTCCGATCTAAACAGGATATTCATCAAGAAAAAATGTAGGGCAGGACTTTAGAAAATAAAGAAATGCTATTACAATCAAAAATGGAGACTTAAAAAAGAGGAAAGGAAAAGTTATTTCAGAGGCAACGTGAAAGTTATTACATTTTGTTTAAGTTTTATGATGCTTTTCTTTCCCCTTTGAGATTAAATTACATAGTTTTCACGTGACATCACACCCTTATTAGGAATGCCCACCTGGAGGGTGAAACAAGGCTTTCCTTGATTGTCTGCCAGTTATTTTTACTAGGTACTAATGATATTAAAAGTCCAAATTCAGTATACACCTTAATAGCTATGTTTCCATTCACCTATTTTTATGCACATTTTGGGCTAAATTGGCAAGATGCGCAAAAAAGGTGATGCGCAAAAAAGGTCATGTGACTTTGCGAAGGGACAGCATAACGACACTAACCAGTCTGTCTGAGCCAAAGTCTGTCGTCAAAGTGGTTCGGTATAATTACCTCCCAGAACTAGCTGCGTTTCCATTACCCTTCAGATTGCGCAAATTGAAATTGCAAATTGAAAATACGCCCAATGGAAACACGTCAATTTCGCAAAAACTCACATATATCGCAAAAAAGTTTTTATGCTCGCATGAGGTGGTTTTTCAGGCAATTTGAAAAAGGAATATTTCACAAAACTGCAATGGAAATTTACAGGTCACCTGGCATACGTAAAAGTTGATCATTCTTTAAAGATGGCGCGGTATGTTTGGACAGAAGACGAGAGTTCTTCATTAAACTCATAAAAGACAAAAGTATTACGGGAATACTGGATTCTAAACAACAAAAATGCCACAATTTATCAAGACCTTGAAGCATATAGGAGGGAGAAATATCCAGAAACACCTCATACATGGCTGCTCCCAAGTATAAGGGGCTTTCCTTGCCATAAATGCTTGGATAACACGGCTATGTCTCCTTCAATTAAAAATAATGGCTAGCGCAGTGGCTGCGATTATACTTAAACCTACTAACATCTGTTGCCATGATTTTTGGAATGACTTATCGCGAGAGGAAAAAATGACATTTTAGTCGCATAACATCAGGTCAATGGAAACGCTGTCGCAATAGTTTTTTTTATCGACATTTAGAAAACATTTTACACAGATCTGTAATGGAAACCCGGCTAGTGATGATTTTGTTCTCTTCCACTCACTGGATGGAAACGCTGCTTTATTCACAAACGTTTTATGAGAAATTCCAATTTTGCGCACAAGTTAAATTCACAACTTTGGGTGGAAACATAGCTATTGATGATGTACAGGCGAGCAGATGAACCCAGAATATAAACGCAACAGTTTCTCGTTAAGCGTTTTTCCTTAGAAAACCATTATAAAAAAAAACGCTTAACCATTTAGTGCATTGCATTCATATTCTGGGCTCATCTGCTCACCTGTATATAGTGTGCATCATTAATAAGCTGTATACTGAATTTGATCTTTTAATATCACTGTTTTTTAAGGCACTTTAAGTGTTGAGTTTTATAATGTCCTGCTGTTTTAAGTGATTGAAATACTGCAGCAGGTGCTGGATATGGATCACCACCGCCCAAAACTTGCATTTTGTTCACATATCATTGTTTTTCTTCTTTTGAGATGGAAAACTGACAGGCCTGTGCTGTGGATGTTTTGCCCTCCTGGTCTCCTCGTCAGTCACATGACTGAAAACTATGAATAGTGCACAGAGGTTACTTTCAAACCTAGCTACTTTCTGTTGTGAAGGTGGCGAATTTGCACAGATTGCTACTGAAATTACTGGATTTTGCCGAGCAACAATAAATGTGTCCGCAACTTAACACCTGAAAAGAGCATTAAGAAAGTAAATTGGGTCAATTGATTTCATGTTGATATCAAAAACAGAAAATATTCGTAAATCTTTTGGACATCGTTCAGGGTGTACAATTGTAAATATGTTTTTATACCAGTACTCTCTGTAACGGCTGAATTATCTGCTCAACATGTGATGTCTATTGAAGGTGTAATTATCTAATAAATGGGAAATACAACAAAACCCAGACGTCAAGAATGAATTTGTTGTCCCTTTTTACCATCCAGATTTCACTGTTCATTGTTTATTACTATTTCTGCTATAGTTATTAGTGTTGGTCTCTGTGGTGCAGACCTGATTACCCAAAGGGTTGGTATGAATAGGGCTTGAGCTCGGACCATTACAGAAGCAATTAAATGTGAGCGTGGAGTGTGTAAGTTCATTGTGAGTGCCGTATCTGTGCTGCTGTTGCACCGGGGAGGCTGAACTCTGCTCTGATCCTGTGTTTGAATTTAATAAGGCCTAATCTGCCGCCTCGTTAATTAAGAGGCAGTCGCTCCTTTCCGTTCGCTGCCTCAAAACAATCACGCGCGTTAAATGTTTACCATGTCGCAATTAAAGTACACAGCACAACTTTTTCACCCTGTCTCCCTTCTCACAACCTCCTGCCCTTGAGGAAGCTGCTTCTAAACTAGTGGGAAATTGCTCTTCTCACTTTTTTGAGACATTTAATTGACATGCTAAAATATATTTTTTCAGAAATAGACTTTTTGTGGAGTTTATACCCTGTCTTACTCTTGGTGGCACGTGTGAATTTGAAGTATTTTCCACATCACAGAATTTTTTACTGTAGTATTTCTACAGGTTATTGCCGTTTAAATGACAATAACTTGACTAGTAAACATGTAACGTTATTACACTGGCTGAAAGAGATTTAATTAGGGGTAAATGACTTCCTAACCAAAAGTAAAACTAATTTTTATAGTAATTTTGTATATATGAGCAATATCACACGAGTAGCAATGCAATATGGCCGTACGTAATCACAGCGTGCTGATATAAAGCCATATTGCACTGCTACTCGTGTGATATTGAGTTTATACAACAGTTCGACAAGTGATAAAGCAGTAAGCCCCAAGAAGCCGTGGTTTACAGTGAATTTATAACAGCTAAGGGGTGCTGTTAGGCACGATGTGTAGCCATCTAATGGCGTAATAATGTAACTTTCACATAAGTCCATATCACGATCTAAAGGACCCTTTCTCAATGCCAAATATGGCATATTATTTATATAAAATAATATTTATTGTACAACAATATTTAAATTAACAACAATAGCCATTATAAAAGACAACAGGAAATAAACACAAGCAAACAATTCAGTCAAACATACAAAAGCAGCGCTCTAGTGCAGGATTTAAGTTAAATATAGCCAAAATATAAAACTTAAATTTCTCCTTAACCCAAATCGATTTGCTCTGGAACAAGTAATAGATTAATAAGACCAAAGATTGCCCATTTGTTATACACCAAATGAATTATACCACACGTTTAAACACTATTTACATAAGAGCCAGCGGCAAATTCCCGAAGGACTGGTCGAGATGAAGCTGTTCTCGGCGGGTACACGAGCACTGAATGGTCGCTCACGGCCTGGAGCTCGCATGAAAACGTCTAAACAAATTGTAAAATAGGCACAGTGTTTATATATGAGTCACATATTTCAGGTCTAAACAGCTATATTCTCGCCTAAAAAACTCTTAAAACTACATTTCGTTACACAACAACAGTAATATTTTTAGAAAATATGGTGGATTTGCTCGACCGCTATGACAGTCGCCACAAGCGGAGTGATACAAACGGTGAAACGGTTCCAGTGCTGAAACTGGGGGAATATCGCACGGCTCTCAGCCAATCAGATTCGAGAATCAGGAAGAACTGTTGTATTAAAATATATATATATATATATATATATATATATATACACACACATTTGTGTATGTATGTGCATGTGTGTATATGTATATATATATATATATATATATGTGTGTGTGTGTGTGTGTGTGTGTGTACAGAGAATGACTAATCTGCATTAGTCTTATTAAATTTGTTGTATTTGCATTAATACATTTTAATGACAGCAAAAAGCACCATGAAATTCATAAGGGCTGAATCTTGTAGGAAAGATGCAGCGATACGTTCTTTAAATTAGTGAGCTCCAAAACGGCCCCTTAATGCGCTTAGTTTTGAAAAAAGTCTTCCCTGATGTCGGTGTAGGTGCTGATACTGCATCAATTATTTATTTCACATTCGATTGAAAAGCATCAGGCAAATTCATTAACGTATGCAAATGATCACAATTGCAATTATCTTCATATCTTGATAAGTAAGGAAATCAAAACCTCGGCACAATTTGAATCCCACCGTGCCTCAACTTACACTCTGCATTCAAACCAATCAAGCTTCATCTGCATATTCCTAATTAACCACGCATATTCACATGCCAATTAGAGGGTCTGAGAAAAAAGCCTCTTAGTCAACAGGCATTATCCTCGATCAGGAAAAAGTTTGCAGGTGTATGAATTGCTATGCTGCTTCTGTCATGGAAAAAGTGTTTATACTCACTAATTAATCATATTAACACATGCAAATGAGTCTAATTGGCTGAGTTTCCATGGCTCATGCTGTGAAAAAGTGGGAAAGAGAAGAGTATGGATATTTTTACCAGCTAACAACAACCAAGAATATTTAGCAACGCTTTGTTTTTCTTCTCAAACGTTCTGTTTCTAAATATCGCACAGGGACGCTGTCTTCCATTATAAAACAGTAATTTCACCATGCAGGACAAGTTTTTTGTTGGTCCTAGAACAACATTCTATCAGCCAATCAGATTTTAGGGTTAGATTTACGGGCTTTTTAGATCAATACATTTTCCTTTGATATTTGAGAATGTTAATGGTTATACGTAGGGTTAGAACGATTATTTTACACACCAAATTAAGTTTATTTTCGTATTAAACATCGCAACAGATATTTATCACTCAATTTAGTGCATTTTTTAAAATACTAAATTTATTAATAATAAATATTTATATAAAGTTTCGTCTGTGTGTGATGACTTTGCATGGAGCTCCGAAAAAACAATTTGTCAAGTGAACTTTAACAAATATCCCATACTCACTGAATAGGGAACAGTGAACACTAGAAGACAATGACAGTATAGAGAAGACAGGAAATGATGTGCAAACATAAAATGACATAAACTCATATTCTCATTCCCCTCATTAGCACTATGTATAAATGTGTCAGAATGTAAATGCTAAATGCTAGGCTGCATCTCATACTAACCTAGAGTGTTCTCTGTTTTGGCTTTGTTTACACTTTTATTGATAGAGACAGGAAATGATATCAGAACGCATATGCTAACCTCTAACTCACAGCTCCGACAAACCTTTATAGCATTCAAATTTTTTAACGTTTCACCTTAAAATGTGATCCATGAAATCAAAATGGAAATTTCTCATTTTTGGGAATATTGCAGTATTTATTATAAATTATTTATCTGTGATTTTTGTTAAATTCATGTGCCTCATAATCTTGAATCAGAATAACTTCCCCTCTTCTCTTCTCTGATGATGAGGGTGGGGCAACTTGTCACTCACATGAGATCCACCAATAGCAAACCACAACCATCCAATCAATTCCCCACAGACAAAATCAAGCTCCGCCCTACATATGTTCTTGTTCGAGAAGCCGTTTCACTCTGATATATGTGTCACGATAGGGAAGAAAAGACTACTGCAACTTCCGTTTCATGCCGACTTTAATAATAGTTCACAAAGGATGGGAAATGATGCAGAAAATAGGAGAAAAAAACAGAATGATGTCCAATCCTGACGTTAGCATCACCCTGGTTCCCTCAACAAAAACCCAATACAGTTTTTCTATTGGCTTCTGGATTATTGCAGAAAATAAGCTTTGTGACCAACAAAAGTTTATGATTTTTACGTTTTGTCCATGATAATCTTCACAAATGAACAACTTTTATGAATTTTGGAGCCTAAATACAATCAGCAGAACTAAAAAGCTAAACATAGGCTATAAACGAACAACACCACGGTCACATGACTTCATTGCACCTCTATTATGCTTCAGACAACTCTTTCAGTCTTTTTTTAAACGCATTTTCCTAAAAGTTCGAGCTAGAATAGTTTGCAAGTGTGTGATTATCAACACAGTGAGGCTGTGAAAGCAACTAGTGAGTAGATGAGTTTATCTGTTCGGCTGATGATGTTTAATGACAACCTCTGTAGTGCCATTAAGACACTTGTTAGCAACCGCCTTTTACAAGACAAGGAAATGACATGAGCTGCAATCAAACTCATGGCATGTGCCTAACAGCATGAAGATTTGGAGAGTGCATACTAACCGCTAGGCCTCAAGAGTAGTGTTTTCAGTCCTGAACCCATAAGATTTTGTCTCACTCCTGCTAAAAATAAGAGTCACACTTTATATTAGGTGGCTTTAACTTCTATGTGCTAACATATTGTTCTGGAAAATTCGCACATTTACTGCGAGTGAGTTTGAGGTATGGTTAGGTTTAGAGTTAAGAGGGTTAGAGTTAAAGGGGACCTATAATGCCCCTTTCACAAGATGTAATATAAGTCTCTGGTGTCTCCAGAATGTGTCTGTGAAGTTTCAGCTCAAAATACCCCACAGATCATTTATTATAGCTTGTCAAATTTGCCCATATTAGGGTGTGAGCAAAAACACGCCATTTTTGTGTGTCCCTTTAAATGCAAATGAGCTGCTGCTCCCGGCCCCCTTTCCAGAAGAGGGCGGAGCTTTAACAGCTCACGCTTCGGTTGCTCAACAACAACAAAGCTGGAGAATCTCACGCAGCCAAAATGAGGATTGTCAGTAACGGTGTTCAGCCTTACATTGTTCAAACCGGAGTCGACACTGATGGAGAGACTCAGGAAGAAGTTACAACTTTTAGAATGAAACTGGACGTTTCTGAATGGTTAGTGGATAAATTTATGTAGTTGCTGTGGAGTTGATTCAACTCATCGACTAGCATGTGCCGTCATGTTAATCTTTTGTGCAAATCCAGCGTTGAATTGACCCTCGTTTGTGAAGCAGTCCAGCGTAAAATTACGGCATGATAACAACACTCTACTACAACAACTCTTCCTCTTCTCTAAAGCAGCCCAACATGGCCTCACCCCATTTGTTGGGTGTTCCTGGGGGCGGGGTTTATGTAAATTTTGTGGTTTGTGATATCACTAACCTGGGAAGAAGCTTGTTGTAGTCCCTACCAGCCGTTTGTTGTAGTCCTTAAACAGAGAATTCTGTAAAAGAAAATATCTCCCTTTGCATTGAACTTGAGCGTCGAGCGTCGTAACTTTGCAGATGTTGTTTATGCTCAAACAACAACATTACACACTAACTAAAGATAAAAAAAGTGAAAAATCAACCATCCCTTTAATGGTTTTGGGGTAAGGGTTGGGTTACAGTTAGGGGTAAAGTTAACAGTGAATTGTATCAAATGGCTAAGTACATACTAGTTAAGGCGTCATAGGCTATTTTTCCAATTCCCACACACACAATGTTTCTGACCTCACCTTGTTGCACTTGTCGCAGCAGGTAAAAGGATGGCACATTCCCTTGCTGACGCATACAACCGAAAAACATTGCAAACATCCAACCCTGTGCCTGTAAACCGTTTATTTTTGTTGCACAATAGACCTTGTCCCTTAAAACATGAAATAAATTTGAGCAACTTTTTATTTTTTGAGTCACACAATGAGTTATTTCCTTCTCCCGCTTCCCACTCACACATGTCGGAATGTGCATGCTAACTGCTAGCCCGCTGCGGCGTTGCCAAATCTCATTTCAAGTATTTTGTTTTTGGCACATTTATTGATATTGATAGTATAGGAGGGAACAGGAAATAATCAGGGAACAGGAAAGGAAGTGAGCTGAACCACACTTGCAAAACACTAGGCTACAGATCTCAGAGCATTCGCTAGTCGTCGAGTCTCGACGTTTAGACAAAACAACACTCACATCAGGCTCTTTGCTTCATGATCCTACATGTAACATCAACTCATTAGACTTTCATATCACAGGAGGGTGCGGTCGGTTGTTGCGAGCTCCCTCAGGTCTCCATCAGATCGCTTTCTAGAACATGTCTCCTCAGTGTTAGCTAGTAATGAGCCACTTGTGCAGTGAATCAGTAGGGCCTCTGCGACAGAGAGACAGACTTGACAACTGTGAACTTCCCAGAGCAGAGAATGTCAGAGAAGGAGAGAGGCAGGGTGAAAAAAACCAGCTCCTCATCCAATCAGAGCGCTTTGAATAATTAAGGCGATCGGCTTAATTAGCTCAATTACGTTAATTTGACCACGGAACATGGCCATATGGTGAAAGGAAACAAAAGAGGGGGGAACTAATTAAAAGTAAAATAATGAGGATTTTAATTAAGCTTTTCCCCAGACGTCAGTGAGAGGGGATCTGGTGCAGGAGAGAGTAATTAAAGTAGTGTAGCGCTGGCAACATTTCTCTCTCTCTCTCTCTCTCTCTCCACTTCTCTTTCCCTCCCTTGCTTTTCAGTCACTCTCTCAGAACTATGAGGGCTCAATCGGTCTAATTAAATCTGTAAATAAATTAGCTACATGGAAGCCTGCTTGAGTTGACACCCCACCCCCAACACAAACACTCACCCACACGCCTCTCCTATCTTTATCTCCATAGCATGACTTGCGTGTGGGGCGGAGGTCTACCTCAGATTTGTTTCCACCAAAATATTGCTTGCGAAAGTTGTGAAATCTTTGTGCGTTGTGTAGTTTACTTTAAAAACTCCACTGTTGTTGTTTTCACCCCTTTAGATTCCATCAAAATACCATTTGCTGCAGTAAAACTGACGCAAATTGCTATTAACGACCAATGTTGTCAAAAAAATAAATTAAAAAATTAAATAAAATCACTGAAATATCATATTCATCTACTATGGTTTTACAGTAGTAACGGTGGTATTCTGACAGAAAGCATGGTTACTATGGTACTTTTTTTTTTGGGTAAGTTTATCTGTGGATCAAAATTAACTCCAAGATTCTGCACCTGTGAAGTGGAAATCAACAACCAAACTGATCTGATCGGCCTTACGACTAGGAATCTGCATCAATTCAGTTTTAGAGCCGTTCAGCTTTGGAAAGTTATTCTGCATCCAAATACTGATCTCTTC
Source organism: Mylopharyngodon piceus (assembly GCA_039654765.1). NCBI lineage: Eukaryota > Metazoa > Chordata > Actinopteri > Cypriniformes > Xenocyprididae > Mylopharyngodon > Mylopharyngodon piceus. Next base: position 30,740,047 of record CM077453.1, read on the forward strand.
TAGACAACTACATTAGTTATTAATGAGCAACGGACATCAGGGCTAGTGGTGATGTAAATCTGAGTATCATCTGCGTAACAGTGATACCCAAGACCGTATTTACTGATAATCTGCCCAAGTGGAAGCATATATGTGTTAAATAAAATTGGGCCCAACACTGAACCCTGAGGAACTCCCTGTCGAACAGGCACGGTATCAGATTTGTGATTACCCTAACAAACCGGGCACGATTGGTTAAATAAGACCAACTGAATACTGTTCCAGAAAGACCCAGCCAACTATGCAACTTGTCCAGGAGAACAGAATGGCAAATGATGTCAAAAGCAGCACTGAGGTCTAACAAGACCAAGATACTGCATGCACCAGAATCAGACGCAATAAGAAGATCGTACCCCCTACACTAAACCTAACCGACAGTGTCAACAAAAGCAAACGTGAGATAAAAATGCATTTAATTTTAGCTTGTTTCTACTAGACTATGAGCTTTTTAATTGTGACAAATGTGCAACGCTATCAATCAAGTTTACTACATCAGAAAAGCCGTACATATGGAACTGGTTATGTAGTGAAAACGTCAAAACGCATATAGTTTACAAATCATGCACTATCTTAGAAGTGTTTTGATGTCAAAACATAGTATTGTGCAAGGAACTGTGTGCAAATAGGTCTTTAAAATTAACAGAAAAGGTGTGGTCACATTTGGAAAACCTTTTGCCTTTGCACAAAATTCCCAATCGCATGGATTCCTATTGAAATGACGGGATTATGCTCGTGAAAATTGGCTGAACAACAGTAAATGTGACCGCACCTTTAATGTTGTTCAGCGTTTTCTCTCGCTCTCTCTCTCTCTTTTTTGACATTTGTCAATATTAAATCAAATTTGACCCAGTTTACTTTCTTAATGCATTTTTCTGGTGTTAAGATGTGGTCACGTTTACTGTTGCTCTGCAAAATTTTGCAGGTGAAATCCAGTCATTTAAATACGAATCCGCAAAATCAGGAGTTTCACGTGACGTGAGGGCGAAAAAAGTTCCCATTGCAAATTTCTGTCGTGTTTAATTTAGTCACGCAAATTCGCCACGTTGACCTACAGAAAACTGCATGGTTTAAAGGTGACTTCTATATGAACTGTGCTTCATGCATCGCTACACTATTGACAATAGACAATGAACTTTTTTGCATGCAACATTTTTCACTAACATGACCGAACCTTAAAGTTGCATTTACATTGCCAGTGACTTTGTCGCTGCATGTCGCCAGTAGCTGGCGGTTATGTCGCTAGTGGGCGTTCACACTACTACCTTTGTGAATGACATTCACTGATGATATTCCGAATCAGGTTTTTTTGTTACTAAAAGCAAAAATTTTGGAGGGATACGACTAAATATAAATGTATTCAGTACAGAAAATGCTTAATATTAAAGATGAACGAGAACAGCTCTTTGTCATCATGGCTATTTATCTGCAGTGAAAGCGCAAGTGTAACGGAGGCCAGCTAGTAAGAGCTGTGCATCTAAACCTCACTCCCCTGTCCTCAATAGGCGTGCTAGCGACTGATGCTAGAGGCCGTGGTCTTTGTTAGCGCACCCGCCTCCCATGCCAGAAACTCCCATTCAAATCCCACTCGAAACGGTGCGAGTAGAACCGGAGGGGTCTGGATTCACGATATCATTCACACAGAACCTGATTTAGTGTTGTCAAAAGTACCGACCGCGATACCAAGTCGGTACTAAAATTTTTAAAAATGTGATGCTTTGAGCGCTGTTGAGCGGATTTGTAAACACCTCTGATTGGCCACTGTGTTCACGCGCTCATCGGATATGTCTGTGATTGGCTACAATGATCAGCGCTTCAAAAACATGTTGTAAATAGACATCAATGACGCTCTTCACCGAGCGCTTACACAGATACACACGGGAGCGTTTGAAAGCAGGCGTCTATCAGTGGACCGGTCCACCGGCACAAACACAAAGGCCAATCAAAAGTGTTTAATAATCCGCTCAAAGCATCACATTTTTTAAATTCCGACTTGGTATCGCGGTCAGTACTTTTGACAGCACTAACCTGATTTCACCAAGTGCAACATGTTCCTGGATCAACATCTTTTTTTGACCCTGGAACAACATTCCAACCACCCAATAAGATTTGAGGCACAAGTTTACAGTTTATGTCAAGTTTAGGTTTACAACCAGGGTTAGGTGCTTCTACATCAGTGTTATTCACCTATCATTTCCCTCTGATTTTAGGAATAACTTATGGGTAGGGTTAGGTTTAGGGGTGTGGATATAGTTAGGATTAAATTTTCAGACAGGAATGTTGTTCCAGGATCAACAAAATATCCTGACCCAGGAATGCGTCTAACTTAGCAAAATCAGAACATGTGAGTCAGCACGGTGAGTACCAGACATATAGAGGCATATCAAAATTTATAGGAAAGTTGCTGACCGCTAAAATAACTTCTCCATCTTGCGGCAATACAGGATGTGCGCTCCACTAACTTAACTCCTATTGGTTGTTGCTTCCGAAAGTCGCTCTTTATTTGCATAAAGTTAAGCTATCTCACATTTGTCGCGTCACTGGACATGCCTATCCTGTCGTCAGCGGTCACTGTCGCTCGTAAAATCGACAGCTCTCTATTGAAATGAATCGGATCGTGTTGTTGCTACGTTTCGCTATTAGTGTAAACGGGGCTTAAGCCTTGAATTCATGACACACAAATCTCCACCGGCCTCCCCGCGCATATACACTATCTGATTTTTTATATTTGTATGCTCGAGTTCGAGTCAGAGGCACGACATCAAACTCAACACTAAGCCCTTTATATTACCCATGCTGCACTGCTCGCCAGTTTCCGCTCCTGTTAAAAGAGTCCACCCGCAGGTCCGCTCGCCATGTCGAACTCAACTCTCGCTTTAAGGACTGATTTGCCTGTAATATCTCATTACACCAGACCTTGATCACGTCCTCTCTTCTTCTGCGTGCCCCCAGCCCCCAATCCTTTTTACTCACATTGATGGCACATTTTTAATTAGAAAATGCATTCAGACTGACAACAAAGTGATTTGCATATTAAATTAACAGCTACTTACATTCCATGGAGCCTGGCAGAGGAGCCAGCTACAAAGAGGGTGAGAGAAAATTGTGTACCCAGACTGATATGTAACAACTTTTTATGTACCTTTTATTTGCATGCATCCTCAATTATGAGTTTAAATCCATAAACTGATGTGATATCATCTCAGTATAGAGCTTAGGGTAAAAACTGCACCTTTTAATGGTTACGTCCCTCATTTTATGTGAATGACAATTTCAGTAGCACTTTACAGTAAGGTTTCATTTGTAAACAGTTAACTACATAACTAACTTGCATTTTTAAGTTGCATCTGTTAATGCACTGTGAACTAACAATGAGAAATTGTGTTACAAAGACATTAACAAAGATTAATCAATGCTCTGTTAGTTCATGTTAGCTAATGCTTTAATTAATGTTAACAAATGGGACCTTATTGTAAAGTGTTACCAAAACTTCTCTCTTCACCTATCATGCAAATTTTCCCAAGTTACAACACCTTATCAAGCCTGGTATTTTTAATATGGGCCATATCTTTCTCCCGCATCCCTCTTGATTCCAGATAGGACAGTTTACAGTGATAGTGTCAGTGTTGTGTCGGTTCGAGGGCCCAGGAGAGCGCTGTTCTCGTCTCTTTCCCCTCTGGGAAGCCAGATGCTGCTATGTGCCCCAGAGACGGCAGTGTAACAGAGGACCCTGACTAAATAAAAAACATTAACAGCGACTACACAGTGAACATAGATTGACTGCTTCAAAGCACTCCCAAGTATCGGGTCACGATTAGGATGTTGTTGAAGCAGATTTGTCTCTGTCAGGAGAGTTTGACACAGAGCGTCATCCCGTTCCCTCTCCCCTGTGAGGGAAGTATACAAGACAAATAATTAATAAAGACTTACTGGTATTAATTAAACATTAATGTACATGGGTCATTCCTGCAGTTTTTGACTGAGCAGGTTTTTGAAAAAAAAAAAAAAATTAAAATTCAATTAATTTTTAGACTTGTCAGAGGGAGAAAATGTCATAAAAACATACTGGTCAAGCTCAGGCTAGTATACTACGGGGCTGTTGAATGCTTGAATCTGATTGGTTGATGAACATTATAAGGTATGGAAATATTTTCAGGGAAACGCGCAGCTAAAGTAGTTCCAGGCAGGTCTTGACCGCATTACAGTTCCATATCACTTCGCTAAGTGATTTCAGTTATTTCAATAGATCCTTACAGCTACAACAGCAAAAGAACCAAAACACACAACGACACTGACCAAGCAAATAAATATAGTAAACTAGAGGATAAAAACGACAAATTATTTCCATGTCTCATGGGATGAGATGCATAAGCAATCAGTCCTACAGCGTTTTAAGGACAAAAACCTGACAAATGTCTTGAAATACAACATCTGAACAATGTTTTGAGGTGTGGTAACCATAGTATAAGTGGAATAATTGACTCGGGGCTGTTGAATTATTGGAAAATAATGCACATCCGAGGTCTAACGGCCACTCGGCTTCGTGTCATGGCTGCATTACCACCTCTGGTGTGCATTATTTTTCTAATACAGCCCTGAGTCAATTATTCCTTACATAATCCTGACCAAAAATTTTACACATTCTATGAAACTTGTCCACCCTGTTACATGACATTTTTACAATGCAGTGTGTAACAGGGTGGATGTTTTAAGATAATGAAGCTAGGAAAAAACAACATGCTAGCAGAAGATTTACATTTAGGATGAATTTTAATAGATATATAAAATCTATTAAAAAAAAATGTTTTCATGTCCAGTATAAATTGACACAACAGGGTGGACTTGTTATGTTTTACACTATTAGATAAGTCTTCTAAGAATGAGGAAAAGAGAGAAAATGTTATGACTGATTCTTTCTTTTGTTCTTGGAGTTGCTTTCCCTCCAAGGAAATGATGTCACTTCTAAAAAGTCATGTGATTTAGGGCATACGCTTAAGCGTATGCTAAAGTACGTAGCACCAAAGTAACAGGGTGGACTGGAGTTTGAAGGACATAAATTAATTTAAAGGGTTAGTTCACCCAAAAATGAAATTTCTGTCATGAATTACTCACCCTCATGTCGTTCCACACCTGTAAGACCTTCGTTCATCTTCAGAACACAAATTAAGATATTTTTGATGAAATCTGAAGGTTTCTGAACCACACATAGGCAGCAATGTCATTGCACCTTTTGAGGTCCAGAAAGGTATTAAAGACATCGATAAAATAGTCAACATGACTACAGTGGTTCAACCTTAATGTTATGAAGTGACGAGAATAATTTGTGTGCAAAAACAAAACAAAAATAATGACTTTATGTAACAATTTGACGTAGTGAATGCAGTGCTCATTATTGGCCGGCTCCTCTGTCAGCATCACAGGCCAATACTGTGTCAACTGTGTATGACAACAGTTCAAATTGTTAAATAAAGTCGTTATTTTTGTTTTGTTTTTGCACACAAAAAGTATTCTCGTCGCTTCATAACATTAAGGTTGAACCACTGTAGTCACATGGACTATTTTAATGATATATTATATGTAACCTTTATTTCAAAGTGAAGTTGAAAAAACATGATTGGGGACATGGGAATTTAACTGTCAAGTGCTTTTTTCAAAAAAAAAATATTATTCTTACTAATCATTAGGAATGTGTGTTAATTGGGGTAATCCATGCATGAAAAACCTTGTGGCATGAAAGTTGATTAACATTATGTAAAACATGCAGTATTGTTTCATAAAAATCCACCAAACACCCCACATATAGTATATTAAAGCAGTAAGTCATGCTTTACAGTCATTTTACCACAACATGAAGTGCCTAAAACCCCCTTTAACTGTGATAAAAATTACTGTATTGCATTGCAAATGACTGTATTGAGTTGCTTTTATGAAAAGATACTAGCAAGACCCACAAATGTTCAAGAAATATATTTTTATATTATATAATATTGTATTATTATTACTAAATTTAATTATTTAAAATAATATTTTTAGTAAGGTATATTATTTTATTTATATTATTATTACTTGGTATTTAACCTATTTGCTTTAAATGAAAGATGCGTCAAATGTTGATGTATTACAGTCATTCTTTCTCTTGATTCATGAAAGATCAATTCGGTCAGACGTTAGTGAGGTCATCATCAAACTGAGGCATGTGAAAGTGCATACTTTGTAAAGGACTCTAATTTCTGCCCTCTTGCATGCATGCTGTCTTGCACTTTTTTCTCTCGTTCTCCCTCTCTTTATCCATCTATCTATATCCCCCCACAGCCCAGGTGGGTTTGACTGTTCATTAGCACCCTGTGAAGAGGAACAGATGCAGATAGAAACACCTTCACACAAACACATGCAGACTGACATCAGTAGCAGAGCACACAATTAAAGTTTCAAGACACTGAATATCACCAGGATTTAGATCACAATTAGAAGACATTTATTTCAGTGTCTTTCTCTCACTCTTTGTCTGAGCGCTCAGAGTTCTGTCATTATTAAAGGTGAAGCTCATGCAAAATGTCATGCCAAACCTTTATGATATTCTTTCATCCATGAAACACAAAATGAGATATAAAGCAGGATGTTCACGCTGCTCTTTTCCAAACATCGAAAGCAAAAGAGAACCGAAAATGATAAAAATCACAATAATATATCATATAAGTAGTTAATATGAATTGTTCACTATAATGCAAGCCTTCTGAAGCCAGTTTCATTTTAAAAGTCATTATTTGCTCATTATTAATTACGAATAATCTTGCCCTCCGCCATATCTCTCAAATCTCATTAAAATACAATATGTGAAGATGCTTTGCGCATTTGACATCATTGATGGAGAACACAATCAGTGAATATGCAGAAATGCATTTTGATTTTTAGCGAATAGCGATTTTCTGTCTGTTCTTCATCATACAGGTGACGTATAGGTAGCCTACAGGTAATAATTGTATTGAAAAACTGCCAAATGGCAATTTTTTACTTCACAGGCATTTAAAATCTTGCTTTTACTGTATGGAAAACATCTCCTTTTGTTTCACAGGAGGAGGAAATAAAGAGGTTTTGAATGACATGAGGGTGTGCATCTTCATTTCAGGGTGAACTGTCCCTTTAAGAGCTTTAGTAGTTTTGTAGTGCCCACTTTCACACGTACGTTTTGTCAGGTGTCGATGTGAATCAGTTTCTTGTAGTTAAATGTCAGTTGGTTTGGCATTTGAGAGAGATATCTTTCGCAAAATGGTGAAAAGAGGAGCGAGCCCTTTCTGGGGCCTCCGAACTCTCTGTCACGGCTCTTGCTGAGGTGTTCACAGCTGCGTATGACACAGACGGGGTGTATCTGAAACAGACAGCCATAAAAAGCCAAGAGGGAAGGGTCATGTGACCCATGAACCGTGAGACTGTGAGAAAGCGGACAGACTCAGATGAGATAAGCCTGAGTTACTACAGCCTAACGTTCGCTATGGCTATCCTGGAAATGGCAGGGCTGGAGTGAGGCCTGAGAGCTGTGTGTGTGTGTGTGTGTATGTAAATGCCAGTACAGCTCCTCTGAGGAAGCCCCACCTCTCTGAACCACAGCTCATCGCTCTCGTTATCATCGTTCACACACCTGCTCACACAGACAATAGGGGCAGTAAGTGTGTGTGTGTGTGTGTGTGTGTTTTAGTGGAAACAAGAACAGATCAAGCAAGGTCAAGAGAATCTCCATCCTAAACGCGTTGACCTGCTCTCATCTTTCTAAACAGTCAAACTGTGGTTTGTTTGTTCCTTCAGTGAGTGTGTGTACATTTGTGAGTATCTTGATAAACAGTCACTTCAGTATCTCTGTGCTTGATCTTTTTGGTTTTCAACTTTCAGTAGTGCATCTTACCTCAGCGATTATGCTTGTGAACGTGTTTGTGTGGCCTGTATCCATTATTGTAGACCTAAAACACATAGTGCAGGTATGTGAATGCTACGAAGACCCTAAAGGGATATGGGAGGAAAAGTTATATTTCAATGCTTTTGCGTTCTCGCAAAATGTTTGCATTCTCCCAAGAAATTTTGTGTTCGCTCGCAAAAATAAAGTGTTGGTTTTTATGAGGGAATGCAAAGTTTTTGGGCGAATGTGTCTCTTTCTCTGTCTCTACAAGCTTTCATACTTTCGGTTGCCAGATTTCAAATACCCCTTTTCACAAGATGTGATATAAGTCTCTGGTGTCCCCAGAATGTGTCTGAAGTTTCAGCTCATCGACTAGCATGTGTCGTCATGTTAATCTTTTGTGCAAATCCAGCGTTGAATTGACCCTCGTTTGTGAAGCAGTCCGGCGTAAAATGACAGCATGTCAACAACACTTTACTACAACAACTCTTCCTCTTCTCTAAAGCAGCCCCACATGGCCTCACCCCCTTTGTTGAGTGTTCTCGGGGGCGGGGTTTATGTAAATTTTGTGGTTAGTGATGTCACTAACCCGGGAAGAAGCTTGTTGTAGTCCCTACCAGCCGTTTGTTGTAGTCCTTAAAAAGCGATTTCTGTAAAAGAAAATATCTCCCTTTGCATTGAACTTTGAGCGTCATAACTTTGCAGATGTTGTTTATGCTCAAACAGCAACATTACACACTAACTAAAGTTAAAAAAAAGTGAAGTCATAATCAACCACCCCTTTAAATGAAATTGACACTACTTGGGCGAATATACAACATTTGAATTCTTAGCGAGGGAATGCAAAGTTTCTTGGGGGAATGCAAAGTTGCGAGTGAACACTTTCTGTGAGGGAATACAAAGTTTCTTGTGAAAGCACAAAGTTTATCAGGCGAACGCAAAGGATTTGCAAGTGAAAAAAATTTCTCAAGTGAACGCAAAGTGTATCGGGGGAACGCAAATGAAAAAGCATTAAAATATAAATACTTTTCCCTCCCATTTCTTATTTTTCCATCACCATGCCCTCTTAGGGCTCTGTAGAATGCAAATGGTACCCAAGCTAGATTTCATATGTAAGTGTAAACAGTTTTTCTACTGGGGTTTAGGTTTGGCTTGTTAGCATAGCCCAGTTAGCCTCCGCTCATAGACACTACACAATCTCAGGGAAAAGGGCATCTTTCTCCATTAAAAAGTGGTGAATTCTAACTGAATATTTCAATTTAATATAGGCTTCATTTATTATTGGCATGTGGCCATTTATAAGGGTTCTTAAATGCATGAAATTGATTTATATTTTCTCATGCGTTCTTGTAATGATATTAGCTAATTAGCATCATGTCATTTTTCCACAGCTCCAGAGTAATTAATTACATGCCATTTTATCTCAGGTGATCGAGTTAAAAACTTCTATCCATGAGCAAATCCGAAACTACATATTCACGCCGTTCTAGCACTAGCTAAGCAATTGCCATTGAGATGACTAGGAATGCTAATGTATAGTTTTCTCCAGTTATTATAAACTGCCTTGTATTCTTTTCAGTGAAATACTGTCATGGCGGAGTAACCGTTAAAGCTGTTAAAGTTTAACTGTCCAAATGTTTAGCTAACTACCTGAATAATTGCACATTTGATTGGTAGAGACATTTAAACTTCCCGTGAGTACTGAGGTTTGTTACCGTACAGTACCACACACACACACGTTAAGTATGTACAGTTTGCAGCTGGTCAAGCGCTGCATATTAAGTATTTTTCAGCCCTAACATTTGATGCACTGATACATTAAGATTTAACAAACCTGTCAAATGCGTTTGAACCAACAGACAAAATCAGTGTGGTGTTCATGCGTTTGTGCTTGTGTGTGTGTGTGGTTATTGTATAAGTCACAGAGGAATACTGATAAGACTTTTGGAGCCAGACTATAGACACTGTGCAGCAGACAAACTGATGACTGAGCAGATACTGAGGGGGACTGGTAATCTCTCTCTCTCTCTCTTTCTCACTTTTAGTTCTTTTCAAATCATTCACCCCTTTAGAAATCTTCTAAAACACAAAGAGGAGACTGGGGCAAGTTCTCACACTTTTTCCAGGTTATTAAACATTTAAGACAAGGTGAACAGTGTTTGGATGAAGAATTAGTATGTGTTTCATCAGTCTGGAATAGTTCACTCCATAATGAAAATGTCTGTCATCATTTCATTATATGGGGAAAAGACAGTGTGAACATTTAGCAAATCTTCTTGTGTGTTCCATGCACAAAAGAAAGTCATATGTGTTTGAAATAACATGAGGGTGAATAAATGATTACAGAATTGTCACTTTTAGTTCATTTGTGGTAGTGTGTTCTTTACCTCAGGGCGACATCTTTAAATCAATCTTCTCTTTCCACACTGTCAGCTATGGTGTGTAGACTTTCTCAGATCTGTGGGTTAAATTCCTGCTGCTGTGATAGCAATCAGGATAAGCAGGGAAGTAAGGAGGTGGTTCTTCCATAAACAGACACTTAAGAGGAACTGAGGTTGTGAATAATTACTGAGATGAAATGGAAGATGACTGATTATTATCATCATTGGATCATCCTCACCGTCATCTCTTATTGTAATTGTTGACACCATCGTCACTGACATCATCACTGTCTTCCTCACCATTCTCAGGTGTTACTTAAAGCGCCCCGATTATGCTTTTTCAGATATTACCTTTCATGTGTGTAATGTAGCTGTTCAAAGTTCAGATAAATAAAGTTATTGTCTACTAAAAGAAAGAAGGGATTCTGAACTACCTGAAATGAATCGTCAGTAATTCCAGTCTTACTTCCTGCATGAAATTTGCAAATTTGCATAATGCCAGTCCATGGTCTTCATTGGCTGCCCGTGAGCAATGTCTAATTTTCCCTGCCCTAAAACACTGTAGATGTATCTGAGACTGGAAGAGTTTGGTTCGTGTTGTTCATGTTGAGAGGATGCTGTGAATCCACTTTGCTGCACTTCCAAAGGATGAGGACTCGCGCTGGAATTAATTCGGAAAAAACAGACGCCATTATTACTGTTCGTATCACTGGCTACGTTTACATGCACCCAAATAATCCATTTGTAATCGGATTGACGGCTCAATCGGATTGAAAAACGTTCATGTAAACACCTTAATCGATCCGATTGAGCTTGATCCGAATGAAATTTCGATCGGATTGGAAGGGGTGGTTTATTCCTTTTCTAATCCGATCCAACAGCAAAAAATGACCATGTAAACGCTTGAAGAAGTCTCTGGGGCACATGTGCAGTGCAATGTTGACACGCATTACGCAGGAGAATGGTCTGGCTGCAGACCCTATTGTTACGCAGTGCGCAAGTTCACGTTCACGTCTTTAGTTGTAAAGATGTAAACGTTATGCCAACAGGCAGTGGCGTATGTATCCTTTCTTCGCAATATTGGAAATCTTTCCGTTTTAAAACAAGAAGGGGAGCCAATGGATATCAGACAAAAAGCAATGTGCAAACTTTGCGCAAGAGTTATGCTGGTGAGTCTCAACCTCGGTCAGTATTCACTAAAAAAAGTGAAAGTAAAAAGTGACGGAGCTGTCAAACGCTGCATTAATGGAGCATATTCTCTCAGAGACGAATTTCAACATAATATGCTGATAACGGTATATAACCATCTTAATTTATTCCATTATTTCTCTTGTGGCCACACATATAGGCTAGTGAAACAAATGAGAATAATAGTATTTCGTGTTAAACGAGTCGGTGCTTGAAGTAAAGCTGCACTTAATTTTCATTGATGACAATATTATAGCCTACACTCTTAATTTTAATTATAGGCCTATAATTCATTGTATAAGACCTAAAAAAATTTTTTTAAATCATTTTCAAAGATAGCTAATAGCCTAATCTTTTATTATCCTCAGAGCACGTCAGTTATGCGGTGATGCGCTATGAAATTATTGCAGGGCAAATTTATTATATTAATTTAATAATAAAAGAAAGAAGCCTAACCTAATAGTAATAATAATAGACTAGAAGAATGTAACAGGCCTACATTAATTGGAAATACCAAATCCTCTTAATATTGACAAGATTTGATGCTTTTGACAATATCTCTGGCTATCGTCGATACATGATCATCGTCTGATGACGCAACCTGGGTTACCGCAAGTGTGATTGATATGACGTCGCACACGTTTTAATCGGAATGTATATAAAATGCATATAAACGGATATTTGAATCAGATTACAATGTTTAGAGTACATGTAAACAGATCTGCAATCAGATTCAATTAATTCGGATTGACGAAAATTGGTGCATGTAAACGTAGCCACTGTATCAAGTGCTGAGATTCAGATATGGTAATGGACGTTTGGTTTCTGACACATGCTGTAAGCGGTCGACCAATCAGAGCAGAGCAGGCTCTCGGAAAGCAGGGGTTTAGAGAGACCGAATCCTTGATCGAACCGTTTCAGACACTGTGAGAAAAGAGCTGATGCTGCAATGGGTATTATGAGAAAATCCAGTTTATGCAGGTAGTTGTGTTTTGAAACAGTAGCTGTTACTAGCTGGTGCAAACTGGTAGACCATCTTTGCAACTGGTTTTGGAAATAACCAATCAACTAATAAGCAGCTGTCATGATCCAAAACATAAGCTGGATTTTCCAACAGGACAGTCACCCAGAAGCAAAATAAACATCAGCTTGAACAGTACATTTCTGTAGACTGAAGCTCCACTTTATAGATTTTAATACTTTGGTAAATTGTCATATGAAAGAGCCTTAACTTATGCCATTTTGAGGTCAGTTTTAAGAAATGGATGGACAAATAAAATATTTACCTTCAGTGCAATGTGTCTACCACACGCATCTGTAAATGCTCAAAAAAAGACAAGTCACGCTGCAATGACCAAACACACCTATCTGCATTTTATTATAGCTGCTTTAAAGGGAATGGATTTAAAAATTAATTAAAGCCACTAAAAAAAAAAAAAAAAAAAAGTTACAAAAATAATTGGCCTAACTAATTGATTAGTTGGTTGTTGCACAAAGTTGACCAACTTTACCAATCCATAGTACATATTCTCAGAACCTGAATCTTGTTTTTGTAATGACAGTATTTAAATTTTGGGGTGAACTATTAGTTTAAAGTCGCATCAAACAGAAGTTGCCGTAATCTTCCATATTGTGACATATATCTGAGTGAAACGGCTTCACAAACAAGAACAAATGTTGGGCGGGGCTTGATTTTGTCTGTGGGGAATTGATTGGATGGTTGTGGTTTGCTATTGGTGGATCTAATGTGAGTGACAGGTTGCCCCGCCCTCATTATCAGAGAAGAGAAGAGATGTTTCTGCAAGAGGGAGGGGAAGATATTCTGTTTCAAGATTACGAGGAACATGATTTTAAAACAATAATGTGTGCACCAATATAAATAATTTATAATAAACACAATGCAATGTTCCATAAAAAATAAGAATCATCAATTTTGATTTCATGGTGACTTTGAATAACCTGGTCACTTTAGCACTACAGGCTAATAACACACAGTAATTCAATGTATGTATCGCTCTAAAATGGGAGTGAACAGATGAAAGTGCAGAAAGAGGAGGAGGTGAGAGAGAGAATAAGGGTGAAAGAGTAAAAGAGTGGTGTAGATGACGGCAAGTTGGGGGCTTTGTTTATAACCGAGATGAAGTGGACCATCACAAAAGGAGTCAAGCAGAGGCTGGAGGAGTGATAGAAAGACTGATTAGAGGAGAGAAAAACAGTGAAAATGAGGACAAAGAGCCATAGTTACATTCCTGTACGGAGTAATACAGAAATGTTGAAAAAGCCTGTTGTACGTCTACTGAAACATATCTCACTGTATGCATTGCAAAAATTCTGAGCATAACTTCAATATCTGTCCAACTGATGACAGAACAATCTGCTGGGCAATAAAAAGGAGTAATGAAACTAAGCTATCGGCGCCGCCATCTAAATAACGTGCTACACTTAGCATTGAGCGCAAAAGATGAGTAGTTGGCAAGGTGATGAAACAACAAACAAAGGCAACATGACTGTGGTCTGAAGCAGCAGCGATTATAACTGGGAGAGGCTGAACATCACGTTCATGAGATTAAGCTCGATTTAGCATGAAACCTGATTTATAGAGTATATGTAAAAACCAAATGGATGATGGACAGAGGACAATGGGCAAGTTTGGTCAGGATGCTGGGGTTACACCCCTATTCTTTCCAAAGGACATCCAGGGATTTTTTATGTCCACAGAGAGTCAGGACCTCGGTTTAACGTCTCATCTGAAGGATGGTGCTTTTTTTTTTTTTTTTGAACAGTATAATGTCTCCATCACTATGCAAGAGGTAAATGTGACCGCATAATTTATGAATAATGAATATCTGTTTACACAGGACAAATGACTACCAGGAGGAAAAGTGTTTATCCACTTAAATAATTATTTAATGATTATAAAAGAATTATTTCAGACTTGATTATTCATAACCAGCCATTCCAGAGAAATAGTGTTTAATAATAGTGTAAAAAAATATGGAGAATTCTCACCTCACTCATAGCTCTGATTGGAATACATCACACACTGTACAGTCTAGCCACAGAAGTTTGGGTTACACTTTATTTTAAGGTGTCCGTGTTACAGTGTAATTATACACCGATCAGGCATAACATTATGACCAATTCCTAATATTGTGTTGGTCCCCCTTTTGCTGCCAAAACAGCCCTGACCCATCGAGGCATGGACTCCACTAGACCCCTGAAGGTGTGCTGTGGTATCTGCACCAAGATGTTAGCAGCAGATCCTTTAAGTCCTGTAAGTTGCGTGGTGGAGCCTCCATGGATCGGACTTGTTTGTTCAGCACATCCCACAGATGCTCGATTGGATTGAGATCTGGGGAATTTGGAGGCCAAATCAACTCTCGTTGTTGTGCTCCTCAAACCATTCCTGAACCATTTTTGCTTTGTGGCAGGACGCATTATCCTGCTGAAAGAGGCCACAGCCACCAGGGAATACCGTTTCCATGAAAGGGTGTACATGGTCTGCAACAATGCTTAGGTAGGTGGTACGTGTCAAAGTAACATCCACATGGATGGCAGGACCCAAGGTTTCCCAGCAGAACATTGCCCAAAGCATCACACTGCCTCCGCCGGCTCGCCTTCTTCCCATAGTGCATCCTGGTGCCATGTGTTCCCCAGGTAAGCGACGCACACGCACCCGGCCATCCACGTGATGTAAAAGAAAACGTGATTCATCAGACCAGGCCACCTTCTTCCATTGCTCCGTGGTCCAGTTCTGATGCTCACGTGCCCACTGTTGGCTCTTTCGGCGGTGGACAGGGGTCAGCATGGGCACCCTGACTGGTCTGCGGCTATGCAGCTCCATACGCAACAAACTGTGATGCACTGTGTATTTGCACACCTTTCTATCAGAACCAGCATTAACTTCTTGAGCAATTTGAGCTACAGTAGCTCGTCTGTTGGATCGGACCACACGGGCCAGCCTTCGCTCCCCACGTGAATCAGTGAGCACTGGCCGCCCATGACCCTGTCGCCGGTTCACCACTGTTCCTTCCTTGGAGCACTTTTGATAGATACTGACCACTGCAGACCGGGAACACCCCACAAGAGCTGCAGTTTTGGAGACGCTCTGACCCAGTCATCTAGCCATCACAATTTGGCCCTTGTCAAACTCACTCAAATCCTTACGCTTGCCCATTTTTCCTGCTTCTAACATATCAACTTTGAGGACAAAATGTTCACTTGCTGCCTAATATATCCCACACGTACTTACTATAGGGTTGGGGTTTGGTTTAGGGTTAGTGGCATGCTTTTGCGGTAGCTACCCCAAGGCTATGAAACCGTTTACCAGAGTATATTAAACTATCATCAACTTTGAGTGAATTGAGTGAAGACATTTAAAAGCATTTTTTTTATATTAGCTTTTGATCATGTATGAGTGTCAAGGTATTGTTGCTGTAGTGATTCGTCTTAAGGTTTATTATGCAGATGTTTTAAATTTGTGGTTATTTACTTTTGTACTACTTTTATTTTTATTTGTAGTACTTTGTACAGCACTGTGGTTAACTATGTTGTTTTATTATGTGTCTTATAAATAAATTGGAATTGGAATGTAATTATGCATAATTTATAGTTATTACTACAGTAACTACATGTAACGTGTGTAACAAGGACACTGTAAAATAAAGTGTTACCGAAGTTTCTACATTTCACCACTTCTGAAGCTCAAATTGTACCTGAAAATTCTGCATACTTCAATAGTTGGAACTCCAAACACCTTCTACAAAATTTTAGAATCTTAAAGGTGCAGTGTGTAAATTTTAGCGGCATCTAGCGGTGAGGTTGCGAATTGCAATATAGAAAAGCTACGGTGGCCAACACAGGACAAATATGTCGTCGTCTGAGACAGCAGACAGTAGCTAGTCAATCAAAAGCGCTCTGTGGAGCAGTTTGTCTGTTTAGGGCTACTGTAGAAACATGGCGGCGCAAAATGGTGACTTAACATGTAAGGTGTATGTAGATAGAAATGGCTCATTCTAAGGTAATAAAAACATAGCGGTTCATTATGTAAGGTCTTTATACATCACTGAAAACATAGTTATGTATATTATATTGCATTTCTGTCAATAGATCCTCCTAAAATTTACACATTGCACCTTTAAGACATTCATGCAGTTGTAGTGGTTATGGTGTTTCTACATAATTAAGACTTGAAAAATAAAGTGCTCTGGATGTTTATGTGCATATGCGTGCGTTTCTGAGAATTAGAGAGAGAGAGAGAAATAAATTCATATCAATTGAATATACTGGCAGATGTTAGAGTGGCGCACACACTCTCTCTCTCTCTCTCACACACACACACACACTACCACCCAGTTAGTGTTTCTAAAGCTGAATTCACACATAATCCCAAATTTCCTGCAACATTCCAGCATGATTTCCATTCTCTCTGTGAGGCAATCTGTCCACCCACCACAACTACACAACACAACTGTGCGCACGTCTTAGTAGCACGGCCTTATTCTCCAAATCTCCAGAACATTCTTTTGGTTAATTTAAGCTGCAACAAACAAACTAGTCTACACAAGTAATATAGCGTACTCCCAATCCCAAGAGATGCAGACATTTACATTCCTCATAGTGTAAGCATTGATGTTTAGAGCTCAAACTGAATTAAGCGAATTAAGCTCTCATGAACAGGGAGGAACTCACATTCCTGCCACATGCGCTCAAGCTATAATAACGAGGACAAGCCAATAAAATATCTTGAACTCATCGCGTGAACCACTTCGGAGTCGTGTGAATCACACCCTGAGATCAGGTTGCGTTGCGTGTCTTGTTCTCTTGTCTGCTGTGCTTTGTGCTCCAGCCTTCTGTGGGCCTCTCTTCCATTGTTGCCCTACGCCGAGCACCACTTTTCCAGCCTCCCATCTGGGCTCTGGGGGTGGGGATGCTTTCTTGAAGCTGTGGGGAGGCTTTAATTGTGTAGGTGAGGCCGTTCTTAAAGTGCAGCAGCTAATTGGCTGTAAATGAGTCCATCTGCTTTGATTTGGAGTTGCAGTGAGTCTGCAGTTCTCATGGTCTTTTTATTCTTCCCAGTCTCTGTATCCACACTCTGCTCTTCCTCCACTAGGGTCGATATGAAATCCAGATTTGCCCTATATGCATTTGTAATCCTTTAAATTTCAAAGAAAGGACTTTCCTTTTCTGCTGATATCACTTACTGTTCAAGCCATTGGATAATGTTGAACAACAGCCATTTAGTTATTTTGGTAACACTTTTCAATAAGGTATCATTCATTAAAATTCATGAACTAACAATGAACAATGTACGGAAGAGGATTAGGGCCAAGTAATAATAAAAAAATAAAACCATCTCGAGATTAAAGTCATTATAATGCGAGATTAAACTCGTTAAATTGAGAAAAAAAAATCGAAGTACAATGTTGAGAATAAAGCCATTGTGTTTCGAGAAAAAACTAGTTAAATTTCAAGAAAAAACTCGAAATAAAATCTACATGCTATGGATGAAGCACCATATGCCGCACACCAGATGCGGCGCATTCTCAACTTCAGAGCGGCAGTCCAAAACAGTGAATCTAATCACCATACAGGCAAAAAGTTCACTTCAAGAATGAAAAAAAGTCACGTCGATGTGTTTTACTGTAAATGTGCAAACGGAAACATTATCCCCCGGTTTCACAGACAAGGCTTAAGCTAGTCCTGGACTAAAATGCATGTTTGAGCCGTTTTAACTGAAAGCAACTTGCACTGTCATATCTTTAAATATGTCAGTGCCATTGTTTTATCTCAAGATGCACACCAGTAATGTTTTTTTCTAGAGAATGTTTATAAAAGCTACTTAAATGCCCTAATTGACTGGCTTAGGCTAAGCCCTGTCTGTGAAACCGGGCCTAAATCTTTTTTAAATAGCCTACACAGAAAGATAAATGTCTATACACACTCATCCAGCCTAGGGTGAAGTCATTATGCTTATCTGCACATAGTATGGTTTATTAATAAGCAGCCGCTTGAAAATTCTCTAAGCTCGTATGCTACTTATTATTCGGTTATAATTAGCTGTATTTGTATTGTTATTGAAAGAAAGCCTAAAATATAGCTTGACTAAGTGATCTAACTCTGTCATGTCCTCTAGGATCAGTATGCAATGACACTGATCGAATGCGTTTATTCTCAACATTTTATTTCAACATTTTTCTCGAAATTTAACGAGTTTCTCAAAACACGACTTTATTCTCAAAATTTTATTTCGACTTTTTTTCTGGAAATTTAACGAGTTTTTTCTTGAAACACAACATTGTTATTCTCAAAATTTTGTGAGTTTTTTGTCGACATTTTATTTCGACTTTTTTTCTCGAAAGTTTTTTCTTGAAACACGATGACTTTATTCTCGAAATTTAATGATTTTATTCTCAACGTATTTTGGCTTTTTCTCAATTTAACGAGTTTAACCTTGCATTATAATGACTTTAATCTCGAGATTTTTATTTATTTTTGTATTATTGCTTTATTATTGCTAGTGCATTAACTAATGATAACAAATATAAACAAAACTTTTCATTTAAAAAAAATTTCGTTAGTAAGTGTCGAAATTAACATTAACTAAGATTAACAACTGCTGTAGAAGTGTACATATATGTTAACAAAAGGTCATTATTTAGTCAGTTTTAGTCGCAATCCATTTGGGCGATTTTTCAACATCCAGTTAATTTTTTCTCATTGAATAACCTGAAATACATTGCAGAAGTAAAATTGGTTGCAAGCTCCACTTCACATTGATTTTAAATTCAAACTCTGCATTTAAAGAGACCCTGACCCAACCTGTACTCTTAAACTTTAGCTCATAACTAATATTATCAGCTGAAAGCACAACCAGATTAGCCAAACATCTAATAAACAAACACTTAAGGTGTGGATGACTTGAGTGACTCTATAAATGATGGACGCTCCCAGTGGAAATCTGTTGTACCGTATAGTCTCCATGGCTGTAGGTCTGAGTGATATTCTGTTTGCTGTCATCTTATCACCATCTAACAACCAGTGTGAGTTTCCTGTTTGCCTCTCTAGCTCTTATCACTCCATCGTGTTAACAGACAGCTTGTGCAGCTTTTTTTTCACTTGTAAAACATTGAGAGTTTAAGAAGACATAGCAAACCCAAGGGCCCCTTCATAGTAGCTTACCTTGGTGCCACAACGTTTTCTACCGCAGGAATAATTAGTATTTTTTTTAAAAAAAAATCATATCTTCAACACAGAGATACAATGTGTTGTATCTCTAAATAAAATATAAAAATATTCCAGGCTACAACACAAAAGCATAAATGCATTAACACCAGATATGAGGTCAAGGCAAACAGGTTTCCAGAAATAGCAACAACTTTTGCACACACAACTTCCTTAAGGAGTTAACTTTAAATAGTTTCATCATTAGAGGGTCTTTCTGTCCCTAGAAGAGGAGAATCAAGCTCAAATTGAGCCCATTCGGCCAGACGTTTCCCTACTAATGTTTTGCTGGGGTAAGGGGCCTTTAAATTGGAATAAATAAACAAATTAATGAATAAATAAAGGACAGAAACTAATAATAATAGATATTTTTGAATATACAAATGTGTTTAACAATATTAATATTGCATTATATTGCAAGGCTCTTAATTATTGAATTAATATGTTGCAGTTTATTAGAACTGAACATTCACAAAGGAAAAAAAGCTTTGTCCTGAAAAGTTACTAGTCTTGCATAGAATTCAGAGTTTAACTGTAAGATCTTGATATGGGCAAAACCATGCTCCTTATTACCATGGTTTTATGGTTTCTATAATAACAGCATCGGTTTATATGATTGTTAGCGATTGCACTTGCGATCAGAGGCATAATAAGACCATGGCGACAGGAAATCCCAGTTGAAGTGTATTTATTGTGCAGACAGTGCAAATCCCACAGCAAAAAAAACAAACAAAGAAACCTATAAAAATAAATGTTGGAAAAAAATATTTACAAGTCTTTTGTTGCAGTGTAGTCACAACAGCAGCTGTATAGTTTGAATAACAAACACTCAACTCAACTCAACTCAACTCAACTCAACTCAACTCAACTCAACTCAACTCAACTCAACTCAACTCAACTCAACTCAACTCAACTCAACTCAACTCAACTCAACCCACATGTGCTAACTCCGGCAGCCATTTTGTAGTCTAGGCCACACCCTGGAGTGTACCATTCTACAGGTAAGTTTTACTTTCTTACATATGCACTTCTTATCACCTTATGCATATAAAAACAACATCTATCCATGATTAAATTACACTATAACAATACAACAACACAACAAATGAATTAACAAAGATAAACCTCGTTTTACAGGAATATTGGAAAACCCCCTATGACATCACACCCAACATGGTTTCTCCCATTCAGAAGGCACGTCCACCATGTTTAAATACTCCACTTTTAAAACAATACAGGTTTGGTCACTGGTGTTTTACAAGCAGGTAAGTTATATTTGTTATACTGTGTAACCCCATCTTAAATAAAAACTTAAAATCAGATATGTGTATTGTGGTTATTTATACTAACAATGAATGAGCAATGTTAGCGCTAACACATTGTACATATCCACTACACATAACAAACAAATGCACATTGTATCCCCTCATATCTTAAACACATAAAACACAATACATTCAAACATTCAGAACATTGCACAAGTCTGCGTATTCATGATATCAGTGTCAATAAACAGACCGTGTTAATGCTGCAACAATATATGTGTGTGTTAGATATGGTGTATGTGCATACAGTCCAAACATGATCACGGGGTTGCTCCGTGACAATGATGAACAGATTTAATTTAGACTTTTATTCACATATAAACATTCATCAACTCACACATCAGTTGTGGTAAATGGAAGCTCAGGCATGTTCGCTTGACGTGTGAGAACCATTGAGGTTCATTCTCGTGTTACGCAGCACGTTTGAGCTTCAGCAAGAACCAATGAGGTTCATTCTCGTGTTACGCAGCACGTTTGAGCTTCACAAGAACCAATGAGGTTCATTCTCGTGTTACGCAGCACGTTTGAGCTTCAGCAAGAACCAATGAGGTTCATTCTCGTGTTACGCAGCACGTTTGAGCTTCAGCAAGAACCAATGAGGTTCATTCTCGTGTTACGCAGCACGTTTGAGCTTCTGCAAGAACCAATGAGGTTCATTCTCGTGTGTTACGCAGCACGTTTGAGCTTCACAAGAACCAATGAGGTTCATTCTCGTGTTACGCAGCACGTTTGAGCTTCAGCAAGAACCAATGAGGTTCATTCTCGTGTTACGCAGCACGTTTGAGCTTCAGCAAGAACCAATGAGGTTCATTCTCGTGTTACGCAGCACGTTTGAGCTTCAGCAAGAACCAATGAGGTTCATTCTCGTGTTACGCAGCACGTTTGAGCTTCTGCAAGAACCAATGAGGTTCATTCTCGTGTTACGCAGCACGTTTGAGCTTCACAAGAACCAATGAGGTTCATTCTCGTGTTACGCAGCACGTTTGAGCTTCTGCAAGAACCAATGAGGTTCATTCTCGTGTTACGCAGCACGTTTGAGCTTCAGCAAGAACCAATGAGGTTCATTCTCGTGTTACGCAGCACGTTTGAGCTTCAGCAAGAACCAATGAGGTTCATTCTCGTGTTACGCAGCACGTTTGAGCTTCAGCAAGAACCAATGAGGTTCATTCTCGTGTTACGCAGCACGTTTGAGCTTCACAAGAACCAATGAGGTTCATTCTCGTGTTACGCAGCACGTTTGAGCTTCTGCAAGAACCAATGAGGTTCATTCTCGTGTTACGCAGCACGTTTGAGCTTCTGCAAGAACCAGTGAGGTTCATTCTCGTGTTACGCAGCACGTTTGAGCTTCAGCAAGAACCAATGAGGTTCATTCTCGTGTTACGCAGCACGTTTGAGCTTCAGCAAGAACCACTGAGGTTCATTCTCGTGTTACGCAGCACGTTTGAGCTTCCACAGCTTGATTGGCCGAACGCATGCGAAACACTGGCACCCGCCATTTTTAAAAAGCCATTGCAAACACAGTTTATAGCCTATATATTTACTCCACGAACTTGGAAAACGGTGATAGATGGACCGACACCAAAGTGCAGGCACTTCTCAGCCTTTTACGCTAAGGAGGGACCAAGTGAAACATAATTATGCATTTCTGCTCAGCTAGTGACATTGGGCTCCAACTACAGTAGTCAACATTTGAAGTGGATCAAAAAAGTTCATCAAAGTTGTGCTAAGAACTAAGTTGTCCTAAGAAGAAGGTTTTAGGACAACTTTAATGAAAGGTTTTGATCCACTTCAAATGTTGACTACTATACATGGCAAATGCTACAATTCTTTTTCGTATACCATTTACTTCTTTGTTTAACAGTTCTATCTAATAACGTATAAGATTTGACTGTTAATAAGACTGTGAACTAATGAAGACAGAGAATGTGAGCGCTGTGTGCTCAGGCTCTGGCTAAGCTGTTCTCAGCGCCGTCAAATTCTCCAAAGCTGTTCGCCAAGCTTACAATTAAATTTCATGTCTGAAATCACAAATAAAATCTGAAAACAACTCTCAAATGTGGTTTCTAAATGCTCAAATCATGACTGGAGCAGCCAATGCACATGTACTAAGCGCGTGTCTCAGACTGTTTCTACAGCAGTTTATATTCAGCTTCTAACGGCAGCTGCAGTGACGCAATGACTTTACCAATCAGCGATTGGCTCTTTTACTTAGAAGGCAGGACTTATTCCGCCATATTGTTGCACTTTCTCTCATTCATAGTAATACAAGTACACAGTCTTTCTAAATCTAAAGTCTTTGGTCAAAATTAAAGTCCCGCACAACAAACAGAGCGGCTGTTACATGTGCCCTGGGTCTGTGTTCTGTTTTATCATATGGACTCCATTTCCCACAATTCCCCATCTAGGAACCAATCATGCACTCACACCTGTTTCCCATCAGTAACCCTTTATAAGCTGCACTCACTCACACACACATGGCTGAGTATTGTTTAGCCATTGGTTTGCATTCTGTTTGGTTCTTGTCCTGCCTAGCCTGTGTTTTGACCCTGGACTGTTTCCTTGTTTGTTGATCGTTTGCTGCCTGCCTTGACCTGTGCCTGTGTTTTTGGATTACTCTTTTGCCTTGCCTTCCTGTTACTGTTTGTTGGTGTTTGACCTACTGCCTGTACGACTACGCTCTTCCTATAAATAAAGCCTGCATGTGGATCTCCAACTCCGTTGTCCCGCTCCATCCGTTACAGCGGCAGGACGTAAGTGACAACCGGTGGTGCAAGTGCAACCAGGAAAATAGTCCTAAGGGAACATTTAGTTCTCAGGGACCGCCAAGGTGGCTAGTTCCTATAACTACCCGTTGTGAAAGCCTTTTTTGTTTCCCAGGTACTCCACTAAATAACAGCACTTAATATCATCAGCCCACCAGGAAAAGTTCAGGAGCTCCCGATGACCAGTCAGTCTACTCCAGCCAGTCATGGGCCCCCTCCTTGTTCGGGCCCTTGGGCTTCATCCCCGCCTAGCCCTATTGTTAATGATATATACCCACATGATACTTGGAGATAGCTTCTTGCTCAGATGGAGTGGGAGTACATGGAAGTACATGATTTGCTTTGCAGCCCGGTTATTTTGAGCCAATCACCTAATGCCATGTGACTAATTACTCTGGAACTGCAGGAAAATGCCATTGTGACTAACCAGTCAAACCTAGGTATGATCTCTCTATGTACCTTCAGACCAACCACCTAAACCCATGTATTCATTCTTCAGAATTTCTTTTCTTTCCTAAGGCTCTCACCTCTATAAACAGAACAAGTGTGAGAAGTGTCTTAATGACATTATCATTCTATGATAACAATTTATGGAAAGATAGAGGGTGTTTATATATTATAAACTGTGTCAGTGATGCCAAACGCACCTAAAAGTGTGTGTAGTGTTTGTATGTGTTGATCATGTGATGTGTGGGCTAATTAAGAGGACGCACTTATTGTGTACTGCTATCTATTAAAAATAAACCAGTGTGTGTCTGTAGGAGTTAACAGCTTGAAGAGCTGGCTGAGGATTAAACAAGCTCTTCTCATAATCACTAATGGGGTTTATCATTAGTTCAAAATGTACTAATTCTTTAGATGTGTTTGCTAAGCCAAGCATTATTACTTTTCAAAACCCCTAACCCTTGTAATTTACCTAACAGATATGAATTATACTACAAATTGTGCAAACTGTTGAAGTGAAATGCACTTTTACTTTTCTAAGTAATCAGATTTACCTGGCAGACAAAAATCAGACTTACAGACTCAAGCCAAATTGTCATAGAGGCCTGAAGGTGAACACCACAGAAACTGCAGAGCAACATACTAACAACTACTAAAAACACCTTAAATTAACCAAAATTAACCTTTTTGTTTTACATTCCTAAGCAATTCCATACAATCAAGTCCATGGCAAGAAGCTTGTGCAAGTTCTGAAAATGTCTCTAGGTTCTGTAAAACCTGGTGCCATAATAAAAAAATAAAGGGCTTGTAGATCAATAAAAGCTTTTTCCACCTAAGGATCCCCAATTTCCCCTTAACTACCCAAACTGCTGGTCCTGCTGGGCCCACAGATACAAAGTTACAGCATCAATACCTGCAATCTACCATGGCGGGGTCTTTGTGTGTGTGTGTGTGTGTGTGTGTGTGTGTGTGTGTGGGGCAGTAGACAGTGTGTTATCCTGCAAGCAGACAATAATTGGGATGCCACCAGTTTGCATCAATTCTGTGCAGTAGGGGACAAAACAGGGGACCATTTAATGTGCTTCAGAATAATCAAAGAGAAACGCTTGTCCTTTGTTTGGGCTGGTGCACGTGAGTGAACGGCACAGAGAGATAGTCCCCGACCAAAGAAAGAGCCATGTCTTTTCATGCTTGGAGGGGATCAGACCATAAGGTGCGATCGGCATTTTAAATGATTGGAAGATTCAGTGTAATTTCTTCCATTCAGTGGCCTGGCTTCATACTGAGAGAATAATGGAGGCCTGAGAGAGCGTCTGGATGACCGCTACCGTCCTGCTGCTACGGTGAAGAGGAGAGGGATGCTGGGTAATCGCACACACCAATCGCCTGTTAGCTCTCCTGCAGTCACCTTCAACTCACTGTCAACACCACAGTAAAAGAGGAAGGATCGTTTGCAAATTTACACTGAATAGTGAAGGTCTTCTGACAAACATTCGGACTGTGTCCGAAAGTCTTGAAACTTTTGCTTTTGCTGAAATGATGCACTTTCAAAAGCATGAAAGCACATTTTAAGAAAAAGCTCTCAAGACACCATATCATTTCTTATGATATAAAAGTATATAAGGACATTTACAATAGGTGCATCCCAATTTGCAAACTTATGCACTATTCTATATATAAAAATAGCTTGTGAAGTGTGTTCACACTGAAATTCCAACAAGAAGAAGTGCACTTTAAATACTTGGATGATGCACTTATTTAACCATATGCTGGACACTTCATGCACTGAACTATCACAGCTATTCACTGTTTTAATAAGAGGTAAATGTTATGATTGCACAATTAAACTGTATCATCTGATCATTTAAACATAAATTGTCCTCTTAGATAGCTTTAATGTAGTTAACTACTTCTTAAAGGTTAGCTTGACTGTAATTTAACTACTTTAAAATATGAGTAACTTGTACCATGTTTACAGTTGGATCAAACTGAGGTTTTGGTCTATACTGGTAATTTTGCCCTTCATGACAACTCTGAGGGGGTGAATTTTTTTATAACTCATCCGTTTAAATTATATTAAGCCTTAAAGTTCTGCATAATTAAGGGCGTGGTCACTTGAGTGACAGGTTTGCCGCTGCTGTCTGTGAGCCGTCACTTTACCTCAGCTAATTCCAGCCGCTGAATTTGGCATCTCTGCTGTGTTTGTGTTTTTTTCGGGATTATTTTATACAGTTATCAAATAATATGGCTTGCTGTACGGTTATACGGTCGAGACAGATTCTGCGTCTGTGTAGATGCGCACACATGCGGAAGATAAACAGAACACACGTTGTTGGATCACGGCATTAGCTAAAAGTTTTGTTCGTGAGATTTACTACAATGACAATGGCAGGAGGATATAAAAACTCAGACAGCACTGCTTAGATATTATAACTAAACTGCTCCATTTTGAAAAATTATACTTTGGACGCGGGCTCATTTGTTTGTGAGAGTCTAATGTATAAGATCATATACAGTTTTACAACATAAACGCTGCTCAGGTTGCATAATTTCTTGAAGAACGATAATGGAGAGCAGATCGTTCAGAAGAAATGTGATGCAAACAATGGATAATATATCAATATTTCATGGATTTAATGCTTTTGTGGACAAAAAGTACTGTTTTTTGTTTTTCAATGGACGCTCATGGACATTTTACCCAAGTGCAATGGATTGGATTGATCTCGCGATTGCTATTTCATTATAAAGGTATTAAGTCCCGTTCTGATTTTGTGTTGTCATTTTCACACCTGACACAAATTACAATATTACTGTTGCTGGAGCATCTATATCGTAAAAAAGACACCGTAGATCGACAGTAAACCTTTAGAATTTTCAAATGATATAACTTGTTATTTTTATTAATATTTTTAGTGTCTAAGATAAATAGATAGCTTCTTTAGCCTGCTAACATGATCACGTCGAGCTAGGCGGGCGTGGTTTCAGCAACCAGTCACTTCAGCTCCAACCACGTCCCGCCTCTTTGCCCATTTTCAGTTATCCGAGAGTGACGCGCTACCAAGATGGCAGCTGCCTCATTTTCGCTTCAAAAATGCTCTTCAGAAATCTACAGGTGACGTCACAGACACTATATTTTTTTTACAGTCTATGGTGCGATGCTGACGCAGGAGCCGGCCAATAATGAGTCGACGTTCTGATGTAGAACCTGGAAGCGCTGGATGTAAACAACATATGAGAATGACACAGAAATTACTTATCTCTTCATAACATTAAGGTTGAACCGCTGCAGTCACGTCGACTGTTTTAACAATGTCTTCAATACCTTTCTGGACCTTGAAAGTGTTGATTATATTGCTGTCTACGGACGAGTCATATACCTCTCAGATTTCATCAAAAATATCTTAATTTGTGTTCTGAAGATGAACGAAGGTCTTACGGGTTTGAACAACATGAGATTGAGTAATAAATGACAGAATTTTCATTTTTGGGTAAACTAACCCTTTAAATGTGAATTGAATGTCATCTTTTCAGACACTTAACTGCATGTTATTTACAATGAGTTATATTAAATGCAATTAGTTGAACTTAAGAGTGCTTTTTGGCCCATCTAGTAGAACTTAAATATGTTTATATGTAATGTCATAAATATTTGTATTGTCTTTGAAATATGGTTAAACTGCTGAATGTACTGACAAGCATTTATGATAAACTAATAATATATTATATGTAAGTGCTGTTTCTATTTAAACTTGTATGTCACATATTTGTAACTGCAATGATGAAGGGTAACACTTTATTTTAGTGTCTTTGTTACACACTTTACATGTAGTTACTATAGTTATTACTATAAATTGTGCTTAATTACATGCAACTAACCTAAACCACACCTTGACCATAACCCTATAGTAAGTACATGTAGTTCATTATTATTACTCAGTACTTGAATGTATAATTACACTGTAACACAGACACTACAATAAAGTGTAACCTGATGAGTTGCAAATTTAGTACATTTAAAATATATTAACTTTAAATGTATTGTCAAATAACACTAGTACTTTGCATGTGCTTTATGTTAGTCAACACATCAAAATAGGTGTACTTCTTTAAAGCATAACAAAAGTTTATTAAAACATGATTTATTAAAGTAAAACTTCTAATTTGACATTATTACATTCTAAATGTGTACTAAAGTGTCATGAAACTACACTTAAGTGGCCTTTTATTTCAGTAATATTATATTATCTGCAAGTACAGTTTTCAATATACTTTTAAGATTTGAAGTACACTACAAGTGCACACTCTTTTTCACAAGGGTTTCAAACAGCTTCCCCAAGAACGGCCTTAATGCTGTCCTACGCTTGCTGGTTTGAAAGCAGCCAAGAGCTCTTTTTCTGTCAGATGCAATGTGTGTTTCAATCGCAAATGTTCGGGCTAAAACATTAAAACATTTTAACCAGCGTCTGGTCCTTTTTACCTCTTTGTGTCGCTTCTCATGTTTTATAGATTCAGTCTCTCTTTCATTCTCTTTATCTTGCTCTTAATGTGTCAATAGGAAGACTTAGCTATTGTTTGAGCTTAGCACCGGAGACCCAGTGAGGCCATTAGCCTAGCAGTCCCAAACAGCTAAATTACCCTCTTTCTCTTCTTGTCTCATCCCTATTTTTATAGTAATAACACGGAAAATTTCCCCTCTTTTCTTCCGTTCGATGCTATCCTCCACTTTGGGAAAGGAGCGATTCAGAGGGTAGAAAGATGAACTGTGAGAGGCAGGGGTTTAAAATAAGTGATAGGTGTATAGGGAGGAGGGAAATTGGAAGCCGCCCTTGGTGCAATACAATAAAAACATCCTGTAATTTGCAGTGACTCCCTACTCTTCTCTCTATCAAATCAGACGTGCTCAGCCGGCGAGGTGTACTCACTCGCTCTTTTATAAAATCTTCTCTTTTCCTCCCTCTGTGTCACAAAAAGATTATTGATGTTTGCTAACCCATTACAGAAATCACAGCAAATGGAAAAAGGTTATATACAATAAAACTAAGGAACTAAACAAAAAGCTTGTCAAAGTTATTTCACAGAACGTGTTGTTTTGAGGTTCACTTTTAGATGTTATGAAACAGCAGTGTCAATGGTGTCATGTTTACTAAAACCACAGGTAAAACTGAGGTAAATGTGAAAGGCATCATCTTCAGTATTACAATCTTCAATAACCTTACCATTAAATGGTGCATAGTACCTTACAGTACTATATAACCTTAAGGTAAACCTATTAGAGTTACCTTATAGATCATTTTTTAAGAGTCCTTTCATGAACACCAATCTTGTTCAGTGTTTTTCTGACATATGAATAAAGACTTCTGCAGTTTGTATACTTTTCTGGAGGTCATTTGCTGTTCTTCTTGGGTTCCTTCTCATCTATTTTAGGATTGCGTTTAGGATTGAGTTCTTCAAATGATCTTTGCAGGATGTCCACTTTTTAAGCTTTTGCGATCGAGGCATGGTTCACACTAACCAATCCTTCTTGAGAACTGCCAGGATTTGCGAGCTACACTTCCAATGTCATCTACTAAATTGACTCTCGTTAGCTTTTGGTGAAGTTGTAATTACTGTTAATTACATATCTTACTTAGTAAGTTTCACTTTTTTCCAGTCTGATATTTTTAGAGGGTTTAAAAACTTATTTGTGTAATTTACACTTAAGTGTAAATTAACTTGCTGGCAATAGAGGTCTCACTGAGCCATCGGATTTCATCAAAAATATCTTAATTTGTGTTCTGAAGATGAACGAAGGTCTTACGAGTGTGGAACGACATGAGGGTGAGTAATAAATGACAGCATTTTCATTTTTGGGTGAACTAACCCTTTAAGGCCCTATCACACCAAAAGTGAAATGAATAAGCCTCAGGCTGAAGGAAATGCATATTTACTCCTGTACAGTAGAGGGCGCAGCTCAAACAAACCTTTCAGCTGTGCTGCCATTCTGGATTAAAGAAGAATAGGATACAGGAGAAGAAGTTCAACACTCTTATTTCTAAATCTAATCTAAAGTCATTTTTTATTATTATTAGGGCTGCCCTCAACTAAAGATTTTTCTAGACTACTAGTAGTTGTTCATTTAAGCCATTAGTCGACTAATTGCGCACTTATATTATTAAGCCTTAAATCATAATAATGAGCCTTTAATTGCGTATAATACATAGCCTAATCAGCGCTCAAACGCACACATAAAGCTTTCCACAGCGCACCGGCAAATGTATTGATTATGAGTGTGTCGTGAAAAAATAGAAGGAGACCGTCTAAACATTTTAATAATTTATTGATAATGTTTTCTGTGTTTTCGGCTTCATCTCCGCAGTAAGTGGACGCGCCTATATGCACGTTTCATACGGATTACATAATCTAAGAATATTTGTTTTCCATTTGAATTGGTTCGTTTAAAATTAGACATTTCAAGCTTTCTATAGATATATTTCTCATGTCTGTGAGGCAAGTATGTGCTGAGTTTCGGTTCATTTTTGTTACGTGCTACGTTTTGTTGTTATTGTAAATTTACAGAAATAAAAGTAGACCCTTTACAGTTTGCATTACTCTTATCTGTATGACCAAAAATGATGGCGTATTTTAAGTTAAGCGATCGCACCGGCGCCTCCATGTCATGCAGTAAGTGCGCTCTCCACACAAACACTTGGATATGTATCTAGCAATAGCGTAAAGTTGCTACTACTTACCATATTTGAGGTCGATGAATGATGAATGGTAGGCGAATGTTTGGATTTCCTTCCGTTAACGAACTGTCCGTCACAGACTGCATGATTTCGCCACTTCCTGTGGAGATTTTTTTTTTCTGTGACCGACTAATACCGACTAAAACCGACTAATAAAATTTTGGTCGACCAAGCCTTTTCTCGTTGACTAGCGGTTAGTCAATTAGGGGGCAGCCCTACTTATTAGTATGGCTGAATTGGATCATTGAAGGTCAGCAGCAAAGACACTGGTTAATAAAGTGAGATTAAATACATAAAGTATATTTGTGTAATTTAATATATTTTATTATTACAGGTTTGCATAAAATTCTGAGATTGCATTTCATTTTGAGGAAAACTGAACGTTTTCTCGCAAGTGAGATGAGTAAATGCTCACATGTAGTCTTGAACTACAATAACCATCATGTTCACACAGCACACACAACACCTCATCACTTACTCATGATTCTCTCAACATGGCGACAGGACATCTGTCAGTCAATAAATGGGAAAACAAAGTAACTTGCATTACTTATTTGAAAAAGTAATCTGATTACGTAACTGAAGTTACTTGTAATGCATAACCCCCAACACTGGTTATAATACTTATCTATTGATTGTTACACCTTTAGAAAGTACAATGCATTAAAACACATGACAAACAGCCAATTTCAGATGAAACAAGGAATCTGCAAATATTAAAATCCATTTTAACTTTGGTTACAATTATTTATGAAAATATATAGTGCATTATAATGTACATTATGCATTATACATAAAGGCTGTAAGTAAAGTGTTTGCCACATATTCTTGTAATGTATGCTCTTATAGGCTCCTCCTCCAAATAAGAAGAAAGTTTGTCTCTATAGCATCATCCAGAATTAGCTTTGTTTGGACATGCATTGATACAAGCGAATGATCAGTTACATTCTATTGTGAATGGATGTTTATATGACAAATATAAATACATGCCACTGTCTTTTTCAGATTTCTAGAAACCAGAATATTGGCATCAGTGTTGGTGGTAACGCATTACAAGTAACGCAAGTTACGTAATCAGATTACTTTTTTCAAGTAACTAGTAAAAGTAATGCACTACTTTTAAATTTACAACAAAATATCTGAGTTACTTTTTCAAATAAGTAACGCAAGTTACTTTGTTTTTCCATGTACTGACTGACAGCTCTCCTGTCTCCATGTTGAGAGATATCATAAGTCCAGAGGCATTGTGTGTGAAAATGATGGTTATTTTAGACTAGTTCTAGACTAAATGTGAACATGCATTTACTCATTTACTCTCAGTATTCCTCAAAATGAATAAAAACAGTTAAATACGAACTCAGAATATTACGCAAAACTGCAATATTTAAATATGTTAAATAACACAAATATACTTTATGCATTTAATCTCACTTTATTAACCATACAGATGTGAATTTGCATTTCCTTCAGCTTGAGGCTTATTCATTTCACTTAAGGTGTGAAAGGGCCTAACATTTGCCAAAAATATATATTTTTTTGTTATTAAAAAACAAACAAGCAAGCCCAGCCCAGGTGGGAAAACGTAATGCAAAAGTAATGTAACATTACTTTCCATGAAAAGTAACTAATGCAATTAGTTATTTTTAGGGAGTAACACAATATTGTAGCGCATTACTTTTAAAAATAACTTTCCCCAACACTGATTGGCATTATCTGGTTATAGAAAATACACTGAAAAAAAACAAAAACAAAAAAAACAGGAAAACACATTATTGCTTAATATACTCAATCATATTATTTGCGATGCAACAAATTTGCATTTCTCTTCTGAGCTTGAATTATTTTCTTTCGATTAATGTAAATTCTCTAAAATGTGCAATTTAAGAGATTATATTATTTTGGGTGAATGTGAATCAAGTAATCAAAAATGATTTTTGATGAAACTGTAGTTCCCAGCATGCTTTGCTTGGGAATTAACTCTCTTAGGAGAGTAAAAATGTTGAAATTAATTGTTATTTTATGCGTTTTTGAGCAAGATGAAAAAAAGGCGAGACTTGATAGTGTTTAACAGTTTAATGTTAAATTATGTTGTGTTAATAATTAAATTATTACACAGAGTTACTATTGTGGAGATGAGTGAGCATTTGCTTAGGCTGTGCATGTAATTTCTGCTTTGCTCAGAGTAATGTTTAGCACTTAGCATGTTAATATGTGCTAATGCTAACTAATATTTTGTTAGCTATAGCTAGTAAGTACAATCTTATTATTCAGTCATGTATATAGGATATTGAATAAATTAATCATGTCAGGGAACCATATAAAATCACTTTGATTGTTAATTGGGTCACTGAAAATGACTATTCCGTGGTGTTGAAATTACGTGAACAAATTATGTTTGTTTAACTTAATTGATTCATGTGGGACCGATGCACATGATTAAATCATGTAAATCCAGCACACTTTCTTCAGTGTATAAAGCTATGTAAAACCAGTTCAATTCACATTTGTAGTACAAGAGGAAAAATGTTCTGCAGTCAGTGGGCTGAGCCAGATTCGATCTAATAAAGGACGGACATGCCAGTATAGTTGTGTCAGAGTCCCGAAACTGAATTATCCTGGTTTAGAGCAGAGAGAGTACAAACATGAGGTAAAACAATCAACGATATGAGACCAATATGAGGGAAAGCTGATGACACAAGAGCTATGGGGAGCGAGGCTTAAACGTGCTTCAGACCCAAACCTCCCAGACTGTCCCACACTTAGCAATGAGAGCGAGCAGAGGCTTTGATCTCTATCTTAGCTGCTCCAGGAAATGAGCTCCGTATTAAAATCCTACATGACACACGAGCCCAGAGCTGAGCACAGCACGCTGTAAAAACAAAAACACAAATCCCCCACGCACACACACACACACGGACACATCTGAGCACTCTGAACTCGACAGGAAATTAAAAACCTTTTAAAATTACCCATAAACCACAGAGGCTCCGAAATGAGAAAATAATCACTGATTATTCGCAGCGTTTTAAAGTGGACCGGTGAAGAATTTGACGACGGCTCTCGATCTCTCACGCTTGATAACTTCTTTTAATAGGAGTCGTCCTGCACGTGCTCTCAAGCTCTCCACAGTCCTTTCCAAAACTATATGCAAATAAATGTCAGACCAAATCAAGGTCAATCATTCAAATACGGAGGGTAATCATATCAATTAACAGAGACTATTAGGATAGACCATGTAGTCCAGAAAAGACCCTTCAAAACTGTGCAATGCATTGCATTTTACATTTTCACAACACATTGACAATCAATTTAAAACCTTGAATAATATTTGCAGCTCTCATGTAAAGTTGTTTTAGCACAGTATAGAATATATCACATTGTGTTTCGTGTTGAATTATACATTGGTGTAGTACTATATAGCTTATTAATGACTAGTGTACTTGGAATCATTCTTATTAATTTACCCACCCTGTGTGAAACTAGTAAATAGGCCTACTTGAAACGCTCTGTGGGTGATGTACATGTTCAGAATATTAATGATTCATTAATTATCACCGTTTAAAATGCATTCAGTGAATAATTCACACACATGGCAGCAAACCATCTGATGTTGTTATTTCTGAAAAGAGAATACAACTAAAGATATTGAGCTGGTTTTGCAGGTCATTTGAAAGTATAACACCGCCCCCTAGTGGTCAGTAAATGTCTGGCTGGAGGGGTTTATTGGGTCTTTTAAAACACCCAATCCCATGCACTGCCATCCGATCAGATACGAATACGTTTGAAAACACAATAATGGTGAAAAAATATATTACTGAGTTCTGTTCAATCAATTGATTTAATAGTATATGGGTAGTTGATGAATATAACATGGAGATACAATATATAAAAACAAATGCTGTAGACTTTTAACTAACGTATCAAGGTGATTTTTAGTGGATGTTTGAAGCATCTCAAGCTTGAAAAGTTTTTTTTTCTATATTTATTTAAGGAAAATTGCATTCATATTTTGTTATATGATGCATAGACATTCATACATTTTAAGTGTGACATAAGTATCAATTTTAAGGCAGGTGTATTTTAACAATTTAGATTTAAGTCTGCAAAAACATTCCATTGTTTGCAGGGTTTGAAATGAACTTTTTCCACTCACCAGCCAATTTAACTACTAACTTTTTAGGTTATCGACCATTCAGAATTATAAACCAAAAATCACTGCTTGGATTTAAGTATATTTGTTATTAAATCAGATTCTTTATCATTGAATTGAACGTTTTCAGTTTTAAGACAGTCGTTTGCTGATAAAATAAAATGAAATAAAAACAAAATGTATTTAACTTTTGCGGAAGAACATTGTTTTGTTTGTGATTCGGCTCTGCGTGACTGTGCGGATGAATATATACTTCACATTAGATAATAATAATTACAATGAACTCTGTTAGAGAACTACATATGACAATTAATCTGTTAAAAAAAAACCATACTCACCTGTTGAGTAATAAAAATGGCACCTCTGCGTCGCTTTTACAACATTTCAAATAGGCCAACGGTACTCTACCTCAGTTCCCGCCATTTCCGTCCAACGAAGCTAGTGTTGATTCTGGTTTTATTATGAGCTCTGTCTCGTTCTCTTTTTGTCCAGCAGACTCTCCTCTGTTCGGCGTTTGTTTAAAACGGCTGATTCCCCGGAGAGTGGACATTTAGCGGCTCCATGTCAATCTTTCTCGCTCGTTGTGACAACTAACCTCTGCCACTCCCACACCAGACACACGATAAAGCAGCCGGAGCAATAGAGGGTATGCATAGACGTCACTTTCCCGCCGGAACGCGCTCCCTCAGCTGCACTGAGTGGCAAAAGAACCTGCTGCATGACTGGATTTAATAGGGGAAACTGCGAAAACGCGAGTAAAACAAAGGATTACACTAAAGGTTGGGCTCGAAAGTGTTTCTTATGACGTCAAAGAAACCTAATCCATGGATATTGACATGCAGCCAGGAATCGTGTTTCCTTACATTTATATGTTCCTGATTTCGACGCCGGAGAAATACATAAAGTAAATCTACCTGTGAACACTTTATATAAATACAATATAGGTAGGTCTAAATCGGAGTGATCGCTTATATCAATGTTATATATTTCGTCATATCGTCCAGCCCTAAAACTTGTATAGTTTTTGTCAGTGTTTATTTAAAAACACCCAATTATGCAGAATATAAGATGGTAAATATTTAATTGATGAGTTGTAAACAAAATATATAACAATACAATATATAGGGTATGATTTTACCCCAAAATCAAACATTTTGACACAAAATGATAATTGCAAAACATGTTTCTTTGCCTGGAGTCCAGCTGTTTCTGTGAACTTTCAGCAGTCTGTAAAAATATACCTCAGATTTTGAGTCAAAGTTATTTGTACAGTCAGTCGCAAAGCTCTTACCTGTTTTGGATGTGTTTTGTGTGTTTTTCGCGGCATTCACGCTGAAAACCAATGCTGCCACTCAGTGGGCGTAACCGCAGTCACAACGGTCGACGGTGACGTCACTTGCATAGCCTCTATTTACGGATATGACGAGAGTGACTTATGTAAAAACCATCCCAACAGGTCTAAAATATAAACACTTATAATAGGCTTACCATAGTGAATCAGCATAAGACAAAAACACGTTTTGAAAGAAGGATTTATGATGTATTGACTCATTATTTACATTTTGTTAATTTTGAACAAAAAAAGTTACATATTGTACATTTAACAGCATTTATTTTTATATATAATTTTATATAATATTCGAATTTAAAAAAATATAGTCCAGTCTTTAAGCTTTGTATTCTAATGTTGGAGGCTCCTGGTTGTTTGTAATGAAGAGTTTCCAAATTAAAAACCCATAAAGCCCCTTTAAATATATTGTTCAATTTCAATGCAAAGTAGCCTGATATTACTCTGGAGCTTTAAGTTATAGACAAACACACCATGCGGGCACTGAATGTGGGTTATGTTCCTGCATGTTGAGTATTTATAGCTGTACCCATGCAGGACAGTGTCATGTCCCAGAGGAGTGGGCATGCTTTTCTGTATCTGTTACAGACAAGGGAACTAAATATAGTCTGAGCTGCACAACAGCACGCACATGTAAATCTCACAGACCTCGACTCACTCTAGAGAATCTCCAGTTGTACATTGTCCTTGGGTCAGCTGTTAACTAATCCTAATTGTTTGGTTGTGGCATGATTCACATCTGCGCAAGAAGGGTGAGTCACTGGGCCTTCACTGCAGTGTGTGTGAATTTGATATTTCCTTTTATTAATGATCGTATCAGTAACGCAACAATATGGACATAAATGAAGGGCTTCTGCTGATGGTCGGATAATCTGATGGTCTAAAACTTTTTGTCAGGTTAAGATGTTTTATTTCCTTTAATGTTAGACCTGCTTATAGTGAGATCAAATGCAAACAAGAGTTTAGGGAATTTTCTTTTTTAAAATCTAGTTTAAAATACACATGACAAGTTCTTAGAAATGTACTTTTTGTATTCATGCTGGTTTTGAAAACATACCATTTTCAAGAAAAGATCCAACTTTAGTGACTGTAAAATGTCATGTGGTTTAAAGCAAAAAAGTAATATTTTCCTTACACCTACAATGAATGTACATCTCATTAATTTGAAATAGAATTTTTCATTGTGAAAAGTTTTTTTTTAATGAATTAATAACCCGTAATTATCATTAAGTTTTTGGGGAGTCGCACCATTTAATTTTACGCCACCATTTTACAACCGAAACCAACATTGTCATATAAAGGTCACATTAGTTAGTGTTATAATAGAATTATTGACCTTTATAAACAGTCATGTTGTGCAGTCATGGTCTCTCTGTGATATCATTTCCTGTTTTATTTTTTGCATGCTGGTCACACCACAAGCGGTTTTGTAAACAACAACTAAGAAATAATAATAAAAGACAATAATGTCAAACTACTTTATAATATTCAAGAATTTAATAAAAATATAAAAATGTATTTTAATACAGAAATTTAAATGGACATCCTAGAAGATGTGTACTAGGAGTGTGACGAGATTAAGTTCACGAGAATGAGACAAGATTTTTACACAGTATTTTTAAGAAATCCTCAGTGACGAAATACATGACTAGAAAAATAGTCTGCAGGTGCATTTGAAATGTTTTAACTAATCATCTTGTAATGAATGTCATTTCAGTTCTACTTTCTGAGTATGAATTATCATGTGCAGTAAAAAACAACAATACTCAAGCACTGTAAAAGGTTTTGCCACAAACTCAACTGACTGGTTTCTCTCCTGTATGATTTCACACCAGTCTCTTCAGACCTTAATGTACATGATTTATGAGCTTCTACAACTTATTAAGTGCAAGCAATAAGTGCAACCATACATCAAAGTTCTCTCTCAATATTCAAAGTGCAAATAGAGACCAAATTGTTCTTCAATCATGATACAGAGCTGAGAGATGGTTACAACTACACATCCCAGCCTAAGATAGCTTTCATATTGGGAGATATTTACATGCATCAGGGAGCCGCTTTCAAAATGCAGGTATTGAAATAACATTTGAAAGTGCGCTCGCGTTTTACATTCGCTTTCCGATGTCGTGATCTCGCATACTCTGTGAATAGGGAGCGGTGATGCTGAGCGCACATTGTATAAGATAAGACATTTGTCAGATGCTTAGGCTCTGTTGTGCAACGAATCCTCCGCCATGGTCTTGTCAGTCATCTCAACACGTGATCAGTGAACTCTGATTCCTGCTGCACTACGACTCTGCTGCTTATGTTGGATGAGCTGGATGGGATTGAAACGACCGTTATCCAACTGAATTAAATGGTTTTTATTTCTATAAAAGTAAAACGACAGTAATGTAATG
Source organism: Mylopharyngodon piceus (assembly GCA_039654765.1). Lineage (NCBI taxonomy): Eukaryota > Metazoa > Chordata > Actinopteri > Cypriniformes > Xenocyprididae > Mylopharyngodon > Mylopharyngodon piceus. The sequence goes on from CM077453.1 coordinate 30,778,916, forward strand.
TAAACGTAACGGTTGCATATTCTATCATAATTTTACCCTCATACTCAGTAGCCACGTTTACACATACACTTTTTTGTCATTACGACTAAAATCATTCCAACTGAAAGATTCGGTGGACTGTTTACATGAGACGTTATCTAATCCGATATGGTGTTTACATGTGCCAGCGCTTTCAGTCAGAATTATGTCCTGTTTTCCGCCTTTTATTACTGTCAACATGGAGTCTCATTATTTCTTATGCGTGCTATTTTTATGTAAAGTGTTGCTCTGATCAAGCAACAGCGTGAATCTGTAGCATATTACTGCTGTAAGTATGAGGAAAAGACGGGCACAGGAAGCCGACCTTTTTGGTGGCTGTGCATCTCTAAGGAGCATCTCAATACTACCCCTCCCTCTGAAGAAAAGCAGAAGCGTGTGGATGAAGGTCCGTAGTAATGAGTTCCTTCAGTATATTTAATAAATGTTGTTTCAGTTTTACTCCAGTTTGATTTTGCCGCCGCCATTTTGCATTCTGACGACCCCTGACCTCTTGACGTGATGACGTAGATGCAAAGTAATCGGTTTAACTCGTTTACATGGCGGAATTTTTATTTTGTTCGATTTATAGAAAGGTTTATCCCACCTCTCTCAAACCGATTACAATTTCATTCGGTTTGGGCATTTTTATTCTGATTGAGGTGTTTATATGGAGCATTTTCATTCGGATTGGACTTTTAAACCGATTACAATGCTCCATGTAAACACACCTAGTCATGGCAACATCGAACGAGACAGATTTTCACCTCGATGAGAAATCTCGTCACATTTTAATCTTGCGAGATCTCGTCACACCCCTAATGTGTACTGAAGTCAGTGTCTGCAATGTAATTTGTAATAAATTAATACATAGGACAATAAAATAAGTGTTACGTCATTGACCCAGAGACATAAGGAAAGTGTTTCTCAACAAGGGGCCTCAGAAAATTTCCAGCTGGCGCCCAATAAGTTTGCCAAACTGAACAGCCAATCAGAGTGATCTCTCTCACCCACGGCCCCAACACCGATTCATCATGCTGAATTGGAGAAACTCCCACCGGCATGAGCCTGATTAGAGCTGACGTGTGGAACACACCGCAAAAACTAGCCCGACAGACCTAGTTTGTTGTGTCATGGCCCTTAGACTGGAAGGCCTTTGAATATTGTCTTGGCTCTTGGAGTCTAAAAGGTTGAGAACCACTGATATAAGGTTTATCTGAAGCATCTGATCTTGCATTTTCTTTTATTCCCAAGGACCTGGATTATCAGAACAGGCAGTTTATGTAGATGATCAATGGAAAGTGACCTTTACGTCTAACATGAGTGGGTGCTAAAAGAGAGACGCCGTTTGGACATTGACATTGTAGCTTTAGCTGCCTATTGTTGTAATCTGAGGTGATGGGAAAGTCGGATAATGCTGTGATCGGCCGAGGCCTGAACAGTCCTGACCCGCTGGTGCGTGAGGCCTATTTGATGGCGTACGACTATATCAACTATGTGACGGCCAAACCTGGCGTCCCGTTGGGTCCAGCACCATCCTGTGCCACGGCCGCCCTGCGTCACGCTGGAGATGAGCTGCTCGCTCGCTTCCCAATCTTCTTCCGCCGCTGGCCGCGTGTTTTCCAGGACGTGACGGACCAAACGGCCTGCTCGACCCTGGTTTCCATCCTAGACGAGCACTTTGCACCCACACGACGTAGAGAGCTTGCCTGGAGCGCCGTGCTGTCCGTGTTTGTCCTGGCTGGACAGCTGGCACTGCACTGCCAGGAAAGGGGCATGTCTGCTACCCTGCCCCAGATTCAGGAGTGCGTGGGTAGCTACGTAGAGAGGGTCATCTGCCCGGAGATCAGGGACAGAGGAGGATGGGTAAGTGTCAAGGGTCAAAGATGTTTTGTTTTTTCCCCTTTGGTTCCCGTCTGAATCATTATGATGATTCATTATTGTCAGCAGATGCTTGTTTCAGTGAGGCAGGTGTTTCAAAAATACTGTAGGTAAGTGAAATCTGGAAGATGCTGTGGAGAAAGATCCGCTGTCCTGCAGAATTGGAACGACACATTTAAATATTTTGGAAAATCAGTTTGTGCTATTAGTTTAACGCACTGTAACAAACAGATTTCTCATGCTTACCTTCATGGGACATATTTTATTATCATACTTATTCTATTTATTATCACTCTCATATGTATTGAGTAAGTGAAAATTTCTTTATTAGAAAAGATCTAGTGCTGCAGTTAACTGCACTGGAAAAAATAAATAACTTTTTATTTACCTTATTTTTAAGGTAACAGTTGGCGCGGCCATTTTTACCTGAATGCTGTCATGACAAATTGGGTCCTCCCTCGAAATTAGGTCTCCACAAACTGTCAGTTAATGATTATCCTAAGTATATACGAATGATATTAATTTAAAATGCACATAGCTTACTATATAATGCATAAGGAAACAAATTAGTGCATAGTAAAACCAATTGAACGTAATTTCTTACACTTAATTAACTGTTAATTAATAAATAATAATAATAATAATAGTAGGATATTAAGTGAATAATTAAACATCATTCATTTTTTTATTTATAACTGAAATATTCAGACATTTAACACTTAATTTAATACATAATTACATTAAGGATGATTGGGAATACATGTATGGTAAGTGCAAATGCATGTATAAACTAAGCTATCAGGCTAATCAGGTATCTGTATGCTATGCTAGTACATAAGCTAACTAATACAGACATAAATTGTCATTATAACGTAGTTGAAACAGCATTTATCATAACATGATTTTGTAGAAATTATAATCAGGCGCTAAAGAGAGTACCTTTTAAAAGGTCCTGTGGGGTCCTGAAAATGGAGACCCGATTTCAGGGGGGACCCAATTTGTCACTACACTGTTGTTATTAGCTGTACAAAAACAGTCTGTTGTGCTGTTTGATGTTGTAAACTGGTATTTATTATGATATTATTTTAATTCATTATCGTAATCATAAACACACTGGTTTGTAGCACATATAGTTTTACAGTAGTTTAATGCAGTTATTCCAAAGAATATACACTAACAAGAAGCGACACTTAATAAAACGTTCCATTGCAACATGGCGCCCAGCAGCAGCCCTGCGTTTCCGCCATTTTGGGGTGAAAGCGAGTCGTCAGTCCACTAGTTTCTATTGCAATATCAGCTGCTTTGTTAAAAAAAAAAAAACGTACATTAAAGCTGAAATCCAACCTGAATGATGACAACACAGAATAAAATACTATCACTAGTGATCATCAAATCCTTTTAACAGTTTATTTCACACACTTTGTGTTTAAGTCTTCCACTTTTTTTCACAAAACCTTTGCTCTCTAGAAACCCAGTCAGTTTGGGTTAAAATTCTTTAAAAGGCTTATAAACACTGAATTATTACCAACATATGAAATTAAATTAAGGACATGCATCAGAAAAATTGGGAATGTTGGACAATAAATATATGAATATAACAGCTTGATTTTGCATTGTTGTCTGTCCGTTAAAGCAAAAGTGTCCAAAAGTGGGAATTATGCGATAACGGACACAGCAATGCATCATGTATTATAAGATCGTTATGTTTGTAGCGTGATCCATTAAAACGTACAATATAGCCTATTTCAATTCAGACCTAGATTACTCCACTAGGTCTAAAATATATTGTTCGCTGCAAACATGATGATCTTAAATTTATTAATTATTAATTTACTATTAATAAATGTGTAAAGTTGCATAAAATGGAAATACTCAATAAAGTAGGCTAACTACGTTACCTCAGATGGATGAATGGTTGGATTCCACAACTGGTAAAATAAAACATATAAGACAATACCACATTTACTGTAGGAGCCATACAATTACTGGTGACTTAATTTAAAAAACTGTTCTACTGCGCTTCTGATTTGGCAGTGAAATTCACCGATTTTGGGTGCGTAAGATGTGAAGGATTCTATGGTCCAGTTAGTATTTTCAGCTCATAATGGCGGCCGCGCTACCGGAGCGCCATCTAGTGGCTGTTACACAAAAAGTATCAAAGTGTCGCCTCTTGGGTTCTAAGCTCGTTGGTTATTCTTTAGCCATAGCAACTAATGAATCGGAAGTCTCGCACATTCACAGGAAATAGCTTACTTCCGCGATGCAAAATAAGGTGGATACTTATTTATTTTTAAGTTATTACATATCTGACTTTGTGTTTTGTTCTCAGTCAGGTTTCATCAGTCGTTTTGGCGAGAAGCAGAATCTTGAAGACCAGGTGATGCGGGTGTGCTGCTGGTCTCTGCTCTTGCTGTGTTTTGGGATCTTTTCCTACTTTGTATGGACGAGAAGGAAAACTTGGACAACAGCGCCATCTGCTGAGTAAATGTAATAAGGACACTAATGATTCGCTTGGTTGTGTAAGATTACTAATATATTACTGGTTTTGAAGCTATAAACCCAAATTGTTATATAAATTGGTAAATTAACTGTGAAGAATAAACCTTCCTTTGTTCATAATTATGTTACCAACATTAGTTTCTAGTTAGAACAGCTAATTATATCAGCCCGATATCCATTGTTTATGACCTAATGCACGTTTATTTTTCTGCTGCACACGACTGAAATGTTTCTCATTATCTCCCTTTGATATGAAAGGGTTTGTTCGCTCTAAAATGAAAATTGGTTACCATCATTCTTCAGAATATCTTCTTTTGTTTTGCAGAATAAAGTCGCTTGTACAGGAGGATGGGTAAATGATACTTAAATGCCTGAAATTAGCATTGTAGACTAATAAATTGTGTGTAGCATTTTTATTTTGCTTTTTACACACACAAAAAAGTATTTTCAAAGCCACTATATGTTCGAACTCCAATAAAATGGCTTATAAACATCCACCATGGAGTTATGATACATAAAAATATAAAAAGAAATCTGAATTTAGCATTTCAGGTCTCCACATAACTACCACACGCATTATTAGTTTTGATAACTTTAACATTAGTATCATGAATGCACATAAATTCTGTATTCATAGTTTTTTTTTGATATTTAGTATTTTTTTTCCACTGTTAATAATTAAAATATTTAGTATTGTATATAGAAATGAACATTAAGATTAATAAATGAGGTAAAACACTTAATTTTTATTTCATGTTAGTAGCTACTGTTAACGTTCTTCTAATCATGTGTGGGAAAGTTATGACTGGAAGATTATCAAACTTATGACTGGTAATGTAAATATACTTTGGCACGATATGGTGTTAACTCAACCAGTGATGTCTGGAGGCAATCCCAACAGGTTTGTCAAGGATCTGTCAGTGTATGTGACCCGTGAAGAATGAGGATGGGTTCAGATTATGTTCATTCACAAGTGCAAAGTAATTAAATAAAGAGGAAGACGTATTAACAGAAGAAAAAGCCTTTTAATGACATCTGTACAAACAAGAGGCAAGAACAGAACAAGAAAATTGAACTTTGGAACATTTTTTATCTTGTACAGGAGCAAAATGATACAGCCTGGAAAACGACACATATTAGAGAGATTTAAGCCAGCTCTTCCTCTCCCTCCTCCTCAAACTCGCCCTCTTCCTCTGCGGTGGCGTCCTGGTACTGCTGGTACTCGGACACCAGGTCGTTCATGTTGCTCTCGGCCTCAGTGAACTCCATCTCATCCATACCTTCTCCTGTGTACCAGTGGAGGAAAGCTTTGCGCCTGAACATGGCTGTGAACTGCTCGGAAATGCGCTTGAAGAGCTCCTGGATGGCTGTGCTGTTGCCGATGAAGGTGGCTGCCATTTTGAGGCCACGGGGTGGGATGTCGCAGACGGCGGTTTTGACGTTGTTGGGGATCCATTCGACAAAGTAGCTGCTGTTCTTGTTCTGAACGTTGAGCATCTGCTCGTCCACCTCCTTCATGGACATGCGGCCGCGGAAGATGGCGGCGACTGTGAGGTAGCGTCCGTGGCGTGGGTCGCACGCGGCCATCATGTTCTTGGCATCGAACATCTGCTGTGTGAGCTCCGGCACGGTTAGGGAGCGGTACTGCTGGCTCCCCCTGCTGGTGAGAGGTGCGAAGCCAGGCATGAAGAAGTGGAGACGAGGGAAGGGCACCATGTTGACTGCCAGCTTGCGCAGATCTGCGTTGAGCTGGCCGGGGAACCTGAGGCAGGTGGTGACACCGCTCATGGTGGCAGAGACGAGATGGTTGAGGTCACCGTATGAGGGTGTGGTGAGTTTGAGTGTGCGGAAGCAGATGTCGTACAGCGCTTCGTTGTCGATGCAGTAGGTCTCGTCTGTGTTTTCGACCAGCTGGTGGACAGACAGTGTGGCGTTGTAGGGCTCCACCACGGTGTCGGACACCTTGGGCGAGGGCACCACGCTGAAGGTGTTCATGATGCGGTCGGGATACTCCTCACGGATCTTGCTGATGAGGAGGGTGCCCATGCCGGAGCCAGTACCTCCACCCAGAGAGTGGGTGAGCTGGAAGCCCTGCAGGCAGTCGCAGCTCTCAGCTTCTTTACGAACAACGTCCAGGACGGAGTCAACCAGCTCCGCTCCTTCAGTGTAGTGGCCTTTAGCCCAATTGTTTCCAGCACCACTCTGACCTGTCAAAGTAGTTAAAATATTTAAGACATGTTCATCTTGAACAAATATATGGCATTTCATCGAATTAATAATACCCACCAAAGACAAAGTTGTCTGGCCTGAAGACCTGACCGAAGGGTCCGGACCTCACGGAGTCCATGGTTCCAGGCTCCAAATCCACCAACACAGCACGGGGCACATATTTGCCTCCTAAAACATGATAAAACACAGGGATAATATGGTTTAATATATTAAAAATAAAAATGTTTACCATAACGTGTTGGTTGTATTGATATGTGAACGTACCTGATGCCTCATTGTAATAGACATTGATCCTGTCCAGCTGGAGGTCGCTGTCACCATGATATGTGCCGGTGGGATCAATACCATGTTCATCACTGATAACCTCCCAGAACTATAGGATATAATAAATAATATAAGTGACTTGAGTAGATTAAGCTTAAAGGGATAGTTCACCCAAAAATGAAAATTTTGCCATTTTTTACTCACCCTCAAGTTGTTCTAAACCTGCATGAAGTTCCTTCTTCTGTTGAACATAAAGGAAGATAATTTGAAGAATATGCGTAACCTTTGACTTCCATAGTATAGAAAACAAATACTATGAAAGTCGATGTGGACCAGAAACTGTATGGTTACATTCTTCAAAATATCTTGTTTTCAGCACAAGAAAGAAATTCATACAGGTTTGAGGTCAATAAATAATGACAGAATTTTTATTTTTAGGTAAACTATCTGCTTTAAAGCTACAGGCAACAATTAACAACGATGTTATCAGTAATTAATGTCAGATTTAAAATCAACAATGTATCTATTCATACTGTGCACTGAAATATTTCTTTATAACTATGTTTTTGAAATATTCACTGAGTGGGCTTTACAAAATGCGGCAATTGTTCACAAACTCCCACGCAGATTCCGCATTAACATGTATTTAGGCCTCATAAGTTGGATACAAAATCGTTGGCACATCTAGTGCGCTTTTACACATTATAACTTTGATTAAAATTTGTTTCAACGTCGCAAACAATTGAACGTCTTTGAATTTCTCCCGCGCAAATCTCGCGCGCGCGGCACGCGCACCGGTTGGCTGAAATCCATTTCCGGCGCGTTCATAACCTAATCGATTTATTGGGGCCTGCATTTCGAAAATAATGAAATATATATCTGAATTAACAGGTCGATTCTATTATATTTTAGTTTTTTAAATATTTAGTGCGAATATTTCGTTAAAAAAAAATCTGGGCTGTGGCTGTTTTTAGACTGCGGGTAAACGTTCACTTCCTTTTGTCGCACTGCAGTGAATCTCACAAAGGGAAACTCCAGACAGACGCCGGTGAGGACGAACAGTTGGCATCAAAATATCGCTTTTTTTTGGCAACTACTCCATTTAATCGTCTTTGAAAATCTTTCAAGCGTTTCACAATGTAACAAAATAAAACTTGAACGAAGAAGCACATGGATGACCTAGATTTCATTCAAACGAGATCAGAATTTCCGCTTTATGCGGCTCGTATTTGACTATACAGCATATAACAGAAAATAATAACGATTAGATTGACTAATTAGATTATATTTCTATACATATTCTATTCTATAAATACTAATACTAAATATTAACCCAAAAACAATTGCAAATTTCGATTTTTACAAAAAAAAAAAAAAAAAAAAAAACAGACCTTGGCTCCAATCTGGTTACCGCATTGTCCGGCTTGAAGATGCACGATTTCCCTCATTTTCACTTTTGAGTAATAAGATTTGAGAAGGTGGTTAACCTTTTTCTTTCTTCAACTGGTTGAGACTGGCGACTTCCCCCATATAAATAGACTCCTCACCCCCCGCCCCGACACAAGGTTAGTATGTATCAGCACACCATTAGCTGTCGTTATAAAGCCCGCCCACAAGCGTCATTCTGTCAAATCACAGCAGAGACTGAGAATGCTGATTGGCTCTCAACCACTGTCAATCAAATTTGATGTCAACGTATGATTTCTACGGCAGCACTTTTTGTAAAAAAAAAGAAAAAAAGAAAAAAAAAAAGGAAGAAAAGAAAATACTTGAAATACCACAGAAGCAAAGCCCTGTAATGAAGCTGTAAATGTTCGAAAACACTTCTTTGTTTATGTCTCTGAAACGTTCTGTGTGCCAAGGCTTAGTATAATAACAGGAAGTACAATTTAACATTCTATTTACAGGCACAAAAAAAAAAGCATAAATATCATAACATAAATAAAAAAATGTATAAGATGTATAGAATATTTAATAAACACAGAATATCTCAGTACCCATAAGTGTTAAATCAAAATATTATACATTTGTCCTGCGTTTGCTACATAGAGCACTTGTTTCATTATTGAGTGCTACAACTAGAAGCAAGTGCACAGAGCCAGAGATAAAGCAGCATACGATGTTTATTAATGGTTTGGCAACACGAAGCCCTTTGTAGTGCCAGTCAGGCTTCTCAAATCAAAAAGAAGAAAAGTTAAAGGGCTTTTGTGCTTTTGTGTATGTGGAAATGAAGAAGTGTATTAATAGGGATTCATGTTTCTGGTTTGGCTGCAGTTGTATTATTAAAGCTAATCTGACTGTAGGAGAGGGAATGCAGGGTAATGTAATCTGCCTTGGCGCAGTTGCTGTGACTTAAACCTGGAGAATGAGGGTTTGCCCCATGCAGTCGTCCTGCTGTATCATGGGCAAAGTCCTCAGGGGTTTTCAGAGGGCTGGCCAGATAAGACTGCAGATACTGTTACAGAAGCAGATGGTTCGCTGATGCGTTTGTGATTCAAATCATTTGAAGTGAAGCTACTTATGTACTCCTATTGTTTCATGATTAAAATAGGTTAATTACAGTGAATGCTTACAGATTACTTAGATGAGTCATGGCAGTTTCATGAGGTTTTTTCAGTATTAATAAGTTCAGCCTTCCAGTTAAGGTATGTTTGCAATTTTACCAAAATGGATTCCCCCTCTTGTCGTTCCAAACCCATATGTCTGTTTTCTTATGTTGAACACATTTGAAATGCTTTTTGCACCCTGACAAGAGAAGTATAACGAATGAGGAATATAATATTTAGTAAGTATGCAGTGAGAAATATGATGTGCCAGTTTCCCAGGGAAGGTGTGAGTAAAAGAGGGTGGAGTGGGTCAGGGTTATGAAAGTGAGATCTGGGTGAGAGTCAAACATATTTGAAAAATAGATATATTTTCATTTTTATGATGTGTGTCATGTTTGTGAGATCTAATATATTAGACTAGTGTTCATTTTTACTGTTCATTTTACCTTACCTTCTACCAAATTCCCTTTAAAGTCAACATAACATGCATGTTCTTAAAGTCTAGTCGTCATGAAAATAAAATTCACCATATCTGTTTTGTTAAAGCATGTTATAGATCTTACTGTAAAGGGATAGTTCACCCTAAAATGACAATGAAGTCATCAATTACTCACCCTGGTGTTGTTTTAATGCCGTACACCCTTCTTTCTTTTTCAGACCACAAAAAGAGAATTAAAAAACGTCCCGCTCGTGCTCGTCCATATAATGGCAGTGAATAGCAACCAGCATCAAGCTTTTAAAAAAAGATGCAAAAGTGTCTCAGAATGATCCCATGTAACATGTGAGATATATTCCAAGTGTTCTGGGGGTTTATGATAGGGTTTAGTGAAAAATAAATTAAATTTAATGTATTATTTAAGGAAAATCCTGACCTTGGCTGCTAGTCTTCTGTGCTCGACTGCGTTCATGAGACTCTGTTAGTGCCGCAGTCACTCCGACTGTGAGAAATCAAGACTAATAAAATACAATCCATGTTCTTTCTTCTCTGAGGTGAATATACAGTATCTGCTGTGTTCATCGCAACAAGAAGTTATTGTGTTCACATCCGTCAGCTGTCATTCTGGAGATATTCAACTGTGATGAAAGTACACGGATAGGGATGGCATGGGATCATTCTGTGATACTTTTGCATCTTTTTTAAAAAGCTTAATGCTGGTCGCTATTCACTGTCATTATATGGATGAGCACGAACAGGACTTTTTTTTAAATTTCTCCATTTGTGGTCCGAAAAAGAAAGAAGGGTATACGGCATTAGAACAACACCAGGGTGAGTAAATGATGACTTAGTTTTCATTTTAGGGTGAACTAACCCTTTAAACCCACCCCTCCACAATTGAATACAAGCTCACATTAATTTTTCAGTGCAATTCAATCAACAACCGATGCAGAGGATCAAATCCCTGCCCTGTATTTTTTTCATTTTCAATAATCCATTACACTCGGATGTACGTCGCAATACAGAATAAAAGTTCCACTTCACCACGACTTTAATCAAAATGTGAAAACTGACTTTCCTTCTCTATTATTGTCACCTAGGCTATTCAGTAATGTTTACCAATATCCAGATCGCTACAATCCAATTGACCCTTCACCAGCAGTTTGATTGACAGGCGATCTAACCAATCATAACGCCATATCCGCCGTTATGTCCGCAATCAGGGAAGTTAAGCCCTGGGTAGACTTCGTTTTTTTACACGTATGCTAGTGTATGCGCACAGTCGAACGCACAGCCTTGCAAAGTATACTTCACTTGACTCGTACATGTACACAGGCGTTCGACTCGTGCGCAGTTTTGAGCAATCTCTCGCCACGAGTTACAACCCATGAAAACATCTTTGTATTCTTTCATGCTAGAGTTGTAGAAATGAGGGTACTTTCTAACCTCTTCACACAATCTCTCGTCTATGTAGGCCTCCATTGTCGCTGTAGCTTGCATGTGTTCCGGTCTGTTCTGTTTATGCAGTTTTTTCTTTGACTACCTTGTGAATCGACGCCCCCAGGGCACGGTTGCCACCTTGTGGATAAACTAGTTACTGCAAAAAAATGAAATGCACGTGCAATCTGCAAGTATGTGCGTTACAAAAATCCGGCGGTGCACGTACAGTATGCACGTAAACATTCTGATGGTGAATTTTGCATCACATGCACTGTACGCTGACCCTCGCGTACGCGTAAAAAGTGAACTGTACTTTGGGCTTTAGTAGCTAGATTAACGTCGGTGGACTTGAACTTGAAAAAATGGTGTGTACTGACATCTTTCTGCGGTTGAAACAACAGGAACAATTGGTTCACGAGCCGCTTGAACTGAGGCGTTACAGCGACCTGTCACGACACATTAAAGAGCCACAAAACGGTATTTATTGCTTAAATTTCTTTAAAAATTACAAAATTTGACATTTGAGTCTTCGTTTCATATCAAAAGTCTGTCTTGTCTGTCCATGCGTTGTCAGTGTCCTCATTGCTCCGTGATGTATTTTTCACTGTGTGAGAACATGATGTGTGGTGTGAGAGCGGCTTGTCGGACAGCAACAGTAACTAATGGGGGCGGGTATTTGCGAACAGTCAATTACAATCCAATGAAGTTACCATGGATAAAATCATGTTCTGCACTAATTTTTTTTTTTTATCTTGTTTCACTTGGAAATATGTGACATTACAAAAGTAAAATGGGTTACAAACAGGGATTCACACTGACTTTCACTCAGCGGCCATCTTAGTGTTGCAGAAAATAACATCAGATACATTATAAAGACAATTTGGCACACCCTGTCTACCCGTCTCTCTTCACGCCTCTCTAAAAGTCCCACACATCAAAATATGTGTAAGTCATTACAGCACAACAAAAGATTATTAAAACATAATGATTTAATCTAATTTGACATTATTAGAAGCAGTCATGAAAATTCACTTAAGTGGCCTCTTATTTCATTAAAATGATCTGTATAAAGATTTGAAGTGCACTAAAAGTAGTACACACTCATTACAATTAAACTAAATTCTTTTACACAATGGGATGAATGCTGTTAATGAGGAAGTCATAAATAAAAGGGCTCGTGTCTTTTCTTCTTTCACCACTTCTTCTTTGATCCAGCTGTCGCAAAAGTTTTTTTTTTTTTTTGCCTGCTAAATGAAATATTTATGCCACGGGGAGCCGAACCTGCACATTTATGTAGTTACACTGTTTTGTTTGTACATTTTAATTGATTCTGGATAGCAGCAGTACAGAGCCATGTGAGGACACTGTAGTCTATGCTACAGTTTGGTTTTATTGAATTGTCTGCAGTGTTCTTGTCTCCTGTTGGTTGAGCGTCTGGTCAGTGATGCCCTGACATGACACACCGAACGTCTATTGTACTGATTCAGCATATGTCCTGCCAGTGCACCATGTTTGTGCTTACGAAGCACCATGTATTAGTATTACTCACACTAAAGACTCATGATTTATAGTTCTCATGCGGTGGATGATAAAACAGGGTAAAAATGATCATTTATCCGTGCACATAATTATTTTTTCATGTGGCTCGTAATCAGAATAACTTCCTCTCTCTCTTGCAGCATCTCTTCTCTTCTCTGATGACGAGGGCGGGGCAACCTGTCACTCACATGAGATCCACCAATAGCAAACCACAACCATCCAATCAATTCCCCACGGACAAAATCAAGCCCCGCCCTACATTTGTTCTTGTTCGAGAAGAGTTTCACTCGGATATATGTCACAATAGGGAAAAAGACCAGCATAACTTTATTGCATGTTATTTACAATTAAATGAAAATGTATTATAGTTTAAACTGATTGAGCTTAAGAGTGATTTTTTTGACCCACTTAGGTAGGACTTAAGTACATCCTTATATATAATAGTATTTATGGTAAACTAAAATATACTTCAATGTCACTTGTATGTCATGTATTAAAATATATTTGTAATTGCACATTTATAATGATGAAGGTGAAATTTATTGCATATATTTTAATAAATTTAAAATATATTAACTTCTAGCAACACAGATAAAATTATAATATTTTACATGTGCTTTAGTATGTAGGTAAACACATCAAAACACTGTGTGTACATATTTAAAGCAATACAAAGGATTATTAAAACAATGATTTAAAATGTACTTTAAAGTAAAACTTTTAATTTGACATTATTACAAAGTGCACTTTTTAAAACTACTTAAGTGTGTTAAGAAATGGTCATGAAAGTGTATCTCTTTAAGTACACTTAAGTGGCTTTTGATGTCATTAATATTATATTATCTGCAAGTACAGTTTTTTTTTAAATATTCTTTTAAGATTTAAGTACACTATAAGTTCACATTTAATACAATTAAGTGCACTTATTTTTCCACAAGGGAAATAATCATTCAAAAATGTCCTTAAGTAGATTAGTGTTGTTCCTCTCTCTAAAACCTGTGTGTGTGTGTGTGTGTGTGTGTATTGGGTAAAGCAGACATACTGCTAGGCTGCAGCTCTTCATTAGTCATGGTAAGATCTCAGTGTGGAATATCTTGCATACGAGCAGCTGTTTCTCACTGAGCATCAACTGTAGATGGGAAATTCACCCAGATCCCACAGGATATCATGATCCACATGATCAATATGTCATGATCAGTAGTGCAGCACTGTATATAACACATTACAACTGCAGTGTTACATGAAGCACTGCGTCAGATGCACTTTCTGTTGTTTATTATTCAGGAACTGTTCCTTTAACATGTTGCTCTTTGTCTCTCGTACAGTAAAGCTGCCCTTCCCCCACAGCCTGAGTCACAGCCCTTCATATCACTTCCCAGAGTCAGCTGTTCTAGACGCGACTGCTTAGTCTTACACTGAACTCACAAGTGAACACAAGATTAGTCTCTCTTTTTACAGCATTGGCTAGAGGTCTTGAATTCTGTAAATCATTTTAGGCTGTAATCAGCTCTCTGTTTTACCCTGTTATTTAAGGTTAGCTCCACAGATTTTGTAATACTATAATAAGCATAAAATACATTGCACACAAATATCAGGTTAAATTGTTGCTACTTTTCAGTAGCCTATGAACATCACTGTTCAAAAGTCTGGGGTCGGTAAGATATTTTATGTTTTTGAAAGACACCAAGGCTGCATTTATTTGATCAAAATTACAGTAAAAACAGTAGTATTGTGAAATATTATTACAATTTAAAATAACTGTTTTCTATATTAATATATTGTAAACTGTAATTTATTCCTGTGAAAGCTGAATTTTCAGCATCATTACTCCAGTCTTTAGTGTCACATGATCCTTCAGAAATCATTCTAATACATTTATGATTATTATTATTATCAATGTTGAAAACAGCAAAACAACATATATTTGAAATAGAAATCTTTTGTAACATTAAATATTATATTATATTATATTATATTATATTATAGGTAAGACTTTAATTTAGGGCCCAATTCTCACTATTAACTAGTTGTTTATTAGCATGCATATAACCTGGATATTGACTGTTTATTAGTACTTATAAAACGGTTAGTTCCTGTCCTTGATTCTGATTGGTCAATTATCGTGAATAAAACACGGCTATGACCGCTTCACCCAACGTTTCTGTGTATCACTACACAACACCCTTAGCAACCACTCTTAGCAACATAAACTGTTTGTTCTTAGTTGATATTGTTCATTGAAGCTTACTGTATTATGTAGAAGAGTATTGAGAGAAAGAGATTGAGTGAGCGAGTTTATTACCTGCATTCAGATTTAGCATTTTCCTTCAGGTTCATAATAAAAAATCAGTTTAAATGTCCGCTGCGATATCTTGTCCTTTTAACAGTTAAGGGGTTTTCCCATGACTGACAGCGCTAGTCAAAGCATTTGTCAGTTGCTTCTTGTTCCGTGTTCACAACAATTCAGTCTTTTCAATGTAAAAGTCTTCGCTATTGACTGACACACTCATAAAGACAGTCTTTGCCGCCATCTAATGGCGTAAAAATGTAACTTCTGTTGCTGATCACGGTCAGGGACTATTTTTTCCGGTGGAAGGAAGGCTTGTAGTGATTTTACTTCATGAAAGTTGCATTGATACATATTTTTTTGGCTTTAATATTTGTATTGTGTGGTAACCATTTTATAAAATTTATAAAATAAGGTACCTTATTTATAAAATAAAGTACTCAAGGCTAGTACTGTATCGTGAATAAGTCACGGCTGAAGGGGCTACTCCGCTTCGCGTCGTGCCTAACAATGCCCTACAGGCGTGACTTATTCATGATACGGCACAGCCTCTCATACCTTATTGCTTACTTAAAAAGCACATATTAATGCCTTATTCTGCATGATCATATTCTACATCCATTAATCCTACCCAATACCTAAACTTAACTATAAATAAGCAGTAATTAGGAGTTTATTGAGGCAAAAGTTGCAGTTAGTAGTTAGTTAATAGTGAGAATTTGACCATATTAATTATATTATATTATATTATATTCACCTGCCATATATTAATTCTCTTCCTGAACTCATTGTATTCTGGCATTGCCGCTTAAAAATTTCAGAAAGCAGCATAATTCATCCATCTACCTTTAACTTAACCTCGGGAGTGTGCCTATGATGCCTTAAAATGCTGTATTGGTAGGCAGCTTACTAGGTAGTGGAACAGTGCTAATGTTAGCCATTTAGGCTTTGCATCCCACAGAACGATCCTCAAACAGTCATCAATACAGCAGCGGAGCAGATGGAGATTAGGAGGCTTTTCTCAACAGCTGTAGTAAAGATCAAGATGGCAGGAGGGTGATTTGCATATGTATGAGTATAATGCACCTCTATTGTAGTAAATCATTGACATGTAAGTCAATCATCCACAGTATCACCTTTCATATTCAACTCTCTTTTGATGTGCTGGAATAAATGTGAGGCGGAAAAAGAAGAAGCCCTTGCCATGCTGTTTAAATGGTTCAGTTCTCTTCTCTTTCGCAGTGGCCAGTGTGCATTATGTGGTCTTGAGTTATGCAGAGACACAGCTGTGGGGGTTGAGACTCGTTTAAAGTGGCCCACATCTGATTGAGTCTTGCTCTCACAGTCTCTCTAGGGAAGCGCTGGCAGGATATGAGCTCTGATGGTAATGCAAGTGGACTGTCCCTCCCCCTCCGCTCCTCTCCGCATGCATTCAATGCTGATGAGACCCTGGAGACACGCTCAGAGGAACACGGATGTAGGCCTTGCAGAATATCACTGTCCACTGGAGACTGACACGTATGAAACAGGTTTGTCATACTGTACAAACTGGTGCAACCGCACTGGGCCTCACGCCAAATGGGCCCACCCTATGCTTGGGACGGCCCTGATGGTAAAGCACATTTTAGTGCCAGTGCCTGAGCATTTCTTTTTCTGTTCTGAAGGCCTTATTGAGCTCTGGAAGCTTATTGGTTTTAGGGGGAGGGTTTTGCATCTTCTCAATCAATAGCGAGGCTTTAATATGGATCAAAGGTCATTAGTGTGCCGCAATCAAAGGAAGGAAGTCATCTGCCAACAAAACATCTGCTGTCACAGAATATAGTGGTTTACTTTATACATTTATAGCAAGATTATCTTGGTCAGTCATTAGCAGATAGCTGTTTTGCTGTTCCACCAGCTACACTGAGAAACATTTAGTGTAGAAACAATTTTCACTCAGAAATTGCTAGTAAATTTCACAAGCAATTACAAAGAAATGTGAAAATTTGAAGTTGAAAAACTGAAAATGGTAATCTTTGTTTCATTTACAACTTCAAAAGTTCATTTTTACAGGGTACTAGCATGATGCAAATTTACCATTTCATGCAAAGAATTGGTTGAAACATTTCACTGTAAAAATCATATTAAAATGTACAGCTTTTTCATACTAATATCTTGTGTCGTATCAATACAGAGTTACACTTTATTTTGAGGCGTCTTTATAATTGTACATTTAGGTGCTTAGTAATATTAATCAGCAACATTAGTACTTAGGGTTTGGTTTAGGGTTAGTTGCATGTTATTATCCATAATTTATAGTTATAACTATAGTAACTACATGTAACATGTGAAACAAGGACACTGTAAAATAAAGTGTTATCAATACAGCTGTATGACTTTAATGCAAGGCATGTTGGAAATGCCATCTTCTGCTATGAAGAACTAAGGCCTCGCCCAGGTTTACCTTACAAATAACTGTGGCTCCCTCTAGTGTTTAAAAAGTGGCATTCATTGGCAGATTATTACGGTGTCCGGGAAGGGACATGTTCGGTTCACATTTTGTCATATTAACTCATGGGAACCCTATTGAACAGTCATTTTGTCGAGGTAATACCTCCTGCAAATGAGTTTTTGCAGGGTGGGATGTATGAGTATGTCCCAAAACTTGCTTACTATTCTGCTACACACCCAAAAGTATGTACTTTTCTCAACAAAAAGAGTACATACTTTTACAGCATTGTATAAGTAGGCAAATTGGGAAGCAACATGGTGCTAATCATAAAGAAGGAAGGAAGTGAAAACATTGTTTACATGTTTTCAAACAGCCACTTAGATTTTTGTATTCACTTTGTAACAACACCAAATAGTTAAAGACGCCATTTTATTTCAAACATTTGTTTAGTCCTTTACATTTTTGCATTTTAATCTGGACTAAAATGCCAGCCCAGAAAATAAATTATTCTCTATTATTATAAATAATTATAATAAAATATTACTATCTAATGTAATTTTCATGAGGTGTTTTTGATTATTGAAGCATTTATCTCATAAAATTGATACATTTCTCTGAAAGCAATGGTTAAACTCTTTGACAAGTAGGTTTCACAGACTCAGCATTAGGTCTAAGTTCAATTAGGACATTTACTGTAAGTGGCTTTTATAAACATGCCTTAGAAAAAACATTACTGGTGTGCATCTTGAGACAAAACAATGACTCTGACATATTTTAAGACATGTCAGTTCAAGTTGCTTTCAGTTAAAACAGCTCAAACATGCATTTTTGTCTGGGACTAGCTTAAACCTTGTCTGTGAAACTGGGGTTTAAATTTTAAAAGTTTGCTTAAGTAAATATCTTCATATTTATATCTTGAAAGATAAATATACTGAGTAAGACAAACATTTGGAAAAACTTTACAATAAGTTGTAGGATGTGTACCTTGTGGCTTTCCGTGATTTTGCCAAGTAAGACATGTTCCTGGATTAACATCTTTTGTGATTCCTGTCCAAAAACATAGTCCTAACCCTAACCCTACTCCTAAACCCATAACCTATCACTAAAATCAGAGGGAAATAGGTGAATAAGAATGGTGTAGAAGCACCTAACCCAAAGAACTTATACTGACAAGAAGTGAAAGCCAATAGAATGTTTCAAGGCCGCATTTTAAGGGAGATTGTGTCACAGCAGCGCAACGAAGGCTGTCCCAATTCATTCAAATGCGACTCCATGCGCCCTTCGTTTCTTGGGGAAAAAAGGATACAACAATGGACACTCTGCGGCCTACCCCACCCCAGAATTCATTGTGTGCCGGTGATGAAATGATTTTTATTTAAAGTCCCCCTGTAGTCAATAATTTAATTAAAACTCATCTTTGATCACCAAAATGACATACTTAAATGTTTTTTTGCTGTGGAAAAAAAATGTATTCATGCCTTAAAATAGCATGAATGTAACTCTACACCCTTGCCTCATTTAATATATGCGAACCATGAATATGCAAATTAGCCCCGCCTCCACTCGCTCGCACCAGATAAGAGATCCTGCACAATGGTATCACTCTTTACAATGTCAGACACATAATATGATTATGAGAATATGATTAGCCTAATGTTGCTAATGTTACACAAACCATGTTCCTGTTCGCGAGTCAGACAGCTGCTTTCAACAGTCAGCATCCTTACAAACACTTTGAACAACCAAGAACGTCAGTGGAGAAAGGCATATAGTTCATCATAACATCGTAATATATATCATACACCCGCTATATTGCTAAATCTACACGATTTTTCATATCAACAGGAAAATATACCGGGATAACCTGGCTTCTCAGGTCAGACATGGTAGACATAGGCAGACTGCGGGTCCAATAACCAAGACTATTTTGACTCAAACGGTCCCGTGCTTATTTGTGTTCACGCTCTGTCTGAAAACTGTTAAAGGCAGCGTTAAGATTGTAGCTGGGATAACCTGCCGGGATAAGCTTAATTCTCTTGAGACTCCCCTGCTAGTTCACTGTTAATGATATGCTAAAGCCCGCCGGCACGTTGACGTGATAAGGTAGTTTGTGACGTCAGAAACACCAGCGATTTCAAACCGCATTTTAAGGAGAAAATACTCAGTAATGGTGTTGACTTATGAATTTGCACATGGTTTGTCTTAAAGCATATTAAAAACACCACATAGACATATAAACAACATTAAAAACTTGATTTTCACCACAGGGGACTTTAAAAAAAATTGTGGGTGATTCTGTGGCGGCCGAGTGATACACTTATAAATGTAAGAACTGTGTTTTAATTTACTCAAATAGCTAGTGAAACAAGTGTTAGAAGCCTGGGGTCTTTCTTAAAAAAAAAACTTTCTTAACCTAAAAATGTTACCACAGCACAGCTTCATTTGTCAGGTGGTTTGAGGCAAAACTTATTCAAATATTTTGTTTTGTTTTAGGGACCAAGGAGCAGACAACTCAATTTATTAAAATGAGGGCAATGTGGAAATGACCCATTTGTAATATTTCCACTAAGCTCTCTTGTGTATTATAACAATTAGCCCTCACCCTGTCATGCAAGATATGTCTACAAATTAGGAATGCACGATACCATTTTTTAAGGACCGAGTACGAGTACCGATACTTTTCTCTAGTACTCGCCGATACCGATGCCTATACATTTATTAATTTCTCTCTCTCTCTCTCTTTTTTACAGTGTCCAATAACCTTCAAAGGGCATAATTACCAATAGGCTATATATAATTGTTGTTATATAAAAAGAAAATTACAAACAAATTACAAACAATACAACAAATACTATAGAGATACAAATAAAATACATATTTTTTTTCAGATACAGTAGGTTTATTTACCATGTATACATTTATTTAACATATTTTGTTGTTTTATTAACATTAATGACAAATATAGGCTACGGTACCTTTAAGACCGAATCTATGGATACTGACACATATCCTGTTTTCACCCAAATGTTTACGTCCACTTAAGCCATAACCGACTGTATTTACGTGAGATACTCCACACGATGGACATTTTGGCAACTATGTGTGCATTTGACCATTCAGGCGCGAGGAGAACTGATCGCGCGCTGTCTGAGAGAACTGGGATCGCGCGCGAGAAGGACCACTTCTGGTCTGCGTCATTCATTGCGATTCCGCCTATCCCGCCTTCACTAATCGATAACGAATTGTGATTGAAAGCATGCAGTTTGCAATGTGTGTGTTGTCATCATTAATTTGTAAGTATTTCCACTTCCTTGAGGCTGACATTGTTTCTGCTGCTGCCGCCGGTGTCTCTGTGCACGGAAAATTCTGTCAGTTACGTCACGTGAGGTATCGGTCTTTGGTATCGGGGGTATTTTTTACGAGTACAAGTACATGAGCTTGGTATCGGTATCGGTGCATCCCTACTACAAATGTTTTAACCAAATATGATTTCTGGAGTATTTTGTATACATGTCCTGCTAAGTCACATCGCTTAGCTCGGATCATGCCAAACCGTGCAAATTATTATTACTGTTATACTTTTTATCTCAAATTGTTCATGTTAACAACATCAGCATTGCGTGACTGTGTGCATTTAGAGTGTATTAGCATTACCTGTGGATTTCAATTTCTGAAGCCACTCCGCAGTCTGTTTCTTTTGACTACGGCTGAATCTCCAGTTGTCACTGATGATTGTCATTTGGATCTTTCTGGATTATAATCCGCCATCAAAATTATAAATTTAATTATTTCAGCTGCTGTGAGAAAAGGCTATAAATGATCCGTCACCTGCAGCATCCTCGCATGATATAGCTAATAGCTGGGACTCTTTAAACAGACGTGACGTAATGACGCAAAGATGAAGAGCGGCATGCTTGAATTTCCCGCGGAAACCCACCGATTTTATTAGAACACATTATTACAAGCTTACCGTTGTAAATCGGGCTAAGGTAAGGAGATAGTTTTGAACACTGGCTGGTTATGTACTTGCTCAAAAATCCGACTCAATCGACGGCTGCCATGTCACTGAGATATTTTCAGAAAGGGAATAATAAAAGAAATTCACTCACATCCTCAAATCAAACCATAAAATATTTCAATATGCAAAATCGTTCTATGGTCCAATTTTTTTTCGTAGGTTTACAATTCAATTACTATCTTAATAAAAACAACAATTTTGTCCGTAACTTTTTCCGTAAGTTGAATACGGAAGGTGGTCTGGCGGAAGCTAGATATTTTACTTAATAACTTGTTAAATATGGAATTTTTCTTACACAAACGCATCACTTCAGAAGGCCTTTATTAACCCCCGGAGCCGTGTGGAGTACGTTTATGATGGATGGATGAACTTTCTTCAGCTCATACTTTGTACTAAACGTTCATTTTACGGTTATAAATATTACAAATGCACACAAGTATTTCCATTTTGCATGAAGGCGCGTCCTGACATTCTGCATTAATGGGGTCATGAAATGTTTTTTTTTATTATCTTATAATGTTTCCTGAGGTGCACTTATAATGTTAATATGATTTTTACATCAAAAAATTGTCATAATGTAGATATAAATGGCTATTTCTTAACCTGATTTGTATGGAAGATTGTAGCAATATTCAATTTGAAATGCAATATGTAAAATGGCAATGTATTTCTTAAATTTACATTTTCCATACCAAATGTGCATCGTTTGGAGCAAAATGCTAATTCAAATTCAATAATATAATTTACATTTGCTATTTCCTTAACTAGTTTTAACATATAATTTAAAAATATATTTTAACATTTTATAAGTTAAAATTAAAATCTATTACAGAAATGATGTTCTTTAACATGTTCAAGCAAAAATTGTTGCAAAATGATCATTTATGTTGTTATTTTTCTTAATTGCATTTACACTCACAGTTAAGACACTTGCAATTGCATTTTCATTTAATGTCCTGCAATGAATGTAGCAAAATTCAGTGCAGAATTGAAAATGCATTTCGAGCCCCTGTCCCGCCATGTCAATCATTGTCAAGGCGGGGCCAGGTGTTGGAAACATGGCAGCAACAGAGGTATAAAGAGCGAGGCATAAACTGGCAGATGAAGTAGAGCAAGAACAGAGAAATGTCAGTGTTCCTGAAGATTATGAGCATCCGTCAGTGATAGAAGTCCTAGTTATTAGAAGCATAGATATTTATGGTTAAGGCGTCTCGTAGAGACTGGCGCACTTTATCGTGAGCACGCGGTGGCTCGTCTGTACCAATGTTAATTTTGGCAGCTATTTTTTATTTAGTCTTAGTCTTTAACTTCAAACGAAAATGCTCTTTAGTCTTAGTCACATTTTAGTCATTGTTGTCTTTCATATTTTAGTCTAGTTTTAGTCGACAAAAAGTCATCGCATTTTTGTCAAGTCTTAGTCATTACTTTTAGTCAAAGTTACCAACATTAATTTTGATAGCTATTTTATATGTAGTCTTTAGACCAATTCATTTAAGCTTATGAAAAATCTGAATCAAGGTAACAGGCTGTATTGACATTGCACTCTTAGCAGTAGCACTTGTGCAATTCTACACTTCTCCCTTTTCAGTGGTTCTCAAACTTTCTAGAGTGTCGTACCCTCTGAGGGATTTAACATCCTTCTGCGTCGCCTTTCCATTAAAGGACAATATTTGCCCTCTTAAATTGATTTTTCCAGAGCATTTTTTTTTACCTTTTATAAATACCTTTATAAAATAAATAATTCTTTAAATAAAATTTTAAAAAATTCAATAAATACAATGATGATAAAAACGAAGTGATACTTTTAAATATTTACATTAAAACCGCCAGTAGATGGCGGTAAGTCACTGTTTTTATGAGTGAATCATCGAGTCATTCATTCTTTCAGTATCAAAGCAAGCGGCTGTATTTATGAATGGGTCAGTGAATCATTGAATCATCGACGATTCGTTCAAAATAGAGCAAAAATACTGACAATACTGTTTAAAATGTACATCACTTAATATTACCCTTTTGTTTGTTGAACTGTTATAAAATCAATATTCGGGATATTATATTATATTATATTCGGGCAATATTCTTGATGGTATAATATGATCAACATTAAAAACTAACTCACGGAAGGGTATGTTTTTATATCGAAGAGAGTTTTAATCTTAAATCTCTATGCAGTCTGTGTCTATGTTTGTTCTTAATGCTAGTAAGTGCTAAATCCACACTTTTACAAAGGTATATTGTCGAGAACAGCACTAATGTAGCGCGATTTGCTGGCGTGGATGCAGTCAGTTTTGACCGCGAAAGATGAGGTAATTTGATTGAATGTCGTGTATTTACGACATTTTGCCTGCTAGAAATACATGCTCAGTTTTAATGTTATTTTAAGGTGGAGTAGAATTAAATGAACGGCAAAACTCAGCATTTTGAGAACCACTGCTGGATATCAGCCTACACTTTGGTCGCAGATTTAGTCAGCAAACGAGCAGCGCAATATAGACCGACTGAATGACACTTTAATTTAAGTAGAAAATCTTACTTGTCTGTGTTTTCAGATCATCCGCGCTTCTTCCTCAGTGTAGAGAGAGCGCGTGTGCGTGGTTGCCAGATTGACGTGACTAAAACAACACGTGCAATATCGTTGACGAAAAAAGACGAGACTGAAATGTGGCTAAAAGACTAAAAACTTTACCAAAATCACTCTTTTGAAATCACTTTTTGTTTTTGTCGAATAACGGAGACAAAACATTACAGACTGTTTACTAGCGTTCATGCTTACGGTTGCCAGATTTCCAGAATTGAAACCCTCAATCAGAGCTTTTCTGTTAAAAGAACACGTTTTACTTAATCTTTGTATCGTTAAATGAAATTGGTGTCGTCTCTCATCGTCTAGTCTTAGTCATTGAAAAAAAAGGTTGTCAACGAACATTTTTCGTCATAGTTTTCGTTAACGAAATTAACACTGGTCTGTACAAGTGCTGAAACAGATGTGTCGAGTGAGCGGTGCTTTACAACAGGTTACTTACTCATAGAAATAATCTTAGACAGCTGTCCGAGATTATTGCTTGCTCTATCAGTATGGTTGTATGTTTTTATACAATCTGTAATCTTTTTATCGTTCTGATTATTGTTTATGCATCATTTATAGGTCTATTAATAAAACAATGTGTAGTCCATCTGGATGCTAATGTGTGTTATTTATAATAATAATAATAATAATTTTTGTTCCCAAAAATAACTCTGATGTCTAAACCCATCTTTCACATCTTAGAAAGCACTGTGGTCTGATGTGAACAGGTGCTGGTGGTGTGATGGTGTGGAGGATATTTTCTTGGCACACTTTGGGCCCTTTATAACCTTTATAGCATCACTATAACAGGAGTTTTGGCAAGTGTCCAAATAAACTCATGCTGCGTGATCGACAGTTTCGGCCATTATAAAGAGAGCATTAAAATATTAGGATTATTCATTATGAATTTAACTGTCATTGCAGGCTTAGAAATAACGGTAAAATTCGCATTCCAGGGGCTAAATATCATGTTATTTTGGGGTCGTTTCAACCCGCAGAAAGTAGGCATTGTTGTCTTGCTCCAGAGGCAGTCGTATGCAAATGAGTGTGCCCCTGTGACGTCACAGGCCACCTCTGCTCCAAACTAGAGCCATAGAGAGCCATCTCTACACATGGCTCTGCTCTAAACGAAGCTATTTTACAGCTTGATTATATAGACCTTATGCAGCCCCGCCCCTTTTCAGCGCTGCGCTCGTTGTATTTTGTCTTCCGGTTTGTATTTCAACAGCGAACTTGATGAATGAACTGCTCGTTTTAAAATCTTCCCGGTCGACTGACATTTGTTAAGACATCTGCTTTAAACATTACATTGCTCATGATAACTTTCATTAACTCTAGAACAAGTAAATCCACTTAACCAGCTAATTATTCTTTGACAGTGATGCCATAGAAATGTACAGAGCTACCGCGAAAACGGAAGTTCAAAGACAATATTATAAAGATGGCGGCGCGCTTGTTTCTCTGGCGCATAAGATGACAAGGACAGTTTAAGTTATGGAACTTTTAGGATGTAATAATGATACAAAGACCTCTTATATGCCAAAAGACCAATGAAAATTTTATTTCTCACGTCATGAAGGGGCGCGAACAGGCGTCAAACAGACGGAACGCAGTAGAGACGGAGACAATAAATATTATCTAAAATATCTTATATTTATAAATATACATATCTGTTGTTGTACGCTAAATTTAGATTTAAAATCAACATAGAATTCAAGTATTCTGTTGTTGTACGCTAAATTTAGATTTAAAATCAACATAGAATTCAAGTATTTTTGAGAGTAGTAAAAATAGGGATAATAAGAGAATATAAATGAAAGACATTTCTTACATTTGCTCCTGCTGAACATTCCTCTTATCTGTTAACAGTGAGTTTGTGTTTTTTTTTTGTTTGTTTGTTTTTCTTTAATATCATTTTAATGTAGGAATTTAAACTGTCCTTTTGCTTAGTAACTTTTTTGCACATAATGCATAGCATAGCATAGCACAGATATACCGTTAAGAAAATTAACCATGGTTTTATAACAGTAAAATTATGTTGTTGTTTTTTTTTTTTTTTTTTGGCATATTGATTACCATTTGTATAACCACACAAATACCATTGTTAAACTATGGTTTTGAAGTAAAACCATGGTTAATTTGTGGAATAACTACAATAACAATATTTTTTTTTTATTCACAGTAAAACAATGGTTAATTTTTGTAAGGGTAGATATATTTGCATGTTTTCATAGCACTCAGCTGGTATGTCTGTGTGAAGGACAGCATTGGGCAGAATGTGAAATTCTGTGAAATGAGAATGCCACTGAAAATATACACCTACCAAAAACATTTGAAAAATCTCTGGCTGTAAGTACACAAGATGAAAAAGAAGATGACAGATGAACTGCCTGGACTTTGCCTGAAAAACCCGGATTAGTTTTATGGGTCTAACATATTTGCAGTATGTACCTAAAGGAAAGACTTAAAAGTAGCACCAGATCAAGAGTGTGACCTTATGTGTGAGACCAAACATGAGAGAACAACTGAATGAGTCAACTAGATTTAGGCTTTAAAATTAAAATGCATTTACAAGGCAAGAAGAAACGCCTGCAAAAGTTTGAGAAGGCAGAAAGAAAGTAATGCAAGTGAATCACCAAATTAATTAACAACATATACAGGTTCACAAAGAGGTTAAAAGAAAAAAGGTATATTAATTAAAATTAAAAGTTTCATATTAATTGTCAAAGTATGATTGCTTATGTGTAGCCTAATGCATTAATATAAGTAAAAATAAAATTCAAATCAAATCAAATAATAAATAATTAGCAGACAGATATTTTTCTCACAGCTGATTAGTCCAGTTTTAAGAAGAATAGCAGTTTAGCTGTGTGACGTAAGTTAGCATGTTGATGAACACAATAAAACAATCCTTCTTTTTGAGCCCTAAAAACCACATTTATCATTATAAGGAGGAACTTAATGAAAAACATCTGGTGTATGAACTAATAATTTACAGAAAGTACAAGAAAACCTTTCTGTTTCTAAGTAGTAGATTTCAAAACAAATATAATTTGAAGCAGATACAAAAAATAAATAAATATATAAATCATGTGGGTAAACCATCAAGGTTTGAGATACATATACCTCAAAATAGGTAAAAAAAAGTATTATAATGCTCCCCAATCACTGCTATCTTCTGTATACTGAGCTGGGAGGGAAATACGAAACACTTATTTACTGACTAAAGGCTGTCCTTGAATGAGCCTGAAATCTGCTCTGTTAGCCTCTGTCTCCTTCTGATGGTAAGAAATATGATGATCAAACAGACAAAGAACTCAAAACACATCTGAATCCCCAGATACTTCTGCAGCCTGTCTGAAAAAAAACAAATATTCATATGACATCCCACAAGAGTTTTCAAAAATATATTAGTCAGAGGGAATAGGAGAGTAGATAGATGTGAAAATTAGACGATCAGAATTGGTTTCTGCTATATTAGCTGCAAAGAAACTTGATTAGCTGCAGTTTTTTAGTTGCATGCATTTTCACTTCTGGGTCTTTTAGGCGGTGTAACTTTCGGTATGCTTGGAAAAATTTGTATATTGTAAAAAGGTTTGAGCATGTCCTGAAGTTTTGTTATCGGTAATTCCTTCACTATGCCGTTGTCTGGTCCATAGTAGCCCGTCCCTATGTACAGACCGCCCTTTAGACAGCAGGTGGCTCTCCAGTAATACAGTGACACAGTGACTCTACCTTTCAGTTTTGGGACGTTTTTGTTCAGATTAGGAACTACACCAGTCACCACATAAGCCTTCAGAGGATCATCACAGGATTCCAGGTCTTTAATAACAGTCTTCTCATGATCCAGCCATTGTTTCTGATTGAAAGCTCTATCCTGTGGAGCCACGTTGGTCATTGTGGATGTGGCCAGCATAGACAGATGATTGTTGGTGTGGAGCACAGGATAGAGGTGACCTTTGTCATAGCCAGACTTGTAATAGTCTTTATAAAGAGCCTGATTGTTGCCAATATTTGTACCATAGCCTGTAGGCTGCATACATGGCTCATCATCTCCATCCAGCTAAACAGAATGAGAAAAAAAAAACAGACTTATTATTTCAAATAACTTAAGAAATATGCAATTTCTGTCGCACCTTGGGATGTAATTGAAAAAAAATGACAAGTAATTACTTGTTAAATAAAACAGGTTTCTCAAACTCTCCTTCCATTTGCTTTTAGTCACACAAACAGATAGTCCCATGACTGCAACCCCAGAATCAACCTATGAATGATTTATGTTTGTCTGCACATTAAACACTGGAATATGCAAATATTTTAATATCCAAATATTACACACTGAATTTAAACAGCATTTACCTGAGGTTCAATGTACCAAGCGTCACATCTCCCAATATTTGGGCTGCCAAACTTATACGCAGAGTAGACGGGGATCTTCCAGGTGGTGCTGTACAAAGTTGCATAAAGATAAACTTGCTCATCTTTGTCATTCCAAAGACACTGGCAGATGGGCTTGACTGAAACGCCATTTGCTGGTGTGAAGTCAGGAGGAGCGTTGTTCAAAAAGAACTGTTTGCATTTACTAAAATTATTATCTACAACTTCACTCAAAGTGAAGAAACACACAGAAGAAAGTAACAGAAGAAAAACAAGACGTCTCATGGTGAATCTCTGAAATCGAAGAAGAGTGTTTGCAGAGAGGAGGTTAACGCTGTGCTTTATATAGTTTATGGGTAGGCAGGAATCATGATTGACATTTATCTTTGTGATTTATATTCTGTGTACATGTGTCATGAGGTCACGTTACTATTTCCCTGAAATTCAATTATTTGAAGTTCAAACAAAAGAAACACAACCCACATCTTTGCTTGATATTTACCAAGATTTACATCAGATAATGTAAATATGTTTGTTTCGCTAAGTATTAATCACTATACTGTATAACTTATTGTGAAGAAATTTATAAATTCATTTTGAGCAATAAATAAAGAGTTTTGAATGTATTTAGTATAAATGATCTTGTCTTTTACTTTTGATGGATCATTTGGCTAAACACACACAAACCATCAATATCAACGCATACATCTCAAATAAAGTTTGTACTGTTTGTTTGAACAGGATATGGGAACAGGATCATTTTCTCATATGTGTTTCCTCTTCGTAATTAAATACAAACAGGGACTTATACTGATCTTTATCATGTGTGGTGATATGTCCTGTGACCGTGAAGGATGTGACATCATATTGTGGGACCGGAGCCGACTGTGCATTTTTTAATACAGGAGTGTCATTATATTATATTGATATATTATTATCACACAAACATCCTTTGAATATATAAAGATCTAAGTTTATAACATTTATAAAATACCCCTAGTAAAATGAATATTAATATGTGATATGTAAAAAAAGCCGATATGGTTTTGTATAGTGATCATAGGCGTTAACAATATATATATATATATATATATATATATATAATTTATATGTGCATATTTATGAAAATGACAAATGGGAATGTCTATAATAAACCCAAACATAAAAATATAATATTTTGGGGATTTCAATTATTGCCCAATTAACTATTCAATTATTTACATTCTTATTTAAATTATGATATAGTTATATCAATTATTATTGCTTTTAATAAACATGTTCATTTTACATTTAAAAACATAAGATTGTTTTTTTTTATTATTACTTAAAAATTTTAAACAAGTTTTACAAGTTGTTAAGTGTATAAGTTGTATAAGTGTGTATAAGTGTATAACACTTGTATAAGTGTTACCAAATCTTCTAAGTCCAGTTCTGACTATTAATTAACTATTAACTACAACTTTTGCCTCAATTAACTCCTAATTTACTGCTTATTAATAGTTAGTAAGGTAGTTTTTGTAGTGTTTAAGTTTAGGTATTGAGTAGGATTAAAGGATGTAGAATATGGTCATGCAGAATAAGGCATTAATATGTGCTTTATAAGTACTAATAAACAGCCAATATGCTTGATAATAAACAACTAGTTAATAGTGAGAAGTGGCCCCTTAAATTAAAGTGTTAGGCAAGATTGTATAGAGTTATATATTGGCCAATAACATTGTGGCAAGCAGGGCGAGGCCGAGAGCCGTGGGAACAAAATGAGGCTGGTGGCGCACCAGCTGGGTGAACTCCTCCGCGATGCTGGATAGACCTCGGTGGACGGCTCGACACTCCTCCACTGCCTGGTGGACGGCGATGGCTCCTGCGGGTTCGGGCAGCCAGCAGGAGTCCCCCGTTCCCTGCTCCTGCCCATCATGGTGGACGGCAGCAGGCTTCGGCCTCAGGCAAACCGCCATTTTCTTTAGCCCACTATTCAGCACAAATCCCGCCTTGCAGTAAATTGCACTGGTTAGGGTTAGGGTGTAGGGTAGGTTTAGGTTTTAGCATTTGTTGTAGCGTAGCATTGTAAGAAATCAGCTCTGTGATTGACATGACCAATGAAATCTTTAGAATCAACTTCGGGGTTGAGTTTGTGCTTAACTGGATTGGGGGAAAAAAAAAATCACGTGTGCATCATGTGCCTGTCTGTCAATGGAAGGAAGCCACGCCCTATTTTGGAGCTCCCACCCCCATTTGAAAAATCTCTGGGCTGCAGATATACCCTTCTCAAGAAAATGGCAGTTCAGGACATAAGCTGTTGATAAGATGCGATATGATATCGCTGAGCCGGTTCGTCGGTAAGTTGCCAACCACCGGACATTTTTAGTTGCACCCAGCATCACTACCCCCCAGAGATGGAAACTCGAGTCTACGACTTGGACTCGAGTCGCACTTAAGTCGCAAAAATAAACGACTTGCGACTTGACTTGGACTCGTGAACTACTAACCCGAGACTTGACTTGGACTTGAAGACACAGACTTGTGAAAAATACAAGTCTTTTGGCGTGACATTCCCGATTTACTACCCCACACTACCACGAAACACCACATTTTACTCTCTATTCATTCCCAAATATGTGCTGCAGCAGCGATTATCACAAATCATCTCTAAACACACCAAGCCATCGACCGCGTGACGCATCTGAAAGCACGCGAATTCATCACCCATTAGAAAACTTGTTAAATTAGCAACAAATAATAACAATATAGCCAAGCCTTACCTTGCGATAAACTTTGTCATTTCATTTGAAAAGCAATCAGTTAATCCGAAGGGAAGCTGCTTGTGGTCCATTTTCAAGAAGTACATGTCCTTTTCATTTTTTTTTTTTTTAATTTATTTTTGCCCAAGTATTTGATAATGCATATAACATCCAGATTTACCATGTTAAATTGTATTTGGATTGAATGAGCACTTCCATGCGCATTTTATGACCCTGTCCATCCGACTCATTTCCACAGATCGGTTTGTTAAGTCGCAGTGCGTTATTATATATCGCCTCATCACAAACGAGACACACAGATGGAAATGTTGTTCGTTGTGTTGTTTACTGTAACGCTTGTCTATACATTTTACTTTCAAAGCTAACACCGTAAAGAAAACATTTTGATGGCAGCATGTGAAGTACCAGTTTGGATGTGGTAAGTACGTTTCTAAAACTTTGCAAGGAGACGTGATAAAAACGTTATAAATACATTTCTGCAACGTTGTGAAAAAGTATTTATAACGTAAAACCCCCTAACATATTAAAACGTATTAAATACGTCAGATAAAAACGTTATCACTATCGTCTCTCTTGTTATCGTCTCTCACTATCATCTCAGGGCGATTTTATTACATTTTACACATGTGCAATAAGAAGATCTCAGTATGGACAAAACTTTTGCAAAAAGCTTGTGGAAAAAGCTAGTGTGGGTGGAGCGTTGTTTTAAACCGGGTCTTTAAAGATAAATACATGTTCATTTTCTTGTAGATATAATAGGTATTTTATTAAACAAGCAAAAAGCTTTGTTTTGTACACAATCATGGAACAACAGAAAAGACACCCAGAGGTTTTGTTATAAAAATTTCTTGTACAACAGAATCCTCCATCGCACAACAGACGAGCCTGTATGAATCCTGTATTCTCCTATGAGTTAGTCCTCATGTTCACAGCAGTCAGAGATCTTCACTCTACTTCCTGAAACGGTCAAGAGTTGTCTTCTTTCTGAACTCTTCCTTCTCTTTGGCCTTCTCTTCCAGCTCTTTCTGTCTTTCCATTTTCTCTTGAACAGACTGTCGAATTACGTCCTGCAGAATCAAAATGGAGAGGAAGTGATGTGAACAGAGTAAAAGAGAAACACTATACTGAGAGAGGATTGTGGGCAAGTTTAACAAAGACTTTTTGCTGTGCATATCCTGGCCTCTAGATATGGTACCCTAAAATTTACCATTGTCAAGCCAAAAATTTTAGTCAGCTTGGTTAGAGGAGTATCCTCTCCTCCTTAGCAAACGCGCTCAACAAGCTACACGAGGCGTCATCATGTCTGTGGCTCAAACGGTGTGAGACGACTCCAAACACACCAAAGTCTAATACTGTGGTATTAGTGATTTTAACTAACATCAGTATCAAGTGGCATTTGCTTTCCAAACATTTTCAGGTGTTTCTTAGCTAGAAAATGCAAATACATCACAAAAAAAAAAAAAAAAAGGAAATACCCTCTGATCCTCATAGGCGACTTTCTTCTTTCTTTTCTCCACGGCACCAGCCGAGCTTCTTCCTTTCTGCTTTACTCTGGGTTTAAATGGCTCTTTTCCCAATGGATCAAAGCCCTGAAACAAAGACAAGACAAAGTCAGAACTAATGACATCAAAATGATTTGTTATTTTTTCTTTCCATCACTAATATTGGCACCTTTGGTATATACAGCGCTGCTTGAATGTTTGTGAACCCTATAGAATTGTCTATATTACACTCCAGTCTATAAGTAGGAAGCAATAACTTCTTGTTTCACTGGGGTATGAATATAAGGTAACACACAGGCCAAATTCCTATCACTATTGGCACTCTATGGCAAATCTTGAGTAGCTGATTGGTTGGATCGGGTCCTTCAGACCTCTCGTCTACTGTATGTGAATTCAGCAACTGCAGCAGCCCACATTCCCATCCACAAATACCAGGAATCTCCATTCACAAGTTGCAGCTTACGGCAAACAAGTTGCCCCATTTGTCACTTCTTATGATCAGCATTGGGATGTTATGTACCTATTCTACCCCATTTTGCCACAGGGAACCATAATGTTTTGTTTTTTCACAACATTAAAATACTCTGAATATTAAACCGTGGCTGCTTTATGGAAAGTTTAACGATTCGACTTGGGAGTGGAATAGTGCGTCAATTTGTTTTTATGTATAAGCAACTGATTTATGTTCATATTTTTATTTAAAAATGTAATTTATTCACATATTTCACAGTAAACTTCTACACCAAGTTATAATATATATGCATAGCACAGTACTACTTTAGTTTTTGACACTTTAGAGTGATAAAGAAACACGCATGAATGTGCTTGAGGTTAAGAGTTATAAAGCACAATAAGCCGTGTGGAGTATTCACATAAACACAGTCGGTTATTTATTTGTTTTTAATTTTTTCCCCATTTCATGTGCTTTCCTTCACCATGTCCCTTTAGGGCTCCGTATATTTTTAATAACAAATAATAATAATAAAAAAAGCTATATATATATATATATATAGTGAAATAAAATGTTAATTTTAGTCATTTTGCCCACTGCTAATTCCTGCTTACTTTGTTCTCCCCCATATGTATTTAGTGCAGTTAGTGCTGAACTTACCAGCCTCTCAACCCGTCTCTTGTGCTTCTGCTCAAAGGTCTCCTGGTCCACTTTACCCAGCTGTCCCGGGTCCAAACATATCAGCTCAGGCTGCACCTTCTCCAGCAGAGCCTTGACCTCCCACTCCTGTCTCTGCTTAGAGCTGCGGTACGGGTTTGCATCAAGGGCATCAAAATTCGGTTCTCCGGCACCTGGAGAGACACATTCAAGAATCTGACATGAAGTGACTTATTCACTTCACATGTCAGTGGTCATAATGTTATGCCAGATCGGAATTACACCGATTATCTCTTGGAAGATTTATGAATATTTTGTTTTGAATCAACGGTTCAGAGTAATGTTAAGAAGGAGTCTTCAATACATTAAGGTTGAACTACTGTAGTCACATGAACTGTTTTAAATACGTCTTTAGTAGCTTTCTGGGCATTGAAAGTGTTAATTATCTTGCTGTGAATGCAGGCCTCACTGAGCCATCGGATTTTATCAAAAATATCTTAATTTGTGTTCTGAAGATGAACGAAGGTCTTACGGGTGTAGAACGACAGTAATTAATGACAAAAGTTTCATTTTTGGGTGAACTAACCCTTTAACAAAAAGCTATGTAAGACATTTAAGATTAATACAAGACAATTCTAAAAAACATTCAGGTGATCCTTTTTCAAATATATCTGAATAAAAATGTTTTCTATTTATATTAAAAACAGTCCAGTAAAATGTTTATCAGTCATCGGAGTTTGACAAGGAAAGGATGACAGTTCTTCACCTTTCAATAAATAACCATGTGTGAATCTTGAAGGACCCAAATGGCACCTAACAAAAACATCTTGATCATACCTAGATTTCAAATTACTAACAAAAACCTTCTTAAAGTAGGATTTATTTCAGATAACTTATTTCCGTGGCATTCATCCCATTCTATATGCCACTTGTTATTAATATATGAGTTTATTACTAGTCTCAAATCAAGGGGTGGAATCTGACTGTCTCCTTTTCTTGATATAAAAAGCTTAGTTAACAACTGCATGTGTCCAGTGTAAGACTCCAGGAATGAAGGAGTGAACATGTCTTTTGTGTGAACTTTGAAGTATTGTGTCTTACCTGGTACGATCATGCTGGTGAAGCCCTGTCCATGTCCGATTCCCAGAACATCCTCAAAAGGGCAGTATGCAACACCGCAAACTTGCCCTCGAAGGCGGTGAGCCATGTAGGGTTTGGATAAAGGATTGCTTCCACAAACGTCCCGATAAACCTATGGATACATACACAAATCTGATTGTGTATCCGATTGGAATCTGATCTTTATTATTGACTGTCCAGATCAGATTTGTGTGTCCAGTGGCACGTTTTCGTTTTCCAGAATATCTGCATTGGTTTCTATGGCAATGATGGTGTGCTGGTAGGTATATGCCAAAAAACTACAGCAACGTGCAATACAGATGTTTCTCATTTACAACATGACAATATGTGGCTTTATTCTGTGCTGTCGTCTCTGCCAGTCTCAAAACATCTCCATTATATTGTAATTTTACGCTTGACCGGCTCAACAAACAACCTTGTTTCTGCAGAGACTTTCAGCATGTTTCCTATATAACAACGTCTGACATCTTTATGTTTTACATGGTGTGAGAAAGTCACATAAACCACTCAAAATCTGATCATAGCAGTCAGACTGAAATGGATTTCCAAAAATGCCATTTGAAGGGGATCTATTATGCAAAATTCAAAATTCACTTTTGTTTGGACGTAAATGTGTGTTGGCAGTGTGTGTACACAACCACCCTATAATGATAAAAATCCAACCACTCCTTTTTTTTTAAACCCCATAAATCATAAGCAGTGTCTCAGAAAAAGCCGTTTCCAGATCCCTGGCAGTGTGACGTCACATTAGCCACAGGCCCCGCCCACAAATGTTGACAGACACTGCCGTTTTAACACAGAACCGCCCTGAGCGAGTTCACAGCGAGTTCACAGTCCGCCATTGCTGCACTGACGAGAACGTCTCCCGAGCGTTTTAGGTGTTCTGTAGCTGGATGGATTAATCCACATAGCTCTCTCCATTTACTCCTGAAATCTGAGCCGCTGAAGACGAGGTGGATTCATTTTGTTTTTAAAGAAAATGCTCCCTCAACTCTACCGAAATTCGTTTATGTCTGCGCGAATCATTTCACAGCGGACTGCTTTGTGAACGAATGTCAATACAAAGGGACAATACAAAACAGAGGTTGTGCTAAAAAGTTGTTACTCAAGGATAGATCAGTAAACTGTTCGTGATCCAGCTTACAGCCTCCAGAGTGATACTGGATACGGCAGTAATGAAGGTGAGAGCACTTTATTACAGTTCATCGGAGTTGATTTACGGATATAATGTTTACCAGTTTATTAAGCACCACCCGAAAATGCATAAGGTCTTTATATATTTGTTTACTGTTAGTTGTAACGAGTGTTTCTGTGTACTTCGCTGTGTATGTTGATGATAATGCAAGGGAGAGAGAGAGAGTTTATGGATAATATTTTAATGCACACTTGCACTGTGTTTCATTAAGCTCTTACAGTGAAAGAGTGAAAACAGACGCTTCATATTTTGTGTGAAGTACAATAAACGTTATAAATCTCATCGGTAAACAGGCTTGTACTAATATAGTGGATAAAAACAAGAGGACAATATAAGTTATAACCGTAATTAAACTAAACTATACCTGTTCTATCTCCATGCAGCATATATTCACAGTTTCTGACATTATAGTGCGTCCTGACTGAATCCTGACACCGGAGAACGAGCTCTTGAAGCTCCGCCCTCTTAGGCCGAGCGCAGCAGCTCATTTGCATTTAAAGGGCACACACTAAAACGGCGCGTTTTTGCTCACCCCCAAAAAGTGGCAATTTTAACATGCTATAAAAAATTATCTGTGGGGTATTTTGAGCTAAAACTTCACATACACACTCTGGGGACATCAGAGACTCGTTTCATGTGATTTTTTTTTGCTGTTCACACTTCAATCTGATCAGATTCCAATCTGATATGCACAAAATACTGATTTGGACTGAACAAGGCTTAAGAGCAGCTAACAGCAGTATTATAACATCAATTCAAGTTTATTTGTATAGCACTTTTCACAAATATTGTTTCAAAGCAGCTTTATAGAAAATGCTTGTTGCAATGTTACAATTTAGGTAGTATTATACAATATTGAATTACTGTGTACTATTCCTAACTGCAACTCGTGTATCTGCAGTGGTTTATCTCTTTCATATTATTCCCTATATATAGAATTCAACTCTGTTCAATCGCATGGTGCATGATGTTTTGTCTTCACAAGTAACTTAGAAATAAAGGAATATCTTAAGGTTAATGCAAAGCAGTTTCCCACTGACTTTGTCTTGCTTAGATGGGGTTTAAAAGAAACGTAATATTCAGCATTATCATCGATGTGACTGCACTAATACTAGCATAATATACAGCTTAACTAATGAATTTTGCAACATCGACACTGTTAATCTGAATCAACACTGTAGTGGCTCAAAGTATTGTCTTCAGTAGAGCTGCTTATAGCTGAAAATAAGTTTTTCCTAAATTGATGAAATTTACAGTTATTGATCTGAACTGAATCAACTGAACTGAACTGAGCTGAATAATGACACTACTGTCTTTTTAGAGCTGCTTTACAGCAGAATTTGTCTCATTTGATGAAGTTTGCATCACTGATTCTGTAATTTTTCCTGTTTATCACTATAAAGCTGCTTTGAAACAATCTGTATTGTATAAAGCACTATATAAATACAGGTTACTTGACTTGATTTGTTTTGGTATAATTGCAATTGAATATGTGCTGGTCTGATTCAGGGATAGGTTATTGTTAAGGCTTGGGTTAGGACTTATGCGTGTCATGTGTGCATGTACACTACCTGTACGACATCTCCAGTAGCAGCACTAAGCAGTCCTCTCTGGCTCAGAGACAGGCAAGAGGCTCCAGCAGGGAGGAAGCAGGAGTGAAGGTGTTTAAATGCTCTGATGTCATATACCTTTAGCTTCCTGTCCAGACCTGATGTCACCATGTACCTGCAATAAACAAATACAGCATTTTATTGGTCTAAATGAAGGGTCTTGTAAGGTATGGTCTAGGGCTGGAACAAATAAATCAATAATCAATAATGAAAATAATAGACAAATTTGACACAGAAAACATTCGATAGTCACGTATGGACAAAACGCATCTGAAAAATAGCAAAGACACAGAACGAGATGCTGCAGGAAAAGTTCACGACCCAAATTGTCCCAAACATGAAAATTCTTTGTTTGAATCACAAACATATTTAAAGTACATAATTCTGCTTGACTGTCAGGTGTGCTTTTTAAATGTTTAACCCAGTTAATATCTTACATTTTACAGTTATATCCCTAACTGTAAATGTTAGAAATTTACTTATCCATTTCCATTTTGCATAAAGGCTCGTCCTGACGGCAAGCGTCTGTTAAACTTTGCAGATTTCACCAAAGCTAACATGACAGAATGCAAGCGCAATAATTCTGACTAAAATATACATTTTGCTAAAATATTTATTGATGAAATTGAATGTAGGTTTAAAACTCTGTAACAATCCTTTTTTGCACATAATGTAAATAGTAGCCTTCCTAGATTCACTATATTTGTTTTCATAGCCTTTAATTTGGATATTGTTTAGAAGACAAGCTTGGGCAGGATGTGGAATATCATTTAGCAAAATACAGGAAATAAAACTTGATCAAAGGACGGATATTCAATCATCAAAATGTGAAGTGTCATTCTCACATTATTCATCTTTGCCCAGAGATGGCCTTTTTCTTGCCCAACAGAAAGATATCTAGCAATCACTGCGTCCAATATCAACACTGCCTAACTTTTGCAACATTATTATTACAAAGAGTCAAAACAACAGTTTTGCAGTTTTACACCTTAACCACTAGAGGGCTAAATCTACTATACTGCCGCTTTTAAAGTCACCATGAAATCAAAATGGACAATTGTAGTTTATGGAATATTTCAGTATTTATTCTAAATGACTTCCCGTGCACATCATTATTTTTCTAAATTCATCATTTAACTTTTATCCCTCTTGCAGCGACATCTCTTCTCTGATGACGAGGGCGGGGCAACCTGTCACTCGCATGAGAACAACCAATAGCAAACCACAACCATCCAATTAATTCAACATGGACAAACACATGTGTTCTTGTTCCAGAAGTCGTTTCACTCAGATATACATCACAATAGGTAAGAAAAGACTTCTGTTTCATGCCAAACTTTAATAAAATGTGAAGCAGTTGCATTATAACACACATAGTGGGCCGCTCAGATAATTGGTCCACATTTTGCGGTTTTGTCTCACTTTTTTTCAGCTATGATCACACTGGGATTTCTTTTTGCCATAAAATTGCCATAGTGTTTACTATACCCACAGAAAGCACAAGAACTGCCACTCTCACCCAATGATACTCACATGCCGGTTTTATCCACTGTTAAGGAGCGAACAGCACCCCGATGACACAACATCTTCACGAGTGGCTCTTTCTGGTTGGGCGACCACAGACTGACAGTGCCATTTGGGTGACCCAGGTGAATTACTGCGTTATAGGGATTCTGTGCCATCACATCCAGCCGCCCCATTTTTGTGCAGATGGCTGCGACCTCTTTACCAATCGACACATCCAGATATTGGAGAAACCCTGTGGCACTCTGAAAGGTGAAAACATTATTATTGACACATGGAAAAACTGTAAGGATGAAATACAAATGGGAAAGATCTGTTTTTCATACACAAACACTTGGATTGTCTGAAACTCCCTGAAACGCCTTTATTTCAGTCTAGGGAAGAGACAAGCTGGAACAATGGAGAATTTGGGGAAAATAATGTGTTTTTTGCACATTCAGGCATGAAAACCGATTCTAGTAGAGCCCAAAAACAAAATCAAGACTTTGTAAAAGGGCATAATAGGTCCTCTTTAAAGATCAGGGTGCAATATGCGACAGAAACTGTCCTCAAGACTGGATTGTTGCAATGCACTTCACATCTTCAATAAACACACTACCATTTAGTTCAAAAAAGCAGCTGCTAGAGTCCTTACCAGGTCAATTATATCACCCTAATTTTATAATCTCAACATTGGGTACCTGTTAAATTCTGTATCGATTAGAAATATTGCAGCTTGCTTAGAAGATTGTTTAAAGGGCCATTTAGGGCCTTATATCAAGCTACAATCCATTGTGCTCTTTAAGGTCACAAAACTCTGGAGTTTTCATAGGACTGAGGATATCAAAGTCTACTAAAGGAGGTAGAGCTTTCTCACATTTGGCTCCTAAAATCTGGAATAGCCTGAATTAAATAAGCTGTACATGGACACTGAGCAAAGCACTTTTTCATTACTTTTGAAATAACAGTGAAATATCTAATTGGAATTGGCTGCAAGGTTAACAAAGCCTTAAATAAGTTCAAAGTTTTGCCAAAAGCATTTGTTGACGCACCGCAGTGGCGAGTAGGAAGTGGTAGGGCAGAAACTGCATTTTCAAGACGTCGTTGAACTTCTTGATGCAGTGGAGCTCCACACCTTTAGAGTCATAGATGTAGAGCCATCTCTTCTGTGCCACAGCAAACATGGACTCTGTGTGAAGCCACCTGGAGGGAGAACGATGAGCAGAGAGAGCTTTAAATGAGACCAGACGGAGAGAATTACTCATTACTAACTCACAGGGGTGTAAGACATACATGTATAGTGATAAAAACCCTACATAAACTAAATCTGGACTGACTTTAAAAATGATTTCAAATGTGTCCGTCCAATAAAAAGAACTTCCTGTTCTGCCTCAAGAGATGCCCAGAAAAAAGCTCGAATGCAGTCAGTGTTTTCGTTATGCAGCTTTGCTTTGGCTGAGGAAACGGATCAGATGGGGTGGGTGAAAGCAGCAAAAACGTGTATAATATATATATATATATATATATATATATATATATATATATATATATATATATATATATATATATATATATATATATATATATATATATATAAAAAAAAAAAAAAACCACAGTATTATGAAAATTTTGGTCAAAAACGATATATCAGAATATTCAAATTTTTATGCAAATGCGATTAAAAAGTAGGGCTGCCTCCTAATAGTCGACCAAAATTTTATTAGTTGGTTAGTCCACAGGAAAACTCCACAGGAAGTGAAGTCACGCAGTCCGTGAGGGACAGATCGTTAACGGGGGATCCTTGTGGTAATTACAGTATGTCGGGCAGGAAATCTAAATATTCGCCTATCATCCATCGACCTCAAATATGGCTTATCATTTGAAACACGCAAGTAGTAGCAACTTCACATGGCCGTTCACTCTGTGCGCTATTATTAGCCGCATATCCAAGTGTTTGCACGGAGTGTGGAAGCTGAAGTATAGCGTGCTTACTGCAAGACATGGAGGCGCCGGCGCGATCACTGGCATTTTTTTTCCCTGATAACAGTGGAAACAACTTAAAATACTCCATTTTTGGTCATACAGATAAGAATAATGCGCATTTTTAAAAGGTCTACTTTTATTTGCGTGCACTTACAATAAGAACAAAATGCTTAGCTTAGAAAATTCTGAAAGGGATAAAAACCAATTCATAATTGTGCATCAGAATTCAAAACGTGCGACAGAAATCAATAGATGCGTCTTAATGAATGTGCACTTACTTGACGTCATTCACCGTTTCCATGACATTCATCTCACACATGAGGTCTCTGGAATGCCAGTCGATGCAGGCCACATGACCTTTCTTTCCACCCAATAGCAGATGCCTGTTGCAGACAAATAATTGTTATGGATCATATTTTTAAAAAATAAATACAATAAAAAGGCAATTTAAATAAAGCTCTTCTATAATTAACACATTTTCAATTTCTGGATTAAAATGTCCATAGTACATTGATGTCCAGAGATCATAAAGAAAAAGAACACTCTCATGACTTCTTTTTTTTTCTTTTCTTAAAATCTGATAATTTGATTTTGACTTGGATTAATAAGATTAATTATGGTTGTTAAATGGTAA
The DNA here is from genome assembly GCA_039654765.1 of Mylopharyngodon piceus. Lineage (NCBI taxonomy): Eukaryota > Metazoa > Chordata > Actinopteri > Cypriniformes > Xenocyprididae > Mylopharyngodon > Mylopharyngodon piceus. The sequence goes on from CM077453.1 coordinate 30,820,875, forward strand.
AATAAATAACTTTTTAACTTGACATGTTTAAGTAGATTTCTAAAGGTTTTACCCTTTCATCATATCAGACATTCTTATTAGTTACTGACCCTTTTAATATAAGTATCTACACATCCATTCTGAACTAGAATACATAATATGTATGAATCCTTTAGCACATACCGTCCATTTTTGCTGTAGTCAAGCCTATATGGCCCAAACTGGGAAAGATGCAAGTTGAAGTACTGTGGGGAGAGAAAAAGAAAAAAACACACCAAATGAAGTCTCTGACTGCAGCAGGACAGAAATACTGTAGTTGGCAAAGGTCTGTAAAAATCTGTGCAATACTTTACACGACCATTTATGCTTGTTCACTTTCTAAATGTCATATTTAACAAAAAATATATTTCTAAATGAAAACTATTCAAAAGCAGCTGAGTTCACTGTAAACAGCACGGAGTAATCACATCTCCGTCAGAGCTTTATGATTGGCCCAAAGCAGACTTCAGACTCACAGAACATACTCACACTGCTAATCATATTCGGATTTACTGGTATTCCTGAAAAGATCCGGTTCACATACAATCTCTAAATGTTAATTTACCAGTAAAGACTGTATGTGTAAGGGGCACTACATACTTGATTAACCATACTGATTGTCAACAAGCTCTGCTGTTTATTATTGGCCTTGCTGCAGTTTCTAGAGCTCAAATAAATTCACCTTCGATCCAGAAGTGATGTCAACAGCATCTGCTATGTCATCTTGAGAGATTGTACACGTGTCTTCACCCTCGTCTCCCTCCAGGAAGCTGATGACAGGCAGACAAATATTAGCTCTATGTGTGTTTGTTTGTTTATTAAGTTTTTACGCCATGTTAGCATCATGGCTATTTACATGGCAAACAAAAAGGTCAATGTCATCCATAAAATTTACATAATTATATAAAACATTTCAACTTAACATAAGATAGAAAATCTAAAATACATTCAGGTGATACATTTTGAAATACTCCATGCAGGCATGTTTCTGAATAAAAGCGTTTTCTAGCAGCGTCATACAAATTACAATTCAACAGAATATGTTTAATAGTCAAAGGACCTTGACATGAGAGACATAAACTTTGCCTATTAATAAAAACCCATGGGTAAGTCTTGAGTGACCCAGTCTACATCTAGTGAAGACGACTTGATTTGAAGTTATGGAAGGTACTTCTTTTTATACTAGGGTTTATTTCATACAGCTTATTATTTTTATTTTCATCCCATTCTTTCTGCCACTTGTTAGTGATATATAAATTAATTACTGGTTTAAAATCATAACCAGTAAGTCCAATGTGACTTGGAACCCAGCAAAAAATAATATTAAAGTTTTCCTTCTTTAAAAGATCGAATTTAGTTAAGATTTCAACAATTATGGGGTGATCAGTCTTTAGGGATTCAAGTGCTTGAAGACATGATCTTGAGTCAGAGGCAATTAAAAAGTCCCGTTTCTCAATATTTTCCAGAACCAGAAGTAATGCTCGAGCCTCAGCTGTGAAAATAGAGCCATGGTCCGGAATTCGAATGCCATATTGTTAGCTCTATGTGTGTGTATATTTACTAAATGTGATGAATATATGAAGAATGGTTCACCAAAAAATTAAAAACACACAAGCAGTAGTTAAACCAAATGTCCAAGCTTGTCTATCCAGCTTGTTTTTAGCCTAAGAGCAGGCACTGACGTTTGTAACTTGAACGTGCGAGGCTTCTGGGGGAAATTACTGAAAGCAGGGTTAACCTGCCTCACATAAACCTCAAACTCTCAGTTGGCTAACCAAAACCTTTCTTACTCATGATGCCATACTACAGTACTTTTGTTTAATAGCAATTTACTTTGTTAGTGTGCATCACCACCTACTGGGCGGTTGTGCAATCATTTTTTAATTTGATCTTTTATTCTATAATCTTAACTTTTTTTTACTGTAAAAAAAAGATTACATAGATTAATTTATATATTTAGCATCAAACAAAGACTGACTGAACAAAAAAAAACAGTCTGTGCTTGCAAAGATATGACTGTACAAGGTTATTTTTTAATGTTAAGATATTTTGTTTCCACATTTGTTGTAAATATGTCACACTCACTGGATCCACATCAATAAGGGCACTGAATACCTCTGAAGTAAACTACCCTAAAACATGATCCATCTTCTAGTTATTTAGCTATCCACCTTATTTTCTGTTTTCCATTGTCCGTTATGCTGCTTGATACTGCAAACTAGTATTTGTCATCATATTTTTATTATCGTAATCATAAACACACTGGTTTGTAATGCAAATTTAGTTTACTGCACTTGTTATCCTTCTAGTTATTTAGCTATAGCGACTAATGAATCAGAAGTCTCACACATTCACAGGAAACAGCTCACTTTTGCATTGGATGGACTGGTGGATAATGGATCCGTTTCACAGACTGTGATGATGTGTTTCCACAGATATTAACATTTATAACAGCACACTTGGTGTTTTCTTCACTTAGCATTACATTTCAGTAAATTAGTTAATGCTGCTGTGTGGGGGCTGAACGACTTCAGAATTTTATTACGTCGACATTTATGTGATGAAAGTCGAGTCGACAAGTCGCTGATGACGTCATTAATGAACAAATAAGCCTGAACCTCGAGCTGAGACTGAACGTGGGTCGCCTCGTGCACAGCTATGACATATGACACAGCTCTGCCCACAGCCTATTGGTCCTACATAACAGCTTATTTTCATCGGTTCTTTTGTCTTTTGGGTCGTTATATTTCTCACAGATTTCTGCTCGTTCTAAATCAGATAAAGTAGCACAGTAAAGATAACATTTATATAAATGCATTACTGAGAGAGCAATTGTGTGTGAATTAATTCTACCTGTGCAGCGTGAAGCTGTGGATTCCAGTTACTAAGAAATATATGCAAAAACTTTTCAGTTTCTAAGCTATTTTATTGATAAATTACAGAACAGTATTGACAATACATTTCTGCTCTCCTGAATGTTTCTGTGCGCGCGATCTGCATGTGACGTACGTGATGTACGCTCTACCATCTGTGTGTGTGCGTTACAGTGCATTAGTTTAGAACGGCGATTAACTTACGTGTACAATAAGCTGTTAAAAATGTGCATTCATCCGATCGATATTGACCATCCAGATGGTATAATCAAACATATCTTGTGAAGCGCTTTCGAAGTACGCATTTATTTGTCATTTACGGTTTTGAAATGGAGCGTTAAAGTGGACTTAAAAGATTTCTTATCCTGTTTCACCCTCTGTAGGTCATGAGCAGCAACTAGTTGACGTCATGGCAGGGCATTAAAGTCGACTAGTCTGTGCAACCCCCACTGGTGTGAGCGTTTCAAATACAACAGCTGACAGAATGACGGCAAATCATTCTCTCTTCTGGCCATTTGTCCTCTTTTGGAGACATTTTTCGTTTAACCATTTTTTTTTTTTTTTTTTAACTCTTTCCCCAACATTTTTTTTTAAATTTGCCAGCCAGCGTTTTTGATCGTTTTCACGAAACTTTCATGCCCCACAGAATATTGTGTTGTATAAATATCTGAACATGCAATATATCAAAATAAAGAACAGACCCTCTGCTTTTAAACAAACAAAAAAAAAAAAAAAAAAACATTTTATTCTAGCTTCATGCATTGTTTTTTGTATCAACACTTGAAGAGTTCATTTGCAAAAAACGATAAACGGCTCATTTTAAAAAAAATGAACTGACTGCTGTGCGTTATTCTCCACATATAGCACGTTCTGTACCCTAAATACGTTTTGTCAGAAAACCTGGTATTGTCCACTGTCAAGGCATAGAAAGTTCACGTTTACAGCAGAAACCGACAAGCACCCTTGCTGTTGTGAACACAACCCGATAAGCCAGTTTTAGTGAATCAGCGTGCAGTATTCAGGTCGGGTGACAAGATGAAAAGATGCGCTAGCTGAGGGGAGTTTCGTCAAAGCTGACTAAAAGTGATCGAGGATTTATAATTTTCGACTCCTGCAACTCCCTGTACACTATACAAGTCTTACAAGCTGAAACCTTGGTTGTCCTTTTGCGTTTGTTTGTGTGTGTGTGTGTGTACTTGTTTTGGCTATACTTGTGAGGACCAAATGTCCTCACTTATATTGCGAAATACTTTGACAACCCACTGGTGAGGACATTTGACTGGTCCTTACTAGTTAAAAAGGCTTATAAATAAACCAAAAGATGTTTTTATTTAAATCTAGAGTTTTGCACACATTTCTGTGATGGGTAGGTTTAGGTGATAGAAAATATCATTGACCTGATATAAAATCAATGGAAGTCTATGCAAAACAAACCTGCGTGTGTGTGCGCGTATGTTTGTGTTCTGTATCTGTTAGTGTGTGTGTGTGTGCATGTGTGTTTGAGTGTTTTAAATGCAATTACTTGGTTTTATTTAACTCCAAAACATGAAACGTGGAGTTATCTGCTTTTGCTAAAAAACAAACTTTTAATACATAAAAAAAAACATACTTTCAATGAACTTTAATTTTGTAAGTTACCTGTATTTTTTTTTTTTAGTTATTATTACTTAATCAAAACAACTCAACTGCAGTTTAACTGATATTACTTGGAATGCACAATAAATAAAAAAACATGATTTATGAGAATTAATAAAAACAGAGTTATCTGTTTTTGCAAATGAACTCTTCACTTAAATGTGGGCAAGTTTCATAAAAAAGCAACACTGAGCAAAAAGCTGAGAAAAATCACGTTTTTGTCAAAGACTACATCTGGATCGGATTCAAAACGATAATCAGAAAACAGATGGAGTAGAAGATTGAGTCCAACACCCTCAAAGCTTCACAGTCCTAACCACTTCCTGTGTTCATCATTTCATTCAGTAACGTTAGGCAGATTTGATTTATATGCTGTTTAATGTTTGATGATCGCGTTATTTTACATATGCATATGACTACAAATGCTATCGCTTGTTTCTGCATCTTCTTCACCTGTGTTTTGATCAGGAGATTCAGCTCTCTTTCAGAAGATGTGTAATAACGCCCTCTACTGTATTACACTGAAAACACGGAAAGCTGTAAAATCTCATCTCTGGCAGGGAAGGACTTTCTCATAAAAGACGAGATAACTCGTCAATGGTAGGGTAAGAGTTAATCATATTTTCTGGGTGTTTATATTCAGTGTCATTCTTCTTTTCATCTGCCACAATGTGTGAACTACATTACCCAGCATCCTCTGGAAGCAGGAGATCATATCTTGCTGCCTGATCCTGAGAGAGTTTAGACACCATCTCCGAGAACTTGATGGCCGTTTTCAGCTTCCTCAGGGTTCCTGGAAGCTGACACATCACAACAGAGAGAAAGAAATGCAGTCCTTATATATAGATTCAGATAATGTGTCAGAGTTTTTGGGGTGAATCTCACAAAATCTGCCAAGAACGGGGGCCGGATGTGTCAGCTAATCTAAATCGCCACACAAGCAAGGGCGTATGAATGTTTGGTGAATGAGAAACTGATGTGACAGAACAATCTAAAAGATTAGAAACGGTGATATATAAATTTACTGTGAAAACCAGTAAAAGGACATTTCCAGAAGTCCGTGCGTGATCTCACATGATTATATTTTATTGAAATAGTTTTGTTGCTTTTATATTGTTGTCAACAGTAATGTACATTAGAGTGTTTTGTGTTATATTTTCTGATGGTTATCAGTATATTTGGAGGTAAATATTTTATTTCTGTGGTATCGAAATTGGTCTTGAGATGTATGAAAGCTCACTGGGCTCTATCATTTTGGTATCGTAAAAATATTACTTCCCATTAATTCTCAAAGTGATATAAGTTTGATCATATTACCCATCCCTGATTGCGACTTACATCTATTTCTATATGCTGAATAGACAATATTAAAATACACAGACAGGACTGCATTTGGACAATGTCAGAAGTATAATTCTCCATGTACGTAGAATCTGGACTCACCACTCTGTGTTTCTCTCCTCTCTTAAACTTCTGGAGCCGTTCTCGTGGAACAGGAGCCTGACCAGGAAAAGGGTCCGGGTTCTAAATAAACAATATGATCCGAAGAGAAGGGCATGTGACCGTGGTGTTGTTCATTCATAGCCTTCATTTAGACTTCTGCTGATTGTATTCAGGCTCCAAAATTCATAAAAAGTTGTATTCATTTGTGAAGATTAATCATGATCAAAACATGTAAGAATCAAACTTTTGTTGGTCACAACTGTGACAGCCCTAAATAAAGTTTAAATTAAGTTTTTCTAAAGAAATAACTGCAAATTAATTCATCCAAAGTACTCGCACATGAGTACTAGTATTTGTGTGATGCTCCACATGTGCTGACAGATGTCAGGATAACGTCAAACAGGTGCAACAAACTAAAATGACTGTGCCCCTTTAAAAGCCACAAACAATGTTAATAATTATAAGCATTGATCTGATTTCCAGATATTAATGGCATAAACTACAGTCACTGAATGGAAAAACAAACTCTTACCTCTGTTTTGTAACTTTCATCATTCTTCCTTTTAAATGGCCCTTTTTTTACTCTTGCTTTATTCTGGTTCTGCGCAGCTTCACTCCGTTCTTCCTCTGGTTTCCTTTGGTCGGGGTTTTCTGTTTCCTCCCAATAGCGTTTTGAGGGCTGAGAGGAAAAGCCAAACACATTGATAAATGTTTTCAGAAATCAGTTCATAAATGTTTTCTTTTTTACATTTTCTATCAGGAATAAATGTCTTTCATGGGAAACAAATACAAATGACAAAGACAACAACTGTCTCTGAATGGTATACAATATTTACAATGTTTACCTTTGTGGATAAATGATAAATAAGACTGTCCATGATAAAGAAAAACTGGCAACACTTTATTTTACAGTGTCCTTGTTACACATTACATGTAATATGTATAAATTATACATAATTACATGTAATAAGTAATTTAATTAATATTACTCAGTACTTAAATGTATAATTACACTCTAACAAGGACATCTGAAAATAAAGTGTAACCAAAAAAAAAAAAAAAAGGAAAATCTAGTTTAAAACAAGTTCTTAGAAATAAAAACAGTAACAAGTCTCTGCAAATGATTTGGTGGCTTTTGTTTTAGTGGACAAAAGGTTTTCAAATATTAATAAGCAGTGGAATGTTTTATTAAGATATTTTTTCTAATAAATAATGATGCAAGATTAATTTCTCTTTTCAAGAACTTCATTATTCAACAAGGATTTTTTCCTTAATGAATATTAATTCAAAACATGCTCATTACAGAAGATGTGTTATCATGTTATTGAAACTCCCTGAAGTGTGTAAATATAGTTCAGTTAATATGATATACCATCAACCACACGGTACACTTTGCAAGCGATAGATTTAATCTTACATTCTATCGAAAAGATCAAGAAGTATAATTTTATAAAGCCGTTAAATCAAGAAGCCACGAGTTGAGCGATGATGACAACATTACAGTATCTTTACAGTGAGTTTCCAACATCAACAAAGACATTTATAGCGCTATGTGAAAAGCGACTACTGTTATAACCAGAGCTGTGATTGATAATGTTTACCTTTTTCTTATTCTTTTTCTTATTCTTTTTCTCCACGTGTGTACTCGGCAAACCCTCCGGCATTGGCGCTGCCATTTTTGTTTTACAGGACTGCAGCCTAATTTTTCTTCTAACGTGTATTGGCGATTGTCAAACACCTTAAAGGTACATTATCGCCACCTGCCGATCTGGAGTGGAGCATTTGTCCTGTAATGATGTCTTGAATATTCCTTTATTTAATTTGCTTAGATATATAAAGGAATTAAATAAGGTTTAAAGGGGGTCCGTGTACCTTCGGATAATTTGTTTTCTCGTTTTTGTCTTCTAAACGGAAAAACGAAGAAACCATTCATTTATCACATATTCGACCCTCCTCATGAGCATAAATAAACAAATCTCACATCGTTTTTCCATATTTTTATTTTCATCACACTTTGTTCTAATCTGCCAAATGAAAAAAACAATAAAACCAAAATGGATAAACAGCTTGAATATTAAATCTCTACATGGGCGGGAATAAAACGCCCCTTTCCGCTGATTGGTCAACCAAAGATCAAGCCGCGTCATCAGCTCAACAGAATAGTAGCCTATATCTATCCGATACATTTGTACGGATTATTACAGAGTTTATTGCAACTACATTTAGTCTCGTTCTCATCAAACAGCCAGACTAATAAATGGCTCGACACAACCCGTGCCAGGGCAGAGCCTAGACTGAGCTTCTGTATACACATAAATTTGTGTGCCGTGAAATACTAATTTATCGTATTAAATAATAATTTACGTGGCATCTGCTCTCACAACTAACCAAACTATTTGGCACACTTATTAGCCTACTTATTTAGCTGACCAATTCTCAAAATCTGTGTGCCGGAGGCTGCGCGCCGCACTGGACAGCGCGGAGAGAATGAGCTGTAGTGAAGCATAGAGCAGAATCGATTAGGGATGGGCAGATCGATATGAAGTATCGATATATCGATACTAACGTTGAGTACTGAAAGTATCGATACTCAAATTAAAATATCGATACTAAGGTGTGTTTTTTGTTTATTTAACAATAAATTTAATGCATACAATATCCTGATAGCACACGTACATCTCGGAGACGTCTATTTGATGTGTGTGTTTACGTCTGGAAGACGTATTTTTTAGAGTGTTTGCTCATCTGCAATACGTCTATAGGACGTTTCCTGTCAGATGTCAAATAGACGTTTAGAAGATGTCTTTAAGATGTTTATGATTTAGAATGTATGTAAAACTGACATCTTAAAGACGTCTGTCAGATGTTTGTAAACAGCAGATGCTTTCCAGATGAAGTGATCTTTAACAGACATCTTGCAGACGTACGTGTGCTAGCACTGAATTGTACAAATGTTAGCGAATAATTTATAGTAGAAGTGTTTTCCTGCTCATCTGAACCAAAGAGTGTAGAACCCAAGAAGCGACACTCTGATACTTTTTGGGTAACACCCACTAGATGGCGCTCCGGTAGCGCGGCCGCCATTATGAGCTGAAAATACTAACTGGACCATAGAATCCTTCACATCTTACTCACCCAAAATCGGCGAATTTCACTGCCAAATAAGAAGCGCAATAGAACAGTTTTTTAAATTAAGTCACCAGTAATTGTATGGCTCCTGCAGTAAATGTTGTATTGTCTTATATAGGCTATGTTTTATTTTACCAGTTGTGGAATCCAACCATTCAACCATCTGAGGTAACGTAGTTAGCCTACTTTATTGAGTATTTCCATTTTATGAAACTTTACACATTTATTAATAGTAAATTAATAATTAATAAATTTAAGATCATCATGTTTGCAGCGAACAATATATTTCAGACCTAGTGGAGTAATAGTAGTAATAGTATCTAGGTCTGAATTGAAATATATATAGCCTAGGCTATATTGTACGTTTTAATGGATCACGCTACAAACCAATCAATCACAGAGAGCGTTCGCTCACTGCCGACACTACATTCAAACAGGGCTGCGTTTAGTATCGTAAGATACCATTGTTGCTTTTGGGAAACGCAGCCCAGAACAATGCTTAACAGAAGACAGAAAAATATAATATTATTATTATTATTAGTTATTTTACAATAAACAAAATTAAATAATAGCCTACATAGTTTGTGCAATTACATTTATTTAAATTGAACTTTAAAAGTTCATATTGATGTTCTGTCAGTGACAGCAGCTTGATCTTCACTGTAAATACACTCTCTCCGCGCTGTCCAGTGCGTCGCGCAGCTCCAGCAGAGATTTTTAGAGTTGGTCAGCTAAATAAAACAGCGGTGTGCCAGATACATAGGCTAGGAGTAGTTGTGAGAGCAGATGCCACGTAAATTAATATTTAATACGATAAATTAGTATTTCACGGCACGCGAATTTATGTGTATACAGAAGAAAGCTCTGTCTAGGCTCTGCCCTGGCACGGGTTGTGTCGAGCCATTTATTAGTCTGGCTGTTTGATGAGAACGAGACTAAATGTAGTTGCAATAAACTCTGTAATAATCCGTACAAATGTATCGGATAGATATAGGCTACTATTCTGTTGCGTGGAGCTGATGACGCGGCTTGATCTTTGGTTGACCAATCAGCGGAAAGGGGCGTTTTATTCCCGCCCATGTAGAGATCGAATATTCAAGCTGTTTATCCATTTTGGTTTTATTGTTTTTCCATTTGGCGGATTAGAACAAAGTGTGATTAAAACAAAAATAAAAATATGAAAAAACGACTCGAGATTTGTTTATTTATGCTCATGAGGAGGGTCGAATATGTGATAAATGAATGGTTTCTTCGTTTTTCCGTTTAGAAGACAAAAACTAGAAAACAAATTATCCGAAGGTACACGGACCAAAGGGGATCTAAGGGATAAATAAAAACGGTTTTGTTGTCAAATTGTTCTCGTGAAGTCATCAATTTAAATTATTTGCAAATAATATTTTACTTTAAAATATGCACACATTCACTCTTATTCCTATATGTAATATCTCAAAAACGCAAACTTCGTCACATTCAGTTATGAATTATATGACTTATGTAAATTATAGCATATTTTCAAAACGGCAATATTTGATAAAACAGTTGAGTTTTTTGCATCACTGGATATCTGTCGGTTGATTATGATTTCACTTTTTTAACTTTAGTTAGTGCGTAATATTGCTGTTTGATCATAAACAACATCTGCAAAGTTACGATGATCAAAAAGTTCAAAGCAAAGGGTGATATTTTCTTTTACAGAAATCTTTGTTTAAGGACTACAACAAACGGCTGGTAAGGACTACAACGAGCTTCTTCCCAGGTTGGTGACATCACAAACCCTAAAATTTACATAAACCCCGCCCCCCAAGAAAACGCAACAAAGGGGGTGAGGCCATGTTGGGCTGCTTTAGAGAAGAGGAAGAGTTGTTGTAGTAGAGTGTTGTTGCCATGCCGTCATTTTACACCGGACTGCTTCACAAACGAGGGTCAATTCAATGCTGGATTTGCACAAAAGATTAACATGACGGCTCATGCTAGTCGATGAGTTGAATCAACTCCACAGCAACTACATAAATTTATCCACTAACCATTCAGAAACGTCCAGTTTCATTCTAAAAGTTGTAACTTCTTCCTGAGTCTCTCCATCAGTGTCGACTCCGGTTTGAACAATGTAAGGCTGAACACCGTTACTGACAATCCTCATTTTGGCTGCGTGAGATTCTCCAGCTTTGTTGTTGTTGAGCGACCGAAGCGCGAGCTGTTAAAGCTCCGCCCTCTTCTGGAAAGGGGGCCGGGAGCAGCAGCTCATTTGCATTTAAAGGGACACACAAAAATGGCGTGTTTTTGCTCACACCCAAATAGGGCCAAATTTGACAAGCTATAATAAATGATCTGTGGGGTATTTTGAGCTGAAACTTCACAGACACATTCTGGGGACACCAGAGACTTATATCTTGTAAAAGGAGCATAATAGTCCCCCTTTAAACATTTTTGGCCATCGTAAAACAGTCAAATAATAAATGTTTAGATACTTACATCTTACTACATTAAAACTAAAGCGTTGCGTCAGAATTCGCACTTCAATAAAAAGCCCTACATTTATAGAGAATAATCAGAAAGGTTGTTTTTAATGTAGTCTATTCTGACACAATTGATCTGTTTTTCTACTGTTTAATGAAAAATGATCAACAGAAGGGTATAATATAGCCTACAATATAGCCTACGGTAATTTAATTAATTGTGACCGTAAAATGTGCTCTGCATTTTTAAAGTTTATTGCATGTAATTTTACAAAACTGTATTTTACAGTAATTTGACGGAATCCATCTTGAAATTTGCTTCTAGACTTTTTACCGTTTTTTTTTTTTTTTTTGTATTTTCTATGTAGTTTCAACAAAAGTGATTTAGGATCCACATCGCAGTGTAACATGAGAAATCAGTTGGGAGACGTCGCTTAAAGATCTGTTCTTTTTTTAATACCATGGCGTTTTAGTTGATATTGAAAAATCTATTTTATTTTTGTACCTTTATATTTGAATGAAATAAGAGTGTAGTACAATAATCATAGAGAAATCACTGAAATGGATCATCATTCATTCGTTGTGTTTCTCTCAAATGTTCTCAGACTTCCTGCTGGGTCTAGACCAGAGAAAACACACAGCTCTATTGTTGCTTCATGTAAGAGATTAGAGAAAAAGGGAAAGTTACAGTGACACAAGGAAACTCTAGTGAAAAAACCTTACCTCATGATTACATAATAAAACACCCAATTACATAATAAAGAAGTCTAATGTTTAATCTTTGTACAGCCTGACTCTTTCTTTTGTGAAACAATCCACACAAAGAGTGCAGGAACAAGGAACAAGGAAGAGATTATAGGCCCAAATGGCACCGTAAACACTAGTGGGCTGAGTTTAACTCCACTTTTAGACATATTGTATACTATTTTACACACTATTCTTAAAAATATAGTAGACAGTATGCACTGTGTACTGGGTAGTAAGCAGTAAGTTGGTGTGCATTCTGAACACAGCCACAGTATACACATTGCATGCTGCAATATGGTAGTATACGATTCTGAACATAGCTTCCATACCGATTTCAGTAAAATATATAGTCAAATATAGTAGGTCATCCGGGTATTCCACGCATGCAGAATATTTGCATACTACACACAGTATACATACTGGATACTGCAGAAATAGTAAGAGTAGTATGATGCAATTTCGAACACAGCCATACACTCGTGAACTTCCCTAAATCCGCCATGTAAATAGCAACTTTACTCCCAAAACATGCCCATGACTCATTAAGAGACTAGGTACAACCCTTTTGGACCATTTTTTCCATCGTTAAACTATAGCAAAAGTGGATTCGGAGACGCCTAAGTGCACCTGTGCCATGCACTTAAGACTATGCACTTAGATCGTTAAAATAGGGCCCCATGTCTTTGAATAATGTGCCCTAAAGGAAGCATATCTAATGAAAATAAAATTGGTCCCAAGACCGAGCCCTGTGGCACACCATACTTCACAGTGGAATAAGAAGACGTGCAATTATTCAAGGACACGCAGAACCTCCTATCTGACAAATAAGATAAAAACCAGTCTAAAACAGTGGCGTATACCCCTACCCAGTACCTCAATCTCTCTAAGAGGATGCTATGGTCAACCGTGTCAAAAGCAGCACTGAGATCCAAGAGTACAAGAACCGAGCACATGCCACTGTCAGCAGCCATCAGAAGGTATATAGTATGAATGTGTGTAGTATTATTGTAATCCAGATGTACTACATTCGCCATGTTGTCATTATCATGTGACCTACCAGCACTGCCATTCATAAATGGACCCCAATATTTTTTTTTTCCTATACTATGGAAGTCAATGGGGTCCATCAACTGTTTGGTTACCCATTTTCTTCAAAATATCTTCTTTTGTGTTCAGCAGAAGAAACAAACTCATACAGGTTTGGAACAACTTGAGGGTGAGTAAATGATGACAGATTTTTCATTTTTGGGTGAACTGTCCCTTTAAGTCCACAAGACTGTAAGTGCATATAAAGTGTGCCAATTGGGACAAGGCCATAGGCAAACAAATGCCAAAGAAAGATAATGCATGACATGATTGTCTTTAATTGACCACTAAGAGAAAGCCATTGATAAAGTTGTATTATCTATGAGTGTAGTTATGTGAATTATGAAAAATAATGATTCATAAAATAGAATATTTTCAAAAATAAAAGGAGAAATGCTGTCAAAGAAACAAAAGAAATTTGTCTATAAACTACAGTGCATTATTTCTCTAAATTTGTAAGAGATAAAAACAGGAAAGTCAAATTATTTAATATGAATGGATAGAGATTTAGTTATGTCTCAAGTTCATTAAAAATATATTAGTCAGTTACAAAATGTTATGGCAAATATACACATTTTGCAGCAATAACACCAACCTTAAAAACAGAAAGAGACGGGAAGGATCAACAAAGATTTTTTTTTGCTATGAAAATGTTTTTTTTAATAATAATAAAAAGTTCTGACAGTAAATAAATCCTGGCTTCTGACATCATGTCGTAAAACACAGAAGCAGAGGTCAGATATGATGTAAACAGTCAATGATAAATTGTGAAGCTGTTACAAAATGTTTTATCTCATATTCTGATATAAAAAGCTTACATTTCAATTCAATAAACTACTGCAAAAACAAACAAAAACATCAACCTGAATGATTTTCAGGTGCCTTGATAAGTACTATGGTTATCAATTTGCTTCAGGCCATCTTTAAATACTTTCAGAGCAGAACTGAAAAAAAAAAAAAAAAACTGACTTAACTGACATTAAATGTCTTTATGATTGAAAATATTACACATTTTTGTACATTGATCATGGATACAGTGAATTTATTTTGTAGTGTGCACTTTTCCTGTGGTCGTTTTTGAGAAACTAGTTGAATTCATTGTTAATTAGGCAGCTTGTTGGCCTGTAAGACAATAATGGAAAATGTCCAGTGGAAAAAACCCAGATAAAAAAAAGAAAAGAATGAATATTCAAGCTCAAATATGTACTATATCAATAACCAAGATGTATGATACATTCTAAATAAATAAATTTCCCCCAAATGACTGACTTTGATGCAATGCTCTATAAGGCACAATATAATCGAATGAAATTCAGTTATTGCTTTAAATGACCTTGTCAGCCAAAAACTGACAATACATGTTACTTCACTTAAAGTTATAATGGAATGCACAGATGTCGATTAAAAAGTAATTTTCATAAAACGCGCCAAGAATATGTGGCCACGCATAATGGGGTCATATTTCACCCAAAATTTGAAGAAGAAAAAAACTAAACAAACAATGCCTTCAGAATTTTTCACACTTTTCCCCAAAATTCTCATTACTGTAATGCAAAAAAATTGCTTGCCTGTAATGAAAATTTACCAATAAAAAAAGGGTAACCTCTTAAGTATTTATACATCATGGCTGTAGTTGTTGTACTGTTTTTCATTTATGCATATTTAAATAAAACAATCATTGTTTTGCAATAGTTTTCTACTGTCATACAATAAAGACTATTACAGTACTGAGAATAATCAGAATTACACACACTCAAAAAGTTCTGGGGAAAAATATCACAATGCAAAAAGTCTTAATGGTCCTCAAAATAGTTTTTTTAAGCAAAATATAATATTGTAATTGGATGAAATGAGACCGGTTTGTTTTTTATGAGATTCACTGTTAAAAGTCTGTTAAAAGGACATGTGTTCAGTAATAGTGTTGGGAAAGCTGGGAATGTGTTCAGAACTCTTCCTCCTCAGAACTCAGATGGCTCTGTCTCTTGCGAACATTCCAGTGTAAACATTGGGCCAGACTCTCGAACCAGTCGTTTACCGGATCACGGAAACAGATGGAAGGAACAGGGAAGCATGACGACGTGATGGTGATACTAGGAAGTAGAGAGGAAAGTAATTTGTCATACATCAAGTTTACAAGAATGCATGCCAGTGTGCTTTACTATGTCGACATGCATGCTTACACAAAAATCATTTCCATGCTAATCAACAGTGCTGGGTAAATTTCATTCTTAAAAATTGTAGTCGGTTACTGATTCCAAATTACATGACAAATTGGAGTTCGTAACATAATCCATAACATTACACATTTAAAGGATTAGTTCACTTCAGAATTAAAATTTTCCTGATAATTTACTCACCCCCATGTCATCCGAGATGTTTATGTCTTTCTTTCTTCAGTGGAAAAGAAATTAAGGTTTTTGAGGAAAACATTCCAGGATTTTTCTCCATGTGGTGGACTTCAAGGTTGAAGGTCCAAATGTCAGTTTCAGTGCAGCTTCAAAGAGCTCTACACGATCCCAGACGAGGAATAAGGGCCTTATCTAGAGAAACAATTAGCCATTTTTTAAAAAAAATAAAAATTATATACTTTTTAACCACAAATGCTTGTCTTGCACTGCTCTGCGATACACCACACATTACGTAATCAAGTTGGAAAGGTCACGTGTGACGTAGGCGGAAGTACCGATCCAGTGTTTACAAAGCGAACGTGCAAAGACTAAGTCAAACAGCCTTTACGAAACAATGATGTCGGACGATTTTAAAGTTGGAGGAGAAAATGAGATTTTTTTTGCCCTACCGCAGTACTTCCGCCTACGTCATGCGTGACCTTTCCAACATGATTACGTAATGCGTGGCGCATCGCAGAGCAGTGCAAGACGAGCATTTGTGGTTAAATTTTTATTTTTTGTAGAAAATGACTGATGGTTTCTCTAGATAAGACCCTTATTCCTCGTCTGGGATCATGTAGAGCTCTTTGAAGCTGCACTGAAACTGACATTTGGACCTTCAACCCGTTGAACCCCAGTGAAGTCCACTATATGGAGAAAAATCCTGGAACGTTTTCCTCAAAAACCTTAATTTCTTTTCGACTGAAGAAAGAAAGACATGAACATCTTGGATGACATGGGGGTGAGTAAATTATCAGGAAATTTTAATTCTGAAGTGAACTAATCCTTTAAGGTAATATAATCTGAATACTTTTAGATTACTATTGACCCAACTCATTTATCAAATTGATTTGAATAGGATAATCTTGTATCATATTGATATAAAAATACAAAGAGAAAGAAAATATATTCCATTTTTTGTTGTTAACAACATGAAGTGCATTAAATGTTACATTATGTCAGGGTTTTCCAGACTGGTGTTTGTGAGTTTAATAAAAAGCTATTAAGTAATTAAATCATTAAAATATAAAATTTAAATAAATAAAAAAATAAAACACTAAAAAAAAAATATATATATTAAAAAGATACTTTGTATTGATGAACGTGGAAGCTCAGAGGATAGAGCAAAACAAAACACCGAAGCCAGTGATTATAGTTTATAAAGTTTTAAATATGGATATTTTTCTTTTTTAACCCCCTTTATTAACCCCCTGGAGTTGTATGGATTACTTTTATGATGGATGGATTCATTTTTTTGGGGCTTCAAAATCTCAAGCCCCATTCACTACCATTATAAAGCTTGGAAGAGTCGGGATATTTTTTAATATAACTCCAAATGTGTTCGTCTGAAAGAAGCAAGTCATATACACCTAGGATGGCTTGAGGATGAGTAAATCATGGGATAATTTTCACTTTTGGGTGAACTATCGCTTTAATGTTGATGCTGAAGTCACACACCTGTCCCCATATGCAATCTCCTGCCGTTTCCTGCCATCGAGAGACACCCAGGCCGTGTTTCTGGCATCACGGGTCAGCATAATCTAAAATCATATCAGGGTTCAGTGAATGTCCTCATGCAGTCAAAGCCCAAGAGCAGTGGCTGTGCAGTGTATCACCTTGAGCTCAACGCCAGCTGGCACAACAATGGGTCTGAAGGACAGGGAGTGAGGGCAGATGGGAGTGATCATGATGGCTGGAACGTTCGGATGGATCATTGAGGCACCTGCTGCTACTGCGTATGCGGTGCTTCCTGTGGGAGTGGACACTATCACACCTGACATAGAGCAAAGAGAGCAAGAAGAGATGTTTAGAAAGGCAAATCTCTGAACGATGGACAAAATACTTTCCTTGAATTTCATCATCAGTATTTTGTCTTTTTCAGTAAAAATTACGGTTCGGTTTGTACCTAGGTTTTGTAATCACTGAGCGCGTTTACATGCACGTTCGTAACCCGATTATGCTTAATAAGCTAACAATGCATGTGGTCATGTAAATGTGTTAACCCATTTTCGGCTTAAGCATAAACCGATCAATACAGCTACATTTTTGCGCTTTACCCCAATTTCGCCCGGCATATAAACACATTAACCTGCTTTCTGTCGGTTTACTGAAGTGCGCATGTGTGATATGTGACAGGAAAGCGTGCTTACTGTCGATTTAAGATCATCCAAACAGAGCAAGCATTTCACTGTAGGGGAGGAGGAAATATATTGCAAACTCCAACTATTTCTTGACCCAAGACATTATAAAAATGCATTCTCATCTTGTGCAGAAGTGGTACAGTCAAAACGCTGCATCTGTACCTGCATAAGAGGATAGCTGTGGTGAGCAGTGTGGGGTCGAGAGCCGTGGGAACGGAGCGAGGCTGTGTGACACAATGTGTGACAATACGCTTAGCTCACGAGACAATATGCGATATCACAAGACGAGACGATATTTTAACACAATTTTTAAGAAATCTTCAATGACGGAATATATGACTGTCTTATTCGACTGAAAGTCACAAAATGCAAAACAATGCAGGTGGATTTTGAAACGTTTTAACTAATCTAGGGCTGTGACTAACAATTATTTTGGTAATTGAGTAATCAGTTGATTATTTTGACAATTAACTGTATTTTTTTGTGGTCATAAAAATAGACTTAAGTGAACAATAGCCTTTACAATTACTTAAAATACATACAACAATGAGGCAATAATTGGTTCAAATAAAGTATCAAAAGCAAGTAATCATATGGTTCTATCGAACAACACTGTTAAAATACATAATGTAATGTACATAATATAAATGTAATCATCTTATGTACATTATGAATTATAACTAATTCGAACTGTTTCAGACACTGAGAAAAGAGCTGATGCTGCAATGTACATTATGAGAAAATTAAAGTTTTTTTGACCTTGGATGCATGTAAACCTACTGTAGGAGACTCCAAAACAACATTAGGAACCTTTAAAATAGCATAATAGGGGCACTATAGGGCATGAATCCATTAAGGATGTAGGTATTTTTACAGGAAACAAACAGAAAAGACAAAATCTGATGTTTCGCAGTATAATAGTTAGACTGTCACAACATGGATTATGTTTCACACTAACCGTCTCCCTGAACAGTGGTGATCAGGTGACCATCCAGAAACAAGTCCAAATTAGAGAGGTAGGATGACGGACCTCTGTCTACAACAACTTCATTCAGCACCTGACAGAGGAAGATGGATATATTATTTACAGGAAATAAAACAACAGCTTTATACATGAAAATATGTGAAAGCAACAAATGAAACCCAATGTAATCGCCAAAAAAAGTAAACAATCTGAAGTGAAGAATATCAGTGTTCAGTTGGTTTTATTAACATGATATCAGATTAAGGATGTAAAAATTTTAAAGGGAATCTATTATGCAAAATTCACTTTTACATGGTGTTTGAACATAAATGTGTTGGCAGTGTGTGTACACAACCACACTATGATGGTAAATATCCACCCACTCCTTTTTTTTTATATTCCCCAGGAATCATAAACTGTCTCTCAAAATCAGTCGTTCTTGTTTTCTATTCATTATTGTGTCACAATGTAACAGGCCCCGCACCCATGATCCTGTATCAATGAACACACGTGTTTTTCCACCCCACTGCGCTACTTGTCCATTGCTTTTCTATGTAAACGTGCTAGACGGACGTGTTTGACCATTGCATTCACTTCTTTCGCAGGAAACGGCGTTCTAAAAATGCAGCGCTCAAGTTAAAAGTTTTAACTTTTAAAAACACGTCTCGACACCTTGCGTTTTCCACTGCCTGCGTCTCGTGTTTTTAGACACAAAGACATGTGTGAATGTTGTTTGCCGGAGTATCCGAGGCATGAGCTGTAAAGGCTCCACCCTCTTCTGGAAAGCAGCTCATTTGCATTTAAAGATACACACACACACACACACAAAAACAGCACGTTTTGGCTTTCACCCAAAAAGGGGCATTTTGGGCATGGTATAATAAATGATCTGTGGAGTATTTTGAGCTGAAACTTCACAGACACATTCTGGGGACCAGAGACTTATATTACATCTTATTAAAAGGGGCATAATAGGTCCCCTTCAAAATCAATTAGTCAGTTGATTGCCTGAAAGAAAGTAGTTGCTGAGAATGCCTTTTATGATTTTGGTCATATTTATCAGGCATTTCTTAGTGACATGGACATTAGTGACACTTAACGCAGCTCCTCAATAATAGTGGCATATACTGTAGTTGTTAAACTTAGTCCTTCTGACTGATATTCAGCAAGTAAATATGCTAAATAACCTTTCATTGCATGACACTATCAGTCCACATGCACACACATCATTTCTGCATAAGAAAAGGAGAACTGCACAGAGCAAACCACTGCATTAAATTGGTTACAGGAGTACTGCTTTTATTCTAAGAAATGGTTTGACAGCATGCAGTGCTTTGTTGCGCAATGTGAGTATAGCAACATTTCCTGGTTGCAGTGCAGACAGCGTCGCTGATTGTTAAACTATTCAGAGCATTTCAAATGCTCTGCAAAACCTACAGTAAGAGAGTGGTATAGGCCCTGCCCACTGGCGTTCAGACGCTTAACGGCTGACATTTGCCTTCACTGGGCAGTTTTGCCAATTTAGCAATTTTGTTGCTAGATTTAACGACTTTCCCACCCCTTTTGAGACTTTTTTCAAAAGCCTAGCAACAAATCTAGCAACTTCTTAGACAAACCTTATCTAGATTCCGTGACTCGGCCATATTTATATTAATATTTATATTAATTTATATTAATCTAGATTTATATTAATATAGATCAGTGGACTCGCCAGTATGAGGTCATCTAGCGACATTTAGCGACCAGTTTTAGCTACTTTCAGCTGAAAGCAATTGGCAACACTGTCACTGGATGGGAGTGTTGCGTCAAACGCAAATATAACCCATTATAATAACTGACACTGTCTACACTGATTCAGTATACAGATGTGCATTCAGTTTCTGAAGCCATTATAATCACTGATGCTGTCTACGCTGATACAGTATACAGATGTGCGTTCAGTTTCTGAAGCCATTATAATGATTTACGCTGTCTACGCTGATTCAGTATACAGATGTGCGTTCAGTTTCTGAAGCCATTATAATCACTGATGCTGTCTACGCTGATACAGTATACAGATGTGCGTTCAGTTTCTGAAGTCATTATGACTGATGCTGTCTACGCTGATACAGTATACAGATGTGCGTTCAGTTTCTGAAGCCATTATAATCAGTGATGCTGTCTACGCTGATACAGTATACAGATGTGCGTTCAGTTTCTGAAGCCATTATAATGATTTACGCTGTCTATGCTGATACAGTATACAGATGTGCGTTCAGTTTCTGAAGCCATTATAATGATTTACGCTGTCTATGCTGATACAGTATACAGATGTGTGTTCAGTTTCTGAAGTCATTATAATCACTGACGCTGTCTACGCTGATACAGTATACAGATGTGCGTTCAGTTTCTGAAGCCATTATAATAACTCATGCTGTCTACACTTCTGTTCTGACATACTCCACACGCTTGAGTCTGTGGACAACAGGACAAATGGAAGAGTGAAAGAACGTTCACTTCGACACGGCAGTTTAATCAGCTGGTTTGAGTCTCTGTACAAACTTCAGAAGGATCCCAGCGTCGGAAACAAGTGGATGATTTATTTTAATGGCGTGCTGGGTCACATTGGAGAAATATATGTTTGTTCGGAGCATATTATTTTGTCAGCGAGGCACAGTGTAAGTGAACCTCAAGAAACATTGAAATCTCTATTAAAATAATAAAAAAAAATCCATGTCATGACCCCTTTAAACGGTTTGCTAAATGGCACAAATGCCAACATATTGAAAGGACAATTACTTTAATTTGGTTGGGATATTTAAATTTAAACATACTTTATTGAAATCCAACATCTAATGCAAGTAGCTACTGAACAGTTAGTGTAATGAGATTCCTGGAAAAGAAGTGTAATTCCTTATATCATTACAGGAAGTGTGGCACTCACTTGATACTGCATAGTTTTGTGTTTGGGTTCAGAGTCTCCGTTAGTGATGATTAAACTCGTTTCTTCCACAGGTTCCTTCTCTCTGCATTCTTTCACTACCTTCACTTCCAGACGACTGCGTAAAATGATTGCAGCATTTCCTGCAAAAAGAACAAGAAAATACTACATAAATCCTCTATACATATAATAATTACAAACTTTTTTAAATAAATGCCCTGCATGAAACCTAAACTAAAACATCAAGGCAAGCAAACAGGTAGCTGTCTAGGTAGGCAGCTAACTATATTTTGAAACACAGCTATGGGTTTCATGGAAAGAGGGACTGCGTGAACCCAAACAAGACATAATAAAGAGTTTGATCAGTTACACTTTATTTCGATGGTCCACTTTAGACATTCTACTAACTATAAGTAACTTTAACTACAAGTCAACTAACTCTCATTAGAGTATTAATAGACTGTTGGGGTTTGGGTTAGAAGAATAAGTTGACATAAGCTGACTTATAGTCAGTTACTTATAGTCAGTAGAATATCTAAAGTGGACAATTGAAATAAAGCGTAACCGTTTGATCTTAGATGTTGAACTTCAGTAAAATAGTTTCAGCCCCCTTCTAAAATGTAATAGATTGATCTGATGTCTATTGTTGGTCCTAGGTAAAGCAGTTCTCATAAAGCAATGCATCAGATTTTTCAGACATTTCTGTCCTTTACAATACAGCTGCACAAGAGCAAAGATTTATGCAAGAAACCAGATGGGAAAGTCAATATTTCAGACCTTTTTTGACAACCTGGAACCTGAGAAAAGTGTCACAAATATAAACTGTGAAAAATCAGATGTCTTCTCATTGTGTAATGACTTACCTTCTATAACCTGGTTGACCTGAGATTGGTATGTGTCGAAGTTAAATGGTGTAAGAAAGCCCAGAGAACCCAAATGGAAGGCCATGACAGGAGGCACACTCTGCTACACTCACAAACACACAAAACACACACACATATTTAAAGCAGGCGTCTATGTAGCACATTACGTGGTTGTAAGTTTATAATAAACAGGTTCTGTGAATGAAAAGCAACCTGTTAATGAGCATAATTTACAGACAAAAAAAAAAAAAGAGATGTTTGTGCGGAAATGAATGCCAAAATCTTTTGACATTAAACTAGTTTGTGGGTGGTTAGTGAAGTGACTAAGACCCAGTTAGTTCAACTGGTGTTTAAGATTCAGTGTTCATGTGCACTTCACCTTTTTTAAAAAGTAGGTTATGTGTTTTTTTTAAAAAGTAGGTTATGTGTTTTTACTTTTTCTTAATTATTATAAAGATAATTAATTAATTTCTGGTAGGTCTTTATGGTACAGTAGGATGGCGCAGTGATAGTAATAGGTTTGGGTCATTTTGGACTTTGGTTGTAGCATGTTACAGAAACTTGATTCGATTATGGTTCAAAGGTTGCAATTCAATTACAAAGTGTCATGATTCATCTTGTCCTTTATTAAAACACACTAGGAGTTTGAGTAGCTGTCATAAATACCAGTGAAATACAACAGTTCTTCACTTCAATTTTTATACCAAAAATGAAAAATACTGATAAATTAAAACAACTAAGTCAAGAATTTTTTTACTTAACTATATATATATATATATATATATATATATATAAAAATATATGAAATACAAATAGTCAGAAATAAAAAACAGAAAAAAACATCTTACAAGCAATTAACAAAGAATGCTATTAATATCATAGAGTTTTCTAGAAAAGCGAGTGATTTTTCTCTTTTTCTTAGCATTATTGCTGTTTGATTATTATTAATGACATCATAAACAGTGGCAGACTTAATAGGTTGCACTCACACTAATACACAGATTACTTTGACTTATCAGATGTTTTAACTACTCAAGCACTCTTCAGCACTCTCACACACACACACACACACACACGCGCGCGCGCAGCTAAAAGCAGCTGTCTGTCAGTCAGTGATTCTTGTGTATCAGAAATACTGCATTCCAGAAATACTGCAAATACTGCATAAATGATGCTTTCATAAGGCATTTGGGAGGAAAAATACTAAAATATCGCAGAGACCACAGATAGAAAGCGAGCAAAAGCCAAGCACTTCACCTTGACCAACATTATGGAAGTTTTTATAATTTTTGGATGGATCTTTTTTGTGTGGAATTTGCATGGGTGTCTAACAATATTATTAACAATATTAACAGTATGTTATTTCTTTGTCAGTGCATTATTCTGTCAATATTATATCAGTTTACAAAAGATTTTCAAACCTGGAAGAGAGAGGAAGCATACAGCAAAGTCCCATCTCCTCCCAAGCAAATGATGAAGTCGACACAATTGGAAATATCATCATAATCTATGAAACACATGTCAACAGGTCACATCAATTTGACATATTTCACATTTTACAATTAACTGTTTAAAATAACTGTTTCAAAGTAGCACATTATGTAGCTGTGGAAAATATATTCAACTGTCCATATTCACACTACAGTACACAATTAAATAATATTCTATTATGTATTCATCAGTACATCTCCATGCACACTGAAGCACGCACACAAACAACACTTGGATACTTTTGGATAATATCTCACCTTCTCTAAAAGTGCAAAAGTTCTTCTTGATGGAGACAAAGCTCTCATTAGCAATGGCTGGATCTTCAATGACTTTTCTCTCCACATAAACGATCATATTTTTTTGCTAGAAGCCAGTGACACAGAGAACACACACAACGTCAAAAACGAGCAAATATAAACAGATCTCAGGAAACATTATGCTTCGATATCACTAAACTGATTGAACTGAATTAATGAACACTTTACAAAGCATTTTAAAAAGGAAGCATGTTAATGCAATCAGTGACATACCAAAAAAAAAAAAAAAGATGGCCTTTAAGAATGTGCATACTTCACAGTAGTGCTGGAGTGGTTCATCTGGTATACTGGTCTCAATTTCGTGTACGATATGTATATTTAAAATACCGCCATACCGGTGTGTAGCTGAAACATCTATTCAATGGCCACGAGAGTGCAATATTGTGAGGGGACCTCCATTAACTGCATACCCTTCTTACTAATGGTTATAACTTTATAACACAACAATAACCCACAAAACGAACTTTCTTTAACACTGCAAATACCATGTAGAGCCCTATGACTTCAGCGATGAGGAAAATGCAGACGGAATCACGTCATAAATGGAACTTACTGTATAAAGCGGAATGTCACAGAATTTTTGGATGAATGAATCAAAACTCCATATGGACTAGTGTCTTTGAATATTAAAGCTCAAAAAGACTGCTACTGAATTCTGAAGTCTGCTTGTTCTGCTTGTCTCTGTGTGAATGAAGCATGCGAGAAATTCAAAGATCTTTACGAGAACCCGTCAAAATAAAAGTTCAGTTTAACTGGAAGAAATAATAACAGAAATACTAGAATTTACTAGAAAACAATGTTTTTCTTTCTTAAGACTTGCAATGGTTTAGGTTGTCTTGGAATATCTAAAGATTTATTTTTTTTAAAAGTCAGACTTTTTTCTAATATCAGGCTCAGAGACCTAAACACAGATTTTCTCCATGCCATTCTCTTGTTTATCAGATTGGTTTTGTTTGTTCAATTAGTGTAAACCAACCTTTGCAACCTGATCTCACGGCAATTCATACGTATTTTACGAGTTGCCAGATTCGTATGAATTCTTACAAATGACCTACCCCTAACCCCACCTCTAAACCCACCCATCACTGGTATTTAGACAAATCGTATGAATTCGTGCAAATTCGTACGAATTAGCCACCTCGTAAAATACGTACGAATTGGTCGTGAGATAGCGTTGACCTTTGCACATGGGCTATTTGCACTTAGTGTAAACAGACAATGTAAATGTAATGTAATATTTTGTGCATTGCTTTTAGATTATGGGCTCTTCAGTTTGTCTGTCATGACAGCTGTCCTTAGTTTTTAATAGGAGATAAAAAATCTGGTTACTCTATTTCAATGGTTCACTTTAGACATTCTACCAACTATAAGTTACTTTGCAACTACATGTTAACTAGCAGTTATTAGAGTATTAGTAGACTCCTAAAGGGGACCCATTATGCAAAATTCACTTTTATAAGGTGTCCACAGTGTGTGGTACACACATCTATGTGTGTGTAATGGTAAAAATCCACTCACTCATTTTTTTATAATTCCCATAAATCAAAAGCAGTCTCTTCAAAAGCACTGATTCACATTCCCCGCCCCGCCCACAGCCAGTGATGATCTGCCCTATTAGCATAGACACTGCCCTGAGTAAGAAGCACAAAGTCCACCATTTCTGTATCCTTGCTGTAGCAGCTGGAGTTGTACAAAATGTCTGTGCCAAAGAGGCATAGCGTATTGTGTCCTTCCAAATTGCCTGTCTGAAAGAGCTTGTTGGCACATACGGCTAATGTTGCTAAAGTTACCAGTGCCTGTTTTCACTGATGCCGCCCTCATGGGCTATCAGGATTATCGTAAATATGATTTTACTAGTTAAAATTTACACATGAACGCCCTTCGAAGTCGCCCACTTGAATGCGACGAGCTCACAATTTTCTGATAGCACATGAAGGCACCAGGAGACCAGAGCTATGTCATCATTATTATACCGCCATGCTCATCATCAGCGTAATTAATAAACGTGCATTTATTATGCACAGTACAGTCAGATGACTGAACATATAAGGCTGAACACCGCTACTGACAGTTTCTGACATTTCAGTGCGTGAGATTGTCCTGTTTTGTTGTTGCCGGTATGCCAGAGTTCTTGAAGCTCCGCCCTCTTCTGGAAAGGGGGCCGGGAGCAGCAGCTCATTTGCATTTAAAGGGACACACACAAAAATGGCACGTTTTTGCTCACCCCCAAAAAGTGGCAATTTTAACATGCTATAATATATGATCTGTGGGGTATTTTGAGCTGAAACTTCACACACACTCTGGGGACATCAGAGATTTATTTTACATCTTGTAAAAAGGGACATAATAGGTCCCCTTTAAGGTTCGGGTTAGTAAAATAAGCTGACATGTACTTGCAAAGTTAATTATAGTCAGTTGAATGTCTGTTGGGAGCATCAAAATAAAGTGTTAGCAGATATAAAGCAGACAGTCTACTAATACTCTAATGACTGCTAGTTGACATGCAGTTGCAAAGTTACCTATAGTTAGCAGAATGTCTAAAGTGGACCATTGAAATAAAGTGTTACCAAAAATGATGGTGTCATTGTTTTGGTAGTAAATTGTGCATAAGACAAGGAGAGTGTGATAACAATGCGTACAATAATGCACGTCGATTTACATGACAAACATGAAAATGCTATTAATGATTAAATCATGGATATTTCAATCGGCATATGTACAGTATGCACACATAATGAGCTTGAATATAGTTTGCTCATGTTTAATGTGCTCGACCGTTTGTTGCAACACAGTTCTGAGAGAGGTTTACAGATTCGCTGGCCAAGCATATCATCGGCACTGCTTTCCTGTGTCAGAACATGCCATCAAACGATCCTTTTCACTTTGATGCACAGTCTCAATGGCCTCATCTGCATTTCTTCTTTTTTTTATTCTGTAATGTTTTATGTTCTCACCTGTGTCAGAAAAACGCAGAGTTCTTTGAAAGGCTGTAGCAGACTGGCGTCTCTGATTTTCTTTATAATAAGGACACTTTTGGGTGGCTTGTTCCATGTCAACCTCTGACTGGCTGGATCCTGAATATGCCTGAATGCACAGATATGAACCAACACTTTTGTCAATGTAGTATTGTTACATTTAACATTTGAGTTCATTGGGTGATGAAAGAACAACTTAATAACATGTTAAAGATTAAAGAGGTCAAGTGAGAAATCAATTTCTCAATTTCCTTGATCTTTTGACATGCAAGTAAAAACTGACTTCCTTATAAGTCCAAGAACAGCTTTTAAACCAAGCTGCCAAATCTACTTGTTTTCTACTTCCTTGTCTTTTTATAATGTAATAGAGATGGACATCAGTCTGCCTGTGAGTAACAACACCTATTGTTCGGTGATATTTGATATGTAAAGACTCAAGTACAGTCAGACGTTCTAAGTCACAAAATCAATTAAAGGGGTCATGAACTGAGAAATCAAATTTTCCTTGAGCTTTTGACATATAAGAGGTCATCATGCTATAAGAATATCCTGTAAGTTTCAGAACTGAAAACTTTCTTGTTAGTCTTGTTAGTCCAAAAATTGAAACCAAGCCCAGAGAACAACTCGTTTTGTAATGTGCCTCTTTATCACTTTATAGAGAGGTGAAATGCCGTCTCTGCAGAAGAAGATCAATGCATACTTCTACATCATTACCCCTGTAGCCCCACCCACTGATTTTGCGCATAACAAGTAGTAGGTAAATAACATGTGACGTTAACACTGGATCGAGCAACTACGCGATAAACTTGCCTTTGAAGAGTGCAAAATGTTGTGCAATGCCAGAGTGTAGAAAAACACAGTAGTTGCTTTGGATTTGTTAAAAAACGATGCTGTGAATTCTATATTGGATCCGACAGGAATGGCGCAACACACGTATGTGAGTAAAAATGTTTGTGTGTCACTTTGTGTGTCAACTGTGTCACTATCGCTTTGTTACAGATCATTTGATATGTACGGATTATGTGTAGCCTACGTGTCTAACCAAAAATCACCAGTGACCAGTGATTTCTGATATGTTATGATAGGTCAACTTCACATTGTTTCTCATAGGATGAAAATAATCTGTTATTTAAACTGTGAATAAATAGAGAAAGCGATCAAAGAACGCTCCCTTTACAATCGCTTGAGCTGTCAATCAAACAGCACAAGTTTATCAGTGACTGAGTTCTGGACTCTTGCCAAAACTCCCGTTATAATCGACAAATCTCTTATTAGTTATGATGAAAGTATTCATTAGTGTGCAGAAATTGAGTTGCAATGGTGAGATCACTGCTTTCATGAGCTCAACAACATATCTGTGATCAGCTACAATGTTCATCACTGCAACCTTTCATGCCACGATCTAAATATAATGCCATAATCAACACATTTTTTTTTTTTTTTACGATTAGTTAACCTTGAGAACTGTAATAGTAAAAACAAAAGATATTAGCCAATCACAGCAGTGGGCGTTTACACTGAAGTCTCACAGCAGACACGCCCCTTCAAACAGAGAAAAAAAAAATTCTAAATTATGAAATTATTAATAAATTATTTTTGATGTAAAAAAACATTACAAGTGCACCCCAGGAAACATTATAAAATAATAAAATAATGCAGTTCATGACCCCTTTAATGCTGTTTAAGCATCACTATGACCTGAGACAAAGCTCACAGACAAGGCTTACATTAAGCCAGGATTAGGCCTTAGTTAAATTAAGACATTTAAGTAGCTTTTATAAACGTGCCTTAAAAAAACATTACTGGTGTGCATCTTCAGACAAAACAATGGCACTGACATATTTTCAGATATCTCAGTGCAAACTCAAACATGCATTTTAGGCTGGGACTAGGATAAACCTTGTCTGTGAAATCAGGCATAAATAAAGCCAGTGACTAAACCATCAAATTGTTCCTCTTAGTAGAAATGAAAATCACCTGTTATGAAAAGCACTTCAGTTCAGTGTGGGCTCTCGCCAGAACCCCCATTATAATCAATGATGTGGCTTCACAATGAATCTCTTTTACATTGTGTTGCTTATGTACCACTGCGTTCATGCCCATAACAGACATGACTGTGCTGGGCTACAGTCTCAGTGCTGCAACCTTTCATGCATATTATAGTCATTTTTCACAATTATTTAATTTCGGCATCTGTTGTAAAAGGCAACTGTAGTAAAATGACTCACATGACAGCTTTAGGGTTCTTCAGCATGCAGGCTTTAGGCCCAAATGTGGTGACAGGGCTTGGTCCATGAAGTGACTGTGTCCTCCTTTAAAAGAACAGAGAGATGGCAGACATGTCTACAGCATTAATCTCTAATTTTAAGTATATAATATAGCTGCAAGCAGCGATGACGGGCCCAAGCACTATGGCACCATCGCAAATTGAAAAACAATGCACAGTGAGCACATGCATTTAAATGGATAAAAATAAGAGGACTGTGTCAATATCTGTTGTTCTGTAAAATAAAATAAAATAAAATAGATATTTTATTTTATTTTACACAATAACAGTAAAATTACAATACTAACACATTTATGTTAAACACATAATTTCTTTGCTCTCAAATGTTAAACCATTGAGCCAAAACCACAGGGAAACCTAAACGCTTCTCTTTGTTGACAACAGATTTATAAACGATTCTCATTACGAATTTGGGAAGATGGTTGCCGCATTTTGTGTTCCCAAATGCACATTATATGCGACTCAAACACACAGCACTTGCAGAGAAGCATTTACTATGAATTGAAACTGAAAATAAGCACAGTGCTGTGCTTTACTATGAAACATGTAGCGCGTCAGACTATATATTTAAATAATTACATCACAACTGTTGCGATTTGATGATCATCATATCACATTCTCACAAACATGCACTGTCAAAATTCATTAAAACAAAAAAGTTACCGACTGGCGACAGTTTCAACAACGAATTTTACTCGCATTTGGCGCTTTGAACCCTGGCTAAAATGTGCGGCGCTGTCAGAAGCAATCCGTGCATGAAATAAATGTATTAGAAAACGTCACATTTTGCAGTTCATTTAGTACCGGTAATTATTTAAGGCCATTTCACAATTTTTAAATTTTTTTCTCAGATTTACACAATTCACATGGGTCATACTTTTTAGGTTGGATAATACGTAAATTCGTGTAAATCCGGAAAAATCACATCCCTGTTTAATCCCTTGCCAACACCGTCTGAGATATCAATTATAAAAATCTGCCAGCAATTAAGCATTTTCAACAACTTGGCATAGTGTTGACCCAGTTTGGTGAGATTTGCATTAATCACATTGGAGGAGTATTTAAAAATTCAAAGCCTGACATTTTCAAGAAGGAGAAAAAACACACAAATATTAAATGCAAAATGTCAGACTTCCTGCTGGTCGGAGCTAATGACTGTAATTTTGAAAGTTGTCCGGCTTGATGAATACAATACATGTACAAAGTTTGATGAATGCAGCTAAAACTAACCCCGCCACCAGGGCCAGAGCTACCTATAGGCGGAGTAGGCAATTGCCTAGGGCCTCAGGCTTTGAGGCAAAGTCTTGGTCGTATTTGGTCCAAGTGCTTTTTTATTAGGAGGGTTGTGGCGCGGGGGGCCTCCAACACAAATTTTGCCTAGGGCCTCCAAATGCCTAGAACCAGCCCCGCCCGCCACATTACTCAAAAGGGTGCGCTACATTTTTTTTGGTTTTGCCAATGCCTAACAACTGTCAATTCTAATGTGTGTCGAGTTTCATGACATTAAGCATGCTAAGAGCCTCAAAAACACCCCAAAAGAGTATTAAAGTTTGATGCATTACCATAGCAACATTATTTAAGATATCAAGTATCATTTCGCAATTTTACATCAGCCTTGTCTCAATATTATTCTGACCAAGTATGAAGCAATTTAGGTAGCTATAAGGGGATCGTTTCAAAGTCTTTTGTAAGTCCTTAGGAAAAAATAGGGCCCTGTGCTTGGGCCCTTATAGATCAGATCTGGGTATAAAAACACAGTCCTTTGCTGACAGCAGGTTAATGACCAAATAACAAACTAGCAAACAAACAAACCACAAACTCAACAAAGACAATGAATATCCGATACAGCCATTTCAATGACGATAGAAAGTAGGGTGGTCATACTAGGGGCAATAATATGTTGATGCCATATAATAAAATATAATTACACATTATTTTAGTGACAGAGTAACATTCTCACAATGACAATTCACTGACAAGTATTTCACCATTTTCAGCTGGTCATAAAAAAGTGTGGCTTTCCAGAAAAAAATACTGTAATTTTCATCTCACATTTCTCACATATAAATCAGAATCAGCCACTAAAAACATGAAGTGATCATTAATTTATTTTACATTATAATACACTGCCCGGACAAAAAAAAAAAAAAAAAAAAAAAAAGTCGCTGTTTGGATTTAAATAGGCAAATGCTTAAGAGTCTATGATTGGATTATTATTGCAATGATTATTATGTTTCCAGCATGTTATATGTTTGGCAACATTTCTTCTAACCCTAACAGATGAAGTGTGTAGCTTTTCATTTCTTAAACAACCATGTTGGAAGACGGATCATGGTCATATTTTAGGATGACAATGTCAAGATTCATCAGGCTCAAATTGTGAAAGAATGGATGGGAGGGAGCATGAACTCTTGACTCTTGCATTGTAATACAAGATCTTGACCAGAAATTGATGCACCTCATGATGGAAATAACATCACAATAATGATCGTTCATGCTCCCTCCCAACCATTCTTTCACAAATTGAGCCTGAAGAATCTTGACATTGTCATCCTGAAATATGACCATGATCCATCTTCCAACATGGTTGTTTAAGAAGTGAAAAGCTACACACTCCATCAATTAGGGTTTGAAGAACTGTTGCCAAACATATATTTATTTTGGCCCGGGCAGTGTATATTTGAGGTAAAAGTACATTATCCACTGGCAAGGCAATGCTATTATCTGGCCAAGTGATACTGATAATTGTTTGGTGTCCAAATATTGGCCAATACATACAAGTTATGAACTTTTAAAATGGTGCATTAAACTGTTGGAAGCCTGCAGTGGTATATATGGAATGTAGATTATGGGAAAGTAAAAAAAAGCTATCTTCCCCTTTACCGACATGACATTCAATATCACAGTAGTGCAGAACTAGAACAACATTTGGTAAAGCAGAAGTGTTGCAAGTGTGGAAAGACTGTGATGCAGTTGTGTCAACTATGTGGTAAGATAAGGCAATCATGTGTTTAATGTGTAGATTAAACTATATATACACAATTGGTGAAATCAGGCTATAGATCACTTTCTTACCAGGAAACTACTACTGAGACACTGAGTGACAATGTAATACACCATCCAAACAGGTGTTTTACTGTCATAGCTATTAGTATTGTGTATTTTGGAAAGCTGAATACTGTAGATCAAGACTGGAGTAACACCTTCTCAACTGAAATACATACTAACAGACAAGATTAAAGGCACTTCGAGTCTAAAAGCCCCAATGTACTTCAATCAAAATCAAAGAATGAACTGGTGTAACGTAATTTCACACAAATTCAGGCCAAAGCCAAGTACTGTTTCTGGAGTTCGGAACAGCTTGCCAAATCAAACCTTCCAGAAAAGTTCGCTCTGGCTGATAAACATCTTCAAACTACCATTGGTCACTTCGCAGTGAGTATACTGGGGCCTTAAGTCTAACTTTAGTCTTTACCCTGACAGACAGTCTTGTTTTACCTGAACTTAGCAGAGCAAGGTGCTGATGGCGTAGACATACTCCTGGCTTTAGTTCTGTTCCGGAATACTTTTCCACGGAAAGGCTCCTCACTGCTATCACAGGCTGAGCAACAGTAGGGAAAAGGCTCTGAGCTCGCATCTGACTTTGTCCATTTAGACTCTCCAGGATTCTCCATCTGGGTGCAAAAGGTGGAACAAAAAAGCAAAATACGAGTGTCAGTTCACAAATCACTCTAAAAAGTAATTCAGGTTACCTGTTACCACCACTTAAATAAACGCATGGTTTCAAGTTAAAAAATTCTAATTTATTGTTTTAATTAAAACTTTTAAGTTGCAAACATTATTTTGTTGAGTTCTGCTGACATAATAATGTTGATCATTACATCAACTTAATATCGTCTGTAATTTAAACTCAAATTTCTGCGTTAATTGGCTTTTTAAAAAAAAAAAAAAAAGCTAAGTAATGAAATTGTCTTGATAACTTCAGAAATTAGGCAGTGGATTTCTAGTTCCCAGCATGCTTTGCATAGGACTCGATAAGGAGAATAAATGTTGAAATTAAGTGTTATTTGGTTTTAGACCTGTTAGTGTTTAATGCTGTTATGTTTGACATTTAAAAGAGTTTCTGTAATGTTTTTGTGGTTACCATCATGCTGAAGAGTAGATACATGAAGGTAAACATTATTGACTCTATAAGCATGACTGCGCTAATGCCAATGATGAGTAATATCTAACTTGTTCATTAAATATACATGTTAAATAAGTTATGTTAGCGTGTGCTATGATAGCTGTTTTGAACTGAAATAGATTCATTTGTTCCAGGGCTACAACTCTGGTAGTTGGAGTGACTTAATTTTTTGAGAAATCAACTTAAAAATGTGTTTATGCTACAAATTAAGTTCCTCTAACTCAATGTAGCTTGTTGGTTGAACGTAAATTCACTCAAAGTTGTCATAACTCAAAAAAAATGATGCAAACTGTTGCATTTTTTTTTTTTTTTTTTTGTAGAGCCAACACATTACATTTACACTTAATCATTTAGCAGATGCTTTTATCCAAAGCAACTTACAAAGGAGGAGAGCAATAGAAGCAATCAAACTAACAATAGGGCAACAATGTGCAAGTGCTGTAACCAGTCCCCAGTTAGTCCATCGCAGTACACATAGCAAGTTATTTTTTACAGTGTCGAAAGACGCAGTCTGGCAAGTTTCTCCCAGACCTACACACAATAACACGCAACATGCCGCATTCAGGAAAAAAAAAAAAATTATCAGAGATCAACAATGTTCCACTTCTTGAAACTATGTTCTGCAAATAATGAAACTTGCTGATTTAGGGTGCAATTGTTCCCGGCAGCCCCTCGCAGCGCTGGTCTGGTTTCACACTCAACCCGATTATATCGAACCCAGTGCATTTGCGGGGTTAATTACATCTTACATCTTCACAAACGTGCACGGTGCATGATAGAAAACAGGACACGGGTCAATATATTGTGTTTTCTATTAATTTGGTGCTAGGGCTGTTCAACGATAATCATGATTATTGTGTCCAAAATAAGATTCTGTGTTTACGTAATATATGTGTGTTTGTTCTGTGTATAATTATTTTGTATATATAAATACACACATATACATGTATATATTTAAGAAATATATGCATGTATGTGTGTATATATATACATATATATATATATATATATATATATACACACATACAGATATAAATATTTTTTATATAAATATAAGATATATTTCTTAAATATAAACATGAATGTGTGTTCATTTATATATATATATATATATATATATATATATATATATATATATATATACACATAATAATTATACACAGAACAAACACATTATCTAAACACAGACTCTTATTTTGGACACGATAATCACGATTATCGTTGAACAGCCCTATTTGGTGCTACAGCAGAGTGAACGACACTTGGGTTTACTGTATGTGCGTCGCATGAAGACGGTTTTCTGCTGCTTACAAATGGACTCGAGACAGCGGAGTGTGAGCCATTCATTAGTCGCTCTGATTGCACTCACTATGCGTGATTAAGCCCAAAGTATACTTCACTTTTTACACAAGGGTCAGCGTACAGTGGGCGTGACGTGAATTTCATCATCAGAAGAGTACGCGCACCGCCAGACTTGTGTAACCGCACGTACTTTTTTTGCAGTAACTAGTTTATCCACAAGGTGGCAACCGTGCCACCTCGGTTCACAAGGTAGTTGAAGAAAAACTGAAAATCTTGTTCGGCTTCTCGAAGAACAAATGTAGGGCGGAGCTTGATTTTGTCCATGGGGAATTGATTGGATGGTTGTGGTTTGCTATTGGTGGATCTCCTGTGAGTGACAGGTTGCCCCGCCCTTGTCATTAAAGAAGAGAAGAGATGTTGCTGCAAGAGGGAGGGGAAGATATTCTGATTCAACATTACGAGGCACATGAATTTAAAAAAATGATGATGTGCACAGAGAAATAATTTAGAATAAATAGCCTAATATTCCATAAAAAAATAAGAATTGTCAGTTTTGATTTCATGGTGACTTTAACGGTTTTGATCCACCCATATACAAGGAGTACACAGAAGTACTTTTAGTCAGTTTTCTTAAGTTTTCAGGAGGAACCCGTGACTTGAATAGACCCCTGACAGAACTAAAAGATCTAATAAGTCATTGTGGTTTCTCTAGAAATTAAAAGGAAAAAAAAAAAGTTTGTCAAAAATCTAAACTGTGAGCATTATAGGGATTTTACTGTAACAATGTTGAATTTATGTATTGACATCTTTTTATTTTTTTGCATTAATCTGCCCAAGGAATACTGATGAAATTGCCAAATCTGGCACGTTTTACATTGACTCTGTTTATTATAAATGTGCATTGTCCCTGCTTAAATAAATAAAGAAGGGCATGAATGAGAAACAGTTGAAGTTTAAATGTATCACTCAAAACACTTTTCAAAAAAAAGTGACGCCCTTGTACCATAATAATGAACAAAACGAAGGTCTGTAGAGTTTGCAGTCAATACACAAAGCCTAAAGGTTTACACACTGATTGTTGTTTAGTGGAAAATCTTGTTTCTAAGCTTGTCTAAGCAGCATTTTTGTCGTGATCCTACTCAAAAGCAATACATACACCTGCGATGACCACAGTCATGCACGAGCCATAATACGCTATCGTTATAAACGGCTCGGTTTGACAGAAGGAGTCTGAAATTAAAGCATTTAAGCACCGGTTTAACGAGTTAGCCGCTAATGTGCTGGACGAGTAACAGTACTGTACCTCAGACAGGCTCGATCCCGATCCTTTCAAAAAACAAACAAAAAAGCGGATATTTAGCCCACTATATGGCTAGCAATACAGCAGGCGTTATCCTCTTTGACTCTGAATGTAGAATATTAATACTTCCATCGCTGTATGTTTCGGGACGGGAGAAGGA
This sequence comes from Mylopharyngodon piceus, assembly GCA_039654765.1. Taxonomy (NCBI): domain Eukaryota; kingdom Metazoa; phylum Chordata; class Actinopteri; order Cypriniformes; family Xenocyprididae; genus Mylopharyngodon; species Mylopharyngodon piceus. The sequence continues at coordinate 30,857,555 of CM077453.1, forward strand.
GTAACCGGGTTCAGCAGTCTCTCTTCAGCTGTCATATATACACGAGCGGAGCACTTCCTTGAGATGACATCAAACCTCTGCGCCCATTGGATCATTCTGAGAGGCGGGCTTTAGCTTGGCTAATGAATATTCATTACTTAAAGACATATGTCTAATAAATATTTTCAAAATAATGTTATTCCCCCACATTAATGAGAGATACAAATACAGAACATGTCTCAATAAACTTAATACAATTCCAACAAATAATCCAGAAGCAAAATCATAACTACTTATATTAATTAAAAAAAATCTGCATTTATGTTTAAAATAATTGACAAAAAGCTGATTTTTTATAGTTTTAAAAAGGTATTACATACAGTAGTGGCCAAATCTGAAGGGGATGTTTGCACAATATTTGCTTTTCATGACACTTCAGGTTCTAGTAAACAATCCAAATATGAGGAGCATGTTATATTGGGAAGAAAAAACTTGCTAAGGTATTAAAATGACAATGACAAAATGACAATTTGGCAAGAAAGGCAAACTCCAGCATATAATTAAATATATGATTTATCGTATTAGGCAAAAAAGGCATTTAAAAAAAATGAAAAGCTCACAGGAAATAAAGCATGCACTGATTATGTAATCAGCTATTATTTTACTAGCGATTATTAACTATTTTGTTGGTTTTGATCACAGCAGACATTCTCCTGGGAATCGACTCACTAAACTTTGTGCAGTTTAGGTAGATTCCAGATTTCTTTAATGGAATCTACCTGAATAAACCATGTAAAATCTCCTAAATTATTTAGTCTATGACACCATGAATTTAATATCTCTAGTGAAATGTGCTTTTTATTTTAAAGCTGCAGTTGTATGAAACAGCAGCCAGAGTAAAAACTGCTTTCAGAAGTTAATTTTAAAGGTTTTATTTTTATCCAAAACTTGTAATTGAAAAGTGAAGATTTCTTTCCATCCAAATCTTATCTTCCCAGCAGCCACAGCACATTTTCAATTTTGTGCCCTCAGAGCCAAGAGATGAAGATCTGCTGACTTCAGATATGAAGGTGGTGGAGCCACAGGGGGAGTGTTGTGCGCTTTATTTTGTGTGGTGAAAAAATATCCACATTCTGCTTTGGCTTGTGCTCAGCTGATCATATGCGATCACGAATACATCTACTAACATCATATTGTAGTGTTGTGTAACTAACAGTCTTCAAACTGAAAATTCTCATCCATCTGCTTGACTGTAATAGTTGTGTTGAGGTATTCATCACAGTACTTCTACCACCAGTACTTTTGTTATAGAGCTCTGGACAGAGTTAGTCCAGGAAGATTTGTCTGTAAGGGTACTGTTTAAACGCACAGCTACCTGACAAATATTTTTACAGTTATCCCTCCACGTGAGGAAGATCCATTTAGATCCGCTCTGACGGAAAACCCTGATGGCTACAAATATTCCGACTGAAGCTCCCTGACTCTTCCATCCAGATAGGGGTATTCTCTGTTTGTACTGGTTTTTTTATTTCTTATGCTTTCCATTTTTATACTTTTGTATTTGTTTCCTCTTTATGTAAAGCACTTTGAATTACCATAGTGTATAAAATGTGCTATAGAAAATAAAATTGCCTTGCCTTCAACACCTTCATCGATCCGCTCACCTTGCACTGAGCAGAGTGCTTCAGAGGTATGGTTTTCAAACCAAAACTGTGCTTTCATGTCTCATCAGTAAATATTGTAAATGTATATCGACGTATTCAGGTTTTGTGTGTCTACAGGTAAATAAAGAGTCTACACACCCCTGTTACCACGGCTGTTTTTTGTGATGTAAAAAATAAAACAAAGATAAATCATATCAGAACTTTTTGCACCTTTAATGTAAAAGTTACAACCTAAGCAATGCCACTGAAAACCAAAGTGACACTACAGAGAAAAAATATATGAATAAAAACGTAAAATAACCCAACTGCATAAGTCTGCACACCCTTTAACCCTCATTTGTGGATTGGGGTCAATAAGGTTTCCTTCATCTCAGTAAGATTTTGTGATCTTTACACACACACACACACACACACACAAAACAGGGCTTGATTCGGTTGTTCTGAAGGTATGTAAAAAAAAAAAAAAAGTCACACTCCTCATCTTTGGGGTCAGTGTGGCCCCACATTGAAAATGCGAAAAAAAAATGTGTTATTTATTATTCATTTGTAAAAAAAATATCAATAAATCCAGCATAAATCTGAAAATTTCCACACAGAAATGAAGACCTGGTACTAGAGCACAAATGCAGTGTAGAAAAGGCATGCTCACACTCACACACACACACACACACACACACACACACACACACAGGTATGACTGCCACAGAGAGCATCTGTATAGAATTTGGCAAATAAAATCAATAAATCTACCAAAACACTTCATTCATGTCTCAAATCAACTCATTCTTCCAGAACACTAGCAAAGGTTTTCAATCAACAAACACACTTTGTCAGTCATAAAACACAGACCTAAAAAACACTGTCATCAGGTAGCATTATACAATGATTTCTTTAGTAAAAATTCTTACAGTTTTCTTCAACTGCTCACACACAAAATCCTTACTTGTCACACAATTTCTGAAACCTGACACTCAAAAAGCAGAACCACACACCAAATTTGCAAAACCATACACTAATTCTCGGCCTTCGACTCAGTTTTCAATTTCATAAAACACTTTTTTCAAACACACAAAAATCGAACAGGAAGTATCTTATTTCTACACATGTTTGATGTATTTCTTTTCTTTCGTACTGTAATACTGTATTCACAACCACAAATGCTTACAGTAAAAAAATAGTTTGGTTTCAATCTTGCTTTCGTGTTTACTGTGAATTTTTCAACATCTCTCTGCCAATTACTTTCAGTCTTGTACAGAAATGTACATATGAGAGTTTTAGGTTTTGAATATCTGTGTGTATATGATATATCCAAAAATAGAATATTATGGCAAAAGTGTTTGCTGCGTAAGACAAATGTTTGCTTTTGAGATGTGTTTGTGATATTTTGAATGCAGTGCTTCATTTTGCAAGAGATGTGAGGCATTTTGCGTGTGCAATTCTTGGATTTGTGTGTAAAGTTTTGAAAATGTGTGTAAGCAGTTGAAAAAAACTGTAACAAAACAAGAATAACACTCTCTGTTGTTTATAATTCACTGCAGTTTATGTTACATGAACCATGTTTACATTACAAGTATAAAATTATTCCCAAGTTTTCCCCTTTGAATGGATGATAATGAAATTGAAAGTCTAATGCTTGTGCAGGTGTTCAGTTTCATCTGATTGCTTTGATGGTGTTTGATTTTTTTAGATTCAGAATATATTTCATTACAGTATTACTGTAGAAATGCAGCATATTTCTGTCTTATTCAGTTTTGTATTATGTTATTGTTTTGAACTTTTGAAGTTTTGAAAACAGTATATAAGCATGTGCAAATTGGCGTGTAGGTACACTGAGTTTTGGCGTTTGTTGTGTCGAAGTGAGAAAAGAATTAATGTAATTTGAAAGATGTAATCATTGAATGCATTTTGTGCCAAAGCAATGATAAATGATCCACAGTTTAGCCCTCATAGATTTCTGTTGTGCTCACTGTGTGAAGAGTTTTGAAAAAAATTCACAAAATGTATCACAAAGGTTATGTTGAGCCACATCCAGTAAAATGAATGGCTCTCTATGGCCCCCTGCTGGTCAAAACAATTTCTTTCTTAAACTGTAATTCTTTTAGGTTAATCTCTAACCAGCAGATGGCAGAATTCTACACCTTACACCTAGATCAATATCCAGAAACAGCTTATATTGTATATTTAATTTAGATCATCATTTAAGTGATTTTTTCATAAAAATGTAATATTTCACATGCAAGCTAATGGTGTAGTTGAGGAATTTTGTGGTAAATAGGTACAAAAGTACTTCGTATCTCCCAAAACACAGCATTAATGCATAGATGAGAAGTACAGTTTTTCTCGATTGCTTAAACACATTTCTTGAAACTATGCCTCATATCCTCAAAACAGTAAACACAAATCCATAATGTCTCACCCAGTTCCCCAAACATTCATGTCAAAATGAAGCTCTACACTCAAAACCATTCACTCTTGCTGAAAAACCAAACTTTGGCCTCAGACATCACACACAAGCCCTCAAAAACACACACACTACAACATAGTCTTACACACTGGTGAGATAAATTCAAAACAATACTACAAAAACCAAAAACAAAAACCAGTAATAAGTTGCGTTGCTTGTGGTTCTCAGCCTCAAGGAACTTTTCACATGATGAACACATGTATACATTTGCACATTTTTTATTCCTTAATGATCCCGGTCATGAGTCGGAACTGCAGGTGGTGAGTAAAACTGCTTCAAATGTCTGTTTTGTTGGCAATAGGCGCGTAAGAGCGTATAATGTAAATAAAACGAACGTAGTGAATTCATAAATTCATTATTCATCATTCACTATACGCTATATTCATTATAGTGATTCAAAAGTTATCCAAGGATAATGCAATGGTGTATTGTGTGTGTTTAAATACATCTGTTTAGCTGACCATTGATAGCTTGCAGACGATCTCTACACAAAAGCTGCGCGTACTCGTGACTCTAGCTCCGCTCACAGGAAACGCCTCCAGGCGCTCAGCTGTTTTCGGAAAGACTTGGTACAGCGTATGTATCTTTTATAAATATGATAAAACTAAAGACTTTTCGGAGATATGAAGGATGCACTACTACTCTATAAGTACTCAAGATTAACATGAGATTTTTTACAGTCTATGTGTAGAGCTCAATCGGACTGATCAAACAATTTAAACTCTAAAGTTCCTGTTTTAATCATTGATTGATTGATTCTGACATAGAGAATAAATTAATTTAGTCAAAAGCACTTTATAAAATACCAGTAGAAAGCTATTAAAGGTCACATTGGGATAATAGAGATCACAATAATAAAATCTATAAACATAATATATAATTGATGGATCAGCACACAGCTAAAGATGAGTGACACCTCATTTTATAAATGTGCAAAATTAATCAGTCAGCAGTGTATTTATACAGTTACTATGGGAACCGCTGATCTCTATCTTTAAAATGAATGTGATGCACTGAAGAAACACTTCATTAAACTCTTGAGTCCGTTAAAAACATTATAAAATTACGGTTCTGAAAAAAACGTAAAACTAAGCCTTTGAAATAGAATCATTCTGTGAAAATCTGTGTAAAATAACACTTAATAATGAGTTTTATCTGCTCGTGTCTGTTCTGTCTGGTTTTGTGTGTTTATTAAAAATATGTGTAGTAGTTTCACTTCCCTCTCTATTAACTCTCTCTCTCTCTCTTTCTCTCTCTCAGAGGAAATGAGCATCTCTGTCACATTTAGCAGGTTATTTTAAGGATGCTTCCAGAGAACATTCAAACTCATGTGAACACTTCAGAAGAGCTTCAGAAGAACTGAATCTACTGACAACAGAGAAGATCATTTAATAAGAGAGAAGGATGAGGATCATCTTGACTTTCACTCTGCTGATGATTCCTGGTAAGAATCGAGTTCTGATCCAACAATCACATCAGAAGAACTAGAACAGAGATTAAAGAATGACCAAAAGTCTTTAGGTGCGTCCCAATTTGTGTACTTATGCACTATACGCCATTTTGTAGTGTAAGTAGTTATGGAAGTAAAATAATAACAAATGTTTTTGAAACAAAAGCTTGTTGAATTGCACTAACTGGAAAAAAAAAATGTGTTGCATTAACCTGCTTGTATTTTAATGTATTGTATTTTTAAGGCTTGCATTTTTGTGTTCTGAAATTCAACATGGTCGTATATTTAAGCAATGAATATTTCACTTTAAAACATTCACACACATTTTTATTATTAAAAATACATACAACATCGGTATACACGTTTCTAACTTAAATATCAGTTTTAGGAGAATGACTTACAGTCACAAAACCAACTGTAAAGTGTTCATGTAGATGTCAAGTATCATTCATATCTTTTAGATTTTTGATATTTAACAGAAATAAACTGTCAAAACTAACCTTTACTAACTGTCAAAACAAAATTAACCTTTATTTAATTTGAACAGTGAATATTATATGCAGTGTTATTTTACATTTGATTACTTTATTCAGTTTCTGTACCTGAAAACTACTGTTAGATCTACCTGAAAAACACTGATCATTTCATTTGTCTTTGTTCTATTGTATTTATTTATTTGTGCTATTGCTTGTAGTTTAATTATTTGTTCTTTTTTATTAATGACTGTTTACTTGTCTTTAATAATCTTTGAAATTTATATTAGTAGTTTTAGCTGTGGTATCGAAAATTGTTAAATTTCACTGGTATCTAAAATATTGAGTGTCATAACCGTATTTAATAGTATACAAGAATACATGGGTCAAAATCAACAAAAACAGTAACTATTTTATTTATTTATTTATTTATTTTTTTGTTGTGGGGCCAGTGAAAATTTAATCATTGAATTCAGTGAATCGAATCGAAAATCGAGAATAGAATCGAGAATCGTAATTGAATCGAACTGAGATCTTGTGAATCGAATTGGGACATCTGAATCAATATAAACAGCCGAGAGCAATATATCTTAAGATGTAATATTTGATCTGTACATCAGCGTCGGGGAGGGGAATAACGTTATAATCTCGATCGCGTTAGAGAAGGCTGCTTACATGTAAGCTACACAGGGAAAGTTACTGTGAAGACATTAAATTGAACATAAACACAACTTGTGTGTCTTCATCAGCTGTTCCACGTATATATACTGGCCCTGATAATCATCACATACACTTGCTCCATTTCTGTAAATCCGTTTTGTGAATGAATGATTTGCTCTACCTGATGCTCTGGTCTTCATCAACACTTGCTTGCACCACCTGCTGGTGAGGACGACTAACAGCAGATGGAGATCATGCATCGGCAATCTACTGCTATTCCTGCAGTTCCCAGATGTGCAATGTTGAATTTTATGTTGAATTTGAACCACTGAATTTGTGGAAGCGAATTTGTAAAGTGAAATAAAATGGACTGAAAGCCTCTCAAATATTATAGGTTGTATTTTTAAACAGACGAATATTTTGGAAATTAAATCTGAAAGGTGAATATGGATCATTGAATTTTTAATAATGAAAATGTGTGTGAAATGTTTTGAATTGAAATATTCACTGCTTAAATATACAACCATGTTTAATTTCAGCCCATTAAAATGCAAGCCTTAAAAATACAATGCATTAAAATACAATCACAGTTTTGTAATGCATATTTTTTTTAATTCCAAAATTCCAAAAAGAAAAAGTGCACTTTAAATACAGAGGGGAGGGGCTATCAGACTCTGATGTTGAATGACAAAATAACCTTATAAAATTCACACACTACACGGTTTAGTTGGCCACATAGTGTATAGCGTGTCATTTGGGACGCAACTTTTATCTTCACTTCATATGGTGAAATTTCCTTTAGGGACACTTTAAAATAACTCACTCCAGTATATGTTAGTGTTGTATTAAGATGCTGGTTTGTTGTAGGTGTCGTGAGCTCCATGAATGTGACAGGATATTCAGGAGGAGGAGTCATGATCACATGCAAATATGAGAAAAAATATATGGCAAATGCAACGTCTTTTTGTCGAGGTGATCAGAGCACCAAATGCTCTGAACTCATCAAGACTGAGACTAAAAATAAATGGTTTAATTCTGGAAGATTCTCTCTGTATGACAACACAAGTTCAGCAGTCTTGAAAGTGACCATCAGAAATCTGAGTGAAGAGGATTCTGGGACGTACTACTGTACATTTAATAGAACTAGAGGAAAAGATTCCTACACTGAAGTGAGTCTGAAGGTTATAACAGGTGAGTAACTGAGAGCTCAAACCAATGATGATCTCCACAACATCACGATACTCAACACTGACTGTAATTACTGCCGTTCACACGAGAAACTCATAACAGACTCCATCAATAACCTTTTGATCTCCTGATTTACACTCATAATCTTGACTTCATTCATAAATGTTGCAGCAGTGAGCAGAAATGTGTTCATATTGAGAACAAAATGACAAATTATCTGAGTTTGTGTTTAACAGATCAACAAAACAGGAGTGTGAGAGGATATTCAGGAGGAAACGTCATTATAAACTTCAAATATGAGATGAAACACAAGAACAATGTGAAAGTCTGTAAAACTGCAGCAGATCAATGTTTTACTGTAATGAACACTAACAGAACAGCAGAACGGAAACATGACGGACGATTCTCCGTTTATAATAACAGATCTGCAGATCTCTTACATGTGTTTATCAGAGAGCTGAATGAGAACGACTCTGGAGAATATAAGATTACAGTCAAAGTTTCTGAAAAATACAGTTTCTTCTCTGAGTTTAATCTGGACATCAGAGACGGTGAGACGCTTTCAGTCATTTCTGCATTATTTGACAGAGTCCATGAATATATCTGGTAATTGTAACATTGCTGCACTTGATTTGGATCTGAAACAGATGATTGTTGTGTGAAGAGCATCAGTCTATCAGCTGCTGCAGGAGGATCTGTGAACATCAGCTGCAAATACCCACAATCCCACAGAAGAGATGTGAAGTTTCTCTGCTGGAGATCTGGAGCTGAGCTCTGTGCTGAAGAGACATCTGTGAAGGAGAACATAACATGGAGCCGTAAGGGAAAGATCCAGCTGTATGATGACAGAAAAGAGCAGCTCCTGACGGGAAGAATCAGTCATGTGACTGAACAACATTCAGAATACTGGTGTGGAGTTCAGTCTGATCAAGGACACAAGAGCTTCATCACACGAGTCCAGATCAACCTTACAGGTACGGATCATTTTCTCAGTGATATTAATCATCAGTTTATTGAAAACCATGACTAATTTCTATTCAGCAGATCACTGTGTGTTATTTATCATGTTGCTTAAAATCATTGAGGCTTGAAGCTGATTCTATTCAAGTAGGATTATTTTTAATTTAGATGTTCTGTCTAGCAGAGCAAAACCACAAACTGTAGTTAAAAAGAGGAAGTAAAAAGACAAACTGCAGTTCATATAATTGCAGTCTTGAACTTGTGTTTGTGATGCTGTTGGGGCAGTCGTGGCCTAATGGTTAGAGACCCCCAACCACAACCCAAATGCAGAGCACAAATTCTGAGTATGAGACACCATACTTGACTACACGTCACGTCACTTTCACAATGAAAAAACTGCACTGCGCACATAGTAAAGCAATTGCCAATGTTTGTGTTTAACCAATTTATTCTTCATTTCATTCTATAAATGTGAGCGCTCTAATATTTTTATACAGTTATAATTATTTGTTCATTTCACATTCATATACTCATTTTTTACTGTTCGTGCAACTTACATTGTCTTTGTCAGCATCTGCAAATGGCTGTTTTTGTTTTCATTCTACAGCAGTATATGAATGCAGGACCTGAAGATCTTGCGGTTTGAAAGCGTTCAGTGTTTAGTTCTCTCTGTGTCTGTTAATCTCGTATCACTGCAGTGTCTGGTGTTGCAGCATTACTGTGTAAGGTCATTTGGATGCAGTAGAAGTGCAGGTTTTAGTGCTGCTGTGAGTCCTTTTACCACACTTGTACTATAGTTAACTGCAGTTAATGGTGCTCATCCAGTGACCCTGCAATGCACTGTATTATTCAGTGCGAAATCACAGGCTTAAGTTCAAACAAACAGCTTGCAATTCTGTTTTCTAAGTGTCTGTGTATCAGCAAACATGAATTCTGGGTAGTGAATGACATCAGAAACAAGTATCTGTATTATGAGAAAAGTGGTGTCAAGTTCTGTGTGTAAAAAAAAAAAAAAAAGCATCCTTTAGAAATTCATTTTTTCATTTTTATATACAAAATTCTCAGAAACATCATCTTCACCATCTCCATCATCACCACCATCTCCATCATCACCACCATCATCATCCGCTTCTTCTTTTTCATCAGTCAAAACTTCACCAAGCACAGGCGTTTCCAGAACTTCTACATCACTGGCGTCTCTAAACATATTAGCAGGTGATCTTGTGCTGAAATACAAACATGATCAATGGGTGTAGCTTGTGAGGAGGCCTGACCCCCCCTAGTGGCTGAAATATATTACTAAACATAAAAATAAATTATATTTTCCATTCTAAAATAAATATTACATTTAATATGTGAAAATAAATAGCAATTATAACCTAATCATTCTTGTTTGCATATTGAGTTGAATCTGCATTTTGGTGGTTTGTTATGGAATGCCAAAGCTGCCAAAATAATAAATAAAAAAATACATAAAGAAATAGACAAAAGAAATGTAAAACATAATAAATAAAAATAAATGTGTATTTCCCTATTTATGTTTAATTGTATTTTCCCACATTTATTTATTTTTTCATTTATTTATTTATATCCACATTTATTTATTTATATATGTTTTTATGTATACATTTATTTCCACATTTATTTATTTCTACATTTCTTTGTCCGTATGGCGTGTTTTACTTCAGACATAGCAATCAAGCTCAGAGTGGCAAGGGCGAAGCTTTGAGGCCACAGTGACACTTGTGGTGCGACCAAACGAAATGCAAGAGGTTTGTGGACATGCCTTTGCAAGTTACACAGGGAATAAATTGACTTGATGAATGACTAGATGGGCAATATGGCCAAATTCCTATATCACAGTTTAAGTAATTTAATATCACCGTAACTGTATGTATAGCCTATATGGTGATCATACATACTCTTTATCCTGGACATGGCCATAAAAATCAGTCAGGATTTCTAAACTGTCTTGGCTGACATGAACAGAAACAGCATCTTCAACAGATCTGATAACAGACACAAAAGAGTTTACATTAAGACAGTATAAAAGACCAAATTTAGTACACAACTTATTAAAAAAAGCATACTTTTTACAATCAAGCAGAAGAGCCCAGAATATGAAAGCAACAAGCTCAACTGCATGTTAAACATAAACAAAGTCCAGTTAAGCTTGCTGCTTTCATATTCTGGGTTCTTCTGCTCATCTGTATGCTTTATAAATAATTATTTATACAGATATGGTGTTAAACTGCCTTATTATGAAGCGGAGACTTCCATCAGTACCTCTCTGTGCAGATCAGGCAGATAACAGAGCAGGTGAGAGACTGCACTGTTTCACCTATACCAGATGATCAGCCTCAAGCTACGTTAAGGTATCGTACCCCTGCTCAGAGATTCGATGTTCCTCCTCATGCTCAGCCTCATCCATATGCTGAACCCATCCACTGTGATGAGGAGGAGTCCAGAGAGACAACTATTATCTATACTTGGGTGTCAGAGAGTCCTATCCTACACGACGATCTGAGGACGTACCCAGATCTGCAGTGCCATGCTTCCAGGAGAGAACCTACAGAGGACCGAAGCCATCTATACCCTCCATGACGACATCAGATCCAAGAGAGTTTTCAAGGTTGTGCATGGCATTAGAGAACCTCCTCCCTGACGAAGCCACAGAACGTTTCACGTATCAGATCCTCACAGATCATCTACAATTAGACCGTGGGTCGCATGTGTCATGACTTCAAAGTAGACTCCCTCATGAGCTGAGAACTAGCTTCAAGAGATACATACACTCACTGAGGGTAACTATACCTACTCCCCTCAATTTCTCTAACTGGTTGGAGTACGAGCTCCAATTACAAGATTATAGCTCCAGGAGGACAGGTCTCCCACCAGAACACAGTAGTAAGAAAAGGCAGGACCGCCGTAACCCAAGGGCTTTTAGGAAACCAACCTGCATCTTGCTGGGCACAGAGAAAACCATGAAACCCATGAACCCAAGCAGCCGCTCCAGAGGTAACATCTAAATCTGCCAGATTCAAAGGGAGATTACGTGCATATTGCCCCTATTGTGACAATGCCAATCACTTCTTAAATGGGTGTGCCAATTTCAAAGAGCTCACTAAAGAACAAAAGGAATCTTGGATCCGTAAGAACAATCAGTGCTGGTGCTGCGGACAGAGTCATCATGCCTCAAAATGCAACCTGAAAGCCCCCTGTAAGACGTGCCATAGGAAACACCTCTGTATACTGCATTATGTAAATGGATGGACTGTAGATAGCAAAACTGTAATGGACACTAAAGACAACTCCTGTCTGGTTAACACCACCAAGGACACCCTGTATGTAGATCGCTCTGTCTACAGCCACAAGGTTCTTCTAAAGGTGAGCAAAGTCATCACCAACGGGGACAAATCTATTGAGGCATATACTGTATTAGACGATGGGGTGGAGAGGACCATACTGCTCCATACAGCAGCACAGCAGCTAAATCTGAAGGGGCAGCCTGAGGACCTAATACTGCGAAAGGTGAGGCAGGACCAAGAGGTCCTTCATGGGTCGGCAGTCTCATTCACTAACCGACACAAGAAATTCCCCATTCAAGGTGCCTTCACAGCCGAAAGGCTTGGTCTCGCTGAGCAAACTCACCCTGTTGTTGGCTGGATTGCCTTTGCAGCAAATAGGCAGAGTTCAGCCTGTACTGCTAATTGGCTCAGATTGTCCACACCTTGTTACCCCAGTTGAGCCTGTTCGCCTAGGCCCTCCAGGTGGACCTGCTGCAGTTTGAACTTGGCTAGGCTGGACGCTACAAGGCCCTACACAAGATCAAGCACGGGCTCAACACTCACCAATGCCTCTTTACTGCCATCTCCCCCAATGCTGATCTGTTTGCCCAAGTGGCAAAGCTATGGCAGGTGGATGTAATTCCATACAACAGTGAGAAAGTAGTGATGCAGTCAAAACTTGATCAATAGGCCATCAGACTTTTACAAGACAAAATGGTGAGAGTTAAAGTGGATGGTGTCATTCGGTATGCGACTTCGTCAGGGACTGCAAGATACCAATGAATCTACCCTTGGACTGCTCTTGCATTGTCAGTCAGACACTTTGCACTACACAGGGAAGTGAATCAGAGCGAAAACACTGGTGCAGCACCTATGGGATAAAAAGCCAGAAGATCTGCTCAGCTTATGGAGTTCATGGGAGAAGGAACTGGGTAATCTGGAAAAATATCACTGCCAAGATGCTATTCCAGTCCATACATGAATTTCCCAAATAGCAGATGTGATATACACGTATTCTGTGACGCATCTGAGCAGGCCTATGAATCTGTGGCATATTTGTGAATAGAAAACACAGAAGGCCAAGTTGAAGTTGCATTTTGAGTGGCCAGATCACGTGTTACCCCCCGAAAGCAACAGTCTATACCTCGCCTTGTATAGATCTGAATGAATCCTTTGCTGCCTTGCATCATGAGCTACAAGGTCACCTCACTTCCCAGCAAATCAAGTTTGTGTCCACCAATCCACCAGGAGCACCTCACTTTGGTGGATGCTGGGAGAGGGAGATCCGTTCAATCAAAACAGCTCTCCAAGTTACCATTGGAGCGCAGACTGTGACGGAAGAAGTCCTGACAATAGTCTTGACTGAAATTGAAGAGATTTTCAACTCAAAACCTCTTGGTTACACCTCTTCAGATATTTCTGACATTGCGCTGAGCAGACATGCAGAATGAGAATGATCTTTTCACGAGTAATCCACTTCATCTCACGTTTGTCTGCAGCATCCCAAAGTTACTGATGTAATATAGCTGTGAGTGCATATAAAGTAAGTGTATATGGTTGTTCTTCATTTAAATCTGCCAATTGTTCTCATGCCGCGAGTGAGACACATCCAGTGCCATAGCGTCATATGTACACTGCTCAAAAAAGGAACACTTGGAAAACACATCAGATCTCAATGGGGAAAAATATCATGCTGGATATCTATACTGATATAGACTGGGTAATGTGTTAGAAACGAAAGGATGCCACATCGTTTGATGGAAATGAAAATGATCAACCTACAGAGGACTGAATTCAAAGACACCCTGCAAATCAAAGTGAAAAAATGATGCAGCAGGCTAGTCCATTTTGCTGAAATTTCATTGCAGCAACTCAAAATGGTACTCAGTAGTTTGTATGGTCCCCACGGCTTGTATGCATGTCTGTCCTAATGAGACGACGGATGGTGTCCTGGGGTATTTCCTCCCAGATCTGGACCAGGGCATCACTGAGCTCCTGGACAGTCTGAGGTGCAACCTGGCAGCTTCGGATGGACTGAAACATAATGTCCCAGAGGTGTTCTATTGGATTTAGGTCAGGCGAGCGTGGGGGCCATTCAATGGTATCAATTCCTTCATCCTCCAGGAACTGCCTGTATACTCTCGCCACATGAGGCCAGGCATTGTCATGCACCAGGAGGAACCCAGGACCCACTGCACCAGCGTAGGGTCTGACAATGGGTCCAAGGATTTCATCCCAATACCTAATGGCAATCAGGGTGCCATTGTCTAGCCTGTAAAGGTCTGTGCGTCCCTCCATGGATATGCCTCCCCAGACCATCACTGACCCACCACCAAACCGGTCATGCTGAACGATGTTTCAGGCAGCATAACGTTCTCCACGGCTTCTCCAGACCCTTTCACGTCTATCACATGTGTTCAGGGTGAACCTGCTCTCATCTGTGAAAAGCACAGGGCGCCAGTGGTGGACCTGCTAATTCTGGTGTTCAATGGCAAATGCCAATCGAGCTCCACGGTGCCGGGCAGTGAGCACAGGGCCCACTAGAGGACGTCAGGCCCTCAGGCCACCCTCATGAACAAGTCTGTTTCTGATTGTTTGGTCAGAGACATTCACAGACATTCTGCCTGTCTCCTGGAATCTCCTCCATGCTCTTGAGACTGTGCTGGGAGACACAGCAAACCTTCTGGCAATGGCACGTATTGATGTGCCATCCTGGAGGAGTTGGACTGCCTGTGCAACCACTGTAGGGTCCAGGTATCGCCTCATGCTACCAGTAGTGACACTGAACCTAGCCAAATGCAAAACTAGTGAAAAACAGTCAGAAAAGATGAGTAGGAAAAAATATCAGTAGCCTCCACCTGTAAAACCATTCGTGTTTTGGGGGTCGTCTCATTGTTGCCCATCTAGTGCGCCTGTTGTTAATTTCATTAACACCAAAGCAGCTGAAACTGATTAACAACTCCCTCTGCTACTCAACTGATCAGGGCAGTGTTTCCCAAAAGCATCGTAAGCCTAAGTTGATCATAGCTCCATTGGTGGCAATGGAGCTACGATCAACTTAAGCTTATGATGCTTTTGGGAAACGCTGCCCAGATCAATATCCCAGGAGTTTAACTGACTTGATGCTTATTGATTTGTCACCGTTAGGCTTGCTTTCATGTTCATTATAGCTGATGCAAGTAATGTAAATTATTTACCATGACAGATGTTAATGTTTTAACGAGTCATTTCGTGAGTAGTAACTACCTGTTTATCATATCATATAAATGTGCCTCAGTCGCCTCTAATGTGGTAATGCCGCCATCTTGTGGGCAGTCATAGAATGACTGCTCTTATTATTTACACAGACATGGTGTTAAACTGCCTTATTTTGTGGTTAAATTTTATACTTATTAAGATTGTTATTGCATGATAATTGTTTTGGCTTTGTGATTGTAAAGGCTTACTTAAATAATTACTCGTGTAAGATTATTTTGTATTTTGTTCCAGAACCACAACTTTGCCTTCAGTAAACGCTTTAATGAGATTCTGGAGTCTGGGGTGAATTCTTCAAATTAGAAATCATTATACAGTTCTGACCGACTGTCTGCAGGGGTTTGAATTCACCTGAATCAGTACTAAAATTTAAAACCTCAGTCACAATTATTATTATTTATTTATTTATTTATTTAGTTAAAAGTTTGGCATATTGCATATATAGTGTTTGACTGAAAAGCTTATATTGAAATATTCTACATTCTACCAATGATAAAACTGTACTAGATGGTAAGTTTTGTGAAGGAGGGTCACTGGTAGGAGCCTTTGAGTTGTGTTTATAATCACTACGATATAGTGGTTTTCAATTTGCATAACACTGACTGTAAAATATGTATTTTAGGTATGGGAATGGCATATTTTGAGTTTTGATATTTGGTATATGGTCATTTGGGCTACTTTTTGGGCTGGTTTTGACTGGTCATTGTGCTAGTATTGTTACGCAGACCTGGCAACCCTGAAATCCAGTATCATGGTCTGGCCAATCCTATTCCAAACGTCAATGATCTGATCTGATATTTAGCTCACAGTGATCAGATTCTAACATTATTTCTCCTGTGTTTTCAGGCTCTTCTCTGATCATCCCTCTGGTTCTGGTTCTTCTGGTTCTGATCACAGCTGGACTCTTATTACTGTTTTTCTGTAAGAAGCGTCGGTCTCAAGGTAAAACTCATTCTTAACTTCTTTAGATGCAGAAATTCACCATTTATACTGAGATTAAAACAGATTTCTTGATCCATTTTCCCACTTTCTGTCACCACCTGTAGGCTGCAACGAGACATGAGCAAAATACAGATATTTGATGATTGTGTGAAAGAATTTACAATAGACATCAGTGTTGAATTGTGATATAATGTAATTAATTTAGGACGCTTGTTTTTGGCAGGCGGTGATTCGTCATCTCAGACTGGACCAAGAAAACATGAAGTGGTGAGTCCAGTTACTGTATAAAATGATATTAATGTCTAATGCCTTCCATCCTGACGATCTTCAGAGCTGTAAATAATTTCTCTGTCTCTCCTCAGGTTTCTCACACTGGTTGCGATTATGAGGAGATTAAAGACACTCACAAACAATTACCCACAAACCCCTCTGATTCTTCTAACTGCGTTTACGCTACAGTTCAGAAAGCCACTGGTGACTCTCAGTGCTGCATCACATCTACTGAGGATCTGAATTACACAGTGGTGAATTTCCACAAGAAATCTGACTGTCCTGACAGTGTCAGTATCAGGAATAATCAGGATTACAGTGAATACGCTGCTGTCAATCATCTCACTGCTTGACGAACAACAGCAGAATATAAATGAGCTGAATGTTTTATCACCTTGTCTTTGGTATTAAGTTTGCGTGTTTGGTGTTTTTTGTTAGTCTTCAGCGATGCTCCTTTTCCTTATGTTTTAGTCAGTCTTGTGAATCAAACTTTTGACTGTTGGCATGAAGTCTGATGAATGTTTAAATTACAGCGCAGTGTTTTGTTCTGCAGATGACAATGAAAGAAATGATCAGAAACTTTTGGTCAGAGTTTGATGTAAATAAGTACTGAACGTTTCAGACAAAAGTGTCAAATTAAAGCAGAACATACAGCTGTGCTCAATTTTATAAAGCTAACAAACTTTAGCACATGCAGCAACTGTTGTTTTTTCTCAGTTCTCATTTTAACAGATAACTTAACCTGATAACTTAAAAACAAAAAAAACAGATGAGGTTGTGATATTGTTTGCAAATGTGATATGCATGAATTATGGAAAGCTGAAATGCACATAAAAGCACAGTGTCTGAGCTTTATGAGTGTCCGTTGTGAAGCTTGAGGTCTTTTTAGCTTTTGATCTAAAAATGTTTATTCCAGAAAATGGACTCCCCACTGATGTAATTGTAATGTAACGGAGACTCGTTCGAGCTCAGGTTGAGATCCATATGTGGCAGGATAAGTGATTTATCTCATTGGGCCGTTTGAGGTATGGTTTTGGGCAGACCAATGAGGTAGAAGCGGCCATACTGTTTAAGGACCCTTATTTTGGTGAGTGTGTACGTGTCCTGCTGGTTCTGGGTTCTCCTCTCCCTGGCATTTCCGTTCCCATTTCTGTTCATGTTCAGGTATGTTGAGACTCTGCTGACGGTGTAATGATGTGTTCAGCTCGAGGCTAATATGAACTATTTATAGTTTAATTATAGCGGAGCTGGTGGCATAGGTGGCAAGTTTGTGGTGGAGTTTGCTCTCAGGTACGTTTGGTATCCGCATTAAATTTCTTGATCACTTGTGGTGGAGGTAATTTTTGTATTGTTCATAGTAACAGCGATGTTAGCAGGTGTGTGAATGCTGGCCGCTAGACTGAGCCATGGCACCTGTTGTGAGTAACCATACAGCTTTGCGTCTGGTGTTTGTTCAACCCAAGTTAGTACGCCTCTCCCTCTTTCTCATTTGGGGTTCGGTAGATTGCTGCTGTTTTGCTTACTGGCATTTCTTGTTTTTGTTTCTTTTGCTTGCGGGCGTTTGTGCAGCTTTGTTTAAGGCTTTGCTGTTTTGCTGGTCATTTGGGGTGGTAGCTATGAGCTTTGTGTGCACTAGGCTGCTTATTACATTTATTTTGATTTGCTTTCAAGTACAGTTTGTTTTTCTTTTATTTGCGCTAGAATTTTTCTTTTTTCTGCTGCTTGTTTTCTTTTTTTTTTTGCAAACAGTGCTAATTTATTTTGTTGCTGTCTTTGTGTTATTCTTTGTTGCTATTTCTGATTTGGTTTTGATCTATTGTAGCTTTATTATAGTATGAATTTCTTTTCTTTTTTTGCACTGTATTATATTGTTTTATTGTATAAGTGTTTGATTTTCACTTCATTTACTGTCCAGTTATTCTGGTGCCACTCAGGCACTCCTTATCTGCTTTTGGTTTCGTCAGCGGTGCCTGAGTGCTATAGCCACCACATTACCACAGTGTCTGTAATGTCTACTTTGGTGGTTTTCTTTCTTTGATTATTCAGTGTAATTTTTCTTTTGTGTAGTTTGATTAATGTGTTTTTTTTTTCTTTCTCTCCAGGAGCCAGTGAGCCAGTGTGGAACGGGGAAGGCTAGCTGCTTTTCATTCGGTGGTGTGTGCTTCACAGTGTGCTGACACAACTTCCTCATGGTGTGTGTACGTGGTGTCTGATTTGGTGTGAATTTAGGTGGGTTCAGATGACCTCCTGAGTTGCAGCCGGCCTGCCCTGTTCCCGCTAAGCCTGGCCCTGGATAGTTGTTTTTTTTTTCTATAATTTGGAGTGTGCTTCACAGGAGAGAGAATCCACGATAACGAGTTTAATTCATGATGATGCTTTTATAATAAAGTATATTTTTCTGTATTGCTACTCACGTCTCTCTACATCTTATTTCTTTGCCTTCAATTGGTAAAACTTACCTCTGTGTCCTTATTGGGAGTATCTGGCGCTCCACCAGGGTGGCGTAGTCGGATTAAATTAATTGTGATTTGCGTTTCCCTCCACTTGTTAATGCCACACATATGCAGCTTTATTAGTGAAGACAATAGAATCAAACAGACAGGCAAAAGACATCAATACTTTACAACTTGTATGTGCAAAATCCAGAACTATATGAATGTGCAGCAGTTTGTACAAATAGAGACATACACCGATCAGGCATAACATTATGAGCACTGACAGAAGTGAATAACACTGATTCTCTCTTCATCACGGCACCTGTTAGTGGGTGGATATATTAAGCAGCAAGTGAACATTTTGTCCTGTGTTAGAAGAAGGAAAAATGGGCAAGCGTAAGGATTTGAGCGAGTTTGACAAGGGCCAAATTGTGATGGCTAGACGACTGGGTCAGAGCATCTCCAAAACTGCAGCTCTTGTGGGGTGTTCCCGGTCTGCAGTGGTCAGTATCTATCAAAAGTGCTCCAAGGAAGGAACAGTGGTGAACCAGCGACAGGGTCATGGGCGGCCAAGGCTCATTGATGCACATGGGGAGCGAAGGCTGGCCCGTGTGATCCGATCCAACAGACGAGCTACTATAGCTCAGATTGCTCAAGAAGTTAATGCTGGTTCTGATAGAAAGGGGTCAGAATACACAGTGCATCACAGTTTGTTGCGGATGGGGCTGCATAGCTGCAGACCAGTCAGGGTGCCCATGCTGACCCCTGTCCACCGCCGAAAGAGCCAACAGTGGGCACGTGAGCATCAGAACTGGACCACAGAGCAATGGAAGAAGGTGGCCTGGTCTGATGAATCACGTTTTCTTTTACATCACGTGGATGGCCGGGTGCGTGTGCGTCGCTTACCTGGGGAACACATGGCACCAGGATGCACTATGGGAAGAAGGCAAGCCGGCGGAGGCAGTGTGATGCTTTGGGCAATGTTCTGCTGGGAAACCTTGGGTCCTGCCATCCATATGGATGTTACTTTGACACGTACCACCTACCTAAGCATTGTTGAGACCATGTACACCCTTTCATGGAAACGGTATTCCCTGGTGGCTGTGGCCTCTTTCAGCAGGATAATGCACCCTGACACAAAGCAAAAATGGTTCAGGAATGGTTTGAGGAGCACAACAACGAGTTTGAGGTGTTGACTTGGTCTCCAAATTCCCCAGATCTCCATCCAATCGAGCATCTGTGGGATGTGCTAAACAAACGAGTCCGATCCATGGAGGCTCCACCTCGCAACTTACAGGACTTAAAGGATCTGCTGCTAACATCTTGGTGCAGATACCACAGCACACCTTCAGGGGTCTAGTGGATGCCTTGACGGGTCAGGGCTGTTTTGGCAGCAAAAGGGGGAACAAAACAATATTAGGAAGGTGGTCATAATGTTATGCCTGATCGGTGTAGTTGTGAATACAAAACTTTGTTTTTGTATTAATGTAGGTCAGAATTTGTGTGTGCAACAAGTAAGATGTGCTTTTATGGATCCGGTGACACACGTGCATTCATTGATTCGTTTCTGAGTCGATCCTATTTGATTCATTTGGATTTTAAGACTTTCATTTTGCAAGTTTTAAAGTATTAGTTTAAATGGAGTAACACATTTGTGAATTTGTCAAATAGATGTGTAGTTGTGCACACATTAATAATTAGCACAAGGCTTATTCATTGGTAGTTGTGTGGGTTGTAAAATCCTTGAAAACCGTGAAAAGAAAGTCTCAAAATCCAAACGGATAAAACAAGATTGACTCGGAAAAGATGTCAATGAATTTATGCGTGTCACCTGATCTATCTTCTTTGTTGCATGTGCAAATTATGATACACTAATACAAAAGAAAACATTTGTATTTACAAAAATGTCTCTATTTGTACAAATTGCTGCACATTCATATAATTCAGAATTTTGCACATGCAAGCTGAAAGGCATTTGGTTGTGGATAGTAAAACATATCTTCAACATTTATCAAGTTCATGGATAATTGTGCATGCATTTGTTAATCATTTTGAGACTAAATTCATCCCTTAACAGGGGTTCCCTACAAAATTGGTAAGAACACAAAAGAGAAAACTGGTCAGGCAGGCTAACAAGAGTCCGACAGCAACATTAAAAGAGTTGCAGCTCTTTCTTGCAAGCACTGGTTGCTCCCTATATGTGACAACTATCTCGTGTATTCTTCATCTGTCTGGGCTATATAGCAGGGAGGCAAGTTGCAAGCCTTTTCTGACTAAGAAAAAAACATCCAAGCCCAGCTAAACTTTGCAAGAACATACACAGGCCTACAGTCTCCCAAGACCATGTGTAAAAATGTGTAATGGTCTGATGAGACCAAGATTGAACTTCTTGGACAAAATTGTAAGAGGTATGTTTGGTGCAAAAACAACAGAACATCAGCAAAAGAACAGCAAACCCACTCTGAACATGGTGGTGCTTTTCTTCAGCTGGAACTGTGGAGCTTTAGTGAAGGTTTTTCACTTCAAATCTCTATATGCAGTGTTTGCTGGAATGTTTCTAAAGCAGGTAAATATAATATTTATTGTCTGTCACTGCCACAATGAGGGAAATCACTTTTAAGTATTATCACTCAAAGTTCCAGTTAATTAACATTTTTTAATTAAGGCAACATGTTACATAATACAGACATATCACTACAATGATATTTCTGTAATATTCGGTAATAGTGCTGTGGAAATAATCAGGGTTTTTCATGGTCTGTGGTAGTAATTTGTTAATGCTTTGTTTTTACACTTTTAAATAACCTTTATTGTTTGATGGTGAGTAGAATAATGTCATCTCATTGTACCAGTTTTTGAAAATGCTTATTGCGTTCATAGAGCGAACCTTTCTCTGATTGTTTACAGTTTAACTGAAGCTACTCTCAAAATTTTGCACAAAGTGTCATGGGGCACACTGTAGGAAAAAGGAAGATAAGGGGTGTAATGTCATGATTGACAGCTGTGCTTGCGATTGAGTCTTTGGGAGTGAGAGAGTGGGCAGGACCTCTGATGCCGCAGCACCACCTCAGGATCACTACTGCGCAGACTCCGGGCTCCGAAGGATGTAATCGGCAATGACCATTTCTGGGATATTTTGGCTTCATTTTTCTACAGTGGGAGGAAGCGGAAACACGCTGTCAATCTTTTCTTACAGTCTATGATCTGCATACATACTGTAACGGTGACTGTTTCAGAGGAACGAGAGTAAGATCCAGATGCAGCAAACATTTATACAAACAAAACAAACATAAAAGTAAATCCAGGCATGGGCAAGGAAGGCAAACAAAACTGACAACAAGCACACACGTAACATCCATGGAAGGACAACACCAGACCAGGAACATGAGAAACACTGGAGTGATGACACAAGGGATGATTGGCAAACAAGACACATCTGAGAACAATCAAAGAACTAATCAACAAGAAAAACTACAAAGGACTACAAAACATTGCTCAAAACAGGAAATAACATAAAAGTCCACAAAAGACCAGCAGATCAAGACAGGAATCATGACAGAGCCCCCCCTATAAGGAGCGAATTCCAGAAGCTCCTCAACAAACAGACACATAAATCCAGGAGGAAGGTGGAGTGGAGGTGGAACAGGGGGAGGGATGGAGCGCCAGGCCAGTGTGGTGAAACAGGAGACTGAGGAGGGTCAGAGAGCAAGGGCGAAGCCGGCAGAGCAGGTGGCCAGGGTGGAAACAGCAGGGCAGGTGGCCAGGGTAGAGCAGGCAGAGCGGGTTGCCAGGGTGGAGCCGGCTGGGCAGGTGGCCTGAGGTGACGGGACTGAAGACCACCTCAGTGGGGATGGAGACCACCACGGCGGAGCAGATGACCACCACAGCAGAACGGATGGGACTGAAGATCCCCACGGCAGAGCAGAAGACCACCAGAGCAGAGCCGATGGGACTAAAGATCCCCATGGTGGAGCAGAAGACCACCACTGCAGAGCAGATGGGACTGAAGATCCCCATGGTGGAACAGATGACCACCACAGCAGAGCAGATGTGACTGAAGATCCCCACGGCAGAACAGATGACCACCACAGCAGAGCAGACGGGACTGAAGATCCCCACGGCGGAGCGGAAGACCACCACAGCAGAGCAGACGGGACTGAAGATTCCCACGGCGGAGCGGAAGACCACCACAGTAGAGCAGACGGGACTGAAGATCCCCACGGCGGAGTGGAAGACCACCACAGCAGAGCAGATGGGACTGAAGATTCCCACGGCGGAGTGGAAGACCACCACAGCAGAGCAGATGGGACTGAAGATCCCCACGGCGGAGTGGAAGACCACCACAGCAGAGCAGATGGGACTGAAGATCCCCACGGTGGAGCGGAAGACCACCACAGCAGAGCAGACGGGACTGAAGATCCCCTTGGCAGAGCAGAAGACCACCACAGCAGAGCAGACGGGACTAAAGATCCCCTCGGCAGAGCAGAAGACCACCACAGCAGAGCCGACAGGACAGAGGATCCCTACAGCAGAGCAGATGGGACTGAGGATCCCCACGGCAGAGCAGAAGACCACCACGGCAGAGCAGAAGACCACCACAGCAGAGCAGACAGAACTGAAGATCCCAACGGCGGAGCAGACCACCACCACAGCAAAGCAGACGGGACAGATTATTCTCAAAACGGCCTGTCTGGCTGAGACGAGACAGGCAGGGAGTTCACTAATGGTCTCCATGGTCATAACAGGGCAGACAGGAAGTTCACAGGTGACCACCGTGGTCATGTCAGGGCTGACAGGAAACTCAGGGACGAACTCTGAGGTCATATCAGGGCAAACAGGTAACCCGGGGGCGACATCCGTGGTTGTGTCAAGGCAAACAGGAAGTTCATGAACGAACTCTGTGGTCGCATCAGGGCAGACGGAGAGTTCATTGACGAACTCAATGGTCGTGTCGGAGCGAACAGAGAGTTCATGAGCGGACGCTAGGGCTGCACGATTAGAAAAATAACATTGAAATCGCGCTTGAACGATTTGGCTTAATGCGATTATGAAATCGCAAAGGCTGCGATTATTTTTTTTAATGCGCGGCTTGTCAATGAAGTATGGCTCCAAATGCTAATCCATCTGAAAGCACTGCGAGTTTGAGTTGCTTATAATGTGCATTTGAAAAAGCAACACGCGTCAGACATCTTTCCAGACATGAGAAGCATTTATTAACATCTTGTCCAACAAAATACAACATTTAATAACATGTTTTTACTCCAAACTCACTTCATAATGACAGTTGAGTTTCCTTCTGTGAGATGATGTGGCTTCTTACACCTAATAAGGCAGTTATGCGTTTATTAGTCATGTTTTCAATCTTCTGTTTATTCAGCTACAGCGATAGTATAATACCCATAGGGATTTCCTGGAATGACGTGTGTTATCTACTTTGGCGGCAGGGCATATTTGCAGTTTCTGCGTGAGAGTGCCCTCTGGCTTTCAGATAGAGAAGCATTTACTACTGATCACAGAGCCGTACAGCTCTGACAAGCTACGCATGAAATAATCGCAGCCTTTGCCAAATTGCGTGCTATTTAATTGCGATTGATTGTGCAGCCCTAGCAGACACTGCCACCTCGGGAGGAGCTGGAGAAGTGTGTGTGGCCCACACACACAAGATGGCCACCGCCATCACAGGAAACGCACTCAATGGTAGGACTTGGGACTATCTGGCTGGGGATTCTAACAGCTCGTACTGATGTTAGGGTCTGCCACACTGGAAATCAGCCCCAAACACCCATAGATAGTCTTCCTCAGGTCCAGAATGTTGATCATAATGGTTACAGGTTCTGGCATGGTGGCTGTGACAACAGGAGACTCTGGCGTGGCGGCCATGATGGCTGGAGACTCTGATGTAGCAGATGTGACTGCGGGAGACTCTTACGTAGCAGACGTGATGGCTGGAGACTCTGGTGTGGCGGGTACAGCGTGAATGTCGTGTTCGTCCTCCACGACACACATAGTAAAAGCAGACCCACTCAGCAGACACATAAACCTTACTGCTGGATCCATTTAAGTTGTCTGGTGTTCTGTAACATTGGCTGTTTCAGAGGAACGAGAGTAGGATCCAGATGCAGCAAATATTTATTCAAACAAAACAAATATAATAAAAGTAAGTCCAGGCAAAGACACAGGCAGGGAAGGCAATAAAAACTGACAACAAGCACACACGTAACATCCATGGAAGGACAACACCAAACCATGAACATACTTCTTCTTCTTCATTGTCTTCAAATTAACGGCAGCTTGCATTTTTTATGTTTCACTACTGCCATCTTCTGGAATTAACTAACTCCTACACACAGAAATATGTCAAATCCTAGTCCTGTATTTATTAGAAAGCAGAACAGATATTTCCTTGTTCTCTTCCACTACATTCCAGTATGTCCTTTAGTCCACGTCCAGTTAGTCATATACTTTTCATATTTTTAGTCATGTCCTCTCTTTGTTTCACATTTTTTTGCATTTAACAAGCACATGCTCAACTATTTCTGGGGTTTGACAATGCTTACAGAATCCAGTTGGATGTTTCCCCATAATATGGAGTATGCTGTTTAATTAAAGGGGTGGTTCACTGTTTTTTTTCTAGGCTTGATTGTGTTTATGGGACGCAGTTTAACATTTTAAAAAAAACGCTGTATTTTTCATATATTTTACCTTTATTCTACACCGCTGTTTCCATTGTCATTTGAACAGCCGGTTTGACTTCCTGGTTCTATGATACCACTCCCTCCGAAATAGCAATGGGCTCAGACTGGTTAGCTGGCCCAGAGTATTGTGATTCGCTGAAGCGTTGCTGTGCTTCAGTGTAAATGTAAATAATGGCGTCTATATTGCTGTATCAAATTGAGCCCGAATCAGACCCAGATAGCAGTAATGATGAAGAGGGTCAAGCAGAACCTCTGCAAGCACAGCTTTTAATGGACATTTATGAATGGTAAGTATTTCTGTTTGTATTTGTGTCAAAGTGTTTAGATATGCTGTCACTTGTAAATGTTACTGCTGTTTGTTAGCTTTCAATATACAGTTTTATCCTGATTAAAGCTTTACTGTAGCCAAATACATGACTGAGTAGTAGCATTTTTGTAAAGGTATCGTTTAATTTATAGCATGAACAGCTGTTTGTTTATGAACAGAAGTTTGTTGGTGTTTGTTGGCGTTTGTTGGAGAAGTATGCAATAGAATTTATCTAACTGGCTAGCGAAGCAAAAACGCGTTGGTCTTTGTTTACGTCCTTGATGCAACCAAAAAAATAGCAACATAATACATTTAAAAGACATGTACAAACAATAAAACGTACTTACAGTTAGGGGCCCATAAACAGCAGCTTCTGCTTTTAAAGTGGGAACTGCTTCATCTTTCAGTAATAGCCTTGGCGCAAATCCAGCATTGAACTCGTGTAGATTCTGGAAGCTGTCTTCAGCGCCGCGTCCAGTGTAGACAATATCACTAGCCACGTTTACATGTACACTTTTTTGTCATTCCGATTGAAAGATTCGGTGGAGTGTTTACATGAGACGTTATCTAATCCGATATGGTGTTTACATGTGCCGGCGCTTTCAATCTGAATGACTTTGTGACATGCGCACATTAACTTATGTCCTGTTTGCCGCCTTGTATTCCTGTCAACATGGAGTTCCGTTATTTCTTATGCGCGCTATTTTTATGTAAAGTGTTGCTCTTAATCAAGCAACAGCGTGAAATTTGTAGCATATTACTGCTGGATGGTATGAGGAAAAGACGAGAACAGGAAGCTGACCTGTTTGGGGACTGTGCATCTCTAAGGAGCATCTCAATACTACCCCTCCCTCCTCCGTAAAGCAGAAGCGTGTGGATGAAGGTCCGTAGTAATGATTCATTGAGTTCCTTCAGTGTATTTAATAAATGTGTTGTTTCAGTTTTACTCCAGTTTAATTTTGCCGCCGACATTCTGCATTCTGACGACCCCTGACCGCTTGACGTAATGTCGTAGACGCAAAGTAATCAGTTTAACTCGTTTACGTGGCAGACTTTTTATTTTGTTCGGTTTATAGAAAGGTTTATCCCACCTCCCACCCAATTTCATTCGGTTTGGGCATTTTTATTCCGATTGAGGTGTTTATATGGAGTATTTTCATTCGGATTGGACTTTTAAACCGATTACAATGCTCCATGTAAACGTGGCTACTGATTATAATGGGTTTTATTATCATTTGACGCGTCGCGCTGCGCGCGTCCGGTGTAGTCAACTCTTCCGCTTCCATAATGCCGACATGGCCTCGCCCACTTTGTTGCGTGTTCCCGTGGGCAGAGATGGGCACAAATACATAAAAAAGTATTTAGTTACAAATTACAAATAAATGTATTTAAATAAAATACAAAATACTGCTGTGAAAAAATGTATTTAATTAAAATACAAGTAATTTGTAATTGGAAAATACAAAAATACAAACAAAATTTACACACAATCATGAAGTGTGAGAGTAACAGTGGAGTTAGATACACGTAATGCCAAGTTTACACTACAGGATTTTAAGCCCGATTTAAGCCGATTTGCAAGTTAACGAGCTCGCCGACAGGTCGGGCTGTGATCGGGGGAAAATCAGCGAGTGATCGGCGCTCGCCAATCTTTATGTGTGAACTACTGAATGACGCATCAAAGAGGCTCGCTGACACCAGACAAATATCTAGCATGCTAAATATCTGGAGCTGTCAGCCGACTCGATATCCTCTGGTGTTACGTGTCGCGACGCAATAACAATCCATTCAAATAATCGCCTATAATTTGCCGACGTTTATTCATATGAGATACACACATATATATATATATCAGTTTCTAGAAGTGCTGTATTTTTGTGTAATTACTTAAGAGAAGGTACACCGCCATCTTACTCCGATGAAAGTGACTTGAACACACCTGCTGTCATACGAACTTCCCAGGAGGACTTGAACGCACCGTACTCAACAAGAAAAACTACATAGGACTACAAAACATGGCTTAAAACAGGAAATAACATAAAAGTCCACACAAGACCAGTGGAACACAAGACAGGAATCATGACACATAGGAAATAGAAAAACAAATGATCGGTAGTTTCAGTATTGTCATAAAAAAAAATTAAGTATCAGTTCCAAATCTTTTTAATTCACTGGATGGATATATACCATTTAAAATTTTAAGATGAATTTCTTTAGCTTTGGGCGTTAAAGGGAATTTTAAGATAATTTTTTGCGAAATTTTTGCAATTACATTTCTATAAGCTACTAGGGTATTAAATGTATATGTTTCTAATGTTTTTTTTTTAATGTTTGAAAATGAAATTTTTTTGAAGTTGCAACCACCATTTAAAAGAAGTGGGAGACATGGGATGATGGGAATAGAATTTGTTCTGATTACAAATTAAATCATATTTAACAGAATTTTTCATATAATATGATGCAGCCACTATAAAACCATAATGTTCTTTAACGCGATTAAAGAGTCATAAAAAAATCAGTCTACCATTTGTTGACATGTATTTTGTATTTCCCAAATAAATTAAGAATTTCAGTTAGGAGATTGGAGATTGTCCATGGCTAATAAACCATCACATTTCATAAACAAAACCATTGTATCAGTTATTGTAACAATCTTGTAAAAAACATAAAAAATGAAAAATGAAACGTGGGAACACACCCATTTCTACCAAAGAGTATAGAACCCAAGAGGCGAAACTCTGATGCTTTTGGGGTAACAGCAACTAGGAGGCGCTTTGGTAGCGCGGCAGCCATTTTGGGGTGAAAATGCCAACTGGACTAGTTGCACGTGGCCGCCATTTTGGATTTTCGATCAGCGAGTGTACGCATATACACTTCCGGTTTCGCCATGCCGGGCAAAGCCGAAAATGATCTCTTATAGTTGTTTATAGAATCTGTTATATCACTTAAAATACAACTAAGATATATAGTACAATGCCAATGGCATTTAAATGCATGCATGCATGGGTTAGTTAGATTAAGGAACTTGTGGTGTATTTAATGTTAAGAAAAATACAAAAGTAGGCTATGTTATTGAGTTTATATAAACGCCATGTGGCATAGGTTGTCATTCAGGAAGATTAATTATGACAATTGGTTATGTATGTGTTAAACTGAGTAGAGCGTTAGTGCCCCCTCCTGGCTGAGTGTTTTGTTGAGCTGGCGAACTTGTTTTGTTGCATGGTGCATATTAAAAAGTCGATTATTAAACTTTGGTTCTGTTTCCTTCAACCATGGCTTCAGTGAGTCCAAAAATGAACTTTCTGTTTTTTCGAAATCCCAGGTGGCTGCTCGGCCACAACAATTTGGCGACGAGGATGGGATTTTAAGGGAAAGGGGGCTCAAAGTTAGTAGGACTTGAAGCAAGCGAACATGGCGGTGTTTAGCACGGAATCGGGCCTGTGTTTCGTAGAAGCTAGCGAGAGCTTCACGGATTATGAAGAGCGTTTTGCACAGTTTGTGGAGGCCAACGGAATTGAAGAAGACAAGCGACGTGCTGTTTTTCTGTCTGTGGTCGGTGCAAAGACCTTTTCATTGCTCACCGATTTATTGGCACCGAAAAGACCGTCAGAAACATCATTGGCCGACATTTTGAAAGCGCTCAGAGACTTCTATGTACCCAAGAAAAATGTCTTGAGTGAAAGATATAGTTTCCGTGCACGGAAGCAGCTGAATGGGGAATCCCTGTCTGAATATGTGGCTGCATTAAAGGGATTAGCGTCCACATGCGAGTTCGGCGCTTCATTGGAAGAACAGTTGCGGGACCAGCTCGTTTACGGAATATGCAGCAAGGATTTACGAGCTCGGCTTTTGAGTGCAGCTTACGGCGAACCGCTGACCTGGCCTAAGGTATTGGACATAGTGAACAATTTTGAATGCACGGTAACGAGTTTAAAAGCCTTTCAGCACGCGCCGCTCAGAACTGACAGTGTGAGTTATGCCAAGCCGGCTAGAGAGCACCCAGGAGCGGAGGAGAAAATGCCAGGGAAAAGCAGTCGCGAAAAGGGTGAGCAAACCCCCTGTTACCGGTGTCTGGGAAAGGGACGTGCTGCGTCTAATTGCAAATATAAAGACTTTCAATGCCGAGCCTGTGGAAAAAAAGGACATTTGGAGCGTGCCTGTAAAAATTCCACGCAACAGAAAAGACCGGAGAAAAACAGCGGTTGTTTCTTCAGATCACGAGCCGCGAATAAGCCTGTTTGGGAACGCGAGACCAAATACATTTCTACTGAAGGAGTCAACGAGGGAGAGATCGCGACGTGGTCAAGAAAGAAGAGGACGCCCAATACTTCAAAGGATGAATGAGGCGCAGATCAGCTAGTACGACCACCGGACTCCAGCGAGGATTTGAATCAGCCCGCTGTGGAGGCTGAGTGGCAGGAGTCAGATATGGACAAGGACTGTGGACTGTTTGCATTAAAAGGGAACAGTGAGTATGTAAAACCATACATGGTAATGATCCGATGTAATGGTGTTAAGTTAAAGATGGAGGTTGATACAGGAGCAGCCATGTCCATCATTTCGGAGACTTTGTTCAGAAAAAGGTTCAAAAAATGTAAACTTCAGCCTTGTGATGTAACCTTGAGGACCTACTCCTCAGAGCAAATTCCGCTGTTAGGTCAATTTCAGGTTACAGTGACATGTAAGGAACAGTCAGAAAAACTGGTCCTACTGGTGTCTAAGGGTAAGGGGCCAAGCCCCATGGGAAGAAACTGGATTCATCGCTTACCGCTAGACTGGTCGAGAGTGAATTATGTGGCAAATCCAGTTAGTGAGCTGTCTGAGAAATACTCATGTGTGTTTAACGCTGACCAAGGAGTAATTTCAGGGGTACGTGCCAAATTGCAAATTGTTGAAAATGCCATTCCAAAATTTTGCAAGAGCAGAATGATTCCTTATGCCACGAGAGACGCAGTGGACAAACAGTTACAACTGCTGGAAAAACAGGGTGTAATTACACCGGTTGAGTACAGTGAATGGGCAGCACCCATTGTGTGTATACCAAAGACAAATGGTGACGTGTGTATTTGTGGCGATTACAAGGTCACAATCAACCCGTGGTTAGCTGTTGACAAATATCCATTGCCAAAACCTCAGGACCTGTTTGCATCATTGGCAGGTGGTAAATACTTTACAAAACTAGACTTAACTCAGGCGTACCAGCAAGTCGAGTTAGATCCGCAATCTAAGCCATACTTGATGATTAACACCCCAAGAGGATTGTATCACATGAATCGTTTGCCCTATGGTGTGTCTAGTTCACCAGCGATTTTTCAACGCATTATGGATCAGACGTTACAGGGTCTGTCGAATGTTGTCTGTTATTTAGATGACATTCTGATCACTGGTAAAAATGAAAGTGAGCATTGGAAGAATGTCGAACAGGTGTTAAAAAGGTTGCAAGATAGAGGTATAAGAGTGAATAGAGACAAATGCGCTTTCTGTCAACCTCAAGTAACCTATTTGGGGCACCGAACTGATCAGGAAGGAGTGCATCTGGTACCAGAGAAGGTCGAGGCTATTGAAAAAGCCCCGGCACCTAAAAATGTGACTGAGCTCAGAGCGTTGCTTTCATACTACGGAAAATTCATGGAGAACTTGTCAAAAGTAATTAAACCCATGACTGAACTATTACACAAAGACCAACCTTGGCAGTGGTCAAAGGCCTGTCAACAGTCGTTTCAAGAAGCTAAAAAGCTGTTGACGTCATCAAGTGTGTTAACACATTTTGATCCCCAACTTCCCATATTGCTAGCGTGTGATGCATCTGCATATGGAGTAGGGGCAGTGATTTCGCATCGTATGCCAGATGCTATAGAAAAACCCATTGCATATGCATCGCGCAGCCTTAGTAAGTCGGAAATAAACTATTCCCAAATTGAAAAGGAAGCTTTGGGTATCATTTTTGGGGTGCAGAAATTTAGGGACTATTTGTATGGTAGAAAATTTCTGCTTATCACCGATCACCAGGCTTTGGTTAAGATTTTGGGGCCGAAAACTGGAGTGCCTGCTTTAGCCGCCGCTAGGTTGCAGAGGTGGGCATTACTTTTATCGGCTTACCAATATGATATCAGCTACAAGTCATCTGCGGAACACGCAAATGCTGATGGCCTTTCGAGATTACCTTTGGGGTTGACAGGACCTATGTGTAATACAGAGTTCAAGGTCTCATTTATTGAGGCAATTCCGACAGATCAAAAAGACATAAAAACAGAAACCAATAAAGACGTGGTTCTAGTGAAAGTGAAGTCGTTTACACTCAATGGTTGGCCAAAAAGAATGCCAGAGGAAAAATTTAAACCTTATTGGTATAGACGTGACGAGATCACAGTAGAGGCTGACTGTCTATTGTGGGGGTTTCGGGTAATCATACCAGACTCGCTGAGACATCAACTCTTAAAAGAACTACATGAGTCACATTTAGGGATGGTCAAGAGTAAGGCAGTAGCCAGAAGCCATTTTTGGTGGCCTAAATTGGATGAGGATATTGAAAATATGATTAGTCATTGCAAGTATGTGCATTACATCAAAAGATGCCTAACACTGTACCTGTACATCCCTGGAAATGGCCTGAATATCCATGGGAGAGAGTGCATGTTGATTTCTGTGAAAAGGGGAAGCATCAGTTTTTGTTGGCAATTGATGCTTATTCACGCTGGCCAGAAATCAAGTTGATGACCAATACTACTGCCAAAGCAACTGTTGAGGTGATGCGAAGTATGTTTGCCAACTATGGATTACCTAAGGTAATTGTTTCGGATAATGGACCTCAATTTGTGGCCAGGGAGTTTGAAAACTTTTTGGAAATTAATGGAGTAAAACATGTCAAATCGGCAGCGTACCATCCGGCCTCAAATGGTTTAGTGGAGAGACTGGTTCAAACCCTTAAACAGTCTTTGGAAAAACAAAAGGAATTGGACATCACACTTCAACATTGCATTGACAGGTTTTTATTCAGTTACAGAAATGCTCCATTGACAGTGACGGGGAAACCTCCGTCTGAATTGTTTCTGAAAAGAAAAGTTAGAACGAGGTTGTCTCAGATACAACCTCAGTTCTCATCTCAAATGCAAGAAAAACAAGTACAAAAATCAAAGTTAGCTCGTGTGAGAGTATTTTATCCACAGCAAATGGTACTTGTAAAACAGTTCAGGGGAGGAGAGGAGAAGTGGAAGTTAGGAGAAATTGAAAGACCGTTAGGTCCAGTTACTTATCTGGTCTGTGTGGAGGGAAAGTCCTACAAAAAACATGTAGATCAGTTAAGAGCAACAAAATTGACTACTGAACAGGATGCGGAAGCAGTTTCAGCAGAGAATTTGTGTGACACTTCACAAATGATGTTGGAGGAAACTCCTGTGTTGAGAGAGAGTGAAAATTCAATGGTTGAACCAGAAGTATCAAAAGAGTCTGTTCATACTCGACCCTGTCGGGTAAAAAGAGTTCCACAAAGGTTAAACCTGTAAAATAAAAATAAAAACATCGGCAACCTGAGAAAAGTGGATGCCTGACTATTTGGGGGTTGTGGTATGGACCTTTGTTTTTTGTTTTGCTGTTGTGGATTTGTAAAAAGCAAAAACTGTGTATTTTTTTTTTTGGACATTATATTTTCAGGGGAGGAATGTGGTGTATTTAATGTTAAGAAAAATACAAAAGTATGTTATTGAGTTTATATAAACGCCATGTGGCATAGATTGTCATTCAGGAAGATTGTAATTATGACAATCGGTTATGTATGTGTTAAACTGAGTAGAGCGTTAGTGCCCCCTCCTGGCTGAGTGTTTTGTTGAGCTGGCGAACTTGTTTTGTTGCATGGTGCATATTAAAAAGTCGATTATTAAACTTTGGTTCTGTTTCCTTCAACCATGGCTTCAGTGAGTCCAAAAATGAACTTTCTGTTTCTTCGAAATCCCAGGTGGCTGCTCGGCCACAACAAAACTCATGCTGCATACACCTATACAATGACAATATGCCTGTAAATATACAACTACGATTAGAGTTGTCTGCATAAAATGCCTTGTGAACATTCACACGTTTGCCCTGTGATAAATTTATTTCCATAAATACTATTTTCTCAATTCTGCGCATATATTTTCACTTACCTACATCAATTGCTCCATCAATATGATCACTAGGCTATATTTTACGATTTCTTTACATCAATTATCTTTTTAGATAAAAACAAGTGCTGTGAAAAGATTGCGATTAATTTACATTTTTAACTGTAGCACAAACAGTTTAATATAGGTAGCCAAGTTTTTTTTTTTTTTACCTGTAGTAAAATACGTTTTTTGCTGCTTAGACGAGACCGATAATGATGTATGCAACAGATGCTCTTTACTCGTCTCACTTAAACTAAATATATGCAATAATTAATAGAAATGCACAGGGGAAATACAAACACTGAAAATTATGCATTTCAATTACATTGGCTACTAAATAATACAGTTAGCGATAATAATGTTACCAAATAAAGTTACTTAAGCATACACTGAGTCCATATCATATTCCCATGTTTATTTATCTCTGATGAGGATTGATACTTCAGTTGACAATAGCAAACATTAGATCTTCATGAAGGTCGAGTGTTGTTCCACGCAGAAAGAGAAGGCAGTTTTGAGCCATTCAGTCCCCCTATATTACATACTTGAGTTTTTTGTATGGAGAAAGAGATCCCTGTGGATCACCGCTGAGACTGAACCGCATAATCAACAGGAGAAAGACTGAAAGTCAAAGATCGCGTACCTCGTTGAATTACCACACAGAGGTAACGTTACACAATAATATAACAAAGATGTTTTCTTTCGTCTCTGATAGACCACCATGTTCTCTTTAATTAAAAAAAATCTATTATATCTAGCCAAGTTTCATATTTAAGTTTCTTCTTGCACCAAATGCAAGCGTCGCTAAGACCAGAAGGGCATGAGCGGAAGTAACCATGCGCACCAGCGCCATCTTGTGCACCTAGTCCATAGAATCCATCACATCTTACGCACAAAATCTGCGAATCTTACAGCCAAATCAGAAACGCAATAGAAAATTTCTCAAATTCAGTAAATTTTATGACACCTACAGTCAATGTTGTATTGTCTTAGCCTATATATGTTTTATGTTATCAGTTGTGGAATCCAACATATGAGGTAATGTAGTTAGCCTACTTTGAGTATTTCCATTTTATGCAACTTTACATATTTACTATTAATAATAAATTAACAAATAAATTAATAATTAATAAAGTTAAGATCATCATGTTTGTAGCGTGATCCAGGGGATTAAAACGTACAATATATTTCATATATACGTTTTAATCCCCTGGATCACTCTACGCGTAATGATCTTACAGAACATGATGCATTGCTGTGTCTGTTATCCCATAATTCCCACCTTTGGACACAGTGGCTGTTTTTTTGTTTACATAGTCTTGCTTTAACGGACATTAATATAAGACAACACTGCAAAAACAGTTTACTGTCAAGTTGTTATATTCTGTTATATATTTATTGTCCAACATTCCCAATTTTTCTGATGCATGTCCTTAATTTAATTTCATATGTTGGTATTAATTAAGTGTTTATAATGCTAATACTTGAACTTCAAAGAATTTTAACCCAAACTGACTGGGTTTCTAGAGAGCAAAGGTTTTGTGAAAAAACTTGAAGACTTAAACACAAAGTGTGTAAAATAAACTGTTAAAAGGATTTGATGATCACTAGTGATAGTATTTTATTCTGTGTTGTCATCATTCAGGTTGGATTTTAGCTTTAATGTACGTTTTTTTTTTTTTTTTAACAAAGCAGCTGATATTGCCATAGAAACTAGTGGACTGCCGAGTCGCTTTCACCCCAAAATGGCGGAAATGCAGGTCTGGTGATGGCGCCCATAGATATACATAATAAAGGCTAGATGTCTCGTCCGCGCTGCTGGCCAATGGAGGTCGACGTCCGCACCTGGCGGCCATCTTGTCACAGTCAGCTCGCTCACTCGTAACATTGTTTTAATGGTGCATGTACTTTTTAAATAACCATAACTTGCTCAATTTTCTACCGATTTTCAAACTGTTTGGTTTGTTATAAACGTCAGAGATGTACTTATGACACTGCATACTTATGAATAATTATAACCATGGACTTCCATATGAAAATAACATTGAACAGAATATACACACGCAGAAGGTATTTATGTTAAATCAATATATAGGCTACTAAAACTCAGTGTACAGAATGGCAACATGAGATATATATATACACTTTTATAATATGAATATTACTATTATAATAAAATAATTTGAATTATTACATGTTTATTTTAACTTCTTCAGGGTTGGGCCATTTATTAGGCTGCACAAAAGTATGGCATCTTCTCCTATAAAGCCAGCAATTTCCTGTATCATAATGTAAGATGTTTTTAACAAACCGATTGGAAATCATATGCAACTTAAGTTATATTGAAAAGAAAGAGCAATTCTGCCTCTCTCACTGATGTAAAATTGCTGGGTAGCAGCTAAACTGTAACTACTAGGTCTCACTCACAGCTTCTTGTTATTAGCCAGCTAATAACTACAACCACATCCACAAAGATTGTAATTTAGACAAAAGATTAGTTGTCATAAAATCGTTATTGGTGTCGGTAAAACCTATATAATTGAACAGCTCGATTGTGGTCTCAGACTTGATAACTTGCAAGTAGCCGTGATACACAACTATGCTGCACGATTAAGTCGTTTTTCGAAAAGAAAAGCTGCAATTTCAACATGTTCAAGCATCCAGAATTATAGCCACGTTAATAACGTTTGTAAAAAACCAAACCATTTGTAAATCCGTCAAGATTTCAGCTAGATAAGGGTATTTGTGCTCGTGCAGATCACTCACCTTACATCAGGTACCACAGAGGCCGCCAGAAAGCTTGCCTGTGACAAGATGGCCGCCGGTGATGACGTTAGAGACTCCGCCGTAAGACATCTAGCCTTTATTATGTATATCTATGCTGGCGCCGGTGTT
The DNA here is from genome assembly GCA_039654765.1 of Mylopharyngodon piceus. Classification (NCBI taxonomy): domain Eukaryota; kingdom Metazoa; phylum Chordata; class Actinopteri; order Cypriniformes; family Xenocyprididae; genus Mylopharyngodon; species Mylopharyngodon piceus. Next base: position 30,894,617 of record CM077453.1, read on the forward strand.
GCAATGGAACGTTCTATTGAGTTTCACTTGTTTCTACTAAGCAGCAGCGTGTATTCCTGTTACGTCATGCATGGGCGGCGGTGATTGGATTAGATAGCCACGCCCACACGCGCGGCACGCTTGCAGACTGAGCGAACGGAGGCAACAGCAGAGATGATGGAAGTTTGATCCTACAAGCAGTGAACTTGTTCATATGCGTGGCATGAGCGGCGAAACGGAAAGAGATCAAAGAGATATGAAACATTTTCGGACGACAGCCAATGGTAAGATGGTTCTTCCTTTAAATCAAACGTATTAGTGTAATGGTGATTATGTCATTTGATTCATTTATTTTAATGCCTGTATTAGACAAGTTAAGAAGTGTGCTGTTTCCTTTTCCTTTTAAAACGATCCCATTACCAATAATGTTGTATATTCATTGTACTACTTACAGTATTTACAGTATGGATGTGTTTTCTGTGAGAAATAAATTCTGCAGGAGAGGTTTTAGGAGGAGAGGAGTCAACAACAGGAAAGGTTTTATTTGGACATGGGTCACTGCTCTTTAAGTGCTTGTAAAATGTGAACTTTTGAACTTGGGGGAAACTTGCACCCCCATCCAGCAAATTCTAGGATCAATCTGGAATTTGTGGCCACATTGCAGCTTTATCTAAACGGCCTCCTTATCTGCACCACACCACCCCAGAAAATACACAGTGAAGCCTGAAGCCTATTTTTCAGTTTTGATTGAAGTTGCATTCAAAGGAAATGACAGGATTGTACCATTAATAAAACAGAAAATTCTGTCATCGTTTCTAACCCTCATGGGTCATTCCGTGTCAACTCAACCAGAGGTCCCCGGGTCAAATTTTTGATTTTTGTTAATATTTTTTCTGTAGAAAGACAAACATAAATAGTGATGAAGTCCAAAATATTAAATGTCACAGATGTATATTTACTGAGTAATCCAGTGTTTTGTAGAGGGGGTCAAAATGACCATTTTCACCAGAGATTTGGAGCCAATTTACAGGGGTGTAAAAATGACTTTAGAAAGATGGCATTTTATTTTATTTTTACACAGAGATTGGTAGGTCTGTTAGTAAAATCTGTTGACTTTATCAATCTTTGTTTCATTATTTGCCAATGGTGAAAAAGCACTTCTTGTGTTTTTTTACCTCAAGTTTGCATGCCTGTAACTCAAAAAGTATTAAAGATATCTTAATATCCTTTTAGATTCTGGTTCTTAACAAACTTTCCTTTTAATATCTGCATTTTATAGGCCTTTGATGGTTCAGTCCCATAGATATGGAGATCTTAAATTGGCTCCATGAGTAAATTGGTTTTAGATTCTGGTTCTTAATGTTTGTTTTTGGCACTGTATGTGTGTTGTATTCAATTGTTTTGATAGAGGGAAACAAGATATATTTCTAGTTTCAGTGTTATTTGTTCTTCAGGCATTTTTCTTTAAATGCAATAAGTATCAGCTGTGTGCAAAGTGAACCACATTTCGTTTTCGATCACTGAAAATGGGTAAAATTCAACAATTTGAACATGAGATCCCCATATCTATGGGACTGAACTATATAGGGCCTTGAAAATAAAGATTTCAAAAGGAAAGTTTAAGAATGAGAATCTAGAAGGATATTAAGATATCTTGAATACTTTTAGAGTTACAGGCATGCAAACTTTGGAAAATGAATATTTATGGCACTCAAGTATGTTCTATGCAATTGAGCTGATAGAAAAACACGAGATACATTTCTAGTTTCAACATTATTTGTTCCTCAGATATTCCTCTTTAAAAGATAAAAAGTATCAGCTGTATGCAAAGTGACCCACATTCGGTTTTTGATCACTGAAAATGTGTACAATTGACCAGTTTACTCATGGAGCCGCATTAAGATCTCCATATCTCTGGGAATGAACCATCGAGGGCCTTTAAAATGAAGATACCGAAAGAAATGTTTGTTAAGAAGCAGAATCTAAAAGGATATTAAGATATCTTGAATACTTCTTGAGTTACAGGCATGCAAACTTGAGGCAAAAAACACAAGAAGTGCTTTTTCCCATTTTTGAACTGTCACTGTTGGCATATAATGAAACAAAGATTGCTAAAGTCAACAGATTTTACTAATAGACCTACCAATCTCTGTGTAAAAATAAAATAATGATGCTGCCATCTTTCTAAAGTCATTTTTACACCCCTGTAATTTGGCTCCAAATCTCAGGTGAAAATGGTCATTTTGACCCCCTCTACAAAATAGTGGATTACTCAGTAAATATACATCTGTGACATTTAATATTTTGGCTTTCATCACTATTTATGTTTGTTTCTACAGATAAATATGAACAAAATCAAAAATTTGACCCGGGGAAGTTTCTGAAATGTGGTTGATTTGACACGGAATGACCCATGACTGTTTGGAATGACTTGAGGGTGAATAAATGATGGCAGAATGGATCAATTATTTTAATGTCATTTTGTAATTTTTTATTGAATTATAGTCTGATCAATGCTTTTGTCAATCCTGACTATATAATTAATGATTTCAAATAATTCATTTGCATATGTTATGCCAAATTACATCAAAATTTGTCTATGATGATTTTCAAAATATGCCGACCAACAGCAGGTGAATGCCACCTTTTTTTTCTGGGAATGAAGCTGAAGGTGTTGGAGAGAGAAAACTAGCTTGTGTGAAGTGAATTCTGTGAGTCGGATTCGCTCTTTGTCCTTCAAACACCCAAATTAGTTGTAATCATATCAAATGTCCCAGGAGACCCTAGATGTCAAATACAGTCACTTCTTCTTATTCTCCATCCTTTTTAAACAGCCAATCAATAAGCCTACAACCATTTAAACCAATCTTTACAAATTAGGGCTTCGGTCACAATATTGCTTTATATAATAAATATCTTCATTGTCATTATTTGACAGTGTAAATTTACTTAAGGCGTTCATGTCATATGTTAAAATCTCTGTACCCCTGTAGGTGTTTGTTTTACTTCCAAAATATAAATGAAATGAGTGTTTTACCCCACGACCCAGCAACTGCGGTGTGAGTTAGAGATGGGACGGGTTCCTTATCGACGCCTTGCTGTAATTGACATAGATAGGGGAGATTAGAGCCATAAAATTCATTTGTTTGGTCTCAGAAGGCTGTCTGATAGACTTTTGCCCACAGGCAGAAGGAAAGCGCTTCTTACTGGCTCATGTTGTGAAGACTGAAGCCTGGAGGTTGAGGTTATCCGCAGAGCCACTGCCATGCTAATGGATGCTTTTAATGTCACGCAGCCCAAAGTCATGTGACTTCCACCTTTGGCTTGTATAGAGGAGTGAAGGGTGAATGCTGACCTCTCCTGTCACAGTGCTTTTTCACATTAAAAAGGATATTTTATACTGTATGTCTGTTTGGTGTGTGTGTGTGTATGAGGTCTAATAATAACTGTTGCAAACTGGATGTAATATTTGTATTTTTCTCTTCAATGCAGGTTGTTGTGGTGATCTTTTAGATGCAGAGGAGCATGGGATAGGTAAGGTCAATTTAATTTTTAAAATGAAATGCCTCTCATAGTTTAACAAAAATAATTAAAATGTCCTTCTGATAGACTTTGTAAGTTAAGAAATATCACTATTTGATGCGCGTGCTGCTGTCAATCCAGATTATAGTATGTTAACATCAAATGTCCACCAGGGGGCGTCCTGTCACTGTGGTGCGACAACCAAAACGTTGTTCCTTGGTTAACACATTTGTGCAGATATGAATGTTTGTGTTTTTAACTGTGTTTGCCATATTTGCAGTTACTAAAGTTGCTGAGCTAAATGCAATCCACTGAAGTCAAGTTGTCTTTGAACACATTTGCTGTGTCCGAAACCAAAGGGTGCAAAATTGTTTCAAGCATATATGATCTAAAAACAGTTCTCTGTTGAAATGTAGTCATATATTGGAAAATTAGGGTAATTACTTTCAGTTGGTCTTGCAATCGTCAAACCACAGGATTGTGAGATATCATTGCAAGTGTCCAGCATCTTAGCAGACTGAATGTAACAAAACATTTGATTTGAATGTGCCTGTGAAGGCAGCATGTTTTGGCTTTTAAAAGAAAAGGTTAGAAACTTCAAGGTTTCCGTCAGGCGCTTCATATATAGAACCTTTTATGGGTTCCCATGCATCATGAGATCATTTTATGGATTTAGTTTTAATTAATTAATTGTGTTTTAATTCAGTTTTTATTTTAATTAAATGTTATGAATTAAACAACTCGTAAACATACTTGAAGTTGAATTGAAATAACCTGTTAAACATGAAGGTATTATACAATCATTTAAGACATTTCTCCTTATGTAGAACCATTTTGGCATTTAAAGAGTTCTTTAAAATTTAGTCAACAACCCTAGATCTATATTGAACCTTATGAGCCAGAGAAACAATTTTGTTTGAGTTTTGTATTTGAACATCAGTTTTTGCAGTAGTTCTGTATATTTCTATAGCATTGCTGTCGAAGAGTAATTAGCTGGTGAAGTGAATTTAGTTAGAGTTAACTAAAGTTATCATGAGCATTGTAATGTTTGAAGCAGATGTCATAACTAATGTCAGTCCAGGAAGATTTTAAAACGAGCGGTAGGCCTGTCACAATAATCAATATATCGACTTATCGCGCAATATATGTACATGACCTCAATAATTTTTGGTGACGCAATATATCGCCTATTATGTTTACATGATTATGAATGTCACCAACATTTTGCCAATCATGCTGTCATCTGCAGTTCCTACACAGAGCAGTCATCGACAGGTGAAAAAAAGGCATTATTTGAGGCGTTATAGTGTTTTCCTGACAACTACAGACAGTTTGGAAGAAGAAGTCCGAATGCTCTCGATTTCAAAGCCGCAATCCACTGTTCCAGTGCAAATATAAATGTCTTTGTTGATACAGACATCTGACTGCTAAGTAGGGTTTGTGTTTTCAGCAATAGTGCACCCTTACTTTACTGAAAACAGAAGATCAGGGAAAAATCTGTAAATGGAAAATCTCCATAGTGCCTTTTGTGCATTTGCAGTTTTTTTTTCTTTTTACTTGTTACTTTGCACTTTTTTAGAAAATATTTACCATTTATTCAAGTTTTTTTTATCTAGGATACTACATTTTTTTGATCCTTCATTTCCATGATCTAAAGAATTAAGTGGTTGTTGTCATTTGAAAGTGTGTCGGCCTACTTGCATTATTATGCTGTTTTATTATGATTATATATTCAGTTGCATAAAATGGTCTTAAAATGACAATAATATCGTTTATCGCAATTATTTCTGGAACAATATATTGCACAACATAAAGTACTTATCGTGACAGGCCTAACGAGCGGTTCATCCATAAATCCGTAAGATCTTCCCTTCGTGCTGTGGAAATACAAACCGGAAGACAGAACACAACGAGCGCAGCGCTGAAAAGGGGCGGGGCTACAGAAACTCTGCAGAACCTTACTGAACATTTTTTTAAGAGTGACTTTGTGTTGAATTCCTGGATGCGTATTCTGGTTTCTGACCTCTGACCTTTGTGATCATGTGTCTGGCTCCATGAATACAGTCATACTGACTAATGTTTTGATTAATATTTTTCATAGTGTATTGATTGGTTATTTCTTTATGTAAATTTTAATTCTGAAATCGCTGCAATTTGAACATGATGAACACAAATGAACATGATATGATTTATTTATAACTTTGTCCTTTGTCATTTGAATGAATATTCAAACTCAAATTTAAAGTTTAGGTTTTAGTTTTTAGTATGTTAGAAGCCAGTTTATATATAATATTATTCCAACATATAAAATATCTGCCAGAGGTAATACAGGACTTTGGTTGTGATTTATCCATTTTACCTGTTTGTAATAGTTTCAGGAACTAAAACTAAATTATTCAGACATTTTTGATATATTTTTACTAGTGTGTGCAGGACACTATAGTTAATTTACGTAAGTGAGGATAGCAGAATAAAGTAAACTGTGACATATTATACCCAAAAATTCTTCATACAGTGGACTACCAGTAAAATTGATAAAAATTTGGAACCAAAAATTATTCAGACACTTTGACCTGACCATGTGTTATCTGACATAATTAAGATTAATTTTTTCTGACACAGTTTAACTCTGAGATCTTGTCATATTTTATTACCATTTTTTTAAACTATAGTGAATAAACTGAATTAATTAATGAAATGTTCAAGGTGTCTGAATACATTTTGGTTTGACTGTATATCAGAAATGTCCTTTTAATGTGAGCTACATATTTTAATATTAGCCATCTGGGCTAAAAGTAGGTGAATTGTGATTGCTGATTGAGTTGATATCCAATTCTTCTTCTTTTAGGGGCCGTTCTTTACACAACACAATTTTCAACTAAAAACGGAAAACGTTTTATGTGTTTTGGCCGTTCATTTACACGACAGTGGCGTTTTGGAGGCCTGAAAACTGTGTTCAGTGTTCAGTCTATAGGCGCATAGTATTTCTTCACAAAGTGACTTCGCCATCTACTGGCCTGACAGCAGAATACAGCGTTTTTAATCATTTTTATGGATCCATGTGAATGGCGATCGTTTTGACAATGCTGTCATCTGTACATGAAAAACAGAAAGGAAAAACTTTTCCGTTTTTATTACGTTGTTGTGTAAACGTGCCCCCTTAGTGTTTGTCAATCTCTACAGACTCTTTTGCGCTCTCTCTCTCTCTCTCTCTCCCCACTCCTGCTTGTCTGTCTGCTGTAAGAGAAAAGGGTCATTTTCAGTTCAGCCATTGCTGACCTCACTGTGACTGCTTCACGTAAACCTCTGGGAAACTGTGACGAGGGAAAGGAGGCATGGGGGACCTGTTGAAGTCTCACACGAGAGAAAGGGCTCTGTTGTCACTGAGGGCGCTGATTGAATTATGAGGCAAAGCATGATGGAGCTGTAAATCTGAAATGGGTATGTTAGCATTGCAGTCTGACTTGTTTCTGGGTGAAACTGGATATTCAGTGAGGAAAAAATGTAAGACAGGACTTTATTTTAACCATCAAGGATTGTGTGGATGATGAAAAGTGGCTGTTATATATCAAAATCAGTGTGAGTTTGCTAGAACTGGTGTTGGGGGTAACACTTTACAGGTAACGTGAGTTATGCAATCAGAATACATTACTTGTAAATTTACAACAAAATATCTAAATTACTTTTTCAAGTAAGTAATGCAAGTTATTTTGTTTTCCCATTTATTGATTGACACATTTTCTGTCCTCATGTTGAGATAATCGTGAGTAAGGTCAGAGGTGTTGTGTGTGAACATGATGGTTATTGTAGTTCTAAACTAAATGAGAGCATTTACTCATCTCACTTGCACAAAAACACATTCAGTATTCCTCAAAATGAATAAAAACAGTGAAATACAAACTCAGAATATTACACAAGCGTGCAATATTTAAATGTTACACAAATATACTTTATGTATTTAATCTCACTTTATTAACCAATGCCTTTGCTGCTGACCTTCAATGATCCAATTCAACCATACTAATAAGCAAAAAGGACATTTGTTGTTTCATTTCTTCTCCTGCATCCTATTCTTCTGTGTTCCAGAATGGCAGCACAGTTAAAAGGTTCGTTTGAGCTGCGCCCTCTAGTGTACAGATGTGAATTTGCATTTCCTTCAGCCTGAGTCTTATTTATTTCACTTTTGGGGCCCTGTCATACACCCGGTGCAATGCGACTCCAGGCGCGACGCAAGTGTTTTTTTGCTAGTTTCAGCCCAATGCAGTCATCATTTTCACGTTCAGCGCCACGTTGTTTAAATATCTGTTCGCCCATGGGCGTGCTGGTCCGAAAACGAGGTGTGTAATTAAGTAACGCCATTATTTACTTTTTTAGGGAGGAATGCAATATTGTAATGCAAGAACAGTGATGAAATAGATATCAGTCACAACCAGCAGAAAGGAAAGGTGTTTTTTTTAGACAAAAAGCTAATTATTACATTTTGATGAAAGATTATGAAAATAAACAATATTTTCTTTGGAATAATATCACAATCATTCACAAACTATGCATTAAGAGAGTAAATAGGGTCAGTTTGATGTTAACTTTAAGATTAAACCATTTAAATTGGTGTGGCTTTTCAAGCTTTTACATTTTCTCACTTCTGTAACCGATTAATATTGCATCTAAAACCATAAAGATCCCAAAACTCTGATCTGTCCATTTCATCACTACTGATGCTGATTACTCAAAGCCTCAAGCTTCAAACTTTATGCAGTTTTTGGAAGTTCTGGGTGTGCAGGCATTTAACAGTCCTCCGGGGAACAAAGTCGTGTTTACAAGTTCCCAGGCTTTTACAGTAAGTGCTTCAGAGGAAAAACTGTTGTTGCCTTTGCCACAGTTAGTCCAGGGCTAAAAATATATATCAGTGGCTTACCTAATAGTGAGCTTTGCATCCAAATGCATGCAATACAATTAAAAAAGACTGAAATATTCTGAATGTTGAACCTTTTCTTGGCTGGACAATGTGAAGCAAAATAAGACTTTGAAACAAATTACATATTACTTTTCTTATTTGGACCAGTGACGTATAAGAGTGTCAACAATAATAATAAAAAAAAAGTTCTTTTAAAAATTTAGTTTAAAATCATTTAAAAATGTAGTTTAAATAATAATAAAAAAATCCTGTTAAATTTACAGTTTAAAAAAACAAAACAAAAACGGCAGCTGTGGTTGCCAGAAATGCACTGTAAAAAATATAGTAACAAGATGATGGCATATTGGTGTTTGTATATTTTACAACTTGTAGCCATATATTTCAATAAGTGATGTAATGTTAATAGAAAGCCACAGAATACACAAAACACCCTAATCTACATTACTGATAACAAAAATGAGAAGAAACAAAACTATTAAAATCTAATGTGTTGTATCACATAGGGACTTATGGGAAATGTCCTTTTAATTTTTATTTTTTTTTGCACTATAAATTATATGCTAATATATAGTTTTTACTTACAAAAATCATAAAGTATTTTACAGTAAAATTGCATATAATTCGATCTTAAACCATTTACAGTTTTTTTTTTTTTTTTTTTTTCACCATATAAGGTAACTTGCAGTTAACCAGTTAACTCTCTGGTGCTCTTCGCATGGCGGTCAAATTACTGATTTTTTTATTTCAATTAAATTAATGTACTATATTTTAGTTTGATTAATGTAATTATTTTACGTAATAATTTTTTATTTTTAGGGGATTTTATGGTACTAAATTATATTTATGGAATAGTTATGATCCATTTATTACCTGTTAATCATTTTTTTCAGCATAGACCTGAAAATGAAGTTTCCAACAATCTTGAATGCTTTGGGGCACAGACTGAAGTTTGGTCTCTTTTTAAAGAAGACACTTGGCAGTTTATTGCTGAAGTTTTTAAAATTTTATATGAAATATGTATTTTCCAAAACGTTTTACTGTGAAACTGTGAGAAAATCAAAGCCAAAACAAGTTGTGTTCCAAATTTGAGGTTGATATCTCAAAAAATGAGCTTTTAGTAAGATTTTGTTTAGGCGCAGTACCGAACGCTTCCACTAGATGAAATTCAGCTCCCATTCTTTTCCAACATTACTGACTATTGTCAGTAATGACTATTAAAATAGTGACTCTTTTTTTTTTCAGGACCTTTTTTTCAAAACCTTTACCATGTTTCACACCTTTCTGATGAAGTAAATGTGGCCCGTGCTGGCAAAATGAGTGAGAATGTGCACGGGCTAATTACGAGCTACAGCAAAACAAGTCAAAAATTTTGATTTTGGTCAAATTTGAGGTTTTCACAAAAATGAGTTCATGAAGCCCTCGTCTAGCGATCCAAATGCTTCAAATAGCAATTAAACATCTAAAAGTGTCTTTTTGTATGTTTTCTGAGAGGAGTACCTTTCCTTCGTCCTTGAAAAATGCCGTTTTTCTCTGATCGCTCCACCGCTCATGCTTCCCCTCAGCAACTTCCTCATTAGTTCAAGTTTGGTATCGTTTTAAAGCGCGGCATTCCAACTTTGTGAATATTCATAGCAAATTCTCGATGGCATGAGTCTGAACCAATGAAATGTGACTTTCAAACTCATGCTGATGTAAACAAATCAATCTTACTCGCGCGGACTGACAGATCCGAAGTGCACCCACAAAGACGCCTCAGACACGACGCGTTCCTGATTTACACATATACACAGAATTACAGTAGGCCTACTTCAAAATATTGAAGTAAAAAATTGAAAAATATATATTTTTTTTTCTATAGATATTTGGCATAATTAACTTTGCTGACTTCAAACAGGTGTAGCTCAGTCATTTGTTCTCTGATTCCAACAAATCATACATCATTTCGAAGGTTTTTAATAGAGATTGTGAAAATAATAACTAATTTTTGAAAATTTGCTCATTGCGGCTCATTTTGCCAGTACGGGTCACAAATAATTCTAAAAAACCAAAACGTAAATTTTTCAGTCAAAAATGACCAAACAGCATCAGAGGGTTAATAACGTTTTTACTGTAGCATTTTTACAGTCTTTTCCTGTAAAAATTACAAACATTTTTACAGTGTATGTTTTCGGAAAAGTTTGTGCCATTTATTCCAAGAAAAGTTTAATGTGGTGTAACCATCACATAAAAAGTAATGAGAAGTCTAGTTATGCTCTGCGATATGTTAGCAACTTGACATTGCTCTTCATGAGTTTTTGTGTAGAGAAAGACCTGCTGCAAGATAACCTGGTACCATCAGAGAGTAAAGCAGCCTGATCTCAGCAGTACCACACAATCTTTACATGAACATTTTGTGTTTTTGGACATATGTTGCAATGTACAATATGGACATACTGACAGCATCTAAAACAGTATTTGTGCTCAGCTTTCGAAACTTGTTGGGTTTTTATGAAACCATTTAAATTTATAACTATGTTTTATATTTACATTTTATTATTATATAGATCATTTTGAGCAACTAAACCCACCCTACCCTATACTTAACCTCCTCTCAACAATATAACAAACAAAATAGACAGGTGGATGCACAGTGATAGTAATATTACAATATAGCCTACTATATTACAATATCCACCAGGACAAAATTGGGAACCACTGTGTTAAGTGATGTTTTTAGGCACTGCACATCACCCTTCATTCTGGCAAGCCTATAATCCAAATCCAGTTGCAAAGTAAATTGTCAGTTTGACTGTGTGTGTGTGTGTGTGTGTGTGTGTGTGTGTGTGTGTGTGTGTGTGTGTCTGTGTTTTGCAGGGTAAGTTCAGCATTAGTTTCAGTGCTAATAGAGTTGTGCAGGGCCTAAACCCCAAATAAAAGAAACGCGCTGCCCTTAATCTGAGCAACCTGTCAACTTCCTGATCCATCCCTCTGGTTTCCATGGATACTCCAGCTCCCCGTCCAATCCCCACTGTGTGTGGCTGGCGTGACCAATGGGATTAGGGGGAAAGGGGGCCAGTCAGCACGCTGGGTGTTGTGTCAAAGCCGCGGAGGCATCGAATGTTTTTGTTTGGATTTGTGGAGAGGGTCGCCGCTGGGATGATGTGTCTGGAACAAGGGTTGTGTTGTGTGACCTGTGCATGCAAAGAAACACACACACACATATACACACACATACACACACACACACACACACACACAGCGACACACTCTTTATGTCTTTATTTGCGGCAAGTATCACATACTCTTTTCATTGTTTTTCATTTTTCATTTTATATATATATATATATGTATATATGTGTATGTGTGTGTCTCTATATCTATATATATCTAATATATATATATATATATATATATATATATAATGTGTGTGTATATGTGTGTGTGTGTGTGTGTATATATATATATATATATATATGTATACATATATACACATGTGCTGTCAAATCGATAAATCGTGATCAAACATAAAAGTTTGTTTATATATGTGTAATATGTGTATACACACGATATGATATATATGAGTGTTGTCGTGTCAGTGGGATACTACTATAGTTTTTATTATTTTTTAATACATTTTTATATTTTTATGATATTTTCATTTCATTTGATTTAGTTTTGAAAGTTATTTTGTTTGTTTTTGTAATTTTTATTAGTTTTTTTTTTAAATATGCTGATCTAGTTATTGATTTTTATTTTAGTTTGTTATTTTAGTACATCAACTTAAACTCAGAATGAGAAATGTTGCCTTGGCAAATAGCTGAAATAAAATACTTTTACTTTTAATATTTTATTTGAGTTAAAATAAATTTAAAATGTCAAGGTTTTTTATGGTTTTAATTTTTAATATTATAATCTTGAGATAGCCTATTTGTTTGTTTTAGACCTAGATAAATTATAGATTTTACAATTGTAAGAAAAATGTATGTTGATATACCCCCTCCACCCAAAAAAAAAAAGATGCTAACAACACTTCTTCTAAATATATGGGCATCTGACTGTAATTCTGAGCAGTTTGCTACAGCAGATTAAGTGGTGACACATCTTGCCCCACTTTCCCCTTGTAAAGACACCAGGTCAGTGTTTTTTTCTGAGGACAGATGGGTTTTTATTGTTATGCTGTAGTTGAGTCAAGCACAAGAGGGCAGTGGAGAGCAGCGGGCTGAATATAAAGGGCTTTTGCTCCTCATGTGCCCTCAGTGAACTCCACACCCAGATGCAGACAGTTGGCTCCGCTCCAACACATGCTTCTCTGCTGTCCTCACATAACAGGGCCAAACACATACCTTCCCTCTCTCTTCTTCTCTCTCACACACCGCTTCTTTCTTTCCCCATTTAACCTTCTTGTATATGCATTTTAAAAAGTTGGCAGGAGATATATATTTTTTAAATAAAGTTTGTTTTCAGACTATTATTGTTGTTGTTTTAGGTTGTTTTTATGATAGATTGCCTTTTCAAGTTTGATGATTTAAATTTTTGTAGGATTTAAAACATTGTTTAAACAGTAATAATTTGCCATCTTAAGGTAATTGAATATATGTTGGGATATAATTACGCAAAGCTGACTTTGTTTCACTTGTAACTTGGCAAAGCTACAAGGTGAGAAAATAAATGGAAAATACTAGCTTTTATTTGTATTTAGTTTTATCAAAATGTACATATTTACTAACAGACAACTTATTAGTACATAAGTACATAACATACTTGCAACAGCAAGATGTTGTAAACATAAATGTGATTATACAGGCCCAAAATGTCATCCATATGACCAAAATTAATGTCACTGTGCATTTACCTGTCTATTATGTTTTTAATATTGTTGAGAGGTGGCGTTGAAAGTGCTCAACATTATCAATATATTAATAAAATGTGAATATTCAAATATAGTTATTAGGGGTGTAGCGGTACATGTTTCGTCCCGAACCGTCACGGTTCAGTTCATGCAGTTAGATGATGAATACAGTCGGTCACAGGCGATTCACACTCCAATCCAGAAGGGGGCGCACGCGGTAATGCAACACTGTTTGCTAACCGCCACAACAGGAAAAAGCGCTGAAGAAGAACAGACGATCTATGCATAGATGTGTTTACGTGTTATCTCTCAACCAGTGTTTCAACTGTTGAAAGACATCAATAAAACAGCTTGAGAATAATATCTTGCGTAGCATTACATTTACCTTAGGTCAGTCATTTAGTGTCCACAGCATGTTAGTTCACTAGAGAAATAAAGCACTTCACTAAATATATGCACTATATTAGCTTATATATTCATTCTATTCACTTTACCTGTTAGTAATGTCTTAATTATTTAATGTGTTTAAATAAATTTGTCATGAAAACAAGTTATGACAGCAACTGTGTAAATGAATATATTTCGAAAATGGAGTAGGAAAATAATTGAAAAATAATTTTATAATTGTATTTAGAAGTTAATTAAAAACTTGCCTTTTGTGCAATTTACATGTTTTTTTTTGAGTGTTAAAAATAAATCTCAACTGAATTGGGCTCTGTTGTTAATTGTAGCCTTTAATATTATAGTAGTTTTTTTATCCTTAAAAATTTTTTAATTATAATTGAATTTATTTAAAGAGAGAGAGACAATTTGTTCAATAAACCACTTTTTAATAAAAAAGAAGAAAAGAAGCAATTTTATGTTTAGTTTTCTCCCCCCTGCTGTACGGAACCCGTACCGAACCGTGACTTCAATACCGAGGTACGTATCGAACCGTCATGTTATAATAAAATATAATATAATATAATATAATATAAGTATAAAGGATTTATAAAAACTAACAAGTCTGTAAAGCCGTCACAGTTGGTTGCTGAAACAAAGAGTAGTTGAGGCAGGAACTAATCGCAGCAGTCACTTTTATTAACAATTCAAACAAAATAAGAAACACGCAGGAGTACAGGAGAATACAATACATGTAAGCAGAAGAAACACAACCAACTAAAAATAAATGAGAACAGACCAAAAACGACTCAAACTGAGGGCTATAAATCCACAGAGAAACAGAGAAACTAAACAGCTAAACAAGGAGCAGGTGAAACAAATCAATTAAACAATGAGTTGCTATGACAACAAATGAGAACCATGGAAACAAAACACAGTAAAACTGATCTACAAACTAAAAGTCCAGGAAAACTAAACAGAAAGTTGTGCATGCACAAATACTGTGTTTGAACTCAAGAAGTGCAAAACAGAAGCGTATTCATTAGTGATCTCGGTGACGAGGAGGGGAAAAGTCAGTTCAGTTTGTTGGAAACAATGTTATTTTCTCTTTATGCTTGATGCACCTTTGGCCTGTCGTGTTTGACTGCGGGTCAGGCTGCCGGATTGCTTCCCGGTCATCCAGAACTGGGTCAGACTGTTCTCCTGTCACTTCCTGTAGCATCAGCGCATGCAGTGAGGGAGAAGGGGATGTAACTAGTGTGAGTCACTGATTTCTGTGACAGACCCGCACACGCGCATTTCCTCTCTGCGTTACGTAGCCTGCTGTGTGATTATCTAATTAACCCATATCATAGTCAAGTTATTGGAAACAGAAGCCCAATATGTAATTAAACAAAACAGATTTTCATGCTTCATGCTTCCCCACATTGTGTAAATTGACCATTCGGCTTACATAAAACGCTAAATAAATTTGACAGTCATGCTGATTATCTGCAATTCACATCCATATTCAGTGATCTGGACTGCAAATGCACATTTAAAGGGATTGTTCACCCAGAAACTAAAATTGTCATAATTTACTCCCCCCTCATGTCGCTACGAACCCGTAAGTCTTTCTACCACGAAACATGTTGGAAAAAAGATGTTTTTCCATACAGTTACAAGGAATGGCTATAAAAGCTTTGAGATGGACACAAAAGTACAATAAAAGTATTATAAAGGTGGTCATTGTGTGCTGTATTTCAAGTCTTCTGAAGCCATATGATAGATTTGAGAGAGAAACTGAAAAAGTGTGCTTAATTGTAATGAATGTGCACTTGTAGTGTACTTCAAATCTTAAAAGTGTGTGTGTGTGTGTATATATATGTGTATATATATATATATATATATATATATAAATTTTTTTTTTTTAAAAAACTACTTGCAGATAATATAATAGACTTAATATTAATAGTTCAGAAGAATATTTCTAAAGCTAATGCTTTTTTCATCTTGTTTTTTAAGATATATTTTTGCCGTTTTTGCCTTTATTATGATAGGACAGTAAGCAGACAGGAATCGAAGTGGGAGAGAGAGAGAGAGGGGGAGCGGGATCGGGAAAGGTCAGAGAGCCGGGAGTCAAACTCGGGTTGCCTGAAGCTCAACAGCACTATATGTCGGTGCTGCCCACGAGGCTATCGGCGTGACTTTTCATCCTGTTTTAAAGCTCGAAAGCTTCAGTGCCCGTTCATTGTAATTGCATGGAAAAGAGTGACCTGCACAGTCAGAATTTTTCCTTGTATGTTCCACAAAAGAAAAAAAGTCACAAGGGTGGGTAAATGAATGTTCATTTCTGGATCACTTCAACTATTGCTAAGTGGGTTTTCTGCAGCAAAAGACCAATTTAGGGTTTAAAAAAAACCAAGCGCAAGAAATCAGAGGCCAAGACTGTGGTCAGTGCTCTCTCTCCAGACTTTGCTTGTTTGCATGCTGTGGGTTTTAATGCTATTATAGTCCTGTGAGTCAGGTCTCGCTCACAGTCACAGAGAGTGCCAGTTTGGTCTGGTCACCATAGTAAAATCTCCATATGGGCAGCAGAGACACAAACTCAGCCGTATTCCTCCTTCACCTCAGACACTTTCCACTGTAAAAGACAAATAGAGAAAAGAAAGAGCGAGACTGGGGACAAGAAAAAAATAAAACAAAAGCTTGGTTTAGGCTGGCTGGAAAATGTCAATGTGTTAGAAATTTCCCAGCACGTAAAGCAAACTAAACAGGGCAATTACGTTGGGATTGTTTCCAGATGATTCTATCTCTCTTCCTGCTGAAAAAGGGGGAAACGGGCTTTTCAAGAACTGAGTGTGCTGATAGTTTCTCTTTTCGCTCAGGTGGGAAGGTCAAAGATGGGTGTGAAAAAGGTGTTGCTTAGCTCCTCAGTGGTAACTGTTGTATGTTTATATATTTATTTTGCAGAAGTGGGTTTTTGTGCCGAGTTGTGATCTATTTCAGGCAAGATCTATTTTAGCATGACGGTGGTGAGAAGTGTGGACCGGGTTTAGAGGTCAGCCAAAGCGCAACCAGCTGCCCACCGACCGGACAATAGTACTGTTTAGTAACTGAATACACAGAATACACTGATAACGTTGTTATATGAATTTTAAAATCGGTCTAGTGTTTGGTTGCAGACAACGTCAGTGTCTTTAAAGGAGTCATTTACAAAAACAGCAGGTTTGTGCACACGTTAAGCCATGGTGCTCATTCTGGAAAAGAACATTTGAGTATGGCTCGCAACATTTTCTGATCCTGATATTTATTCTCTTAGATCTTGGGAAGGTTCTCGAAGAACTTCCTTTCTAGGCCATTGTGGATGATTTCCAGGGCGTTCCTATGTGGTTTCTAAGGTGTCTCAAATGATTTTAAACACTTGGTATGCGATTGCCATGGTTTAGGGCACGGTTGGGCAACTCTGGCCCTCGAGATCCACTTTCCTGCAGAGTTTAGCTCCAACCCTGATCAAACTCACCTGGCTGTAGCTGTCTAGGACTGTGTCCTAAATAGTCCTAAATAGGGCACTATTTGAGGGGACAGCCATTTGTAGTGGTGTCCTAAACTATAGTGGACGTTATCGAGTGCACTCGTTCAATCCCACAATGCACCGCAATAACTGATGTACGCTCAACAGCTAGAGAATACCCATAATGCACTGTGAGAGTCTCGCGCCGAATGTATTCCTGCGTCTGACCAGAAGATGGCGCCAATGTGGCTACAGCGTAATGTCATACAGGAATAAATTCCTTTTTAAAGGGGTAGTTGATTAACTTTAGTTAGTGTGTAATGTTGCTGTTTGAGCATAAACAACATCTGCAAAGTTACGATGCTCAAAGTTCAATACAAAAGGAGACATTTTCTTTTAAAGAATTCTGTTTAAGGACTACAACAAACAGCTGGTAGGGACTACAACGAGCTTCTTCCCGGGTTAGTGACATCACAAACCACAAAATTTACATAAACCCCGCCCCCGAGAACACACAACAAACGGGGTGAGGCCATGTTGGGCTGCTTTAGAGAAGAGGAAGAGTTGTTGTAGTAGAGTGTTGTTGACATGCCGTCATTTTACGCCGGACTGCTTCACAAACGAGGGTCAATTCAACGCTGGATTTGCACAAAAGATTAACATAACGCCACATGCTAGTCGATGAGTTGAATCAACTCCACATCAACTACATAAATTTATCCACTAACCATTCAGAAACGTCCAGTTTCATTTGTTGTAACTTCTTCCTGAGTCTCTCCATTAGTGTCCATGAGTCTCTTCTGGAAAGGGGGCCGGGAGCAGCAGCTCATTTGCATTTAAAGGGACACACACAAAAACGGCGTGTTTTTGCTCACACCCAAATAGGGGCAAATTTGACAAGCTAAAATAAATGATCTGTGGGGTATTTTGAGCTGAAACTTCAGACACATTCTGGGGACACCAGAGACGTATATTACATCTTGTTTATAGGTCCCCTTTAATTGATTATTAAATTGTTAAGGTTTATACATGCTAGTTTCCATGACAGAGTTCAAGATAAATCTTTTCATTACTACTGGAGCTGCCAGTTTGCTAAGTTTCAAATGATAAACAAACTATGTAAAAGCAGCAGCCCTTCCTGCACATTCAGTGTCCGAATTCACTCACTCGTTTTCATTCACTCCCTAAAGTGAACTATATTAGTGGACTAATGTAGACTAATAGTGAATAAGAGTACAGGGGGTATTGGACACAGCCTAGTAATCCAGAAGACCTTGATAGCTTGTTCAGGTGTGTTTGATTAGGGTTGGAGCTAAACTCTGCAGGAAAGTGGATCTCGAGTTGCCCATCTCTGAATTAGGGTGTTTGTATCACTCCATTTATCCATTTTCACAATGTTCCAGAACAGAGTATGTGAGTGGTGCAGAGTATAAGTGGAACAGGCAGCACATTTGTGGGATTTTGCCTAAGGAAAGGCAAGGTTTTTGGAAAACTGGAGCATCTGTGTTTGCTTGAAGCATAGCCCGTGTCTTCTTGTCTACAGCTGAAACTCAGCTGTGCTGATATTCAATACAGTAGCACTGCTGTTTGTCTAATATTGCCTGAATTCTAGAATTGCATATCTTTCATCTCTGATGAATAGTGTCAATTGATTGTATACCATAGCAACAAGATGTTTTTGACTAAAGTAGATGGTGTACTTACCTTACCTCTTCTCCCGACGGTCTTTGCTGGTGTCCCGATAACGCTGTGCAAATGACTCTTCCCAGAATTTCTTTCACTGCTCCTGAAGTGAGCAAGTTGCACTGCTCGTTTTTGACTGAGGTTCTTGCACCGCAGTTTGCATTCATTGATCAGTGAGTTGTGTCCATTGGAAACCCACCGACAGCAATGAATGTTTATTGCAGTCATTAGTGGGCTAATACACCCATACTTCTCTTTCCAGAAGCATTTCGAGATCGCTCCTCATTACGTTGTTTTTTTTGGCCACCCTCAGGGTACAGTCAACGGTCGATGGTTTATTATAGAAGCTCAAAACTCACCGACAGCGTTGAATGTTCACCAAGGGACCAGGAAATCTTGTAGGACAATGGCTGTTTTAGTGTGGACCTACTGTAGAAACACCAGGTGCGGTTTGGTGAAAAGTATTACGTTGGAATGGAATTAAAGCCAACATGTAATCATAAAACAAAATAAACAAGATATTCAACAACATTAAAAAATGTTGGCTGAATTTGGATTTTAAAAAAAGGTGTTGTCATTAAAGACCTCATCATTTCATACTTTGTGACTTTTAATCTGTCTTTTAGCTTGGAGGGCGTCTATATGCTACTCCTAAAAGTTTGAGAAAAAGAATGATGACTCATCCTGCACTACACAGATTTTTGTCCAATCAGATGGTCTTTAGAATGCCCCGCCCACTATTACCACTTGCAACTTACTAGCAAGTGAAATATTTATTAGTATTTGTCTCGCCCCAAACTTCCTGCAAGTAATTGGAAATATGTCAGCACATGACTGCTTTCTTCAAGCGTTTTTCATGGGATCTTTAAAAAAACCCCGAAGACTAGAACAAGAAAAACACATCACAGCATGAGATATAATACAATTGTGAGGTAAAAACCCACTAAACCTGAGTGATGCCTGGGTTTTACTTTTTCTTTTAATGTGTCTCTTGCTCTCGCTGTCTTTTTCGCTGTCTCGCTCTCTCTCTCCAGGCCTGTTCTCTTTACCCTGATCTGAACCCCAGCCTGTGTTTCCTGTGTGAGAGCTCTTTGAGGCAGGCATGCATTATTAATGCACGCTCCCATTTGACTGCTCCTCCAAACTACGCAACCAATCCCGGCGACTTTTAAACACACTCTCTCCCCCCCTCACTCCTCTGGCACAGGAATCAAGAGGACTGAGTATGTTGAGGGATTTCAAAAATCCCTGATTAGAATATCATGCGAGGTATGACTATGAAAGGAGAACGGTTCTTTGGGATGCAGTTTTGTACAGATGGGCATGAGACCTCATCAGTTTTATGGAAAGGAAGAGATGTTTGAGTAAGGCAGCATTTAGGACTGCACAATTAATCGAATAAATAATCAATATGATTACGGCTGCAATTAAAGTGTAACTTTGCCGATTTTCACCCCACTTTGTATTGTTACAATGTCGGTAGTAATATTTGTCAGCAAAAGACTGGGCTTTTGACAGCTCCAGGGCTTTTTTGAAAATCTACAGTTTATACTTCAGCATTTTTCTATCCCCACCCATGGACAGTCAGATCAGCAGAGGGTTATTAACAAAACAGTTATTGTAAGGGTAGGTTTATCACTGAAAATTGTATCGTACCGTCTACTCTTTAAACAGCATTATGGTAAAGATGGAACACTTTGACAACAGCTTTCTTACCTGTATGCGACGGCATTTTGCTTTGGGCGTAACTAACAGTTTGAAATGTTGATGTTGATTTTTCAGATTTCAGTCACGGCGTTCTCATTTTATTTACGATTTTTTTGCAGCCTTTAGCCGCTGCCTACAATGCTCTAGATCCACTGGAAACTGAAAATAACTCACTTCCGGTAAACGTTTACGCTTTGATTTCTTGAACCCGGAAATACAAGTCGACACCATTATGATTAAAAGTTTGCTAAGAAGTATTTCCTACTAAAGCAAGACGTATTTGACTCTGCTAAGCATATCCATAACTGACTGATGGGAGTGGCTTTGGACGGCAACGTGCCCAAGTGCATTATGGGTGTTGAAGTTTTCCTACCCTTAATTTCCAGCCTTTTTTCTCTGTTTTCTCAGGTAGCACTGAATTTTTTTCGCCTTTCTACTCTATAGGCAGCCAAGTTTTTATTGAAAGCTTATTTTGCCAGTGATGAAGTATCCCTTTAATCATTTTTAGTTAACAGGGGGTCTGTGGTGATACTGCTGGAGATTATTATTGGGCGAATTTTTCTTTTTTATTATCGTTTTTTCTCATTATTGATTTATATATATATTTTGACTGATATTGTATATTTAATTGCGCATACTTTCCCTTATTTTTATATTTAGATTACTCATCTAACACTAATTTAATCTTTAAAAACACTAATAATTTATTAACACTGTTAAATTTCGTTGTGATGCATAAATTCACTTCTAGCATTTGATTTGATTTTTTTTAGTGTTTTATTGTTAATTTATTTCGACAAAATATAAGTCATTCATTGGTTATCAGCTATAACATGAAAATAATTATTTGTTTATCGGTATCAGCCATAATATTAATGTTGATGTGCACTTCTATGTTTGTGAAAAAAAAAAAATGAAAAAAAAGTGTGCTTAATTCTATTGAATGTGTTTTTCAAATCCTAAATGTATATTTTAATAAACTTTATGTGCAGATAATATAATAATAATGAAACAAAAAGCCACTTAAGTTTAAGTGCTTTCATGACTGTTTCTTAACACACCTAGGTGTCAAATTAAAAGTTTTAATCTTTTGTAGTTCTGTAAAGAAGTACACTTATTTTGATGTTTTAATCTACTAAAGCACATGTAAAGTACTTGTATATAATTTTAACTTTAGTGTGTCATTTTATATTACATTTAAATTACAATACATTTTCATTCAGTTGCAATTAATATGCAATTAAGTATCCAAAAACAATACATTCAGTTGCACTTAAGATTATTCTTTTAAAGTACATTATATCTGTAATAAGTTCGCTTTTTAAAAGTATGCTAAAATTTCTTTTTCACAAGGGTACCAAAAATGCAACATCATGTTAAAGTTAACTAATTAACTGTTCCTACAACAATAAAATGCAGAGCCATTAAAATACTCTTAGATCTATTAAAAAAAATAATGCGATGGGAGTGTTCTAGTATTGTAACTTTCTTTGTATAATTTATTCAGAATTTAAATTGGTTTTTTTTTAATGCTGCTACAGTGCCAATTTGAAGTTGACTCTTTAGGTCTGCATTTGATGATGTATAAAAGGGCAATAAATTCATTCAGGAACGCATGATTACAAATACAGATTTTATGATTGATTGCAAAATGACACAAATCATAACTGTGGATTATTTTACCCTGATAATTATGCAGCCAAAGCTGTGTTATTGAATACAATTCACATATTGACTTCAACTCGTTCTTTACTGAAACCAAGAGCTCTAGCGTTGGGTATTGCACCTGGTTTCAGCTAAGTGGAACGGTTTAACGGCTGGTGGCCTACATGTGTGTGTGTGTGTGTGTTTGTGAGCAGGTGAAACCCTCAGCCTCTGTGAACCCCAGAGCAGGCTCTGTTATCACCTTTCACACACCTGCTCACACCAGCAATGGACGACCGGTAGACCATTTGCATGTGCGAGTGAACGCATGTCTCAAAGTCTCTCTATCTTCTATTGAAAATGCATTCCCTCATTTATCTGAGGAGCACTTGCTTACAGCGTCGGATTGAAGTGCACTCACTGTATGTTTGGCACTATCGCTCTGTTCCAATAACCAGAGCCAGGCCATGAAACATCTGGTTTGTAAAGCGGCGAATGGGAAAGAGAACGGGAACTTCCCCTTCTGATAGCGCGTCCAGAGAGTCTCTCAGGCTGCGCTTCCTGCCTCCCGCTGCTAGCAGTGTGTGAGGAGGGGAAAATAGACCTCAGGCACCCTCTTCTACTTTTACAAGAGTGTAGGAGTGCTGAAAATGACCAATTTCACACCACTGCAGCATTCATTTGAGCAGATATGCCCAGAGACTGCTTTAGTTGTAGCTAAAAATGTCTCCTTTTTGTGGCTTTGAACTAGGGATGCACTGATACAGAAATTTTAGATGATACTGATACGAATATATATATTTATAGCCAGTGTGATTGCAGATTTAATACAGCCTTTTTACAGCAAGTTGTGTAATTAAAATGTTTTTTGTGTGTTTGTGTGTGTGTGTGTGTGTGTATATATATAATATATATATATATACTGTATATATATTTAACAAATTTATTAGACCAGCACCCAATGTAAGGTTTGTGGCACAGCTGCTCTAAACTAACAGTATTAGTGATCACCAAAATAATTTTTTATGTTTCTGTAGTGGTTAATTCACACCAGTATGTGTAAGCTCTTGAGTCACAGTAGTGTTTCTAATGTTAAAATATAATTATTGTTGGAATTTAATGGATTCAAAGATAGATCGCACAAACATTTCATCAAAAGCTAGTCTTTGGGAACAACTAGAAACTATTTTGAAGTCAATAAATATAAATATATATATATATATATATCTCAAAAGTAACAGTAAGTTTTGTTAATGTTTTTAAAAGAAGTCAGTTTGTACAGTTGTGTAAATTTTTTTGGATTATTTTTTTTTTCAGGATTATTATTTATTTGATGAATAGAGAGTTATAAAGCATTATAAAGATTTTGCAAGATTATAAATGTATTTAATGTCACTTTTGATCAATTTAATGCATCCTTGCTGAATAAAAGTATTCATTTCTTTAATTTCTTTCCAAAAAAAAAAAAAAAAAAACTCTTACTGACCCCAAACTTTTGAACGGTAGTGATAATGTTACAAAAACTTTCCATTTCATATAAATTTCTATTCATCAAATATTCCTGAAAAAAAAAAAAAAAAAAAAATTTACACAACTGTTTTCAACATTGATAATAATCATAAATGTTTCTTGAGCAGCAAATCATCATATTAGAATGATTTCTGAAGGATCATGTGACACTGAAGACTGGAAATTCAGCTTTGATCACAGGAATAAATTACAGTTTACTATATATTCACATAGAAAACAGCTATTATAAATTGTAAAAATATTTCACAATATTACTGTTTTTACTGTATTTTGGATCAAATAAATGAAGCCTTGGTGAGCAGAAGAGACGTCTTTTAAAAACATTAAAAAATCTTACCGTTTAAAAACTTTTGACCGGTAGTGAGTGTGAGTGTGTATATTATTTATATATACTTTGATGTTTTTCTTGTTTGTAAAATCTGCTCAAACAGACAGATGCCAATAATTAAAAACAAAAAGTTAGTTACGCATTTCTACTCTACCTTTAATTTTAATTATTTTTACTACTTCAGAATATTATTTTACTTCTGGAATTATTGTTATCTCCCTTCTCATTTTATATTTTTTTTGTTTTTCTCATACTTGTGCCAAATGGATCTGCAAAAATAATGTAACCGGTTTCCAAACTAAAAAAAAGGTATCTCTGCATATTAAATTAATATAAAATATAAAAATATGATCTCATTCTATTCTCATGTCGTTCCAAACCTCTGGTCACGTACATTGTTCTGTAAACATTCTGCTAACCTGTCATACAGGTTTGGAATGACATGAGGATGAGTAAATGATGACAGGATCTTCAATTAGAGTGAACTAACCCTTTAACTGGAATACACCAAAAAGCCTTAAAGTGTCTGAGAGTGAATGAAACACAACAGGACGTTTAAATCGAACACAACTAACCCTGCTGTGTATAGACCACAGGAGAGAATCAGGAGCATTTGATCTGTATCCCGTCTCACTCTTTCCATCCTTCTCATCACCATCCATCTATTCATCCTCGTCTCTCTCTTTCTTTGGCAGTTCAAAGACGGTCTCTCCTCTCTTTTAAACCCCCCACCCATCCACCACCCACCAACCTCCCCGTATCTCTCCTCTCTTTCATAGCCCGCTGGTCTAGCCCTCATTAGAATGGTGAGGACTTGAGCTGCTGAATATGTATGCCGCTCAGGAGAGGAGAGGAGGGATTGTGGATTAAGGGAATGAAAGAGGAGGCTGTCGGGTCTCTGATGTTGGCCGTGACATTTCCATGATGGCGGCTGTCTGCTCCCTTCACGTCGGAGCTCATTGTTCGGGGGTCAGAGCCGAACGACTTTCACTCCTCCATCAACGCGTCAAACTCACGGCCGTTCTGCAGAAGAGAGAGAGAGAGACAGACACTTAGACACTGACCTATTTATTGCAAGTGTCAAAAAACAGACACCTTTGAAATGAGGAATGCAGCAAAAATTATTCAGGTTTCTCCTGAACCTCGAAACCTAAATATTAAATATTTAAAATAAATATTAACCTCAGTATTAACCTAAATATAACATTTAGTTCAGCCCGACCCCATTCAAACTTTATGTATATAATTTCAACCTTATTTCTTATAAGAAATAATATTAAAGTTTAAACGTGTCTTATTGACGCACATTAATAAAATGTTTAGAATTTAAAATGCAACACATCATCATAACATTTGCATACTGAATGTGATTGGTTCTCTTTTTCGTAGCTTTTGCATACTGAATTGCATTTCTTGCATCTTTTTGCATACTGAATTGTGATTAGTTTTGATATCTGTACATAAATCCTAGTGTATTAAGGCATTACTTTTGTTATTTCTTTTAGGAGATGCAAATTTGATTTCTTCTCATACTTTGGTGACTGAAAAGTATAAAAATGGAAGGAAAATAGGTGAGAGATTGTTGTAGTAAAACCATCAAAACTCATTTTTTTCTTTACATACTTATTATTTGAAGCTTAATAAAGCATAAAATAACCTTGATGAGGTGATACGCCGTTAAATTAGTGTTTGCCCAAAGATGTGCGGAGCCAAATAAAAGTTTAACACACACACACACACACACAAACACACACACACACACTTGATTTGGATGTTTAATCCGGGTTTAATCTGTTCCGTAGACGCCACGCTGCCACAGTGTTTGCTTCAAACTGAAGCTAATCTCCATCGCTCGCGTCCGATTGCTCTTTATCACCACACACACACGCGTCTCACTAATGCGGCTGTGGAAAAGAGTAAAATTGATACGCTCAAGCTGTGGGGCAATTACGATTACTAAACGCTGATGTGTCCCTTTGTAAGTGTGAGTCTGTTTTCACATCACTGTTAGTGTCAATAATGATCGCTCGGCTAGAAGTAGGTTATCAAATGACGTCAATCAAACATAAAAACACAGACTTGCATTCTAGCGAAAGGCCTCAGGGTCACCCGTCTTAAGTCGTTTGTATATATTGCTATCCGGTACACTCAGCACATCCACGACTCTTAGCTCGACTTTACTAATGAGGCACTTGTAAAGTACTTAACGTAAGCGTTTCCTCTGCATTTAGAGTTTAGTGGAAAGATGCTGAAACCCTGACGACGACTGTGGGTTGATCTTAAAGAAATCAGGAGGCTTCTCCATTCACATTTCAAAGAGCGACTAAAGCTCAGTGGATTAGAGCGAACGAGCAGCTTGACAGGCCCTCGGAAAGCATTAACCACAGCGCTGGCAGTGCCTCGGCTTCGACTCTCTTCCCTTTGTGAGGGTTAAGAGCATTATCATACACGCTCCCCTTCTCATGCTGCCATCTTCACTCCCAGCTCCACTGTTTCATCTTTCTTTCTCGACTCAGCTTGTCTCGCACACACACACACACGGCCACGCTTCTTTCGTGTGAGGTGCTTTGGTAATGCGTTAGAGAAACTTCAGTCCTGAAGTCAGCTGTCCTTATCTACAGCTGATGCTGCACTCTTCCACAACTCAATCCCTTCCTGTGTCTTTCTCCACTTGTTTTTTGTAAATGGATTTGATCTACTTGATGTACACGAACAAAGTCATCAAACTAGGTGCAAATTTTGACAGTTTTTAATGATTTAAGAAGCAGAGATTGACCCTACTTTTTCCAAAAGAGAGCCACTGCTCATTTATAACCATTTCATGTGCCTTTGCTCATTCTAGTAAAGCTGTAGCACTGACAAAATACAAAATATCTGATTAAAAGCTGATTTACTTCATGAGCCAATAAACATGAACCCTTTTTAAGGGATAGTTGGCCCGCTTTGTTTCTTCTGCGAGGTGTTGGCTTTGCAGAACTGTTTTTGAAAGACATTTTGTATTCCACAGAAGAAACAAAGTCTTTCAGGTTTGCATCCCTACCCGTCTTGATGCGGTAAAATCTGTGTTTAGATTTCAGACAATCCCAGTTGCTTTCTTTATGTCTGTTTCATTCCTTCCAGCTTAGACCACTTTGGCGGAAAAGCCAACAAGATCGCAACTTCTGAAGGGAAGCCTGACCACTATTCCTGCTTTAACTTCATACAGGGCGAAAAGGTATTTCTTTACGACTTCACACGCTCGTGTTGGACCGGGCTGTGAGAAGACCGTAAACTACTGAAGGATTGTACGACTTACACCTCAAACGGCCTCTGAAACAGTGCATAGATGATGGTGAACACCTCCACCGTGCCGTAACGACATAACACTTGAAAGAGCGACGCAATATTTACAGCGTGTCGTTTCTGCCAGCGCACGCTTTTCTCAGTTCGCCCCGTTAGGGGAGAAACGGCGAACAGATGTGCGACGCTAAACCGCAGTGGCGCATCTGCGATGGAGGGGTGCCGTAATCTGCAGGTCCGGCTAAATCACAATAGGTTGACCTGTCTGGTGTGTAATCAGAGCAGGGGTGAGGGGGCCGAACAGGATTCCTGTGGATGGATTAGGCCGCTGTATTAGAATTAGAAACGGGGAATGAAAAAGGATGACAGGAGGAAGCGTTTTCGGGTTGTTTATGTGTGTGTGCGCGCTTTAGGTTTTACAGCATGTTGCTCTGGGTCTGCCGTTTGAGTCTTTGGTCGGTGGGTCTGATTAGGGCACTCTTCCTGTCTGCCTTGCAGTCGCATCAAAGACTTCCATATCCTGTCCCACACTCTCCCGCCCCTGACGTCCCATCCCCCCAGACTCAGAGCTGTCTGATAATCTTGCGCACAGAGTGTGTGTGTGTGTGTGCGTGTGCGAGCTTTGTATTGGCTGGCTGGAGACTGAATCCTTTTTTCCAAGCGTGGGACTTGTCTCTTCTTAATTCATAGAACGTCAAGCGCTGATATGATCTTTGACGGGATCAGTCAAATAGTCTGTATATGAGTGAGTAAAGGTGGATGTTGTGTGTTTGTGTTTCTGCCTGTATTTGCACAACTGAACAAGACTCTACATGTTGGGTAATTCAAAGCGTCTGCCATAAACACCGTCTGTATCCTGAGCAGGACATTCTTGGACATAAACACGTTTTATTGCGTCAGACGGGTTCCTCTGAAGATTAAAATCACGCCGGTGCTGCTGGTTTGTTTGATTATCCAGGAATATGTAAATATCTTCAGCCATTGGCTCGCTTAACTAGTTTGTGATGTTTTGAGGACTCAATAATAATGCACCCGCTTGGCTTTTTCAGAAGTCGTCTTTATGGATTAAGATCTTTGGACAAAAGCATTGTGTGAAGGGGGAAAAAAATAGGTAGACAGCATTTGCTGTCACTCAATACATTCCAACCCTTGTGACCCCCACCCACACACACTCGCACGCACAAAGAAAAAACACAAATTATGACTCCTTGTCATAATTACAGGCCTTTTCCCTCCCTCTTGTTTTAGTAGCTAAAGCGAACTCGCTGCACCCTTATTTTGCCTCGCACAGATCTAAACTAAACAAATTCTCAGTGAGAATACAGCTTCGTCAAACTCTTCGCTCTCTTTCGTATTTCGAGAGCAAGAGTCTGGCAACCTCTAACCCTTAGGGGCCCCTCAGCCGGCAAACGGCTGACCCCGTACAGCTCTGGGCCTGGATGAAGCTTGACCTAGTCTGTCTGGAGGGGGTCTGACGCTTTTGTCTCGCTGTCTGCCTTTAACCCCCACCTCCTCACTTCTGAACACTCTCGGCCACATCGCACCGTCCGCATGCACTGTCCCGCAACTCTCCAACTAGGCTGTGAAACCTGCTCATTCACAAACCTCTCTCGTGTTGGTATGAGTAGCGGTGATGGTGGAACTAATAGGGATCATCACGGTCTGTCTCTCAGGCGGCCGTCTGGACGCGGGAGCTTTGCGTGTGAAAAGCGTAAGCCCTCATTCAGAACTCAGATAACAGAAAAGCAAACAAGCACATAACGGCGGAATGCACTGAATGAACTCTGCCAGAGTGAAAGCGCGCAGCGCGCCGCCGCGTCACACTCGAAACGACTTTTGAGCCGCAACAAAGGGATAGAACTGAGTAAAAAGAAGAGGTTAGGAAGTGAAATGAGCTTGAAGTACTCACCCCTCACTGTAAGGTCACCAGAGCCCACTTGCAGTTTTGAGAACGGCGATTTTATCAAAAATGTGACCAAAAATGATTTTTTTCTTATCAAAAAGTAGCCTCCAAAATCTTGAGTCCTTCAAAATGAGTTAACTTCCAGAATAATCAGTCTTTTTTCCGTACATTTTACACATCATACTCGTTCGCCCGCTTCATTTGCTTCCGAACCCACACACAAGCACACGCAGTCGGTCACAAAGCAAACTGTAGGTACACAGAGTCCTCAGCCGGTCCCACACACACTCACAGCCTTGTCTCAGGCTGCTGGAATGGGCTATATATGACTCGGTTGATGGACAGGAGCACATTCTGTCAGGTGACAGACAGAAGCTCCTCTGATTGGCTGGCTGAGGCCAGCCCCGGGGCTAGAGCGCTGTGATTGGCTGCTTTTGAGGTTGCTGAAAGAAGAATCTCTCAGTATTCCAGACTACTGTTCTGGCCGGGGCAGGGCAGGACTGCTGCACTCTGTCAGTCCTAACACTAATCATTGAGAGAGAGAGAGAGAGAGTGGACAAGAATAGTCAGAGTTGCAAATCTTGTGTGGCTATTTTGCCTCAATAAAAGTGTCAAGAAGTGAAGTTTAGGCAGCAGGGATGTTGGTTGCCTGCTCCTTTCAGTGCTGTGTTTCACATTTATTGGAGAAAAAAGAACTAACTAAAATACAGAAATAAAATATAAAGCATGCATGTTGTGTTGTTGTTCCAAAATGGAGGACAAATATGGTCAGAATTACTTTAAAACTGAACAATTTTTTTTTTTTTTGCTTTTCTGATCTGACCTTCATTAAAATGTTTCAACGTCTGATTTTACTTGAAGCATTAAGTTGTATTGTAGCTTCAGAGAGAACATGAACAAAAGAACAGTGTTAATTTTGTCAGTATAACCTTCTTTAATTACCTCAAAAAATTTTTACAAAAAAATAAGATCAGGAAAAGCAACATTGCAAGACAATAATAATACACTAGCAATGGTTTTATATGAATGCCGACAGGAAAAAATGTGGATAGAATTTATTCAAATAACCGATCAAGGTTTGTTGAGGACTGACCTAAAAGAGCTAGTGAACTGAACCACATCTCTAGCAGGTTAATTAGCTCGCTTAAACACATCATATATATTAATATATATGAGATTAATCTGCTATTTCCACAACAAACATATTACAGTTTCCAGTTGCATAAACAGTTTACAGGTGAACATCTGTTTAACATCAGTAGCTAATACTTCATTTGTGGATGCAGATATTTGGCACCTGATGATTAGTTGCGCCAGATGACATCATTGACTCCAAATGACTCAAAATCTCATAACCTGGTTTGTTCTCGCACTCCATGAGCAACTGAGATTTCAAAGTGATGGTGGAGGGGAAGATTTCCAACTAATAACTACTTGAATTTCACATACATTGCTTTAAAGTTTTTTTTTTTTTTTCAGAATTTTTCATGAAAATGAAATAACATCCTCATATACAGTAAATGCGCATTTTGTTACAATAGCATATAATTTTTTAAAATTTGTTTTTAAAATAAATAAATGTTTATATGTGACCCTGGAACACAAAACCAGTCATAAGTTGCACGAGTATATTTGTAGCAATAGCCAACAACACATTATATGTGTCAAAATTATCGATTTTTCTTTTATGCCAAAAATCATTAGGATATTAAGTAAAGTTTACTTAAGTAAAGTAAAGAAGATATTTTGTAAATTTCCTACCATAAATATATCAAAAATGTATTTTTGTGAGTGGATATGCATTGCTAAGGACAACTTTAAAGGCGATTTTCTCAATATTTAGATTTTCAAATAGTTGCATCTCAGCCAAATATTGTCCTATCCTAACAAACCACACATCAATGGAAAGCTTATTTATTCAGCTTTCAGATGATGTATAAATTTCAATTTCAAAAAATTGACCCTTGTGACTGGTTTTGTGGTCCAGGGTCACATATTTTTAAATGTAAATAAAGTTTGGCTCATTACAGTTTGGCATGTTTTTTTGGACATTATTGCAAACTACAATATGTTTTTTGTTGACTAAAATGTTGGGCAATTGGCGTAAAATGGACTGAAATTTTGGTCAAAAGACAAAAACTATTGCTACAACAAAACACTTTGTCAATATTAACACTGCAGATGTAGAAAATCAGCCATCATGTCCGTTATTGGCTCTAGTAAAAATTATTTTCAGCTATTGTATTGGCTGCATCCCTAAAACTTTGAAATGCTTCCCTCCCTAGATGTTTATTTGGTCTTTCTCGCTCAGCCTGGTTTTACAGTGTGCTATTGTTTCCTGTTGCTGTTCAGATGTTTGAGATAAGGCTGCAGTCGTGTCTCCGAAGCGATGCGGAGCGACATCATCATGCTTTATTCTCTCCCATCCACCCTTCTCGACGATGACGACAAAGCCACGCTGGGACCGGAACGATTGCTTTCATTCTTATCTGATAACGTCTCGCCCACGGCCGTATAACTCTTTCCTTCTCTTGTTCCTCTTCTCGCAGCTCCTCTCCTTTCAGGTCCGAGTGCGGACTCCTTCAGAAAAGCAGGCCTCTGTCTAGATGGGGCCGTTCTCGCCATGCCTTCGCATGTCCATATGCATGAGTGTGTGGCACAGCGAGCAGTCAGATGGAATAGATGTGAGTTGTGCCCAAGATGGCACCCCGATGCCCCCAGCGTAAACAGAGCATGAGTGTGGATGAGCAGGGCCGAGGGGCGGGGGCAGCCGAACCGTAAAATCATCTCGTTAGGATCCTCTGATTGTCACATCCGACTGAGGCTGATGCGAGGAGATTGCTAGGCCCATTTCTGCCGCTCGGCTCTTTGAGCGTTGGCCTTATCCTGCTTCAGCTTCGCTTAGCAGAGCATTAGATCTTCACTCTGATATGCTTCCTCCTCCATGCTTTCTGGCACAGGGAGTCGCAATGCAGACATGTTAATTGATTGCAAACCTCTAGCCGCAGTTGTGTACGTAATGCAAGGTTGGAATCGGTTGCATTCGCTTCAGATGTGGGTGATGAAATGTGGAATTCGCTAACGTGCTAAAAAGCCCAATTTGGGTTCTATGAGGATAAATGGCAATTATTTTCTCGCCCTCATGTCGTTTATTTATGGTCATTATTTACTCGCCCTCGTGTCATTTCATCCTCGAATGACACAATCCCAGCTAACAGGGAACGTTCTCATAACGTACGTTGGCTTACATTCTGGCAAGATTCTCTTAAATTTATGAACAAACATTTTTCCAGTAATGTTAATAGAATGTTCGAGAGTTATCTGGTCTTTATTATTAATACATTGTTCATGGAACATTTTTTAAATGTTACTTGTTTCGGAACGTTCAGAGAACATTCAAAAGTAACGTTCCTATAATGTCTGCAAAATTATAAAATGGAATATTCCCTTAAAGGGTTAGTTCACCCAAAAATTCTGTCATTAAATGTTGTTCCACACCCGTAAGACCTTCGTTCATCTTCAGAACACAAATTAAGGTATTTTTGATAAAATCCAATGGCTCAGTGAGACCTTCATTGACAGCAAGACAATTAACACTTTCAATGCCCAGAAAGCTACTAAAAACATATTTAAAACAGTTCATGTGACTACAGTGGTTCAACCTTAATGTTATGAAGCGATGAGAATACTTTCTGTGCACCAAAAAAACAAAATAATGACTTTATTTAACAATATCTAGTGATGGGCGATTTCAAAACACTGCTTCATGAAGCTTCGAAGCTTTACGAATCTTTCGTTTCGAATCAGTGATTCGGAGCGCGTAACAAACTGCCAAAGTCACATGATTTCAGTAAAGGAGGCTTCTTTACGTGATAAGTGTTTCGAAATTTCAGTGGTTCACCACTGGGGGGCGTGACTTTGGCAGTTTGATACACGCCCCGAAACAAAAGATTCGTAAAGCTTCGAAGCTTCATGAAGCAGTGTTTTGAAATTGCCCTTCACTAGATATTGTTGAATAAAGTAGTTATTTTGTTTTTTTGGTGCACTAAAAGTATTCTTGTCGCTTCATAACATTAAGGTTGAACCACATGAACTGTTTTAAATACGTCTTTAGTAGCTTCCTGGGCATTTGAAAGTATTAATTATCTTGCTGTCAATGCAGGCCTCACTGAGCCATCGGATTTTATCAAAAATATCTTAATTTGTGTTCTGAAGATGAACGAAATATCTTAGGGGTGTGGAACGACATGAGGGTGAGTAATTAATGATAATTAACTAACCCTTTAACATTTAAAATACTGGATGTTTAGAGAACATTCATAAATTTTATAACTTAATGTTAAGATTAGCAAAATGTTCTTAGAACATATTTTTGTTAGCTGGGAAAGTAGACATTTTATATCGCCTTTTCCTTTCCAACAGTAGCTTCAAAAAGGTTTTAAAAAATCATCATAAAAGTATAAATTCACAAGATACACAAAAAACATTCATCTTCTGAACTGGTCTTTAGTCAGGGTGGTCATCATATTGATTTTTTTTTTTTTGCAGATGAGGCTGTGAGGGATAGACTTAAACATCCTAGATCACATGTATGTTGTTTTTGTCTACTGAAAGGTTTTTTCAGAGGTATTTTGTGAGCTGAAGAATTGCCATGATGTTGAACAATAATCTACTGAAGTACAATCCAAGTACACAGCCTTGCTTTCATTCCTGTCAAAAAAATGAAATCTGCCGCTATCCTGAATTGAGGTCTCTTTCAAGTCTTCTTAAAGGGGACCTGTTATGCCCCTTTTCACAAGATGTAGGCTAATAAAAGTCTCTGGTGTCCCCAGAATGTGTCTGTGAAGTTTCAGCTCAAAATACCCACAGATCATTTATTATAGCTTGTCAAATTTGCCCCTATTTGGGTGTGGGCAAAAACACGCCGTTTTTGTGTGTGTCCCTTTAAATGCAAATGAGCTGCTGCTCCCGGCCCCCTTTCCAGAAGAGGGCGGAGCTTTAACAGCTCGCGCTTCGGTCGCTCAACAACAACAAAGCTGGAGAATCTCACGCAGCCAAAATGAAGATTGTCAGTAACGTGTTCAGCCTTACATTGTTCAAACCGGAGTCGACACTGATGGAGAGACTCAGGAAGAAGTTACAACTTTTAGAATGAAACTGGACGTTTCTGAATGGTTAGTGGATAAATTTATGTAGTTGCTGTGGAGCTGATTCAACTCATCGACTAGCATGTGCCGTCATGTTAATCTTAAACCCGTTTGGACGCCCACTATACATAGCGTACAGTGTTGGGTGTAACGCGTTACTGTAATTAAATTACTTTTCCACTGAAGAAAGTAAAGTAAGGGATTACTGTTCATTTTTAGGTAATTTAATTACAGTTACTTATAATGTATTTGCTTTACATACTGTAAATTAGTTCAACAGTTCTGTATAAATCAATATTGAATTTAAAATCTAAATTTGTCGTCTAAAGGTAAAAGTGAACGCTGCCTCTTTAAAATCGTGAGTTCGCAAATTCGCACCATGCGTAGTCGCTGTCTGAAGATGTCGGCAGAAGCGAGTGGCTGTTTTGCAGAATGGAGATATTCCAATTACTTCACTTTTTTGACACAGGTAGGCAAGAACATTACGGTAAAATGTAAGCTATGTCCTAGAGAGAAAAAACTACTCGCGCGCTCTCTGAGAGACGGTCTTCAGTCAGCGCGCTCTCAACCAAAGCGCACACACATAGCCGCCTCTCGCGAGTGTCAGATTTTCGCGGTTTATTACACATAAACGTTCAAATACACACACAGTTATGTCAAAATGCCCGTCTTGGCGTATATTCGCGTTGGTTATGTGAATGTGAACAGCATGTGTAACAGCATATTGTCTCCGTCCATTAGGTCTTAGTGACAGCAGCCTTTAAAACATGCTACTGTCTACTATTGGCTGTCTGTATTATAAATGATAATCAAACAACAAAAGAAAAGCTTTAATAAGGATTAATCTATATTTATACAGTTATGACTATGCAGAGTTATTTTATATTTGATTATTCAATTTCTGTGGTATTTTTACTTACTACTATTAGACCTACCTGGAAAAATATATAGCATTGTTTTATTTGTATCTTTAAATATTTTTACCTTGGAATCAAGTATTGTTCACTTTTGGTGGTACCGGTATTGACTACTAGATTTTTTGGTATCGTGACATCCATATTTGTTACTAAAAAAATGTTAAGTATTATAGTATGTTTTAATAAAGCTAAAATGTTTTAAAAAGCTATAAAAGGCTAAACTATTCCATGTTTGACGCATATTTAAATTATTTCTATTGTCTGTCCGGTCAAGGTTTATATGGATTTTAAGAAGTAATTAGTAATGAGTTTAATTACTTATTGAGTAATTAAATTACTTTTCAGACAGAGTAATTAGAAAAGTATTTTAAATACAACATTGATGATGTAATTAGTAATTAATTACTTTTTTGAAGTAACTTACCCAACACTGATGGCGTACCTGTTTGCCAAACAGAGTCATACACACCAGGCTAACATTTATGATTGCTATCAAATGCTGTGATTGGTCTAATATTTTTTCCAAAATATCGCTCGGGCAGAAACGTTCCTTTTTTAGCAATCGAGCTTGCCAGGGTCATCTTGCAGGTAGACATGTGCCGATATTCGGTAATGCGATATATCACGATAATGAATATGCACGATATTGTTATTGTGGGCACTTCAAAATACCGTAAATAATAATTTATTACCAATTATTAAAAATTTTATAATGCATTTAAGAATACTTTCCCCATCAACCATATAAAATGCACAACACCGCTGTATTCTGCGTCAAAGGGACACGCGCAATATGTAAACAAGCCCGACATGCATATGAAGCACATGGCGGAACGAGGGAAGGAGATGAATGAATGAATGTGCACGTTCACTATCTGACAGCAGAGGGCGCTGATGTAACAGCAGAATTAGAGGTCTGCACGGGCTTTATACTGAGGCCCGAACCCGGCCCGTACCTGAGATCGTTTGACCCGACCCGAACCCGAACGGTACTGTTATAGTTTAACCCGAACCCGACCCGAACCCGAAATCCGTTGCTATAGAGATGTACCATTTTTGCTATCATAAGCCAAGACAGCTTTGTAAAACCTACGCTTCACGTAACCGCTGAGCTATTTATTGGTTGAATGACAAGATCATATCGTACAACGTTTAAGTAGTAGAAAAGACGCACAGAGGCCATTTGACATGATCACGCTTCATTTCATTCATATAGTTTGCACTCAGTCATGTAGCCTATCATATCGTATGTTTTAAACATTTAAATACACATATCAAATAAAATAATACAAAATGTGTATGATGTACTGTTTTAGGTGATAGTAGCCTGCTCTTGACAAAGCTGATTTCTGAGAGACACAAGAGAAACACGGCTTGGTTTACACTTATTCGTCCATGATATAATACAATGTTTAAAACATTTAAATATACATATCAAATGATATAGTATTTTACAGTAGACCTCTTGACAAAGCTCTGATTCTGAGACAGAGACGGTAGCGCGGCTATTTGATTTCACTTCACACACACATTATTGCGTAGTAATTTTAGAGGCTTGTGTATAATTGTGCCATCCCCTGGCTCACCTGTTATTCGGTAGAATTCGTTGTGCTGCTTTTCTTGCATCATTTGGCACTGTAATAAGTTTTCCCTCAGTAATTGTTTGACTTATCGCACTCACAGTCAGAGGTGTCGTGTGCCGCGTTGTGACCAAAAGAGTCTGCGAGAGCGGGATCACATGCGCAAAACAGTTAATATATAAATGTGAATTATAAATGTGCTCCCACTCTCGCGCGCTCTTTCGAGCACAACACAGAAGACGGCATGCAAGACTTATAACAGCCTATGTAGTTTTTCTCAGTGAACCCGAAGCTATTCATGAAACCTTTACCTGAACCCGACCTGAGTTCTTCGGGGCCCGTCGGGCTCGGGTCGGGTTGCAGACCTCTAAGCAGAATGCAGCGGTTACCCCGGAAATCCTGCAAACAAAATTCTGTCAGTTACGTCACGTCACGTGAGGTATCGGTCTTTGGTATCGGGGGTATTTTTACGAGTACGAGTACAAGTACATGAGCTTGGTATCGGTATCGGTGCATCCCTACTTATAAAGCATTAATTATTCTTAGTTAATTTCTTAGTTACTGTTTAATAACATTACTAAAATCAAAAAGAACTTATTTAATGGACCTGAGATATAACTAGATCCCAGACGAGGAATAAGCGTCTTATCTAGAGAAACCATCGGTCATTTTCTAAAAAAAATAAAAAATTATATAATTTTTAACCACAAATTCTCATCTTGCACTGCTCTGTGATGCGGCACACATTACATAATCACGTTGGAAAGGTCACGCGTGATGTAGGTGGAAGTACCGCGGTAGGGCGAAAGACTCCATCGAATTTTCTCCTCCAACTTCAAAATCGTCCGACATTGTTGTTTTACCTTTTTTTGTAAAGGGTGTTTGACTTAGTCTTTGCGCGTTCGCTTTGTAAACACTGGATCGGTACTTCTGCCTACGTCACGCATGGCGCATCACAGAGCAGTGCAAGACGAGCATTTGTGGTTAAAAATTATATAATTTTTATTTTTTTATTTTTTTTTAGAAAATGACCAATCGTTTCTCTAGATAAGACCCTTATT
Source organism: Mylopharyngodon piceus (assembly GCA_039654765.1). NCBI lineage: Eukaryota > Metazoa > Chordata > Actinopteri > Cypriniformes > Xenocyprididae > Mylopharyngodon > Mylopharyngodon piceus. Next base: position 30,932,514 of record CM077453.1, read on the forward strand.
CCTCGTCTGGGATCGTGTAGAGCTCTTTGAAGCTGCACTGAAACTGACATTTGGACCTTCAACCCGTTGAACCCCAGTGAAGTCCACTATATGGAGAAAAATCCTGGAATGTTTTCCTCAAAAACCTTCATTTCTTTTCGACTGAAGAAAGAAAGACATAAACATCTTGGATGACATGGGAGTGAGTAAATTATCAGGAAATTTTCATTCTGAAGTGAACTAATCCTTTAAAGATGTTTCAGTCTGATTATGAACAGATTATTTGGGTGCATGTAAATGTACAATAGCTATTGACTCCAAATGACAATCTTGTATATTGTAACCTGGTTTGAGTTTGTTCATATGCTGAGTTTGAATATGCACATCCATGTGCAACTGAGATTTCAAAGTGATGGTGGAGGGGAAGATTTTCATTCAATAATTACTTAAATTTCACACATACATTAGTTTTTTCATAATTTTTCCTCAAAATGTCTTTTGTAATCGTGCATGTAGAGAAAAATAATATTAACCATTAATATCATGGCCTACTTTTCAGTTTGCAGTAAAAATCTGATGGATAAATTCAGTCCCGAATTAAGTATTCGAATAAAGAAAGTGAATTTTCAGACCTTTGAGTAAAATTCTTACAACTAATTGAAAGGACAGACATTGATTCTCATCTTTTCCATTGTGTGATATGTGACTTTGACTGGAAAGTTTGTAAACTTGATTTTGAATTCTTTCAAGTTCTTTGCATGGATATGTTGCATTGAATTGCAGGGATTAAAGTCGGCATGAAACGGAAGTTGCGCTAGTCTTTTCTTCCCTATTGTGATTTTACTTAAGTTTACTTAAATCATTTTCTCATTATTAATGTTTTGAATAGATTTGTGAAATGTTCACCTGTTTTGCAAGTGTTCTGACAATAAAGAGTAGTTTAAAACCACAATTAACTGTCTGGTTTCTACAACTTTCACTCAGGAGAAAAAATCTTTAAACCTTTAAATTTGAAAGAAACAGATTTGGCATTTATCGTGGTATTATCGAAATTGACTGATATGAAAAATTTTATTGTGATAATTTTCTGCCCAGCCCAATGTTTGTGGGATTTCTCGAGAAGCAGCTTTATCCGATTTGTGAACAATGCATTAGATCTTTTCAGTGAATCTGACTGATCCTACATAACTTGTTGCTTAACCACTGTAGTATGATGCATCATTGAAGAAATTAACTAGCCTGCTCATTTGCATAGACAACAGAGAGTCATTCATTTTTATTTTTTTAACTGTGTTTACACTATATGCACTTTGTAATAGAGTACTGCAGAGATGACATATTTTTGTAGGCCAAAACCTGTAAATGAGTTTCACTTCCGGTTCCATCAACCTGAAGTCAGTGGGTTTTTTGAATGAGTTTTTGTTTAAAATTGCTATGGTTTGTTGGTACTATGGTTTTGGGAAACAGCAATTTGTTGAACAATGTTGGTAATGACAGAACTTGCGACCATAATGCTAACGACCAGTGCTAACAATGCGTTTGGTTGATGAGGTCATCACATGAGGTCATCTCACTAGCTCAATGAGCCGATCAAAGGTGAGGATGATCAAGCTTTCATATATGGCTTCAGAAGTGATGTAGCACACCGTTCATATGGGACACTTTTATGAATTTTTTTTTTATTTTTTTTTTTTATGTTGCATGATTTTGTTTTTGGGGTCTACTATAGAATAAGGTTTTCACGCTTAAATGTTTAAAAAACACATTTTCCTCATATTCTCCATTGTTGCAGCTCCTCTCTTCCCAGTCTGTCAGTAACGCTCTGTTTAGTTCCTGTCTCTATGAAGCCCCTCCTTCTGATTGGTCGGCTGGAGCAGTGTGTTGTGATTGGTGTTTGGGAAATGTCCTGCCCCTTACCATAACCGCCAGTTTCAACACACTACTAACTAACTCAACCAGGCCCCGCCCCTTTATTCTGCATATGAATTATTTAAATGAGGAATATTGTGAAGAAAACTCAAGACTACAATGGAGGCGTTTCAGGGAGTTCAGAAACACTGACACTGATATAGAGAAGAACTCCTGCTGGAGGGACTTTGGAACTTTTCAGAGCTTTTTCATGATCAAACAGCAACATTACACACTAAAGAAAGATGAACATGGAGGAAAAAAAGCATAATAGGACCCCTTTGAGGCCACCAGCTTTGCACTGCATTAGGGGTACTGTAGTTTAGAAATGTAATTCATCTATGGTGGGAACAAAAGCCATGTGGAGCTGCCTTGCTAGGCTTAGCACTCTCTCTACACAAACACATTAAAAACAACATCTGGGCGTCTGGGGCAGTGCTGGCCACATGTGCAGCCCAAGTGAAGTAAGCCTGCCAATAAAGTATGTAATCGCTGCTCGGCCTTTGTTTCAGTTCAGAAATATCCACAGGCTGAGTTGAAGTGTTGCATGCTTTTTATAACAGACATTTGTAAAATTGTATTTTATAAACGTTATATTTCCTGTTTAAATCACACTTGAATACTGAATTGAAAATATCAGGTTGTTACTTGTTTCTCAAAGTAAAAAAACAAAGTTAGTTTGAATGAATGTGCTGATCTCAAATTAAATCCATAGTTAAAAGAAAAAAAGCAGCAATTTAACAAGAACACCTTGTCCAAACCAGATGCGATGTGATGCGTGATCTTTTCAATGTTGATCAGAGTTTTTGTCCTAACGGTCCATGATGGCGATTTGGTTGCGAGTGCAGTGCGCTTGCAGCGAGACTCCGCCCCCACGCTCTTCTGATTGGCTATGATTTTGGATTAATTTGGTTGCGAGTGCAGTGCTCTTGCAGAGAGACTCCGCCCACGTCTTCTGATTGGCTATGATTTTGGATTCATTTGGTTGCGAGTGCAGTGCTCTTGCAGAGAGACTCCGCCCACACCCTCTTTTGATTGGCTGTGATTTTTGAATTGTTTGGTCTCTTCTGATTGGCTGTGATTTGTGATCGATTTGGTTGCGAGTGCAGTGCTCTTGTAGAGAGACTCCGCCCACACCCTCTTCTGATTGGCTGTGATTTTGGATTGATTTGGTAGTGAGTACAGTGCTCTTGCAGATAGACTCCGCCCACACGCTCTTCTGATTGGCTGTGATTTTGGATTGATTTGGTAGTGAGTACAGTGCTCTTGCAGATAGTCTCCGCCCACACGCTCTTCTGATTGGCTGTGATTTTTGATTGATTTGGTTGTGAGTACAGTGCTCTTGCAGATAGACTCCGCCCACACACTCTTTTGATTGGCTGTGGTTTTGAATTGATTTGGTCTCTTCTGATTGGCTGTGATTTGTGATCGATTTGGTTGCGAGTTCAGTGCTCTTGTAGAAAGACTCCGCCCACACCCTCTTCTGATTGGCTGTGATTTTTTTTTTTTTTTTAAAAGATTTATTTTTGCCTTTATTATGACAGGACAGTGATTAAACAGGAAGCGAAGTGGGAGAGAGAGGGGGACGGGATCGGGAAAGGACCACGAGCCGGGACTCGAACTCGCCCTAAGCGCATTGGCGCTACATGTTGGCGCGCTGCCCATGAGGCCATCGGCGCCGACGGCTGTGATTTTTGATTGATTTGGTTGTGAGTACAGTGCTCTTGCAGATAGACTCCGCCCACACACTCTTTTGATTGGCTGTGGTTTTGAATTGATTTGGTCTCTTCGGATTGGCTGTGATTTTGGATTGATTTGGTTGTGAGGACAGTGCGCTTGCAGAGAGACTCCGCCCACATGCTCTTCTGATTGGCTGTGATTTGTGATTGATTTTGTCGCATCTTATAGTAGTGTCTTGTCTGGTGTGGACAGACTAATTGCTTGTCACTGGAATCTCATCGCATCGCGTCTGGTTAGGACACGGTGTCAAGTGGGTTGGTTAAAATCTCTTCATCTGAAACCCAGCGAGGACAAACAATAACAGGGCAGAACTTTCTCCCCATCAGTCAAATTTCCATCCCGTTCCCTTTCAATCAGAGCACTGCTCAACCAAACAAATCCTGCCACCTTTTGCATACACTAACACAGCCATGGGAAGTAAAGATGAATTAGTTATTTTTTAGTTAACTCAGAGTTAGTCAAGAGTGAAGGTGGGGAGGGGTCAGGACTCGAAATCCCCCCCAAATGAACCCTCTGAACCTAAAACACGCTCTAAAAGTGATTGGCCTCTTCCTGTGCCGCCCCAACTCAATGAGGGCTAATGTTTAAGAGGCCAAACACAAAGTCATTCCAAGCTTTCATATTTGGATGGGGGACGAGTTTTGTTATGTATATGTGCGTCTGTGGCCTTTGAAGCTTTCAGAAGTCATCATAACTGGAGTGTTTGGATTCTTAGTTTGACCGTATACTCGTTCACTTCGGACAATTTCATCTGTAAAAATTATACTACAGAAATTGTCTCCCCCAGCCGGGCTAAATGTGCTTTAGCCTGTTCTTTCTGGCACCGGCGGCGGTGGTGGCGGCTTGGGCGGGAATGAGAGCCACATGTGGAGTGCTGAACCCTTCCTGCAGTGAGCTGGACTATTTCAGGGAAAACCCTCTGCTTAGAGCGCATTTTTACTCGACTCTGTCACCGAGCAGCGTCCTGCAGAGACTCACAGGCCCTGCTGCTCATTATCCTGTCGGCACAGTGACTGGAGACTCGGCAAGCAGTGTGTGATGTCATAATGGAAACGCTTTATGTTTGAAATTTGAATGTGCCAATATTGGTTCAGACTTGTAGAGTCAAATCAGTTTTTTTAGAGTATGCCCAATGATTTATTAGTTAGTATGCATTCAAATAAAAAACAATAAAGATATACATTTATTTCAAAACATTGTTCTATTCAAATGGTTATTTTTCTGTTTCATATCTGATATATTGATATATGTATTCATATATTCGAATTTTTGTAATGTAATTTTATTTCTATGATAGATTTTCAGCATCATTACTCCAGTCTTCAGTGTCACATTATGCTGATTTGCGAAATAATGTAGTAAAAATTCAGATGAGATCAAGCTCTTTTAAAGTGAGCTTGTAAATTGAGATTTCTGAGCTATTTGACCAAGTACAGTTTCCATTAAAGTTCGAGGGGAGGAAAAAAACAAAAGCAACAACTGTGATATGTTGGAATGCTGAATGTAGACATAAAATAGACAAAATGGAGTGATTTCATGGAAAGAATAAAACAATTTGTTGAAATGTTATGATCTGGAGTATTTTATAATGTTATAAACTCATACACATGTGGGAATCATGGACGTTTTGTTTGTTATTATAGACAATGAAACGCAAACACAGATTGTTTTCTGGAACGACAGTTACACAGATAGCCTAACAAACTTTGTTGCACATCCAACACAGAGCGTGTTTGTCTCTCTCTGTAAGAATTATCTACACTTAAAGGGATGTTGTGAAGAAAATCTCATTTTCTTCATCTTTTGTTAAATAAACAATGTCACATTTGATCAGAGAGTGGATGAAAAATGGTTATGAAAAATAAAATTGACCGTTTTTGAAGGAAGTCATCTTAAATAATGTAGGATAATTACAGTAGGAGATGATAAACTTTTAGCTTGCTTCAAAGTTTTTGTTTAAGCTCAGCTTAAATGATCTCAGCTATGTCAAACTTATCCTGCTAACAAATGAAGGCAGACTTCCTGGTATGTGATATTCCGATATATTGATTTTCTGGTAGCTAATTGTTGGCTGAATGTTCTCAGATCTCAGATTTCTTTTCTGTTCTGCAGCGTGTGTCATAATGGCGTTATGGATGTATTTAGCACTGGTGATTTCATTCACTGAACATCTAGATCTTGTAATGTCAGAGAGATTTGATTTTGTGCTTGCAGTTGTAAACCTGAAGAGATTACATAAACCTTGTGTAAACATTGATTTTGGGACGTCTTTCTGTTGCAGTAGTGAAGTGTCATAAATCAGACTGCCTAAATTCTCATCTTCAGTTATTACTGGCAGCTAAACTCCACTTTGTGAAGATGAAATCGCTCCAGGAATGTTTCCAGGTCCTGGCAATGGACTAAGGCACAAATGTTAATAGAGCCATCAAAGAAATTTGTGTCAGTCTGTTACGGTCTGTGTCTTTACGGTCAGTTTTTAAAGCAATCAAATAAAATATTTTTGCTTAATAAAAGTATTAATTTCTTAGTTGTAAGATGTTATTCATTCAGTGGCTGTGGAAAGTCTGTGAAATTATTAAAGGGTTAGTTCACCCAAAAATGAAATTTCTGAGTAGAAAGTTTAGTAAATTCTTCTGAAAAATGTTTATTTTAGGTCAGAATGCGGTGATAAGTAAAGCACACAGTCAAATAGGCGTTGGAAATCTGCAGAGCTTTCTGCTTTCTTTTCCTACTTGACACTCCAGTGAAAAGCCCAGCCGTATCTTTATTGACCAACCTTGGGTTTCGTAATTCTTCCGCTATAGGTTGAGCTGCAAAAAGTGAACGTGAATCATTTGCCCACCCTTATTTACAAGCATGAAATTATTTTCAACAAAGTCAAATTCCTGAATCCACTGTTCATTATGCATCTTACCTTAGTAAGGAATTACACTCTTAGAAGAAAATATTCTATATAGAATTTATATATAGAAAGACGCGTCACTCGTATTATTATGAATGGGAGAAAGTGCAACACGCAATATGGCGGAATAAGTCCCGCCTTCTAAATAAGAGCCAATCAATGATTGGTAAAGTCATCGCAGCTGCCATTAGAGGCTCTGGTTTCTATAGAAACAGACGCATGCTTCCTACAGAGACGCACACTTAGGACTGCGCATGCGCATTAGCTTGATCCAGCCTGAAAAATACCGTTTTTTTGTCATGATTTCAGCGTTTAGAAACAAAATTTATGAGACCGTTGTTGTCAGATTTAATTGGTGATTTCAAATATGAAATTTAATTGAAAGCTTGGCAAACAGCTTTGGAGAATTTGATGTTTCCCCATTCAAAGAGATAGGAGCTGCACTTGCATGCCCGAGAGGCGTTTCAAAGATGGCCGCCGAGTGAAATGACTTTGATAGAACCCCAGGGCTCAATAAAAAAAGAGGTTTACACCTGGTATTAAGAAGCGTTTTTGTTGTTGCGTTTTCAGATCATAATTGGACGACACCAAATACAGGTGTTAACGAGGTCTAAACGTTTAAAGCTTGTCCACTTTCGACCACTTCCATATGTAGTCGAAAACACATTTGCCACAAAAAACCATCTACTCTCCACCTTCTCGCGTAAACATTATGGGAAGCGCACTAGCCAGACGGGATTTAAACTTTGTCGGCTGAAGACCAAAGTTTGGTTTGAAGATGAAAAACGTACCAAGCACAATGTTCTCTCACCATTCCTGATTTCTAACACGCACTCACAGCGTTCAGCTGGTCTTGCAGCTATCAGAGCAGAAACGAAACCTGATGCTCTCCGTCATATATAAATTTTAATGTTCATATGTAAATTACGCGAGCTTATTTCGTCCATTAGATCGAAAGATCTGAAAAAGCCCTTACATACATACATTGACCCTCCCCTCGAAGAAATCAGGACAGAAGTGGATGAAAAGAGACGGATCAAAACACCAGGTGTAACGTGAATGTGTCTCCCTCATCTACTTGTGATCCGATCGACCAAAACACATCTTAATACCAGGTGGAAACGGGGCAAAAAGGTTCTTTATATGAAGCGCGTGATGGAACCCTTTGAGGTCCGATACAGAACCTCTTCTTGTAATAGTGCACAACGGTATGTTTTCCCAACAGTTTTTGTGGCTTTACGCAACATACACAATATAACACTCATCGCTTCACATTGCACATACTCTGCATTTACGAAATTAGTGTCTGTGTCGTTTTTAACAGCCTTCTCGTTAATTATATTAAAGTTGTGCTTGGCTTAGTGTGCAGCCCTCTTCGGTCACTCTTTGAAAGATCTTTGCGTGTTGATTGAGTGGATTTAAAGATCGCCTCCGGTATGTAAACCACCACTTATGATGCTGTGGCAATATAACGTTTCAAAAGACTCTCTTAACACAGAAAAAACCCACATTCCTCTCATACACTCGAAACTGGTGTTGCTAACAAATTATTTTAATGCAATCATATGGGTGTTTTTTTTTTTTTTTTCTTCAACCAGTTAAGGACTTGTTGGTCAAGACTTTGTACTTGTAACTTTGTCATCAGTACATCTACTAAGATCCTTCAGTGCTTGTGTGTTCTGCTCAAACTTCATGATCCCTGACATGTTCCCCACCCCCAACACACACACACACACACACACACACACACACACACAAGGAACTTGGGGCCCCCTAACCGCATCCTGCAGCTGTCTCCCGAGTGACAGACTCGTTTCAAACAGTTTTAAACTCAGCTATTACCTTTAGCTCAATGAGGCCGTACCCGCCCAAACCAGCACATGTAGCAATTAAGTGTAAAGAAATAACTGAATTGTGCAAGTTTAAAAAAGAACATTCAAAAAATGAAAATCTGAAATGGGTATCACTTGGATTTGTGTGAAGTGTCTGGAAACTAAATATAAAGTTATTTTCCATGACCTCAGTGGACACTGTTATTGAACTGAATTGAATCAACACTGAACTGACTCAGTGAATAATGACAGTGTTGTCTTCTGTTGAGCTGCTTGTATGTGAACTGAACTGCTTTCATAACTGATGAACTTTACACTGATCTGACTTCAGCTGAATAATGACAATATTGTCTTTTTAGAGCTACTTGTCGATGAATTGAACTCTGTTAGCATTTCACATAAATTCCCATAATCGATCATCGTTTAAATGAACGGTCAATTAATCTATTAATTGTTAACCATAACCTCTTTAATCCAAAACACTACAAAGTTATTATGTTACTTAACAACCACTTGCTTAACCAACACAAAATAGGTGTCATTTTAAAGCTTAGAAGCTTGGCTTTACAGTGAATGTAGGGGATATGACCATCACACCATCAAATAGATTTTTTCTGAGGTGCACTTACTATATAATGTTAATATGATTTTTACATCAAAAAATTGTCATAATTTAGAAATAAATGGCTATTTTCTTCCCTGATTTTAGCCCTCTGATTTTAACCCTCTGTTTTAAGGGGCGTGTCTGCTGTGAGACTTCAGTGTAAACGCCCACTGCTGTGATTGGCTGACATCTTTGCATATGAAATAAGTATTACATGTGGAATCCTCTAGAATACTTTAACTACATTTTTACTATTACAGCTGTCGAGATTAATAATGAATCGCGAAAAGTGTTGATTATTGCATTATATTTAGATCTACTCCTATCACATGAAGGTTGATTAACATTGAGCAGATTATTGTCTGTTGATCGTGTGAATGCAGTGATCTCGTCATTGCAACGCAATTTCTGCACTCTCACGAAATGCTTTTACCGTAAACATCAATGCAAACATGATTTAAATACAGTACGATTTATTGTGTAGTGTAAGAGCGTCACTATAACGGGAGTTTTGGCAAGTGTCCAGATAAACTCGCGCTGCGTGATCGACAGCTTCAGCCATTATAAAGAGAGCGTTCTTAGAAGTAAAAATACTAGGATTATTCATTATGAATTTAACTGTCATTACTGTAATTACCACATCAGTGGGCGGGGACAACGGTGCGATGATGTAAAAGTAGGCGTTGTTGTGTTGCTCCAGAGGCAGTCGTATGCAAATGAGTGTGCCCGTGTGACGTCACATGACACCTCTGTTCCGAACGAAGCTATTTTACAGCTTGATTATATAAATGCTCTTTTATTGATGATGAGGACGTTTTAAGTTATGGAACTTGCAGGATGTAATAATGATACAAAGGCCTCTTATATGCCAAAAGAGCAAGGAAAATTTGATTTCTCATGCCATGACCCCTTTAAATTTGCTGACATATTAGAAGTGCTCTTTCAAAGTGTGAAAAAATAACTGCTTTACATGAAAATGTGATCTGTAAAATCATAGTACATAACGGATAGACTTGTGCCATATATTGTTGAAAGGTCTCAACTAATAGAATACAACAACCATATTTGTTTCAGCTAGAGACCAAACCATGTAATACATATACCAAGTATTTGTAGGGCTGGGTAAAAAAAAAATCGATTTCTCGATTTTAATCGATTCTCATTTTTATGAACCGATATCGATTCTTAAATCCCAAGAATCGATTAGTCTAGTCTGTTTTCAGTTGATGAATGAACAGAACATGTAGCGCGCCTCCCATCTAATAAATCACAATATTTTTTGTGCTTTGTTACTTTTGATATGAAGCAAAGTCTCAGATTTCAAATGACGTCCATCTTATTATGAGATTCAAAAAATAAATACCGTTTTGGCGCTGTTTAATGTGGCATGACAGACCGCTGTAGCGCCTCAGTTAAAGAGAAGCGGCAGCACGGAGCGCATGTGAACATCCTCTCCTCCGCTTTAATACCAGTTACAGCGCGAAATAAACATGACTGAACATCTGAAGGTATGTTAAAGGATACAGTACAACTTACCGAAATCCGTATCATGCCTCTTGTAATAGCTCAATCAGTGTTTCAACCTCGGAAAGACGTCAATAAAACACCTTGTAAACAATGTCACATTTACCTCAGAAAAACATATTCATTGACCATAAACTCATTAGTCAGCTAGAAAAATGAACTCTAGAAAGCAGCATTCTGATATAGCTATGCATCGTGTTATTCATTATAATGTTCTTCAATATTTAATGCATGTTTGAATAAATCAGTTATGACAGCCACGATTTAAATGTTTATATTTAAAAAAAAAACGAATTGGAGTAGAAATATGATTATCTAATTCTAAACTTTATTTATTATAAAAACATAATTGAGTGTAATTTAAGTGTTTGTATATTTATCTGAGTGGAGCTCACAGACACCAGGATGGATTAACTCAGTGGTTTTAGTTCTCAGATTTGGCTCCCTTGTTCTGGAAACCAAAGTGTTTCTGTTTAGATGCCGTATATACAGCGTATCTTTAGGCATATTTGTACCTAGTAAGTTAATTTTAACCTTCATTATTATAGTAAAGTAGTACCAACTGACTCCCATGTGTAGTTTACAGGATTAGTTGAGAGATATACTGATATACTACATCCAAAATGATCGATATTGAATCGAATCGAAATCGTAATCGAATCGAATCGCAAGCATGCGAATAGAAATCGAATCGAATCGTGAAAATTGTGTCAATACCCAGCCCTAAGTATTTGTATAAAAAAGTGCCACTGACGCATATGTAAACAGTATAAACATGATGCTTTTGCGCCACGTTTTGGTTTGTAACTTCGCAAAACATTAGTAAACCATAGATGACATATCTTTATTTAGAGCAGGTGATCTCGAACGAGCCCAAACACAACATCGGACAATGTGTAGATCACGGAGTGACATTGACATGCTGCTCGGCTAAAGCTATAGGACTTCCTGGATCCAATCGCATCGCGATCATGATACAGTGTTTTCCAATGTCATTTGAAAGCTTAACCAATGGAAATTGGATCTAGAGTATAGTGGGTGGGTATAGTGGATAGGAACGATGTGTAGAGACCAATAGGACACTGTTTTACAGCTGGAGCGCGCTGGGATTGGTTTGATCGCTCAGATTGACAGGTCTTGATTTACTGTGCATCATAGAGTAGGAGCGCACAGCTGAAACAGCTGGAAGATCATCACTGATCAACCACGATCTTATTACTTGTTTATTCTGTGTACTTTTATTGTGGCGTTTACAGAAGTAATTCTTATGTTCAATAAATGTTCATAAAGCGCTATAGAAAGAAAGGTGACTTGACATTGGGTGATTCCTCTATTGATTTGACCCATCAGACTGACCTTGTTTTTCCTCAACAGGTTCCTAACAAATGACCATAAAAGTCACAATGAAACTGAAGTAGCGACAGATATTTACTTCCGTATCGTGACGTTCATGTGAGTGTAACTGATTATTGAAAAATAAAAAAGTGTAGGGTGAGGAACTGGTTGTTGATTGGATTTGTATGGAAGCTTGTTTCCGTCATGGAATAAAAAAGTCATTTTAATCTTGCAATTCGGACTTTTTAACTCACAATTCTGAGAAAAAAGTCAGAATTGTGAGATAAAAAGTCACAATTACCTTTATTTTTAAAATGATTTTTTTTATATATATTCTTCTATTATTTTTATTATTATTATTTGAAATGTGGGCATTGCATGGAAAAATGAACGCAAGCTTGCAGACGATTGTAAGAAAGGGCCGGGTTATTTTCAGTGGAAGATCAGTGGAAGTTATGACATCTTAATTAAAAAATTATGTAGATAAATAGATGAAATAGATGAATTCACAATAAGATCTAAAATACATATTTACAAAATAGGGTGAATTTTTGATTTCGTACCAACTTTAATCTCTTCTGTGATTGTGGAATATTATATGTATATTCTTTTCAAATTGCTTCTGAATTATTTTGACCTTCAGTGAGTGTTTTGGTCCTGGTGGACATTCATTATGGTTTAGAGCTTCTTGCCTACTTTCTGGCTGAAATAACAGTTGGTGGTCCCAGTACTGCATGCTGGCATCACATCTGATATAAATTTTAAATAAATAATAAGCAATGTCGAGGAAACCTTTACACTGTAAGTTAAATTAATTAGACATGACATATAATATGGTAGTAAAAAATGTGTTGCACATTTTATTGGTACAGAGATGAATATGTTTATTTGATAAAACATTTGTTTTTTATGACTTAATTAGAAGTATCACAATTCAGTTGTGTCATCTGTTACATACAGACTAATGAACAGAAGATTATAAGTTTATTTTAAAGTGCAAAGTATTGAAAATCAAAATGTGTGAATCAAGCTCTTGTTGTAAGTGTTTCATCAGGTAATCAGAAGCTTGTCACACACATCTGTGGTTTTCATGCACACTTACAGCTTAATACAGGAAATGCATCATTCAAGTAGACAAGTGGTCAAGTGCAGAGACCGCGAGTGTGGGTATTGGGTATTGCACTTAAACTTTTAATTATATTAGAGTTTGTTTACACAATAGCAATAAAATGAACAAGATGACTAACAGGATTTAAAAGCCAAAGTTAGTCATTGTTACACAGTGATGGAGCATGTTGACTTTAATTTAATGCTAATATTTTTCTAATGTGTTGGTTTCGTTTTAATATATTCTGTCCCATTTCTTAAAATGACAGAAATCAGTATGACGTGTTGACTTAACTGATACTGGAGAATATAAGGATTAGGATTGGGAATCTTTTGAATTTAGTGATTCCAATTCCATTTCCGATTCTGCTTATCAATTCCGATTCTTATCGATTCTTAGTTTTGATTCCAGTAAGATAAAAAAAGAAGTCAAACATATAGATATCAAACATATTTATTCTGTCTTTTTACAAAATATACTGTTGAAGCTGAAACAAAAACCAGCAGCCTACAAAACAAAAATCAACAGCCTAAAAAGGCCTGTTCACACCAAGAATGATAACAATAAAGATAACTAACTATATCAGCATCTACATCAGCAGACGATATCATTCTGTTTATTATAAGCACGCTGCAGTTTTGTCATCTCCCACTTTAAATGCTGGAGCTCTTTAAAGCAGGATGGATTCTGATTGGCTTCTTATTGTTCATCAGCTGGAAACGCATTGTGCACCCAGCCTATAGGCCCATATTCTTAATGCGCCCTTTCAATAACAAAAAAAATATATATATACTGCGCCATTGACTTTAGACCAGGTTCTTGTTGGTCGATGGCGCAGTCGTTTTCAGTTGCCTCAAAATAGCAACACGCCAACAATGCACCTGAACACGCCTCGTTTTCAGACCAGCACGCCCATGGGCGAACAGATGGGCGCGAGTGCATTTGCTATTTAAACAACGTGGCGCTGGACGTGAAAATGATAACTGTGTCGGGCTGAAACTAGCAAAAAACACTTGCGTCGCGCCTGGACACTATATCTTTATTGTTATCGTTAAAGAACACTTACACCAGGAACATTTGCCTATGGTTTTAACAAAAATACAACAGCAAAAACAACTACACTAACTAACAGTCAAACAGTCAGTGACAAAATAAGAACAAGTAAACAAATTAGCAATAAATAAACTGAAAAAAGATACAAATTAAATAAACAGTGGTTTAAGTTTTACGGTAGTTCTAGTTATTCAGGTACAGAAATGAAATCAAATGTAAAATAACCCTGCATAGTCTGCACTTTATAAACAATATATAGATTAATCCTTATTAAAATCACAAAAGTGATTCAGTCAAGAACAGTGAGAGATCTTCTCTGTATTTTGTTCATTGATTATCATTGACAGATATATTAGGCTGCTGTCACTTTAAGACTGAATGCATGGATCCTGTATACTGTTATACATATGTTTTCTTTCTCAACTGTTTACGCTCATAACCGTCATAACAAACTGTTTACAAGGATATTTTGACATGATTTTGTGTGTATTTGCTCGTTCAAGTGCAACACGCGAAAGAGAACTCAATTCAGTATTCGCGCACTATATGAGAGGCGACTTTTTGTGTGCACAAAACAGCGAGCAACTACCGAATTTAGTTCTCTTTTGCGTCTTCTTGCGCTTGAATGTTTTAAAATCACATTAAAATTCGAAATTTTAATTTTATAGCAGGTATCCGATTCCTGAATTGAAATGGGTTTTTGATTTCCAACCCTAATAAGGATAAATCTATAAATGCAGTATCATTTAAAATAATATTCTCAAGAACATGTTTTGTTTAAAACATTTGATTAGAGAAAGGAAGAAAAATGAAGACACACCTGGAATATTTCTAAATATCCCAAAAGTATATTCTTAAAATATGTTAGATGTCAATTTTACAAGCATAACACCATGAGATATTGATCAATATAAATAACTCAGTACTGATAAAGTGCATTAAAATATTGACTATTCTACCTAATATTTGTGTGATGTATTGCGCTGTTAGCTTAGCGACATGCTAACATCAAACTATTAAATTCAACCACGAGTGCAATCTGTTTGTTTGTGTGGCATGTAAAAATGGCTGCCTGTGTAGAGTGAATGAAGTTCCTCTGATTATAATGCTGCCTATGCAGTGCACACTAGGTTTTGGAACAGAACTAATGTGTTACACCGAACACACTCAACATAAAGTTAGAAAACATAGTTAATTCAGTTTCCTGGGAGAGTTTTTAACCTGCTGACTTGAGCTTGTCACCTGTCTCAGTCAAATGACTCGTCAGTGCTTATTGTCTGTCGTTTGAGAGGAGCCCGCAGTGAACCATGACCCACTCCTACTTATCCAGTGAACCCCCGCCCTCCTTTCTCTCTCGCTCGCTCTCTCTCTCTTTGAATAAGTGGGAAACTAGGTCATGGAGCCAGGCTGCCAGTAGTGGCAGTGTTCTGTGTCTCTCTCCTTTTTGAAGCTTAAATAGGCCTTTTATGTAACATGGGGGTGGGGGATTCATGTGCGTGTAGACGCTATATGGATGAGAATCTCCCAGCAGCTCTGGAAGGGAAATAGTCTGAGGAATCACTATAAACTTCTCTTCCTTTTATGCTTTTTTTTTTTTTTAGTTCCTGGAAAAACTGGCTTCTTTTATGAAACCATTCTGTAGCATATCCTTTGAAGTAGATTTTTTCATGCTTTGCACACTCAGCAACCATAGCTGCACATGTGTGAAATAGATGGCTATAGCCTTCAGAATGCTTTTAATGCAGTTTTTTTTAAAAAAGATAAAAAAAAAATCTTTGTGTGCGACTGATTTGTTGTTTTTATCTGGGATGGTTCTTCCTGTCAGAAAGGCTTTTTTTAATCCATAGTCCGAATTTTGATCCAAAGAACAAATGATTTAAAAAAATCTAATTTTTTTTTTTACGCGTGTCATGTATTGAGAAATGTCATCTTTGTATTCATGTTGGATTCATACATTTTCGATAAACCTTTATAATGTTTTCAATATAAGTTTTGATTTAGTAACTAATAAACCATCAAATAAAAAGTGAAAAAATCCTTATACTTTGCACATTATTTTTGAAAAGTTTAAAAAAGGTAATTTCACAAATTTTTCAATAATGAATATCACTATTATTAACATATTAATATAATATTATTTAAAATTTTGAATTAGCTTTTATATTTTCAGTTTTCATTTTGATTTTAGTTTCAATTTTAGTAATTTTATGTGCTTTAGTAATTTATTAATATTAGTAAATTCTTAGTTTTTGATTTTATTATTTAAATTATTAGTTTAATATCTCTATTTAATTTATTTTTTACATTAGTTTTAGTTGTAGTAATTTTAGTAGTTAACGACTTAAATGAAAATGTAATAAAAAATAAGTGTACGTTGTTTATTTCATCTAATATTTCTATTTTTTTATTTTTCAGCTTTATTTCAATTAACCAAAACGATTTTTAGTAGTTTTAGTTTTAATTGACAATAACAACACTGGAATATCATAAAGTTTTCTTAGGGTTTCTTCATTTGACATTTCAAAACCCACGCCTGTTCATTAAATTTCAAAGGTCAGAATATAATATTTGAAAACTGCTCTGGGCACACATTCATGACGCAGTTTTCTATGAGATAAAATTTTGTCATTTGTGGGTTTTTTTTTTTCTTGTTGCATTACAACAAAATGGCTTCCTGCATGTTGATTACACAACACTACAGCAGATGACAATTTCTCAAAGATTTTATATACATAAATTTTTTAAAAAACAAAACTGTTTCACTGCTTAGTTTTTAACTAAATAACAAAAAATTCTAATGAAATATTTTTTTATCTCCAATAATTTAAGCCCCACAAAAAAAAACAAAAAACACAAAGAATTTAGAAATTCAGAAATTTAGATGAGATTTATTTAAGTCATAATCTATATGAATTTTATTTTTAATGTGTTTTAGTGTAACTTGATAGATCCAGACAAATATGAGCATCACATCACTGAGCATCATGTCACTTTTCAAGCACGCATCGCCCTACAAAACAGCTGCATTGGTCAAAATGACTGTTTTATAATATCCTGAAATTACATTTACAATCACGGTTGTGGAACAAACACAGTCTCGAGGCGTTCAGTACCGTCCAGATGTTTGACCCCCTTGTTTCCTGCGCAGGAAGGCATGTGCACATCTGCATCCTTGTCTTGCAACATCATAATCTGCTGCTGCTTTTTGTTACAGGGCAAGTCCTAAACCTGGGAAAATGGATGTAGAGTTAGGGAGTTAATGAATGTTTTGACATTTTCAAACCTACAAACAAACTTTGGCGTGTTGAAAAGAGGAGCTGAGAGGAACAGATTGCAGAGCCGCCCCTCGTAACGCAGAGCTTTGATCTTCCACCCGGTCGTCTTGCATCGGAGGTCTTTGAACTGAGTGCTTAGGGTCAAACATGTGGGTGTTGGGCGTCTTAATAGGGTTTCCTGTGAAATGGACCCTCATGAGAGGTGAATGAGGGCAAGGAAACCCCAAACACCCCTCTGTTGGGTCAGGTCATAGAGTGGCAATACAGACATGATCTTCAGTACCTTTTGTGTTGTGTGTGTGTATGTGTGCGAGTGTTAGACAAAACAAAAACACAGAGATGGCCGACAGGTGTCTGTCTGAACTTGCCCACCTTTGAAACATACATTCTCTTTCCCTTTTCTGAGTATGACTGCCTGCCTCGCTTATTTTCACTTATTTGTAGGGCTGCCCCCTAATAGTCGACTAAACGTTAGTCAACTAGAAGAGGCTTAGTCGACCAAGATTTTATTAGTCAGTTAGTCGCAGAAAAATAAATCCACAGGAAGTGGTGAAGTCACGCAGTCTGTGAGGGACAGATTGTTAACGGCGGGTCCTTGTGGTAATTACAGTATGTCGGGCAGGAAATCCAAACATTTGCCTATCATCCATCGACCCCAAATATGGCTTATCATTTGAAACATGTAAGTAGTAGCAACTTTACATGGCTGCTTGCTCTAACGTTACCCTAGATAAGTGCGCTATTTTATATCCAAGTGTTCATGCGGCATGTGGAAGCTGAAGTATAGCACGCTTTACTGCATGACCGGTCACACATTTTTTCAACCTAAATTACTCCGTCATTTTTTTTTGTCATAAAGATAAGAGTAATACATCATTCCAATCTGTAAAGGGTCTACTTTTATTTGTGTACACTCACATTAACAAAATGTTGTGCTTTTGTAAAATAAAGAAAACAAACCAGATGCGCTTTCTGCCGTCTCGGTCTCCCTTTACAGCAGCGCGTCACATAAATGAACTGAAGCCCAGCGTATAGGCTACCTGCCTCACAGACATGAGAAACATATCTATAGAACGCTTGAAACATCTACTTTTGAATGAACCAATTCGAATTGAAAACAAATACTCTCGGATTATGTAATCCATATGAAAGGTGCATTTCTCACTATAGACACATTACTGTGGAGAAGACGAGTCAGCAGTCAAATTCATCTTTGCAGCCGACACAACAACATTGCTCCCAGTCACTAATATATAGTGATGTTAGGAAAGGTCCTGAAGCTTCTATGCTCAATTTGAATCCCAGTCTGAGCCATGCTCCAGGAGAGTCTAGATCTCTTAGAGCATAGCCTCGGCTAAGTCCATGACCCACATCTAACAATTTCCAACTGCAGACTGGGGCAATGAGAAGGAGCATAACCTTGCTGAATATCCAGACCTGGAGAAGGTTACAGAGAAGAGAGTATAACAACTGTTGTTTAGTCATCTCAAACATCTGTACAGCTCTACTTATTAAAAAAATATTCTACCAGGGGACCGAACAGCAGGCTACTAGGGCCTAATAAAGCAAGCTTAGCTTACTTGTGTGTATATATATATATATATATACACCGATCAGGCATAACATCATGAGCACTGACAGGTGAAGTGAATAACACTGATTATCTCTTCATCACGGCACCTGTTAGTGTGTGGGATATATTAGGCAGCAAGTGAACATTTTGTCCTCAAAGTTGATGTGTTAGAAGCAGGAAAAATGGGCAAGCGTAAGGATTTGAGTGAGTTTGACAAGGGCCAAATTGTGATGGCTAGACGACTGGGTCAGAGCATCTCCAAAACTGCAGCTCTTGTGGGGTGTTCCCGGTCTGCAGTGGTCAGTATCTATCAAAAGTGGTCCAAGGAAGGAACAGTGGTGAACCGGCGACAGGGTCATGGGCGGCCAAGGCTCATTGATGCACGTGGGGAGCGAAGGCTGGCCCGTGTGGTCCGATCCAACAGACGAGCTACTGTAGCTCAGATTGCTCAAGAAGTTAATGCTGGTTCTGATAGAAAGGTGTCAGAATACACAGTGCATCACAGTTTGTTGCGTATGGAGCTGCATAGCTGCAGATCAGTCAGGGTGCCCATGCTGACCCCTGTCCACCGCCGAAAGAGCCAACAGTGGACACGTGAGCATCAGAACTGGACCACGGAGCAATGGAAGAAGGTGGCCTGGTCTGATGAATCACGTTTTCTTTTACATCACGTGGATGGCCGGGTGCGTGTGCGTCGCTTACCTGGGGAACACATGGCTCCAGGATGCACTATGGGAAGAAGGCAAGCCGGTGGAGGCAGTGTGATGCTTTGGGCAATGTTCTGCTGGGAAACCTTGGGTCCTGCCATCCATGTGGATGTTACTTTGACACGTACCACCTACCTAAGCATTGTTGCAGACCATGTACACCCTTTCATGGAAACGGTATTCCCTGGTGGCTGTGGCCTCTTTCAGCAGGATAATGTGTCCTGCCACAAAGCAAAAATGGTTCAGGAATGGTTTGAGGAGCACAACAACGAGAGTTGGGAGCTTCCAAATTCCCCTGATCTCAATCCATTTGAGCATCTATGGGATGTGCTGAACAAACAAGTCCGATCCATGGAGGCTTCACCTCAGGAAACATCAGGAAACACATAGTCTAAGAGCACACTTTAACAGCCCTGCGCTATACAGTGCTGTCAAATCGATTAATCGCATCTAACATAAAACAGAGCCCACTGTTCTGATTAAACTTTTTTGCTCAGGTTTTATGCTTATGGTGGTAGGTTTTTCTAAAATTACATCCTCTTCCTAAAAAAAAAAAAAAAGAAATATTGTGATATATTGCCTTGCTTACAATATCGCAATATATCGTACCGTAACCCCTGTGTCGTGATACGTATCATATTGTCAGATTGTTGCTGATACACAGCCCTATTACCACAGTGAGCTGCATGATTTAAGGTGTCAGTCACATCTGTAGACTGTAGACTGGAGTAATGATGCTGAAAATTCAGCTCAACTGGTCATATTTGTACAGTCTCAATCACTGAATATAACTACATTTGATATGTATGATATGTCAACCTTTTATATGTGCTTCTGGAGAATGGATTAACCATAAAGTCAGTGCAGTACTTTGAAGTTATAGTATGGTCAGAATAACTGGGTAAATTTACATTGTGGTGGTGTGCTGGTGATCCTATAAACGTATGGATTTAGCACACGCATTCGCTTATTGATGCATTTTCACTGGTTTCTCCTTCAATCCAATTCCTTAGTGATTCATTACCGACTCCAGAAAAGGAGGGCAATGAATAAAATGGCCTCCGTTTCCTTTTTTCTGCATCTCTTTGAAGTGTTAATGAAGCAGTGGCTGCGTGATTAGGTCGAGATGGCTATCTGAACCGGCGTACATGGCCTTGTGTTATCCTCCAAAGCACGACAGCCCGGTCGCAGTGTTAGACGAGAGACACTGGCTCTTTCTCTCCCGCTTCTTGCGGTGCCTAAATTATTTATCTGGTTTGGGGAAGCCCGACTCGCTGAACAGGAAGAGAGTATTTTTAGCCTGAAGCCGGGGGTGTGGAGGTCTGAGAAAGCAAGTCTTCCTCCCGGGATGCTCTTGCGTCCTCATTCTCTTCTCATTCTTCTCTTCCGTCCCCCCTCTTGCATCCTCTCCTCTCTCGCTTTCTTGCGTGAGAAAGATCTGAGTAAGGATGAGAGACTGTGTTACTGGGTTACCCAGTTCTGTCAGTGAGCGCGGGGATGCTGCTGCCTTGAGAACTTCTGAAATGGTGTCATGAAGGGAAAAGGATCTTCGTAGGACATTTTGTTTACCATTGCATTGTTCTCTCAACGCTAACATGCCCTAATCTCATGCTCACATTTTAACACAAAAGGCGACAACCTCACACCAACCATTTTTCACAAACTTCTGCTCTGCTGTACATTTTTGTTTTCTCTCTTGAAACTATAATAAAATGGGCTTAAAGGGTTAGTTCACCCAAAAATGAAATTTCTGTCATTAATTACTCACCCTCATGTCGTTCCACACCCGTACAAGTCTTTCGTTCATCTTCGGAAAACAAATGAAGATCTTTTTGATGAAATCTGAGAGATTTCTATCACTCCATTGACAGCTATGCAACTACCAATTTGACGCTTCAAAAAGTTCATAAAGACATCGTAAAACTGATCCATATGAATTGAGCGGTTTAGTAAAAATTTTCTTAAAAGACTCGATCACTTTACAGTTGAGCTCAAAAGTTTACACACCCCTTCCAGAATCTTCAAAAATGTTAATCGTTTTAACAAAATAAGAAGGATCATAAAAATTGCATGTTATTTTTTTTGTTTAGTACTGTCCTGAATAAACTATTTCACATAACAGATGTTTACATAAAGTCCACAAGACAAAAAAAAAAAAGCTGAATTTATAAAAATGACCCCGTTCAAAAGTTTACATCCCCTTGATTCTTAATATTGTGTGTGGTTACCTGGATGATCCACGACGATGGTTGTTCATGAGTCTCTTGTTTGTTCTGAGCAGTTAAACTGAGCTCTGTTCTTCAGAAAAATCCTCCAGGTCCTGCAGATTCTTCAGTTTTTCATCATCTTTTGCATATTTGAACCCTTTCCAGCAGTGACTGTGTGATTTTGAGATCCATCTTTTCACACTGAGGAGAACTGAGGGACTCAAACACAACTATTAAAAAAGGTTCAAACATTCACTGATGCTTCAGAAGGAAACGCGATGCATTAAGAGTCGAGGATGTAAACTGGATGAACAGGATAAATTGTACTTTTTTTGTCTTCTGGGAAACATGTAAGCATCTTCTGTAGCTTCCGAAGGGCAGTACTAAATGAAAAAAATATGATCTTAAATAAGAAAATAAGAAAAACTTTCACATCATCTCTTAATTAACTCTTAACATTGCCCAGAATCATACAAATGGTTCTTTTAAGAACTGAAAAGTTCTTTAAGGAACCAAAAACAGTTCTTCTATGACAGTGCTGTGAAAACCTTTTGGAACCTTTATTTTTAAGAGCGTAGGTTTGTTTTTGCAATTTTTCAGAATTGTTTCAAATGAGCCTGGGTTGGTATTTTAACTCTTTCCCCACCAGCGTTTACTAAAAAAGTTGCCAGCCAGTAAGTTTCATAAAACATTTTAAAAGAAATGTCAAAGACTTCATCCGGATCGGTTTTTAGAACTATGATCAAAACATAGATGGAGTAGATCGAGTCCATCAACACCCCCAGAGCTTTACAGTAATTTCCTCTTTGTGGGTTCGACATTTTTCTCGGTAAAGTTAGGCTGTTTTGATTAATATGCTGTTGAATGTTTGATGAACATGCTAGCTTAGATGCATAAGCAACTTCTGTCTGCTCCTTCTTGTTTACGCTGATGTTCTTCGCTTGTTTTTGGATCTGGAGTTTCAGTACTATTTCAGAAGATGCGTAACAGCACCCCCTACCATATAACAATGAAAACACGGATTGACGGGAAAGCGTTAATGATCTAAAAAACCTTTTTTTTTGTGATGAAAGTTTCTATGGATGCTAAAGTTTCTTCATGGAACCATAGATTCCAAAAAAGTACCTTTATTTTCAAGAGTGAAGGCTGTATACCATTTTATTTTTTCATTAAACAAAAATGTAGAAAAAAGTAGTTGTCAGTACAACCGTTCTGTGATGACTAAAATGCTACACAAAAAAAACACTGTAAAAGTAGCCCATATGAGTCTATATAGAAGCCATACAATATATGTGTATGAGGAAAAGCCCAAAATCTTCAAAATTTTCCCTTCCATTTTGAATTAAACATGAATGATATATTTTAGCTTTGGCAGACATGGAAATTATGAGTGATTATATGTAATTTTTGTCTGTTCCTCACACAAAGCGATCAAAAGGATAAAGGAGTGTTTACATTGTTTACACAAGCTTTCCAAAGAAAAGTGGTTCAGAACAAAATGAGGGTGATTTAAATAGTGACAGACTTTTCTTTTTAGGTTACTTGTTCCTTTAAAAGGCCCCATAGGTCCTGCAGCCTACAGAAATTCTCGTTCAGACAGCAAAAACTTGTTTTGCAGTGGTCATGTCAGATAAGACGTTAAGGTTATATATCATGATAGCCGCTCTAAGTCATTCTTAACTGATGTTGACGTGTGTGAGCGCTGACTTACTTAAGATGTTGAAAACATGTTGTAGAATAAAAAAAGAGCAGCTGTTGCAATGGCTGTAACTTTTTACCACTAAAGAGTGAAAAAAATATGAGTACGCTGGAAAAAGCAGTCTTGTTTTTTGGTCAAAAACTATAGTTTTCCAAATGGTGCTAATTCTACTGCTAGCTAGATCGTTTTCACAGCGGTTATGTTCTTCACTCTTTAAACCTTTTAAAGTCTAAAGTTTTTCTTTTAATGCAAGTAGTGCTTGGCTGTACTAAAGTCACCACCACAGTGGCGTTTATTTGCAAGTACGCTAGGTTATGCGTACAGTGCACGTGACACAAATTTGGTCATCAGCATAACGTGCAGCCAGATTTTTCTCACTGCACTGCTGTACTCTGTCTGCTGAGCTTGCACATGTGATTTGAATATTTTTGCACTAATTAGTTTGTCCACAGGTGGCAACACTAACCTGAACCAAAAAAGAAACAGAACAGAACAGAACAGAATGGAAAAACGTAACAACAACATCAAAAAACTGCTGGAGACGCAACAACAATAGACGTCTGACGCGTTGATGATTTTTATTGCTCATAACTTCTGTAGAGAAAGACAGTGCAGACACTGCACAAAGATGAAACTTTTTAGCGCACATAGGGGTGCACGATATTGCAGAAAATGCAATATGTGATAACTTGTTAAATAATGCAATATTCAATATGCGATACGATGTTTTAGGTGTGTAAAATCAATTTAAATTGTTTAAATACATTTAAAAACTGAAAATTATATATTCAATATATATGTTTCACATTCTTTCTGGGAAAATAAATCATCACTACAACTTCTGAAAGTGAACAGCAGTGTTTTAGCATTACATAAAAAGTATTTGATGTCATTTTAACATCAATGTAAAAATAAATAAATAAATAAATTTAAATACCAACAACTCTTTGCTCAACTTGGTAATATATAGTTATATCAACCTGAAAACTTAACATCAAAAACATCCAGATAAACAAAAACACCTGAAACTAGGGGAAACGAGGGGTGGACAATTAGTTATTTTTGTTATTTTAATTTATCTTTGCTATTAAAAATTAGAACAAAGAGGCAAATTACAAACAATAGGACAAATACAAGATCTGTTTAACAGTAGCATTCAAGTAAGAAACACAGAAACTGAAGAATCAAATGTAAAAATTAAACACTTCATAAGCTACAAAAGTTATTTAGTCAGGAGCAGTGAGGGAATTTCTCTATATCTTTTGTTGTTTGACAGACGGCAGCAGGGATACTGTATTAGGCTGCTGTCACTTTAAGAACTAATGCATGGATCCTATTGACACACACACATCCGATTTCTTTCCTAACTGTTTATGTTCACCTAAGACATAACCGACTGTGTTTACGTGAATACTCGCCAAGACAAGGATTTTGACATAACTATGTGTGTATTTGACCATTCAAATGCAATATGAGAAAGAGAACTGACTTCAGGATCGCACGCTGTCTGAGAGGCGGCTTTCTGTGCACTAGTATTCTTTGAAAGGCTGTGTGTTTGGTTGTACGCATACTACGTTTACGTTTGCATCAAAATTGATGTGTACTTTGGGTTTAAGATGGTTGGAGTGGATTTTAGTGTTTTAGAATGTTGTTTTGGGGGTTGTTAAGGCCGTGACACACCAAACCAACATCAAAGAACTATTGCCGATGGTGTTGTCGGCTGGTGTCACTTGCGTCCGGGCCAAAAAGTTGCGCTTGAACACACCGCAAAGACTACAGGCAATGGCCAACTAGTTCTGCAAAGCCAGACCTTCAGACTGACAGCAGAAGGTCTGGACTCCATAACAGCTTTCATTGGCCAAGGACCGCCCAAGAGACCATCTGGCTGTCATGCATAACAACCAATCACAGTTCGTTTTGCTCAGCAACATGTTTAAATGGCGTGAAAATGTAAAAACGACGTCCCTTTAATAACAGACTGGCATTCAACCAATGAATAATTCATTCAAGAACACTGTGCAAATTCACTGCAACAATAGCGCACGAGTCTCCCAAAAACCTGTTTGCAAAACACCTATGAACTTTCCTCTTATACGAGGGGGTTTGGTGTCACAATGGCTTTGTTTACAGGCGAACCGTTAAAGAACGCAACACACACGCCTCCTGGAAATCTTGGAGAATTGAACCCAAAAAAAAAAAAAAAAAAAGACAACTTCTAAACTCTTGAAGTGTTTTCCATTTTGTGTGCCATATGCATCAGACGTTCAGCCAACGGTCCTTGGGCGTGACGTCTGAGGCTGAGACTAACGGCCAATGTACGTTTTGTGCCTGCATGAGGACATAACTCTCTATACCAGCAGGTGGCAGTAGTCTAATAATCATTCAAAATCATCATTCTTTTCATCATTCCAGATGGCCATGTCGATGTGAAAATATTCACGTATTGGAATGCTCAGGTAAGATAAAGTAAAATTACAACAGCCTTCTGTGTGTACCATCTTGACTCGTTTGCTCGAGTTTAAGCAGTTTTGCTTTTCTTCTTGTTCACTGGTTCCCTATACTGTTGAACAGCCAATAAGAGTTCCTCAGTCAGCCAAAAATCCATCAACTGTGTCCGAAAAGTGCCTACTAATATATATATAAGATAATATAGTGCAAATATTTAGTGAAATGATGCCCTCAAGTTCATTTCTCTAGTAAACTAACGTGCTGTGGACACTAAATGACTTGCCTGAGGTAAATGTAATGCTACGTGAGATATTGTTCTCAAGCTGTTTTATTGATGTCTTTCCGCGATTGAAACACTGGTTGAGAGATTACACGCAAACATATCTGTGTGTAAAGCGTCTGTTCTTCTTCTGCACTTTTTCCTGTTGTGGCGGTTAGCAAACAGCATTGCATTACTGCGCGCCCCCTTCTGGATTGGAGTGTGGATCGTCTGTGACCGACTGTATTCGTCGTCTGACTGTATGTCCTAAATCGTGATGTCCGTTCCGTCACGGCTTGGGACGAATACATGTACCATTACACCCCTAGTGCCTACGGTGCAAAACACACCACAAAAACTTAGCTGACACATGCTCAACGATGGTTGTTAGGTGGGTAGTTACGATGTGGTTGCTTGTAGCCCCAAGCCAGAAGAGTTTACACTGAATTTGATATGACTTATGGAGCCTAGATGTTGCTGAGATAGATCCTTTCATAGAAATTTTGGCCTGCCAGGCAAAATCATATGTTTGATTGCTTAGAAAAGTAATAGCACACCTCTCTTCAACAAGCCACATGATTTGATGTATCATTAATGTCCGTAGCACTGCTGTCATATGCAGGGCTACCAACTTCAGACTCAGGCAATTGACACTGTTCTCATGCCACACATCCATTTTCTCACACAGTGAAAAATACATTGCAGAGCAAAAACAAGAAAAACAAGACAGAGCAGGTTACTTTTGATAAGAAACAAAGTCTCAGCTTGAAAATTCTGTCAATTTTATGACGAAATTCAAATAATAAATGTGGTTTTGCCACTTTTTAATGTTGTGACAGATTGCTGTAGCGCCTCAGTTGAACCGATCTTCTCTTCCTCTTTACTACTAGTTACAGCACCAAATAAACATGAATGAACATCTGAAGGTATGTTGAAAGAAACAGTACAACTTACTGAAACGTACCATGTCTCATGCAATCGATCAATCAGTGTTTCAACGGCGGAAAGACGTCAATAAAACAGCTATAAACAATGTCACATAACGTTACATTTACCTCAGAAGAGCCATTCAATGACCATAAACTCGATAGTTAGCTAGAAAAATGAACATGGAGCATTTATCAAAAAATATGCACTATATTACATATTCATATTTTTACTCTTATTATTACAATGTTGTTATTATTATAAAAGCTGCATTATATGCAATTGTATGCAAATCAGTTGTTTATTGTACACTTTAATATTATAGTAATGTACCAGCTGACTGAGTTCCCTGTGTAGTTTACCGAGAACGGCACTGCTGCGTCCTGCATATATAAGCGGGGCAGCACGCGGCCGGCCCTTTATTTGATGTAATATTCTTTGACATATTGAGACTAATTTTTTGCCTACAGACCTAAACAGCTGTGGCCTAATTCTGTTTTATTCCCCCCCCCCCCTCCTCTTCACTCCACATTTTGCCTTGTAAGGCTGAGTTATTCCTGGCATATGAGGTTCGACAGTGCGGTGCGTTGTCATACGCTATGACCACCCAGTGGACAGGACAGTAGCCTTGGGATTAATATATGGAAGGGGGTCAAGCTGAGCCCAGCGGCCGGGCTCTGATGACTGTGAAGGGAACAGGAAGAGAAGGGGGGTGTGGTGATCCAACTGTGTTTACATATCCCACTCTCCCGTGCCGCCCGGCGTGCTAATCACCCTGCCGAGTTAAATGAGCATTCGCTCATGAAATCTGTGTGTATATTCATATTTCTCTGGGGAACAAATAATGGGGTCAGGGCCAGGGTCAGAATGCAAACATGTTATGCACAGCTAATGACTGTTGTAGCAGTTTTGTGAGTCATGTTTATCGTTGTTGACATTTGTCTTCCGATTAGGCCCCCGTTATACGTGTTTGTTTTTCATTTCGACAGAGTGCACGCAATAAAATGCTAAAATATACAGAGGTCTATAGTAGTGCGTATTACTGTGTCTCATGTGAAAGACTTGCTCACAACCAGCGTAATATTATAGAAACAAACCGGTATTTATATACTGCTTTCTTGTCTATGGTAGTTTACATCTTGGCTGAATGTTGGTGTTCATAAATCAGCTCTGTTTTAATACAAAGATATCAAGTGTTTGGTTTCATCTGCTGTCATTGGCCCTCGGTGTGTCTTTTGAGTCATTTGACAAAACTGGTGCCATTTGTGTCCTTCATGCATACGTCAAATAATTTTACCTTAGCAATAAATAGATTATGAATTTTTACTATTTTAATATAATTTTTTATAATAAAATTGTTAAATTAAAAAATTCTAAATGCATTCAGTAACTACACAATTTCAATAACTATGTTTTTAAATACTTCTTTTGCATTTGGATGCCTTTCTTTGGATCTTTCTCACCACTTTTTTCCAAGTTCTCCTTGCTAATTTAACAAATATGGTAATTTTGATAAACAAATATGTGGAAATAAAAGCTACCATTTTGTCGTTATTCCTTCTGTATACTGAAGTTGTTCAAAAGTTTTGGGTCGGTAAGATTTTCAAATGTTTTTTGAAAGAAGTCTTTAATGCTCACTAAGTCTGCATTTATTTGATTAAAAGTGCACTAAAATATTGTGAAATTTTATTACAATTTAAAATAATTTTTTTCTGTGTGAATATATAGTAAACTGTAATTTATTCCTGTGATCAGAGCTGAATTTTCAGCATCATTACTCCAGTCTTCAGTGTCACATGATCCTTCAGAAATCATTCTAATATGCTGATTTGCTGCTCAAGAAACATTTTTGATTATTATCAATGTTGAAAACGGTCGCTTCATATTTTTGTGGAAGCCGTGATACATTTTTTATTGTCTTTACTTTTTGATCATTTTGATTTAATGCATCCTTGCTAAATAAAAAAAAAAAAATCTTAAAAGAAATGTACTGACCCCAACAGTATAGTATATATTTTATTAAATTTTAGTTTACATAGTGTATCTTAAAAAAGATTCTCCCCAGGTTGTGCATCAAACCTGTTACCATCACATTTTCTCCCTGATGAAAAAACAACTTTTTCATAATGAAATAATCATATTTTCAGGAAGTGAAATTGGTTTTGTGCCCGTTTTCAGTCTCTGTTCTCTTGTCTTAGAGGATCATACATACCTGTTGAGAACAAATACCTGTGTGTCAGAGTGCATACCAGCGCTATCACATCCGACAGGCTACAACACGTCTAGTGAAACACACGAGCACGTCATCAGCATACTGATCCAGCAGAGCTGACTGAACGATGCGTTTGATGATACCCTCATGAACAACAAAATGAAAAAGCTAAATTAGCATGAAAATGGATCCTTTATTTATGGCACTATGTTTCACTTGTATTCATGGTACATTTCTCATCTGTGTAACTTTGTTGCACATGTCACAAATGTAATGAAATAACAAATAGAGCATAAAATAGAGTCACATATGCTACTGGTATATGTCTATTAAAATAATTATGTGTCATAATTCGCTAAGGCAAGCATCACTATTATTCTTGGCCATTATTATACTGCATAAATGATACCTCAAATCGTGCGGCTTGTTGAGGAGAGGTGTGCTATTTCTTTTCTAAGCGAGCAGACTTTTGTCATCGGGTTTATGATAAGATGGGAGAAAATATCCTTTATATCAGTGCGACTCCATAACAGAACTGAAAGGAACTCAGCCCTAGTTTTGTTTTCTAAACTGATTTTAATCTGTTGCCATTCCAGTTTTTCTGTGTGTACATTAAATGTACAACTTTTATAATCATTTAAATTAAACCAATTAAATTTCAAGATTCTAGAAGTTTGTCTCTGTTGTCTTGTTTCCAGCATAACGGTGCTGGATCTCGTGCCGGAGATGGCTTGCGTTCGGTGGGGGAACTGCTAACTTCAGACCGCCGCCTGCATTTCACTTGTAGCCAAAATATGCTGTGACTGACTCCATAACCTGTCCATAAATAATCAGTGTACAATTCTGAGAACATATTTAACATCCTGAGTATTTATAGTCTGTATCTTTTTGAATATAATCATAAAATTTTATGCAAGGCATCAGGCGTTTCCATCTTGCGAAAAGCCCAACACGACACTCGTTTAAGTGACTCACATCGCGCCCCTGTATGTTGCTTTGCATAAAATTAAACGATATACAGAACAATAACAAATTTTTAGATTAAATAAAATGTTCACAAACCTGTGTTTTATCGAAGACATGCACCAATTTGACAGAGCTGCACTACTCTCTCCTGAAGAGGGCGCAAAAAGCCCGCGATAAATAACTCAACCCCTGGGTTGTTATGACTGACCCAGGATCTGGGTAACACAAAAACTACCCAAACACTGGGTTGTTACGTCTGACCCAGGATCTGGGTAACACGAAAACTACCCAAACACTGGGTTGTTACGTCTGACCCAGGATCTGGGTAACACAAAAACTACCCAAACACTGGGTTGTTACGTCTGACCCAGGATCTGGCTAACACAAAAACTACCCGAACACTGGGTTGTTACGTCTGACCCAGGATCTGGGTAACACAAAAACTACCCAAACACTGGGTTGTTACGTCTGACCCAGGATCTGGCTAACACAAAAACTACCCGAACACTGGGTTGTTACGTCTGACCCAGGATCAGGGTAACACAAAAACTACCCGAACACTGGGTTGTTACGTCTGACCCAGGATCTGGGTAACACAAAAACTACCCAAACACTGGGTTGTTACGTCTGACCCAGGATCTGGCTAACACAAAAACTACCCGAACACTGGGTTGTTACGTCTGACCCAGGATCAGGGTAACACAAAAACTACCCAAACACTGGGTTGTTACGTCTGACCCAGGATCTGGCTAACACAAAAACTACCCGAACACTGGGTTGTTACGTCTGACCCAGGATCTGGGTAACACAAAAACTACCCAAACACTGGGTTGTTACGTCTGACCCAGGATCTGGCTAACACAAAAACTACCCGAACACTGGGTTGTTACGTCTGACCCAGGATCAGGGTAACACAAAAACTACCCAAACACTGGGTTGTTACGTCTGACCCAGGATCTGGCTAACACAAAAACTACCCGAACACTGGGTTGTTACGTCTGACCCAGGATCAGGGTAACACAAAAACTACCCAAACACTGGGTTGTTACGTCTGACCCAGGATCTGAGTAACACAAAAACTACCCAAACACTGGGTTGTTACGCCTGACCCAGGATCTGGCTAACACGAAAACTACCCAAACACTGGGTTGTTACGTCTGACCCAGGATCTGGCTAACACAAAAACTACCCGAACACTGGGTTGTTACGTCTGACCCAGGATCTGGGTAACACAAAAACTACCCGAACACTGGGTTGTTACGTCTGACCCAGGATCAGGGTAACACAAAAACTACCCAAACACTGGGTTGTTACGTCTGACCCAGGATCTGAGTAACACAAAAACTACCCAAACACTGGGTTGTTACGTCTGACCCAGGATCTGGCTAACACGAAAACTACCCAAACACTGGGTTGTTACGTCTGACCCAGGATCTGAGTAACACGAAAACTACCCAAACACTGGGTTGTTACGTCTGACCCAGGATCTGAGTAACACAAAAACTATCCAAACACTAGAGAAATAACCCCACATAAAAAAAAAATGACCTAAAAGGCTCAACCCAGAACTTGGTTGAAAAAATAACTCAACCTGAATATACACTAAAAAATCTTTTCAAAGGCCGTGGGAACGCTGGTTCTTCAGAGGAAATACACAGTTGAGGAGTGAATTAGAAAAAGCAATGTTTAGATTTTTACTGGTTTTAGTTTAGTTCTTATTTAATATTTTAAATCATTTGAAGTTATATTGAGGACTGCTAGTTGAGAATCACAGCCTTAGACTTTATGATATTCAGGTTCCTCCTTCAATGAAATCCCTTGAAAGCGCATATAAGCCATTTAGCAATGTGCCAAAACCACATAGAACACCTTAGCAACTAATTTCTGTTGAGCAGGTATTACCGCACATATAAAAGAATTCAGACATAAGAGTTGTAGAATAGACGCGTGCCGGAAAATGACTCTAAATTCAGGATGTTACACCACACCAGGTGTGACACACTCTCCTTGGTCCGGACTGGCAGGAAGAGATGCATTCAAGCTGCATGATTAACACTATAGTTTCATGTTCAAGTCATTGAGAATGAAGGTTGGTCTGCATTCCTCGCAGTCTAAGGTGGAGAATGAGAGATTAAGCATGCCAGACTTACACCGAGTGCGTCAGCAGGGCTGCCATTCAACGCACCAGTGACTATCACTCAACACCGAACTCTTCAAAATCCCTCAAATACAAATCCTGATCTGCTTCATTTTTTGTCTCTGGAGGCAAGACTGTGCAGTGAGCATGAGCCAAAGTTTATTTTCTTAACTAAGCGCTAGAATCTTGTAGACACACACATTAAACCTAGGGGTGTTTTTAGTTCTCACAAAATTAAAAACTCTGTCATCAGATACCCTTATGTCATTGGAAACTTGAGCTGAATAATGACACTATTGTCTGCTGTAGAGCTGCTTTACAGCAGATTCGTCTGAACTCGCATACAGTCAGCGTGTTACTGGCCATTGTTTTAATCTGTTTACGTCAAATGCTAAACATTTTGATGGACATAATGGATTTTTTTGATTTACACGCCTAAAAATGTCTTCATTGCGATGTTTTCGACCATCAATACACTGCATTATATTCATGTCGTGCAACATGGTTAACATGAACTCAGTTTCTTCAGCACCCCAAAAATGTGACTCCTTCTATACCGCTGTTTATGAATTTGACAACGTCATTCATGTTTGTCAAAAGCAAATGTGCACTTTAATCAGAGTGGAATAGATGCGATTAAAGTGTTTACATGCCTGTTTGTTGCCATTTACAATTGGCATACTTTACTGCTATTATGTTTGCTACGGTTATGAGCTTAATCTGATCAATTTGACAGTATTGTGTTTACATGAGGTAAAGTTTCATCGCAGTGTTTTCCTAAACTGCATTATATGATCTGTCATTTGATCATTATTTTCCTGTTCATTATGGTGAAGCTGCTTTGAAAACAATCAGTATTGTATAAAGCGCTACAGAAATAAAGTTGACTTGACTTGCAAACCTGCAGGGAAGCACAATATATCAGCCACCATATCGGTATCGGCCGATATACGTTCATTTTTAATGTTATCGTTATCGGCCCGATAAGAAAATTTGGCCGATATATTAAAGCTGATAAGTAATGGATTATTTCCTTCGGATGTGCACTGTCCTCCATTATGGTTTTGAATTGCTTGAAATATGATTGAAATCACTTCAAAAAGTTGAAAAATACATTTAAGTGCAATGTACAGCGCAAGTTTCATATAGGTCATATAGGCTACATAATATTTTAATGAGAACATTATAATTGTGTGCTTGTCACATGGCTTTTAATGGTGAGACTTTTGTTTTTGAAATCAGGCTCTCAAAAATTATATAATAATTTTGATTTAGATTTATCGGCCAATATATTGGTTATCGGCTTTCAAATATAAAGAGTTATCGGTTATCGGTATCGGCCAAAATTTCCATATCGGTGCATCCCTACAAACCTGTAGGATTTTCTTTCTTCTTTGAATGTTCATGCAGCTCCTTTCTGTACAGTAAATGGTGACCAAATCACACAAATAAGCCAACAAGTCTTTTCTTGACAGCCTTGGTCCCCATTCACTTTCATTGTATGAAAATGAGCATCATGAACATCCTGCAAAACATCTCCTTTTGTGTTTCATAGAGAAAAGAAAGTCATACAGGAATGACATTATGGTGCAAAATGACATTATGGTGCAAAATGATTTTTGGTTGAACTTTCCCTGTAATGTGACCTCTGTGTTTATAGGGCAACACTTTATTTCGATGGTCCACTTTAGACATTCTGTTAACTATAAGTAACTTTGGAACTACATGTCAACTAACTCTC
Organism: Mylopharyngodon piceus; assembly: GCA_039654765.1. Classification (NCBI taxonomy): domain Eukaryota; kingdom Metazoa; phylum Chordata; class Actinopteri; order Cypriniformes; family Xenocyprididae; genus Mylopharyngodon; species Mylopharyngodon piceus. Next base: position 30,966,650 of record CM077453.1, read on the forward strand.
ATTAGAGTATTAGTAGTTAGGGTTTGGGTTAGTAGAATAAGTTGACATGTAGTTTCAAAGTTACTTATAGTCAGTAGAATGCCTGTTGGGAGCATCAAAATAAAGTGTTCGCACATATTAAGCAGACAGTCTACTAATACTCTAACGACTGCTAGTTGACATGTAGTGTTCGTAGAATGTCTAAAGTGGACTATCGAAAGCTGTTTATAGTGACAGCATCTGATCTGGAATCTGCTGTGAAGTAACACACCGAGCAGACAGCTCAGTGTCCAGCCCAGTTATGATTACAGGACGTCCCAGAGCTAATAACAGGCTTGGCCTCCCCTCAGTTCCTGTAGCCAAGGAGCTGTAATGTTAGCGTTAGACGCACACACAGTGTCATTATGCTCCACCCTGAGCCTACAGAGGCGCCCAGCCTGTCATTTCAGAAGCCAGATCACAGGGAGGCGAGTGGGGGTCTCGTACCACTCCTCTGTCAAAGAAATGAAAGCTTGGAGTTGGAGGAGAGATGAAAAGAAAGCGATCGGCTGGGGCCATTTGTGTCAAGAAACTATGATAAGCCCAAAATGGGAAAGTGGGTCCCAGTTTATATTAAAGGTGAAGTATGTAGTTTCTGCGACACTAGTGGCATCTAGCAGAATTACAAAAATAAAGCATATTTTAAAAAGACCTTGCAAACGCCCCTTTCGTGGGTCGCACCTCCCCAACTCAAACATTCTGCTCTTACAGTGCTTGTGAAGGCATGTCTCAACAGGTAAAAGTAGGCTACTTTCAATAAAAGCTCCAACATATTAGGAATACTTTTAGCTGTGTTGTTCCGTGTCATGAGTAAGCAATTGAGTCGCTAGTAACAATCCAATATATCTGCCCTGGGCGAATTTTTTGACATGACACACCACAATGGTTTGAGTCTGTCATTATAAAGTCTTTCTGAATGGGTACATGATGATGCTGTATGGTATTGAAGTGTCAGTTGTACACAGCAAAATATGGTCCCTCTCTATATAGTGTTAAAGTAACACTGAAGCAGACTTAAAGTTAATGAGATAATTAAGTGATTAATTAAGTTATGATTGAGCATTAGTGATGAACACCTGCTGTTAACAAGCAGAATCACTGAAGAAAAACACAATAAATACAAATGACTTCCAGCCACAGCCTTAGATGAAATCAACTGAAGATAAAAGACATTAAATCTCTCAAGATCTGAATAAACAACTCCACAAAAAGCATATTATCTCATTAACTTTAACTCTGCTTCAGTGTTATTTTAACTCTATGTAGAGAGGGACCATATGTTCTCTGAGCAGAGTTGATTTAACTCTGGGGATTTTGCTGTGTAGCATCTCAGCGCCCCGTTCGCTTTGACGTGTTCATGACCTGTTTAGTCTTTGAAGGTCTAAATGCAGTGAATTTTGGCTTATACTTCTGTAACCAAAGCTGAATGTCTTTTCCCATTTAACACATCGGTCATGGTCCCACAGCGGTGTGCCACCAAAAGGCACAATCCCACCCTTTTTTTTTTATGTGTCCTCAGAGTGAACCCATTCATGTGTGTGTCAAATTTGGTGAAAATATCTCATTTTGTTTTGGAGTTATACACATTTATATGTATGAGAACATAAAAATTGACCCACGGGCGACTTTGATTGGATTTTTTTGCCGCTTCCTATCAACATTTGGGCATTAAAGTTTAGTTAAGCAACTATGGTTCCGTGTTTCCTACGGTGGTTTCGTCTCGATCGGACTAACGTTTTCGAAGATATTCGCAAAAGTTTTTTAAGCGCTAAATCACCACGTTGCACAAACCATAAGGCGAAACCTAGCATGTTTGGTATCGTTGGACTCGGCAAGGATTCAGGAGTCTAAGGAGATGACTCCTGTGAAAATAAGTCAACCACATCCAAAGTTATAAGCATATAAATAATTTTTTTCTCTACTAGGTGGCGCTGGTCCGAAACTTCTCAGGCTCCTTCAGGGCATTGTGCTGATGACCCATACCGAGTTTCGAAACAATACTCTAATGTGTTCATAAAATGCAGCATTTTAGCACAAAATTCAAAATTGCTGATGGCCAAAATGGCTGATATGGGAAAATTGGATATCATTCAACTCGGCATGATAAGACCCCGAATCTAAAGAGACCAGATTTATTTTTGGACAAACCCTTCAGAAGTTATAAGCAAAAATTTTGTATCTCCGGACCAGTAGGTGGTGCTGCGCCAAAACGCTGCATGATGCCTTAGGTCATGCTTGTGATGACACATACCAAGTTTAGTCTGAATACTATAAAGCATTGCGGAGATACAGCCTCATGTCTGTTTTTGCAAGCGCTATGTAAAATTCATTTGTGCGTTTTTTGAAAAAGGTTTAAGATATCGACTTTCATAACTTTTTGTCGGCATGGTCTGAAGATGATCTGGTTCAATTTTTGTGAAAATCGGAGCAACGGCCTAGGAGGAGTTCGAAAAAGTAGTTTTTTTTTTGTTTTTGTTTTTTTTTTTTTTGGAAAATTCAAAATGGCAGGAATCATAAGAAAGAATTTTGTTTCTAGCCCTTATGGTTCAAAAGTTATTAGCATAAGCGTGAGTGCAATTTTGGACAGCTGGTGGCGCTAGAGCAGGGGTACTCAAGTTCGGAGACCAAGAGGGCCGCATTTTAACCACATGAAATGCAAATTGGATCATAAGACTTTTATTTAGGCCTACTTAAGACAATATTTGTAGTTTTACTAAAAGTGCAGTTTATTATCTAGCTAAGTCTTACTAGTACTTTAATGGTTGTCCTATTTAAAGTGTCACTGAACATGATAAATGGCATTTAAAAAAAGGATTAATAGCTTGTCTTGCTGTATTATTAATGTACAAATGCATAAAGAAAAACAAGAACTGATGAAAAGTCCTTATTCATATTGAAATGTCTGCATTGTTTTCACGAGTAATTTCAGGTCTGGCTGTTGTTCACTGGCTGATGAGACAGTTTGTCAGTAAGACGAAAACATTGCACTTTTTTATAGTCTTTTTATACTCCATTGCACCTTTTTAACACTTTTTATAGTGCCTATTTATACTCAGGGTCGCTCAAAGGTTTTATTATTTGTATTATTATTATTATTACCTACCTTTTAATTTGGTCAGAATCCAAAAATCTTTTTTTTTTTTTTTTTTTTTGTTCAATCACAATCTCATGAATTCTTTAATTATAACCAATGTTGTAAACATGATAAATAAGATATTCTCCTTTAGCTCAATGATGTGACGACAGATCTGTAATGGGAACGCTCTCTGCTTGCTTTCTGTTTATAACACATTGACATTAAGAATAAAAGTTTTGTTTTTCATGCTGCAAAGAGGACTATCGGCAACTTACACACACTGCAAAGTTTGAGGAATGTCAACTGCGCTCTTCAACACGGTCGGCTATTGTGTTTGTTGTTACTCTTGTTCTGTCTTCTCCGTTTCTTTTCAGACTGAAACAACAGCCCGTTTCAGTGCTGACACCTTGTGGACGAACTAAATTAGTGCAAAAACTATTCAGTGTGCGCGTGCAAAGTGCCTTCAGTCTGCTGCGCGCGTACGCTATGTGCGTTCTCTGCTGATGATTACAGTGTCACGCGCACTGTACGCCTACCCTAGTCTAAGTAATATTCATGCTAATTTTGAACGCAAATTATAATAAAAATACATTTATATGTAGCATGATGCGGGCCACAAATTTAATGCTGACGGGCCGGATGCGGCCCGCGGGCCGCCCTTTTGAGTACCCCTGCGCTAGAGGGATTGAGTTAGAGACTCCAAATTTGCTGTGGACACAGTTCAGACCAGCCTCTAACTATGTGCCAAATTTCACAACTTTCCTGCAAGCGGTTCTATGGCCTGCCATAGACTTCCTGAGTGGAAATGGAAGAAGATTAATAATAATAGGAACGCCAACGGATACGCACCTTCGGTGCTTGGCCCCTAATTACACTTTTGACCCTTCCCTTACACCCTAAGAGGCACAGAACGCTTTTTTTTATTCAACTGCGCTATTTAACCATGTCGACGCGCTAGACGGACGTGTTTGACCATTGTGCTCGCATCTCGCATCCTTGTGCATGGTACAGCATTCAAAAAATGCGGCTCATTGCATAGAAGTTCATCTTTCAGAAAACTGCGTCTCATTGCATATTTTTTCTTTCAATTGAGCTGCATCTTGTGTTTTTAACAGCAAAAACGTGTGAACTGGCCCTAACCCACCCTAAACCTACCCGTACCACTAAACCTGTCCTAACCTTACCCGTATCCACCTCTGTAGCAGCACAAGTGTTTTACAACACAACATCAACACAATAAGTACATTGTACCTAACAATTATTCATTTATTATTTTTTAATACATAATAAAGCAAGTACAAGTACATAATAAAGACACCTATACTAAGTATGACAAAAGTTTCATGACTCATTTGAAACTAATGTGGTATAGAGATGTACAAAGCTCAGCTCACACAGAAGTCACTCTCAAACCAAGCAGCTTTCTGTTGGTCAATGTGGCGAGTTTGCATGACCGACTGAACTCGATGTGAAATCTGCATGGGGAAATCTTTCGTCCACAGGCTAAATTCCCAGTCATGTAAATTCCTATTTGAAATGGCTGGGTTTCCTTGTGAAAGTTCGCTGAACAACCATAAATGTGACCACACCTTGCATTTCTGTGTTTAACTTGTCTTTGCTGTGGACATGAACAATGCCTCATTTGTCTGGCTTGTTGTGGAGAGGAGGGCTTTTATTGTGATTTATGATTTTTGTCTAGCTGATGATAAAAAATCCCATCGACTTGCTTTGAATGAGTCATACCGTATCTATTGATTAGAATAACACCCTAACAACTGCATAGCAACAGTCTAAAAAACATTCTTATCTCCACTGCAGCCATTCACAGTTTTGAGGCAACTGCACTTGCGAGTAAGACGTTTCTATTTTTCTTCATGAATATAAAAATGTCAAATTAAACACGGATGAACAGTATAATACAATAGTAGTACTTATTTTAACCATATTTCCACTTTAGTAGACGAAAAAATGCACTACTGTTCAAAAGATTTTTGTCTCTCCTGCTCACCAAGGCTGCATTTATTTGATCCAAAAAACAGTAAAAATATTGTAAAATATTATTACAATGTCAAATAGCTGTTTTCTATGTGAATATATAGTAAATTGTAATTTATTCCTGTGATCAAAGCTGAATTTTCAGCATCATTACTCCAGTCTTCAGTGTCACATGATCCTTCAGAAATCATTCTAATATGATGATTTGCTGCTCAAGAAACATTTATGATTATTATCAATGTTGAAAACAGTTGTGCTGCTTCATATTTTTGTGGAAACCTTAATACTTTTTTTTCAGGATTCTTTAAGAAATAGAAAGTTCAAAAGAGACGCATTTATTATAAATCTTATGTAACATTATAAATGTCTTTACTGTCACTTTAGATCAATTTAATGTGTCTTTTGCTGAATAAAAATATAAATTTCTTTAAAAAATAAAATCTTACTGACCCCAAGCTTTTGAATGGTACTGTAAGTGAATATAAACTTGATGTTTGTTTGTTTGTTTGTTTTTTTAAACTGTTTTTTTTTTTTTTTAAATAAAAATGTTTAATGAAAGCAGTTCAATTGAGAAAAACTTTTCCATGCAATTAAATTAAGCCTTTCAGCAAAAATAATTGGCTGAGTGGGTTTGTCTTCTTGTACACATTTAATTAATATACTAAAACCAAGGAAAATAAAACTGAGATAAATTCATGTCTCTGATGAAAGCACTCTACTTTATCATTTTATTAAAATGATCTTATACCATTACACATTTGTAGTACATATTTACCACTTTTGGTTATTTATAAAATATTATTTGTAAAGTACATGAATGGATAATATTAGATAATATGTATATATTTTTGAAATAAAACAAATGAATTAAAGTGCCCCTATTATGCTATTTTAAAGCTTCCTAATGTTGTTTTGGAGTCTCCTACAGTAGGTTTACATGCATCCAAGGTCAGAAACACTTTAATTTTCTCATAATATCCATTGCAGCATCAGCTCTTTTCTTTCAGTGTCTGAAACGGTTCGATCAAGGATTCGGTCTCTCTAAACCCCGCCTTTCTGAGGGCCTGCTCTGTTCTGATTGGTCAGACGGCCCAGTCTGTTGTGATTGGTTGACCACTTACAGCACGTGTCAGAAACCAAATGCCCATTATCATATCTGAATCTCAGCTATTCTTCAGCACTTGATACACAGTGATACGAACAGTAACGATGGCATCTGTTTTTTTCTCGTCCTTTTAAAGTGCAGAAAAGTGGATTCGCAGAGCAGAAAACAGCGTCTTCTCGACATGAACCAAACTGTTCCAGTCTCAGATACAGCTACAGTGTTTGAGGGCGGGGCAAAGCAGACATTGTTCGCGTGCAGCCAGTGAAGACCAGAGGCTGGCATTATGCACATTTGTTATGTAGATTTGTAACAGGAAGTGAGACTGGAATTGCTGATGACTGGTTTCGGCAGTTCAGAATGGATTCTTTCTTTTAGGAGACAATAACTATCTTTGATCTTTAAAACTTTGCAGACATTTTACATTCACCGACAGCTATATTACACACTATATGAAAGGTAATATTTGAATAAGCATAATAGGGGCACTTTAAGTAAATGTCCATTTTACATATTTAAATATATTGCAAAAAGTCATGACAAATTGTGTTACATTGTATCATTGTAATAGTTAAATTGATCAAGCAGCAAAAATCAATTTTTTGAGTGAAATTCCACGAGTGAATACACAGACGCAGGGAAAATTGGAGTCGCTGATGCCGTGTTTCAGAGTTAAAGATCATAGACTGGCTTAGGGATGAACAGAGGGTTGGAAGAAATACAATTACACGCCTGCATCATCAGCGTCTCCTCCGCATTAGTTCGTGTGCGACACTGTGGCCTTTAGCGGGGCGATGTTAGCTTCGTGTGGGACTCATCATGAATAAAATAATGTTGGTATTTTAGCTGCGTTGAGTGCAGGGAGGGAACTGGAGCAAGAGAATTGCGGCGAGGTTCACGGCTGTTTTTTCCGCAGGCGTGGAGCGTGAAACACGCTAATGTGATCTGACAGTTCTGGAGCAAGTAGAGGAGGGCTGGACAGAAAAAGGAGGAGAGAAAAAGAGCGGCGATGAGGAGAAAAGGGAGGGGGAGGGAAGACAGCGAGAGTCCAGGAGAGATGGGGGATGATGTGGATGAGTGTTATGTATTGAGGTCATGAATGCAGAAGGCTTGATCTTTTGTGACCTCTGGAGTCCCTCTCCTTTTCTTTAAATGATTAACCCTTTGTTTACGGAGTGCCGAGGTCTCGCTGTGTGTCCAAACATCAGCGTCGCGCGATACGCCGTATGCATTCTTGTGGTATATTCGCTCATTCGTTAAAGGCTCTTTGTTCTTTGTTGAAATGTCAATGGCGGCATCGAACCGTGAAAGGAAGGTTCGACATCATCTGACATTTTTAAACTTCATTTGACATAGTGATGGAAACGCTTATCTGACAGAAGAAACCCTCATGTCTCCTTAGCTTAAGAATTTGAAAATACGAATCAAAAAATGTCAGATTCATTCAATAAATATTCCACATCATCCGATTTTCTGCAGTGTGAATCTGAATCGTTTGAAGAGGTAAAACGGTCATACTTTCACCCTCATGTTGTTCCAAACCCGTATGTCTTTCTTTCTTCTGTTGAACACTAAATGAGAAGTTCAGAAGAATGTTCACGCTGCTCTTTTCCATAGAATGGACGTGGATAGGGACCAAGGGCTGTCAAGCCCCAAAAAAGACAAAAAATAGGTTACATTATGCAATCCATATGTCTTATTATATTCCAAGTGTTCTGAAGCCTTAATGAAAATCTTATTTTCCTTTAGCATACTTTCAAAAAGAGTACTTTTTATAGAAATAATAGTAACACTTTATTTTGATAGTCCACTCTAGACATACTCGCTATCAGTAACTTTGCAACTACATGTCAACTAACTCTCATTTATTTGCAGCTACATGTCAACTAATAGTAGACTGTTAGGGTACGGGTTAGTAGAATAATTCGACATGTAGTTGTTAAGTTACTTAAAATGTCTTTTGGGGAACCATCAAAATAAAGTGTTAGCAGATATTAAGCAGACAGTCTACTAATACTCTAATGACTGCTAGTTGACATGTAGTATTAGTAGAACGAAATAGTGTACCAAATAATACTTTATAAGAATATGCTGAAGTGCGAACTCAATGTAATGTTTTCGGATGCTTAATTGCATGTTAATTATAATTAGAGTGCTGCTGAATGTACTTAAAAGCATTTATGGTAAACTAAAATATACTTAAATGTAATTTCTATTGAACCTTGCATGTCATGTATTTAAATAGATTTGTAACTCATTCATTTATAATGATTAAGTTGCAGTTTAGTATATTTAAGATGTATTAACTCTGTGCTCAAGTACTTTACATGAGCTTTAGTATGTTAGCCAACACATCAAAATATTATTAAAACAATGGGTAACACTTTAGTTTTTAGGGTCCAATTCTCACTATTAACTACAGAAGTCAACATTTTAAGTGGATCAAAAAAGTTCGTTTAAGTTGTCCTAAGAAGAAGGTTTTAGGACAACTTTGATGAAAGTTTTTGATCCACTTCAAATGTTGACTAATATATTGCTTAATAACATGCATATTACTAGGATATTGGCAGTTTATTAGTACTTATAAAGTGCATATTAATGCCTTATTCTGCATTAATCCTACACAATACCTAAACTTAACAACTACCTTACTAACTATTAATATGCAGTAATTAGAAGTTTGAGGCAAAAGGCTTTGTCAATAGTTAGTTAATAGTAAGAATTGGACCCTAAAGTGTGAAACTAAAGTGTGACCAAACAATAGCTGCATTTCCACCGAAATTACCCAGAACAATTTGTCCCAGGAACTTTTTCCCAAGTAACTTTTTTCCCCAGACCTGTTGCTGCCTGCGTTTCCATCGCGGTCTAAAGTACCGTGAAGATTAAGTGTGGTAACGTAGGACTGCACAAAACTTTCCAGTTCCCGCTGGATTTCGTCCACATATAAGCTTAGTAAAGCCTGATCCTCATTGTCGGTCGTATTTTTTAAACTCCATTGTTGATTCGAATAGTAAACAACTCTTACTGCACGCACCGCAACAGACACACAAAATGGTGGTTGAAATAAAATGCTGCGTGAACTCAACCAATCAGCACGTTCAGCGCTCAAGTCCCACCCCTAAAAGTTTCTGAACTTTGAAAAATAACTACCTTGTGAGCAGGGACTTTCTGAGGAGGAAATTTTTACCCGGAACATCATTTAGACCCTGGTTCCTGCGCTCAAAACACACAGAGTACCACCCCAAAGTCTCTAGTTCCTGGGAAAAGTTCCTGTGATGGAAATGCGGATAAAGATTTAAACTTTACTCTATATTAACACTTGGTAACACTTGTTACATGTGTGACATGTAGTTACTGTAATAATAGCTATAAATAATGCAAATTACTTGCAACAAACCCTAATTCTAACAAAATCCTAACTCCATAGTATGTACATGTTGTTAATGAATGCTACTTCTTAAATCTATAATTACACTGTAACAAGGACTAAGTATAAAATAAATATTTTTTATGAAATATTTTTTAATATTTTATAAAATTAATTTGACAATATTACAGTGTAATTAAGTGTGTTAAAAACATAGTCATGAAAGAGGACTCTTAAGTTGCCTTTTATTACATTAATATTATGTTATCTGCAAGTACATTTAATATATAGTATAATATTAAGATTTTAAGTACACTACAAGTGCACATTCTATACAGTTAAACACATCTTTCACAGCCTGTGGTCATCACTCACTTTCATTGTATGGAAAAGGGCAGCTTGGATATTCTGCAGAATTTCTCCTTTTGAGTTCCTTGAAGAAAGAAAGTGATACAGGTTTTGAAAGACCTGAAAGTGAGTAAATGTAATTTTTTGGGGGGCGAACTACTATCAAATTAAATCTTAAATGGATAATATTATGAGAATATGCATAATGCATGCATAGCATAATCACAATAAAACATATCTGAGTTATAAAGTTGAATTTAATATTCTCTAATATCCATACACTGCCAAGTGCAGATATTCCCATGGTAATCATGTCAGTAGTAATCTATGTCCACTTAATAGGGAGAAGATCCACTAACTACTATTAGTGACAGAGAAGCTTATTAAATATTTGATTCTCTGTTTTAATTATTCATCAGTCATAAGCACATTTATCATGTTATGTTAAAGTAGTATTTTACACTGTTGAGTCAGACGCTGACTGTCAGTCCGAATCCGAGTAGTTGAGACACATCCCAAAATCCTGCAGTCCTGGCAGCTTCACAGCACTCCTGCTGCCCGTGCCAAGAAAGAGCACACCTGCAGAACTCCAACTCCATTACTATTCATTTATGGAATTAAACACTGCTTGGAGTAATGAAACTGTATGGCGTCAACTGCCGCGCTTAAACAGGGAGAAGTTTGCCACATTTTCTGAACTTTTGTGCCGTTCAGGACAGAGCAAGCAGGCCAGAAAAAAATGACATGATGCTTATTTTTTCAGGAAATAAAAAGCATATTAATGCTAATAATAGTGCTACATAATAACAGTATTAATAATAATTCATATGCTTCTGTTTTTCATTTAAAGTTCATAGATATGTAAAACAGGAAATGATAGCGAGTCTCAGCAGACCCTCATGACTGTGTGTCAAGGTCAAGAAGTCTCTAAAAATATCAAATAATTAGACCTTTTTATGACAAGGCAAGGTTAGTTTAGGCTGCAAGATGTCATGTGGTTTGACTCCCTAAAAACGTATTAATATTTATGAATTAATAATGATTATTTGTAAAAAGTATCTTTTTACTGTGAAAATTATATTTAAAAACATTTTTGAAAACAATGTAAGGAAAATATGTTATTACTTTATACTTGATGGTTACACCACATGACATTTTCAGATGGTTAACTCCTAATCACTTTATAAATATGGTGTATATTTGTATAAATATTCCAAACAGTCTCTCAATAAGCTCATAAAGTTGCATGCATATAAGAATGAGCAAAATGCTTAAAAATAGATTAAAAAGGACTTATGATGCTTTTCTCCACGTTCATCTTTCTTTAGTGTGTAATGTTGCTGTTTGAGCATGAAAAAGGTCAAAAAAGCACAAAGTCCCTCCAGCGGGAGTTCTTCTCTATATCAGTGTCAGTGTTTCTGAACTCCCTGAAACGCCTTCATTGTAGTCTTGAGTTTTCTTTTTTTTTTTACTTTTTTTTTTTTTTTTTTTATTGGAAACAAAGAACAAGGGGTCATCATAGGCATTACAATGTCAAGTCAGTACAATTTCCATGCACTCTTTGGCATGCAATATCTCACCTATACTCAATGGTCTGTGTACACCATCCATTTATGCCAATACTTAATACATTTCTCCAAGTTAAGTCTAACAGAAAATGTAAGTCTCTCCATACAATATATTTCGTTTCCATTTCCATCCACTGATCTCTTGTTGGAGGATCAACCTGCAACCATTTACGTGTTATGGCCTTCCGACTACTTGCTAAGAGTATTTTTAATAAGTATTTATCACTGTTTAAAAGTGTTTCAGGTATTTTTCCTAGGTACAGTGTAATGAATGAAAATTTCAACTCCTCCCCTATTATTTTCCCGTAGTCTTGAGTTTTCTTCACAATATTGCTCATTTAAATAATTCATATGCAAAATAAAGGCCTGGTTGAGTTAGTAGTGTGTTGAAACTGGCGGTTATGGTAAGGGGCGGGACGTTTCCCAAACACGCTCGAAGTGCTTGACCAATCACAACACGCTGCTCCAGCCGACCAATCAGAGCACATCGTCAGAAAAACCTTTTAGTTGTACCTTTAGTGGTACAACGGCTTGTCACTGGGGCAGGGCAGGGTTCACCCTTACAGTCTGTACCTTTCAAAGGCAAATACCTTTGGTGACTAAATTGTACCTTGTAGTACCCCTAAAAATGGTACACATTTGTGCTTTTAAGGGTAGTGCTGCAGCGACAAGCCGTTTGTACCTCATGATGGCAAGATTGTACTCCATAAAGGCCATAATGCTGTTCCATCACATTTATTACACAGCATTCAAAAATATTACATTCTCACAATTTTGTGTACTTTTTTCACAGGAAGAACATTTTAAATATCATATCTCATGTGTCATCAATATAGCAGGATTCATATACATATTTCCAGAAACAGTATACACATTATTGACTAACTTTTTATACCATTCACATTTTATCACGTAGATTAGGTAATTTCATTTTTCCAAAAACAGTACTACACATTTAATTTTAAATGTACATTTTAAACAGAGTACGGGTCAAGAGCCTGAAAGTGTGAAGTATGTGAAGCATAAGTGGATTTAAAAGCTCACCAAAGTGTCACTGAATATCCAAGACATTCACATGACCCTCGAAAGAGGATCTATCCTCACCAATGACCACAAATTCCTGTTGGAATTAAAAAAGTTTGTTCAAACTCAAATGCACAAACAGTTTTTCTCATCCACCAAGAGTGATATCAGGGTTTTCCCTGGCTCTGAAATGGTCTTCGGTGGTGGCGGACGACGAACACAGTCATCCACATACACAGTACAGAGTACCCTACCCATGTGAACTGAGCCCAGTGCTGACAGTAGATACAAAATAAATGCAAAGGAACGGTTTGTAATATTAAATTATCCTATTTATTTATGAATTAAAAAATAATCACTGTCAGGAGGACAGATCATAAAACAAAGTGCTTAGAACTATTTTATATTTAAAAATCTGTAAATTTAAATGTAAAAAGTCACTGAGTGACTGTTTTGAAAGTAAGTGATAAAATGAATGACAAAGTAACAGATTACACATCATACATAGGCAGGTCTATTTATTTTGCATTTACACTCTATTTAATACACAGCTCATTTGTCATACAGTATCAGATTGTTGTTTTTTTCTGTCCATTGCTATGGTTATCACTGTCTATCGATTTAATCATGCATTTAAATTAGGGCTGTGTATTGCCAAGAATCTTGCGATACGATACGTATCACGATACAGGGGTTACAATACGATATATTGTGATATATTGCGATACTGTAAGGCGCTATATTGCGATATTTCTTGTTTTTTTAGAAAAAGGATCTAATTTTAGAAAAAACGGTCATAAAGAACACACCACCATATGCATAAAACCTTACAAACAACTTTATTTTATTTAATCAATACAGTATCATTTGCATTTATATCACTAATCACTATGTTGTGCAATCTAAGGGAAAATAGTAAAGTGACTGCAGGAATCAGGATTCTTTAGGTGTATATGTTTTAAAGGTTCACAGTAGGCTATAGCAGTTTTTAATTTCTAAACTATTTAACAACTAGTGCATAGTCCATTTCATGACTGAATGTCCGTTTGTTTTATATTTAATACTGTAAAGCTGCTTGCTTTAAAGCAGTCTATTGTATAAAGTGCTATTTAAATAAACGTGCCGTAAGTGCTGAACTGCAGAGCTGGTGCAAACATATCCACACCGCTATGATCAGATGCTTTCTTTCTGCTGTCACCGCTGTCATTTTTGTTGTGTTTATTTTGTTACTGAGAGGAAAACGTGCAGTACATATTACATATTCTATCGAACGCCTCAATCAAGGCCTGCTCACACTCTGTAACTACTTTTTAATTTCCACAACTTCAGACATTCATATGGTTACCTAATATATATATAATATAATATATATAGACATAATATTTAGTGTGATACTTACACTTTGGCAGTCAAAGATTTGGCATTCTGGTGCCACTGGTTCTAGATTACCACCTTCATCTCACGTATACATTTGTTGAATTGGGCCTGTTTCATCATGTTCTCGTTCTCCCCATCCTCCTCACTGTCTGAGAGAAAGGAAGGATAGATCAGCATGAATTCAAGGCTACATTTCAGCAACACAAATCAATGACATTGTATCATTTAATAAAAATATGAATAAAATAAACGCACAGAATGCGCTGGTTTTTGAATTGTTTTTCAGACCAGGGGTTTTCAAACTGGGGTCCGGGGACCTCCGGGGCCACAAGGGAGTGCTGGGGGGGTCCATGGAAAAATTAAGATGAAAAGCCATGGACACAGTTATTTTTGCTGCTGACCTTATTGCATATGCATTTGTTGGAGTTTCCCTTTCAGATGCAAAATTTATGGGAGGAGAGTATTTAAATGAATCACGCAAGGTGATTTACTAATGTTTGTGCTAGTCAATTTACTGGTATTTGTGGCATTATTTAACACCCAAAAAATCATGATCCGGCTGCGTCTGTGTTCTTTAATTTGCGTGTCGTCTGGCCACACCCTTTTTTCTTACAGTGCACACCGGTCCAGCCGACCAATCAGAGCACACTGTGCTTTTCAGAAGGAGGGGCTTCATAGAGACAGGAACTAAACAGAGCGTTACTGACAGACTGGGAAGTAGTAGCAGGAAGTTCGGATCATTTTACTGACTCAGATCTTTAAATCTCGTTCAACAGAATGAACAGATCTTTTTTCAAGTCATTTTGTTCATTTTGTTCATTTCAGCAGAATATAATTGAAATGTTACATGTTAAACTCCCCAACACATACTACTTAGGCAAACGTTGATCATATTTGGAATAAAAAATAAACTATATGCTAATGCAGCCATGAAGGCCAAATTATGAGTAAGAAATGATTAATTAATTGCTTAGCAGTGTCTTCAGGCTATACAGTCTGTTAGTTCACCTCACCTCCTGATCCGAGTCAGAAAGATTAGTTCACCTCTCGCGTCTTCGGGTTCAAGACGTTAAAGGGTTAGTTTACCCATTAATTAATCACCCTCATGTCGTTCCACACCCGTAAGACCTTCGTTCATCTTCAGAACACAAATTAAGATATTTTTGATGAAATCCGATGGCTCAGTGAGGCCTGCATCGACAGCAATGTCACTGAACTTCTCAAGATCCAGAAAGGTACTAAAGACGTATTTAAAACAGTTCATGTGACTACAGTGGTTCAACCTTAATGTTATGAAGCGACGAGAAATACTTTTTGTGCGCAAAAAACAAAATAAGGACTTTTCAACAATATCTAGTGTTGAGTATTTTCAAAACACTGCTTCATGAAGCTTACGAATCTTTTGTTTCGAATCAGTGGTTCGGAGCGCATATCAAACTGCCAAAATCACATGAACTATTGAAATTTCGAAACACTTATGACGTAACGAAGCCTCGTTTACTGAAATCACATGACTTTGGCCCACGAACCACTGATTCGAAACAAAAGATTCATAGACTCCACTACATTGGTATTTAAATAATATATGCTTATGTTGAACTTTATTCTTGTACAAACAGACGCTGTAAGCACATAAAGAATTGAATGAAACTCTTGAGTCTTCGGGTTCGAGTCGTTCGTTCATCCCGTCACAGCCCCATAGGCTGAATGCAGAAACAGAAATGATTGTCCCTTCTGACCAATCTTTTTAATACAAATATTAGACCAATATGTTCAGCCTGCATATGGGAAAATCAATTATTATACTAGCTAAAAAAAATTTAAAAAATAACCACGCACTTGTTTCTAAGGAAGATTGTGAATTAACTAATTTCTGTATCCAATACGGCTGTCATGTCACAAAAAAAAAAGAACTAAGGACTCAGACCCGAAGACTCGAGAGGTGAACTAATCATTTCTGTTTCCTGTACAGAACCTATGGGATGTTGCACATGCGCGGTCAACACAAAATGAACGAATCACTCTCTGAGACAACTCATTGTTCCCGAGTCATATTAGAGATTCATTCAAAATAAACGAAACGTTCATGAGCGACACATCACTAAAGGGAAGAGAGGAGAATAGAGGAAAATAATGAACATTCAAGCATGAAAACCTGTTCTAGTAGAGCCCAAAAACAACATCAAGACTTTGTAAAAGGGCATAATTAGGTCTCCTTTAAAATAGTTTTAAATGCATCACAAATGATCTCACACTCACTCTTAGAAGAAAAGGTTCTAAATAGAAGCTTCAAGGGGATTCAGGGGTTCCATCATGGGATCATTTTATGGATTTAGTTTTAATTCATTCATTTTATTTTAATTAATTTTCAATTTTAATTAAATTGTGTGAATTAAACCACTCGTAAACATACTTGATCACTAGAAAAACAAAAAGAAATAACATGAAAGTTTCAAACATTTCTCCTTATAGAAACTTTTGTATACAGTGTTCTTTAAACTCTATTGAACTTCACTGAACCCTTTTTTTCTAAGAGTGTGAAGCACACGTCAGCTCACTGAAAGTATGTCATGCAGGTGTGTGTGTGTGTGTGTGTGTGTGAGTTCAGCAGTGTTGTTTCTGAATGGACGTAAAGCTGATTTATAGGAGCGTTCCTGTGTTAACCACGCACCGCCTCAGTCAGCTGCATCTGACCGCTGTCTCTCATTTACACCATTGTGACCAAGTGACCCAAACACCTTCTGTAGAGCTAGAAGACACTGATGAGGAAGTCACACTAAATAAAGACAGTTCTGTACAACAGTAACAAGACGGTTAACAATAAATAAATCATGCGCTGGTTTCGGTCATTAAGTTCTGATGCATCATGTACGGTGAGTCACGGTTTTGGTGAATACATTTTCAAAGTTCCCTGAGGCAGATCACCTGATTTCCTAACTCCTGATTTAACGGTAGTAACAAGCCTAACCCAGAGCTAAAATGAAACGATATTATTCTGTATGGAAGGGCAAATAAACATTAGTGTCTGAGTGGGTCACCTGACAGGAACTGAGTGTTGATCTCATCCCTGTGCAGTTCGCTGCTGCCCTCTGCTGGTTCAACTGTATAATTGATGATTTTCTGAACATTCACAACAGAACAACAGATATTTTGATGACGGAAGAATTTAAAAGAAAAAAGGTTACATTTTATTTTAAGGTGTCCTTGTTATGCATCCAAGTACTAAGTACATTACTAAAGGGTTTGGTTTAGGGATATTGCATGTAATTATGCATAATTTATTGCTATTACTATAGTAACTACATGTAGTGTGTAACAAGGACACTAAAATAAAGTGTTACCGAAGATTATATTAGCTTCAGAATATTTTTTGTACTGTTTCTTTTATTATTTTTTCCCAAATATTGTTATTTTGAGTGGTATGTTAAATTTAGGGTGAAAAACATTAAATTATGAATATTATACTATAAATTAGAAAAACATCATTTAAATTTTTTAAACCTTCTTTCCATCCAGTGTTATTTTAGTATCATTGAGGCAGGTAAAATGATTTAAATGTCAAATCAAATCTAGGTCTAGGTTAGATTTGGGGTAAACTGTGCCAGTGAAAACAAGTACATTGGTCTCGTTTATTTAGACCGATAGGATTTATTTGTTCTCAAAAGAAATGATTTAGAGAAATTGTTTTTTGTCAAACTATACAAATCTATGAAACAAATAGGGCTTAAACATTGGAACAGTCGCCCCACATCTATATTTAACTGCATTTAACTGCAAAAAACGCTAAAAGGGGATTTATACATGTTACAAAACCACCTCAACATATATCTTATACTCCATATACAATTTTTATGAAATGTACTGTTTATTTACTCCCACACATACATTTTAACCAAAAATCTTCATTAAAAAACAGTTCATGGACATGTTTGTCATGTTAATATAGATTACTACTCTTCCCATACTGCTAAAAAAAATGTAGTGTGTGTACACACGCATACATGCATACATACATACATATATATATTATGTATTTCAAAAATATACAAAAAAAAAGGCCAAAAATATATATATTTACATAAATAACCAATAAATAACCAATAAATTTTTGGCCATTTTTGTGTATTTTTTGAAAATATATTTTTATTAAAATATTTGGTAACACTTTACGATAAGGTTCATTTGTTAACATTAGTTAACATGAACATTGAACATCACTTCAACAGCCTTTATTAATCTTAGTTAATGTTAAGTTTAATATTTACTAATACATTTTTAATACATCTGTTAATATTAGATAATTCACTGTGAACTAACATGAACAGGGTCCAGTCTTAGTTTAGGGTCCAATTCTCACTATTAACTAGTTGCTTATTATCATGCATAATACTAGTATATTATATGTTTATTAGTACTTATAAAGCACATATTAATGCCTTATTCTGCATGATCATATTCTACATCCCATAATCCTACTCGATACCTAAACTTAACAACTACCTTACTAACTATTAATAAGCAGTAAGTTTATTGAGGGAAAAGTTGTAGTTAATAGTGAGAATTGGACCTTAAATTAAAGTGTGACCTTTTTATTAACCAAGATTAACAAAGGTTAATTAATGCTGCAAGAATATATTGCTCATTGTCAGTTCATGTTAGTTAATGCATTAACTAATGTTAACAAATGAGACCTTATTGTAAAGTGTTACCAAATATACTTTGCCCTCCATATATTTCAGTCTACATTCACATATGTCACATTCGAAGAAACACTTTATTTGTTGTCTATAATGCATGAACATATAACACGTTTGAATAAAAATCAGAAAGAGTTGAAGGTTTTGTCAGGTGTTTTAATGTTGTGTATTGTAGAATGTAATTCTTCTAACACGTTTGAAATGGTGGACACAGAATCTAGGCTAATCCATCCATATTTGCTACTGTAAGATCGGAAATGTGTTTTCTTGCCCCTGAAATGCATTTTCAAATATATTTTGGCAAATGAAGGTTTTCAATTGAGCTTCACTGTGTACAACATATATTTAGCATAAATTTATTTTGGCTAGAAACAAGTATATTGTTTTGCAGTATGGGTTAAACCAGTCCATTCATACAAATCCATGTGAAATAGATTGGATCTAGGAGCTGTTTACTGTATTTGTTGTCAGCGTCTCCTCTGCAGGGAACAATAGTGAGCATTACAATGTGACGAGGTTCAGAGATCGATCAGTAACCGAAGCCTTGAGAAGAGCTCGTAATGCAATCTGCTGCGTCCCAAATCCAATCTAGTGTGGAGCGGCCGTGACCCCACATAACTCACCTCACTCATTCATCAGGCACATCTCCGCTTATGGAATAATTAGCAGCGTTTTAGAAAGATCAGTTTTCTCTTTGAATCCTGCGTCAGTGCATTTATTGTGTTGTTTATGTTGGATGTGTGTCTGGGTGGATGTGTTGATGTTTCACTGGTGGTTGCCTCGTTCAGATCAACCTTTATTTATTTATTTTACTGCCACTTGACAGCAGTGTTCAAGAGAGACAGGAAATGAAGGGCAAGAGGGGAAACAGAATCAGGAAATGACACGAGCTGTGTGACGCACATGAGCGCAATGACCAATTAATCTGTCATTAATTAATCTGATTAATCTGTCAATATTTAGTCATTCTGAGACTGTTAGCCAATATTTGGCTTGACTGAATGACATCAGTGGTAATTCACCATTTTATTAATTTCAAGATTTACCAACAGCCTTGTTGATGGAAAATAAACAACATTTTTATGCATAACACTAACGTTTTAGTGCATTTTAAGTAAATATTGTGATATTAAATATTAAAAAACTTTAATTTACCATCTGCATCCCTGATCTGTAGATTTTGGCATTGGCACTGAAAAAAAAAAAAAAAATTGGTGTTAATTTTCACTCAGAAATTGCTAGTAAATTAATCACAAGGAAATAGCAAGGAACATACTGACACATTATTTGTGTTATTTACAATTTCAAAAAAATATATTTTTTTACAATGTAGATGTTAGCAGGGCTCAAAAATATTTTAAAAATATTTAGAAAAATTACACTTTGTCACTAACATTTGGTTTTTAATATACATACATTAATGTGTTTGGGGTCAGGAAGATTTTTGTTAAAGATATTAATACTTTATTTGGCAAATATATATTAAATTGAAATTGAAAAGTGGCAGTAAAAACTTGTAAATTGGTAATAATTATTTTTCAAATAAATGCTGTTTTTGATCTTTCTATTCATCAGATACTCCTGAAAAAAGTATCACGGTTTCCACTAAAATATGAAGCAGCACAACTGTTTTCAACATTGATAATAATCAGAAATGTTTCTTGAGCATCAAATCAGCATATTAGAATGATTTCTGAAGGATCATGTGACACTGAAGACTGGAGTAATGATGCTGAAAATTCAGCTTTGATCACA
Organism: Mylopharyngodon piceus; assembly: GCA_039654765.1. Classification (NCBI taxonomy): domain Eukaryota; kingdom Metazoa; phylum Chordata; class Actinopteri; order Cypriniformes; family Xenocyprididae; genus Mylopharyngodon; species Mylopharyngodon piceus. Next base: position 30,986,976 of record CM077453.1, read on the forward strand.
GGAATAAATTAAGTCCTAAAATAAATCTTAAAATAGAAAACACATACACTCAAAAAAAAAAAAAAAAAATGTACGGCTTTTTTTAAGATTTATGAATTTCATTTTTTGTATAGTAAAATTCCGTCAAATTTAATTGAATAATCCTTATTCATATTATGGATTAAGAATTTAAAATGAGGGAAAAAAAACCTAGAACTTAATAAAACATTTTGTATAAATCCTAAATGGACCATTTCAGTTTGTGATTCATATTCATAAATTTAAAAAAAAGAAATGAAAATGTTTAAATTTATGAATCCTAATCACATAAAATGCAGTGGTGCAGATTAAGATTTATAGAAAATGTTTTTTTATACTAATTTTAAATTCTTAATCCATAATATGAATAATATGTCAGGATTATTCAATTAAATGTGATGGAATTTTACTATACAATTGAAATTCATAAGTTTTAAACTACCCCTGTAGTCGATAATTTTATCCCTTAAAACTCATCTTTGATCACCAAAATGACATTTTTCCTGTGAAAAAAAAAAAAAAAAAAAAAAAAATTCTTCATGCCTTAAAATAGCTTGAATGTAATTGCCTCATTTATTATACGCAGATCTATGAATATGCTAATTAGCCCCGCCTCCACTCACTCACACCAGCTCAGAGATAAACTTGCTCAACTTACTGAGGTAAACGCTTTTTACAACCTCGGACACGTGACGGTAATTAATATGATTTGCCTTTTGCTTGACTACGTTATCAAACCGCTAATAATGTGTTGCTAATATTACACAAACCATGTTCCCGTTCGCGAGTCAGACAGCTGCCTTCAACAGTCAGTATCCTTACAAACACTTTGAACAACTCAGAACGTCAGTGGATAAAGACATATAGTTCATAATAACATCGTAATATTCATCATTCACCCGCTATATTGCTAAATCTACACGATTTTTCTTATCAACAGAAAAATATACCAGGATAACCTGGCTTCTCATGAGACTCCCCTGCTTCAGAGCGGTCAAAGTTAATGATATGCTAAAGCCCGCCCAGTTGACGTGATTGGTTACAAGGTAGTTTGTGATGTCAGAAACAACAGTGATTTCAAACCACTGTCTTTGGTTCACTGCAGTTTTAAATAGAAAATACTCAGCAATGGTGTTGACTTATGAATTTGCACATGGTTTGTCTTAAAGCATATTAAAAACACCACATAGACATATAAACAACATTAAAAACTAGCAGCCCATGCTAGAGCCTCTGAAATGCAACATACTTTGCTCAACTTTGACCTCGGGGTCAAACCAGCTGATTATGCCATTCATCCTGCGCGTGCTAAGTAGAAGGGTCAGGAAGGATATGGCAAGGTCAAGGGTGACATATGGTCTCTTCCTATTGGCTAATCTCCTGTTCATCAAGTTTGATCACCTATTAAAAATGACAAGCCAAGGTCAAACCCGTGTACGGCTCCACACACAGGATCCTTTCAGACTGAGGCTGGTGTGTTGTATTAATCCTCTCTTTAATGACGGCTCAATGCACACTGACAAAACTGCGGCTTCTACCCCCGTTCCCTTGTTAACTTGCTGCACAGTCTCACAAGGTTAATATTTTAATAAGATTAATTACTCTAGCCAGTCTAATTAGATTTAAACTCAGGAGAGTAAAGTAAACCGTCTCTCTTTAAACACACGACTGAGTTATAAAGCTGCGTTTGAGGCGGAAAATGCTTTTGTTGTCATAATGCGCTTCGTAAGGGGAATACGACTGTTTCCGTTGCTCTTTATACACGAGGGACTTTCAGAAGGTCATGATATTGAAACACAATACTTTGCCTTGATTGCCTCTATTATAAACACCATCGAATTTCATAGCATAACCAGTGAAAGTATTGATGAGATGATTCCACATTCATTCCCCCAGGCTTTTAAATCTCATATTATACAGGTGCTGGTCATATAATTAGAATATCATCAAAAAGTTGATTTATTTCACTAATTCCATTCAGAAAGTGAAACTTGTATATTATATTCATTCATTACACACAGACTGATATATTTCAAATGTTTATTTCTTTTAATTTTGATGATTATAACTGACAACTAAGGAAAATCCCAAATTCAGTATCTCAGAAAATTAGAATATTACTTAAGACCAATACAAAGAAAGGATTTTTAGAAATCTTGGCCAACTGAAAAGTATGAACATGAAAAGTATGAGCATGTACAGCACTCAATACTTAGTTGGGGCTCCTTTTGCCTGAATTACTGCAGCAATGCGGCGTGGCATGGAGTCGATCAGTCTGTGGCACTGCTCAGGTGTTATAAGAGCCCAGGTTGCTCTGATAGTGGCCTTCAGCTCTTCTGCATTGTTGGGTCTGGCATATCGCATCTTCCTCTTCACAATACCCCATAGATTTTCTATGGGGTTAAGGTCAGGCGGGTTTGCTGGCCAATTAAGAACAGGGATACCGTGGTCCTTAAACCAGGTACTGGTAGCTTTGGCACTGTGTGCAGGTGCCAAGTCCTGTTGGAAAATGAAATCTGCATCTCCATAAAGTTGGTCAGCAGCAGGAAGCATGAAGTGCTCTAAAACTTCCTGGTATACGGCTGCGTTGACCTTGGACCTCAGAAAACACAGTGGACCAACACCAGCAGATGACATGGCACCCCAAACCATCACTGACTGTGGAAACTTTACACTGGACCTCAAGCAACGTGGATTGTGTGCCTCTCCTCTCTTCCTCCAGACTCTGGGACCCTGATTTCCAAAGGAAATGCAAAATTTACTTTCATCAGAGAACATAACTTTGGACCACTCAGCAGCAGTCCAGTCCTTTTTGTCTTTAGCCCAGGCGAGACGCTTCTGATGCTGTCTGTTGTTCAAGAGTGGCTTGACACAAAGAATGCGACAGCTGAAACCCATGTCTTGCATACGTCTGTGCGTAGTGGTTCTTGAAGCACTGACTCCAGCTGCAGTCCACTCTTTGTGAATCTCCCCCAAATTTTTGAATGGGTTTTGTTTCACAATCCTCTCCAGGGTGCGGTTATCCCTATTGCTTGTACACTTTTTTTCTACCACATCTTTTCCTTCCCTTCGCCTCTCTATTAATGTGCTTGGACACAGAGCTCTGTGAACAGCCAGCCTCTTTTGCAATGACCTTTTGTGTCTTGCCCTCCTTGTGCAAGGTGTCAATGGTCGTCTTTTGGACAACTGTCAAGTCAGCAGTCTTCCCCATGATTGTGTAGCCTACAGAACTAGACTGAGAGACCATTTAAAGGCCTTTGCAGGTGTTTTGAGTTAATTAGCTGATTAGAGTGTGGCACCAGGTGTCTTCAATATTGAACCTTTTCACAATATTCTAATTTTCTGAGATACTGAATTTGGGATTTTCCTTAGTTGTCAGTTATAATCATCAAAATTAAAAGAAATAAACATTTGAAATATATCAGTCTGTGTGTAATGAATGAATATAATATACAAGTTTCACTTTTTGAATGGAATTAGTGAAATAAATCAACTTTTTGATGATATTCTAATTATATGACCAGCACCTGTACATTATAACTGTACTTGCATACCATGTGTGAGGACATATCAGGATATTGTGTAGCATTCATATCACTAGCACATCCCAGCCAACAGGGAACGTTCTCAGAACTTACATTATGTTGCCAAAAGTTTTGGGACGCCTGCCTTTACGTGCACATGAACTTTCATAACATCCCATTCTTAATCCGTAGGGTTTAATATGGAGTTGGCCCACCCTTTGCAGCTACAACAGCTTCAACTCTTCTGGGAAGGCTTGCCACAAGGTTTAGGAGTGTGTTTATGGGAATTTTTGACCATTCTTCTAGAAGCGCATTTGTGAGGTCAGGCAGTGATGTTGGCGAGAAGGCCTGGCTCACAGTCTCCGCTCTAATTCATCCCAAAGGTGTTCTGTGGGGTTGAGGTCAGGACTCTGTGCAGGCCAGTCAAGTTCCTCCACACCAAACTCGCTCATCCATGTCTTTATGGACCTTGCTTTGTGCACTGGTGCGCAGTCATGTTGGAACAGGAAGGGGCCATCCCCAAACTGTTCCCACAAAGTTGGGAGCATGAAATTGTCCAAAATGTCTTGGTATGCTGAAGCATTAAGAGTTCCTTTCACTGGAACTAAGGGGCCAAGCCCAACCCCTGAAAAACAACCCCACACCATAATCCCCCTCCACCAAACTTTACACTTGGCACAATGCAGTCAGGCAAGTACCGTTCTCCTGGCATCCGCCAATCCCAGACTCGTCCATCGGATTGCCAGACAGAGAAGCGTGATTCGTCACTCCAGAGAACACGTCTCCTCTGCACTAGAGTCCAGTGGCGGCGTGCTTTACACCGACGCTTTGCATTGCATTTGGTGATGTAAGGCTTGGATGCAGCTGCTCGGCCATGGAAACCCATTCCATGAAGCTCTCTATGCACTGTTCTTGAGCTAATCTGAAGGCCACACGAAGTTTGGAGGTCTGTAGCTATTGACTCTGCAGAAAGTTGGCGACTTCTGCGCACTGTGCGCCTCAGCATGCGCTGACCCCGATCTGTGATTTTACGTGGCCTACCACTTCGTGGCTGAGTTGCTGTTGTTCCCAATTGCTTCCACTTTGTTATGATACCACTAACAGTTGACCGTGGAATATTTAGTAGTGAGGAAATTTCACGAATGGACTTATTGCACAGGTGGCAACCTATCATGGTACCACGCTTGAATTCACTGAGCTCCTGAGAGCGACCCATTCTTTCACAAATGTTTGTAGAAGCAGTCTGCATGCCTAGGTGCTTGATTTTATACACTTGTGACCATGGAAGTGATTGAAACACCTGAATTCAATGATTTGGAGGGGTGTCCCAATACTTTTGGCAATATAGTGTATGTTGTTGCAAGGTTCTCTCAAAGTTATGAAAATACATTCGGTAAAACTTTATTTTTGTTACTGTATTAATAACTGTACATTTTGACATGCAGCTAACCTTAAACCAAACCCTAACCTTATAGTAAGTACATGTATTTAATTTACTGAGTACTTAAATATATAATTATAGTGTAAAAAGGACATTCTGTAAGTTTAACTGACATTCTTCCAGTAACATTAATAGAGCGTTTGTTCAAAGTTATCTGGTCTGGTAACACTTTAGTATAGGGAACACATATAATCTATTAACTACGACTTTTCCCTCAATAAACTCCTAATTTACTGCTTATTAATAGTTAGTAAGGTAATTGTTAAGTTTAGGTATTGTGTAGGATTAAGAATGTAGAATAAGGTCATGCAGATTAAGGCATTAATATGTGCTTTATAAGTACTAATAAATAGCCAATATTCTAGTATTATGCATGATAATAAGCAACTAGTTAAAAGAACCTAAAATAAAGTGTTATCTGGTCTTTTAATATTGTTCTCAAAACGTTAGCACAAAAACATTATTTATACATCATTCATGGAATGTTTTTATCTGAAATATTTTAGCAGAATGTTTGTCTAACGTTTTTTAAATGTTACTTGTTTCAGAATGTTCAGACAACACTCAAAAAAAAAAAAAAAAAAAAAGATTTTACAATACTGTTCAGTTTATTTAAAAAATAAAATAAATAAATAATAATCATTTAACACCATTGTATTAGGTTTCTCATTCAAACAATTGAATTGTGTTCAACTGACTTGAAACAGTTGCGTTTTCATTTTGAAAAGAACGTTTCAATTAAGTAGGCCTAAAATAACATTTGATGCTTGTTCAATTTAGTAAACAAGTAAATGAAGTTAATCCAACACAATTAAATGAAGTTAATCCAACACAATTCTTTTCAACCACTTAATCCATTTGAGTTGAGAGTACATACATGCTAAAACTAGGAATTTCCCTTTCCCACCTTGCTTTGCACAGGGCTGGATAGGGAGAGTAAATGTTGAAATTAAATGTTATTTATGCATTTTTTTTATTTATTTTTTTTTATCAAGAAGATAAAATTGGGAGACTTGTGCTTGGGTTGAGAACCTGCTAAGTTGTTTTAATAATAAATGGATGTAACAAAACCATCTTGAGGCTAACACTAACAATAAGAGTTCTTACAGAGTAAACACTTTGTAAAAGTTATTCTTGTTAGATTATATTTGTAAAAGTTGTGAAATTTGTTCTTGAACGCATTCACTAAATAAACTAATCAATTAAACTGAATTACTTGTTTTAATTTTTGGGTAACACTTTACAATAAGGTTCATTAGATAATGTATGAACTAACCATGAGCAATACATTTGTTACTGTATTTACTAATCTTTGTTAATGTTAGTTAATGTAAATACAGTTGTTCATAGTTTGTTCATGTTAGTTCACAGTGCATTAACTAATGTTGACAAGATTTTAATAATGTATTAGTAAATGTTGAAATTAACATTAACAAAGATTATTAAATGCTGTATAAGTGCAGTTCATTATTAGTTCATGTTAACTAATGTAGTTAACTAATGTTAACTAATGAACCTTATTGTAAAGTGTTACCAATTTTTGTTTGATATTAATTTTAGGATAATTGAACTTAATAGTTTTGGACAAAATTAAGAATGTTAAGCTGACTCAATTAAATGGCATTGAATTAACCTTGTGTAGTAAACTTAAGTTTACTGAAATAAATAATGTTAATTAAATGCAAAATAACCCAGTTACGTAGAACCTGTTGACAAAAAAAAAAAAAGTAAATGAAACGTATAATTTTTTTGAGTGAACTTTCAAAAGTAACGTTTCCATAATGTTTGCAAAATGATAAAATGGGATGTTCCCTTAACATTCAAATAACCAAGAAAAAACGTTTGTAAAACATTTAAAAAACTGGATGGTTTGAACACACAGAGAAAATTTAACTTAATGGGAATATTAGAAAAACATTCTTAGAAGATGTTTTGTTAGTCAGGATCATTGTAGTATTAATCAAAATGATTTTTTTCCTGGTGGGGGGTTGTTATTAGGTAATTTATTTTTATTAAAAGGAATTAAATAATTAATATAATTAAAAGGGATTTAACCCCTTAATAGCTTTCTTTATTTATTACCTGTTTTTCATATCACATATTTTAGTAATCATCATAAATTATTCGAAAGCTTAACTCAAAGATTCAGCCTATGAAAACCGTTTTGAAATTGGATGTTGTTACCATGGAAACAGTACTTTAATTTCTTTTAGCAAGCTCCTCCCCTAGTGGGTGGTGTCGGGTTTCATATTACAATAGCTACTTTATAGTCAAAACCTTTTCTAATCTTGAGAAAACAGATATCATCGGAAAGGGCTGAGTCTCACGGTTCCATATTTTCCAACTGTTTTGTGACAGAAGTGATATTTGGACAGAAATTAATCAATTTGTAACAGGAGAACGCATTAAAAAAATTCAATAGAATGTCGGCGACACCCAGTGGCTATTTTTGGTACAGCGCCTAAACAAAATCTCAATTTTTGTGATATCAACTTTAAATTTGGAACACAACTTGGTTAGACATATGAGTTTCATTTGATAGCAATTTTAGAGTAAAATATATTTGATAAAATATACTTTTAATGTAAAATAAAAAATGTTTAGTACAGTACATTTGAATTACAGTAAATTTAAACTTCAATAACTTTTTCATACTTTAATTTTTCAAGTGCTTTCACTTCAGCTGAGTGTCTTCTTTAAAACAAGACCAAACTTTGGTCTGTACTCCAAAGCATTCGTGAATTATAATTAAGTTTGGATAGTGCATTTTCATGTCTATTCTCAAAAATGGGGGTGACGGTTAAGGGGGAATAATGAAAAGAAATAAAAACGGTAAACATTCCAGGTCTATTATAGTTGTTTAATGAATCAGTTTGCAAATAATATTTTTAAAAATATATATTCACTCTTATTTGTATGTCTAATATGTTAAAAAACACAAAATGTTTCTTGTCTCGTCACATTCAGTTTTGAATTACATTATTCATATCATATTAATCAAATAATAGCATGTTTTCAAATCAAAACGGCGAAATTTCATAAAAATGTTGAGTAGTTTGCATCATTGGATATTACTGTCGGTCGCTGAATATTTCAATCATAAAATAGTCGTCAAATATTAAATGTTTAGCTACTTACTCGCCACATACTCCTTCACTGCTAGAACGAAAGCATCGCACTGGTCTTCTGTGAACAGTAAGCCCCGCCTTCTTTGATTTGATTGGCCAGCTCACTCTGACAGTGATGTTCCAGCAGAGGCAGACCAAAATGTAACTTTTAAAACTTTTTTTTATTTTTTTTATTGTCATCCTAACAACAAACAGAGCGATGCATAATGGAGTACAGCAGAGCAGTATCAATTATATCAAATATTGGGGGGGACAATTTGTCCATTTCTACTTATTGGGGAGGACCTGTCCCCCTCAGTGTCTATGGTGGTTACGGCCCTGGTATTAATATCTAGTAAAGAAACTCTTGTAGTTAATCTCTTTTATGTTCAAAAAGTCTGTAATTGAAGTTGGTCCCAGCAAGCTTCATTGAGATACGGGTGTATTTGTGAGGTGTTGTTAGCAGCATTAACTCAATCTGGCCTCATGCTGGGCAAACCTGAATGCCAAGGCCTGAAACTCAGTGTGGTTTCCCTAATGCTGTTATGTGCTTTTAATTACAGCCGGAAAAGGTCTTGCTCTGGCTGAATGTCCCACTTATGCTACTTTTAAATGCTTTTGTGGGAATTTTATACAGTTACGTTGCCAAAACTCGAGTGACCTATTTGCTGTTGCAATCACACTTCGAGCGTAAGGCTGGCCTGCTGAAGCTAGCAGATGATGAAACGGCTCCTGTCAGAGCTGAGGAGAAAAGCCTGTTGAGGTTTCTGAGAAATTCCTTGACGGGGCTTTTTTAGGTCAGGTTGTGACTGAGAGCATATGGCGGAGACCCTCTTAGAGAGGCATTACCGCGTGGTAATCTGGGAAACGACGCTGTCTGTGGAATCGCTGTGTGCTGAGAGCATTTGTCGTGCCGTAATATCACTTCCTTTATTCTTTCCTTCACACAAGACATGTTTGTGTTATCAAGGCCAACAGCAGAATGCTTCTCTTCGCCAAATTGTTCCCTCCTTTACATGAATTTTACAATGGTAATCACAGTTTCCGTGAAAATACGGTAGTTACTGCAGTTATTTTTACTACTATGAAATCATAATAAATCACGGGATCTTCTTCAAACTGAGTCAGAATTGTTGTTTTTGTATGTGTGTTGTTTTTTTTGTTTAGTTTAGTTTTTTGTTTTTGTTTAGTTTAGTTTTGTTTTGTTTAGTGTTTTGTATTTTGTTGTGTTTTGTTTTTAGTTGATTTTGTTTTGTTTTTTGTTTAGTTTTTGTTTATTTTTATTTTTTTTGCTTTGTGGTTTTGTTTTTTTGCGATTTGAGTTTTTTGTGGTTTTTGTTTTGTGTTTGGTTTTATTTTTTGTGTAGTTTTTTGTTTTTTTATGTTTAGTTTAGTTTTGTGTTTTGTTTGTTATTTTGATTTTGTGTATTGTTTTGTTTATTAGATTTTTTTTTTTGTAATGTTTTGTGGTTTTGTTTTTCCTGATTTAAGTTTTGTTTTGGTTTTGTGGTTTTTGTTTTATGTATTTTTTGTGGTTTTGTGTTTAGTTTTGTGTTTTATTTAGTGTTTTGTACTTGTGTTGCATTTTGTTTTGTTTGTTTTTATTTTGTTTTTGTGTATTTTTAGTTGATTTTTTTTGTTTTGTAATTGTTTTGTGGTTTTTGTTTTGTGATTTGAGTTGTTTTGAATGTTTTATGTTTCGTGTTTTATGTTTTTTGTTTAGTGTTTTGTATTATTTTGTGTTGCTGTGTGTTTTTGTTTACTAAAGTTTTGTGTTATTTTGTTTTTGTGTATTATTTTGTTTAGATTTTTTTGTTTTAGGTTTTGTGATTTGTTTTGTGATTTGAGTTTTGTTTTGTATGTTTTTTGTTTAATGTTTTGTGTTGCGTTTTGTGTTTTTGTTTTGTTTGTGTTATTTTGTTTGTGTATTATTTTGTTTAGTTGATTTTTGTTTTTTGTTTTGTATTGTGTTTTGTGGTTTTTGTTTTGTTTTTGTTTTGGGGATTTGAGTTTTTGTTTTGTGTGGTTTTTGTTGTGTTTTGCTTTTTAGTATAGTTTAGAGTTTTGTATTTTGTTTTATTTGTTATTTTGTTTTTGCGTATTGTGTTTTGTTTAGTTGAGTTTTGTGTTTTTTGTTTTGTAATTTATTTTGTGATTTGAGTTTTGTCTTTTTGTGCTTTTTGTGTTTTGTTTTGTTTTGTTTTGGTACTCTTTGCTTTTAAAGTAACTGCAGTAACTATGTTATATTTGTGAAAACTGTGTTTTTCGTGGTAAATTTTTTGTAGTGGTCGTCTCTAGCATTTATTTATTCATTAATTCAATCTGGTGAAAGGTGTATAAGCAATAAGAATATCTTTCCAGATCAATTCAATGTTGTCTTCCCACACAGAGCATGCGCAACAGTCAAGGTTTCTAAACCAGGCGTTTGCTTGTTTGAGGCCAGGCCCCGAGTCAATATTTAATGTTTGGGTGTAGCTTATATTATTGAGACATGTTTGGAGATGAGCAGCCATTTAGAAACAAAAGGCATGCCTGTGTCATTGTGATTCCCAAGCGTCCGCAGCAAGATAATTAAATGCATTTAGCTTATGTGTTTCAGCAGTAGCCTTAGGGTCAAACCCAGCCGTGCCGCGACAGCTGCAGCAGAAACTTGAACCTCCTCCGACTTCATACTCGACTACACCCGCCCCTCCTCACCTCTACATGACAAAGTCCAGCACAGCCCCTCTTCTCCTCCCTCACCCCCTTCCTGACTCTCCTGTTGCATTTGAATGTGAAAAGCCTCTTATGTGTGGCTCGGGGAGGGGGCGTCATTAGCGTTAGCAGAGGGCTAATGTTATCATACGGGCTTGAACTGGATTGGGCTGATCTTCTCCTGGTTTTGGGTACACAAGTAATCCTGGAAGCAACCATGCTTCAACAATATTAATTATTAATGTAGATAAATAAAAACAAACCTCATCTCAAGGTACTTCAACAGGTCGTGGCTATGAGCGTTTTAAGAAACAACTCTTTGACCAAAATGTCTCAGAAATCATCCCTACAGACCCAATACAGACCTTTTCAAAAATACTGTTTCACTAATACTATGATATTTTATGATGATCATATCAAGCTCTTTATTGTCATTGAAGTACAACAAATTTATTTTTTCTTCCACTGGTTGTTGTATAATATTTAAGTAGAGAAAGAACGATTTTAAATAAAGTAGTAAAGATGAGAGTGGAAAATATCTAAAAACAGTATAAGTGTGTGTGCAAAGATAAAAATATACAAAGTAAAAATAATAAGAAATAATACTTTTAGTATTTTTTTATAATACTAAATATACTAATACTATACTAATACTCTCTCTCTCTCTCTCTCTCTCTCTATATATATATATATATATATATATATATATACATATAATATAAAACACACATATATATAGTGTTTTATCTTATATGCATATTTTATATATATATATAGTATTAGTATATTAGTATAGTATTAGTATATTTAGTATTATAAAAATAGTAAAAGTATTATTTCTTATTTTTATTTAAAAAAAAAATTTATATATATATATATATATACACATACAGACACCATTTTGATAAAAATATCAAAAATAAAAAATAATAAGAATTATATTTAGCATCATATATATCATGATATTACCATCATGGTAGTGTCCAATATATATATATATATATATATATATATATATACATATAATCATTTTATTTTATTTTATGTTTATCTTATATTTATTATTTATTTTATATTTATTATTTATTTATTTTATTTTACTTTATATATATATATATATATATATAGTATTAGTATATTAGTATTATATAAAAATAGTAAAAGTATTATTTCTTATTTTTACTTAAAAAAAAAAAAAAATATATATATATATATATATATATATATATATACAGACACCATTTTGATAAAAATATCAAAAATAAAAAATAATAAGAATTATATTTAGCATCATATATATCATATGATATTACCATCATGGTAGTGTCCAATATATATATATATATATATATATATATATATATATATATATATATATATATATATATATATATATATATATATATATATATTATTTTATTTTATTTTATGTTTATCTTATATTTATTATTTATTTTATATTTATTATTTATTTATTTTACTTTACTTACTTATTTATTTTTATTTATTTATTTATTTTATTATTTTATTTTTTATTATTTTATTTTATTTTTTAATTTTATTTTAGTTTTTTAAATTGTATTTTTTATTTTATTTTATTTTATTTTATTTTATTTATATATAATAAAATGAAACAAAGCAGAACATAACTTCCATAGTATTTTTTTGCTTTCCAGTGCATTTTTTAAACAGAGCTTGTTTTAGTTCTTAAGTGTTTAAATGTACATATATGGAGCTTTGTGGACATGTGGTACGTTTATAACTGAATCTGGCTTGAATATGTGTCTGTATATTATTAAACATAAAGGACTGCATGTAGTTCCAGTTAGCTGCTGGACAAACTCAACAGCTCAGCACACTTTGACAACAAAACAGCTCAATTTGATCGGCCCTTGCGTTCAGGTTTGCAGCCTTTGACCGTCCGTGCACTTCTGCTGACTTTGAGAGAAGCCAACGAGAGAAAGGTAGAGTGAGTAAGAGAGGCTGACGGAGGGAGGGAGGGAGGAGGGGGCTTGCATTGTTCAGCAGGAGGGTAAAATAGGGCTATCAGTTCCACTCAGATAACCCCCGCATTGCCATTGGCCCTCCGGCCACACCGTGACCCCTGGGGCCTGAACTCAGCAGTCATGTGACCGGGCTGAAACTGACCAGCAGGGCTGAGGCTGAGAGGCGGATCAGTGAGAGTCAGAACAGAGGAGAGGAGGGAGCAGAGAGAGAGAAGAAGAAGAGAGTCATGAGGCCTACGCTGTTCCTGAGGAGGATACGTGTATGAATGGATGACAGGGAGACCAGGAGAGACATGAGATGGATTCGTGGGAAGGTAGGAAAAACACAGAGCTGAGCAGAGAGCACGTTTCAGGCTGTAAAAGACTGATTTCAGATCAGGTTAATTGTGTATCCAGCGTACAAGCAGTAGCGCGAGCAAGTCTCATCCTAATGCTCTAAATGTGACAGAAAGGTAAAGTGGAAACTGGATATATTCTTTAGAGCAGCCTGAGGAATACCCAATCCTGTTCATCACATGTTGTTGAGCCAAAGGAATTAATATTTCATTCAGCTATACACTGTATTTTTAACACCCATTTTTAACTTGAACATCAGTCGCTTCCAGTTTTTTTGAGCTGTACAAAAACAGTCTGTTGTGCTGCTTGATATTGCAAATGGCCATCTGTTATCATAGTATTTTAATTTATCATCGTAATCATAAACACACTGGTTTGTAGCACAGAATTGTTTGACTGCTAGTCATAAATCTAGTTATTCATCTTGCACATTCACAGAAAATAGCTTACTTAGTCCTAGAGCAGCTCACATAGTATTTTCATCCAGTTTTTAGCCAGAGACGAGGGTTTTATTTGTAATACTGTAAATCTGTGTGCGTACTGTGGATTCTGTTGTTTTGCTGTGCTACTACATTGGATCTGATCACAGATGGTTTGTGGACTGTGTGTTTGCGTAATGAAAGATGCCGTTTTATTTTCTGTAGCTCAAACAAACGCCGTCATGGGTTCGATTCCCAGGATACACGTGAACTGATTAAAATAAATACGTATTATCCAAATCAATGCAATGCAAGTCGCTTTGGATTTGCCTCTGGCAAATATGTAAGTTCAGTGGAGCATCGTGTTTTCTTTCCTCTCTCTCGCTGAGGGTGCGTGTGTGTTTAGGAGGTTTATGGTGATAGTGTGGTATGCGGGCTGCGGCCCATCTGGAAAAGGTTTTCTGTGCTGAGCAGGCAGCTGTCTTCATGCGATGAGAGCGGGGGTCAGCGAGGCTCAAACCCCCGATTCACTCACTCACACACAACCCCCGCGTGGGTTTATCACTGTAGCCCAAACTTCACCCCTCAGTGCTCGAGATGTTATCAGCTTGCCCACATAATTGTATCTCAGTTTGCTCTGTAATGTTGATAGAGCTTTCTGGTGCAACAGCTCTCACTGTGATGTACTACACTGCATTAAAGGTCAAAGTATTGCGTCTTAAAGCGGTCGTTGGGCGGCCTTGGACCTTGACACCAAATGCAACTCCTTAACAAAACTACTATTTTAAAAATCAATATCTCCTCCCAAAATGGCGGCATGCTCCATCTTTCAGTTCCTCCTGCTCTTTAACAAAAACACAGGAGTGTGAAGCGCACGTTAAACGCAGACGCTCTGGCTACTGTATGAATGTGATATTAGCTTTCTGTCTGCCCCGTGTTAGTTTTAGGTCGAATTTGATCCCACCAATTAGCTTCCTCAAAAGCTGGTGTGAAAATGCGCTGGTGTAATGACGGAAGGTGCAAACGGGCTCGTTTCAGGTGCTTTCGTTTGATGAGTTGATGGAAAGGTTTGATCTTGGCTTCAGATTCGGTGATATTTCCAATAGTTCCTGAGACAAGTTTGGGGAAAAATCAATCGTTACTAAACACCTTGCATTTTTTATATAGTTTGCTTTCAAGATAATTGGACCAGCTTAAAGAAAACCACACATTTTTCCTAGTCTGAATGCACACATTTATAATTAGAGATGCAGCCGTGTTTTATGAAGCGATGCATTATAGAAAAAATAATATAATATAATTTTTAAATGTCTATTTAATTTATGTATTATATTTAATTGAAGACAAATACCAATTTAATATATATATACTGTCAAACCAAAAATTATTCAGACATTTTTGATATATTTTTACTAGTGGGTGCAGGACACTATAGTTCATTTCTGTAAGTGAGGATAGCAAAATAAAGTAAACTGACATATTATACCCAAAAATTCTACATACAGTGGACTACCAGTAAAATTGATACAAATTTGGGACCAAAAATTATTCAGACACTTTGACCTGACCATGTTTTGCTAAAGTGTTATCTGATATAATTAAAATTAATTTTTTCTGACACAGTTTAACTCTGAGATCTTGTCATATTTTATTACCATTTTTTTAAACTATAGTGAATAAACTGTATTAATGAAGGAAATGTTCAAGGTGTCTGAATACATTTTGGTTTGACTGTATGTATATATAATATATGTATATATGTATGTATATATATATATATATATATATATATATATATATATGGAGACTTCAGATGCAAAAGCCTCTAAGTGCCGTCTGAAATTTTCTTCTAAAATGAGCATTTTTATCAAGCTTGTATGTTTAGGTTCAGTAATTTCACTTTAATGGCAATTAATAGGTCATTTTCATTGCCATTAAAGTGAAATAACTCAACATAAACTTGATAAAAATGCTCATTTTAGAAGAAAATTTCAGATGGCACTTAGAGGCTTTTGAAGTCTTCATATATATATATATATATATATATATATATATATAATAAAACACAAATACCAATTTAAAAAAAATATTATATATAATTATAATTATATTTTTTTTTTTATTGGTATTTGTGTTCAATTAAATATAATATAAATAAATTAAATGGACATTAAAAAAATATTTATTATATTATATTATATTATATTATATTATATTTTTAAATGTCTATTTACTTTATTTGTTATATTTAATTGAATACCAGTTTTATTAAATTTAAAATATATTTTTTTTAATTGGTATTTGTTTTCAATTAGATATAATAAATAAATTAAATAGACATTTATATTATATTATATTATATTATATTATATTATATTATATTATATTATATTATATTATATTATATTATATTATATTATATTATATTATATTATATGGTGGCATTACGTCGGCCATTAGCCACACGTCAGCCATTTAACAGCCCATATTGGTGGAGCACTAGTGATCTGTCAGTGTTGATGTGTTCTGAACCAGCGATTGTGATAAGAAGAGGTTTGCGGAGGCACCTGGGCAGCACTGTGAGAGCGCTGTAGCTTTGTGATTGAATTTGAATGTAACTCGATTGGAAAATGTCACAGTATTGTGCTGGAGGGTGAATATGTTCAAGGGTGGTATGTGAAAACACTATTGTATATGTGTGTGTGTGTGTGTGTAGGGGGGCTGAAAGGACACTGTACATGACTCCTCCTCCTCCTCCTAATCCTATTCTCCTGCCGCCCATCTCCCTGTTATTGTTTCCCAACAGAAGGTGATCTCTCTCTCTCTTTCTCTGTGTGTCTCAGGGTCTTCACTCATCCCTCTGTCTCCTCTTCCTCTTTGCTTTCTCTCGTCTCTGCTGCTCCGTTGTTTCTTGCATTTTTCCCTGGGCTCCATCCGTCACTGCTCACGCAGGAAGTCACCTCTGTGGTGGAGGGGTGTTTGTGTGCTCGGGGGAGGGGCGCTGAAGCCATGTGACGATCAATAGCGGCAGAGGACATCAGGGAGTACAGGTTCAGCCATTCTGAGCTAAATTTAGTCTCAACTAAAACCTGTTTCCACTCGACAACAAATGAGCCTCATCAACATCAATACACTGAAGAAAAAACATCCCGATTCTGCTAGTGAATTTCACAAATGATTACAAAGAATCACACTGAGTTAAACATTTTGAAGTAGAAAAACTAAGGTAACAATTTGCAATAAGGTTAAGTACATTAGATAGCATGAACTAACAATGAAAAGCACTTTGTTTTACAGTGCCCTTGTTTCACATTACATGTATAAATTATGCATAATTACATGCAACTAACCTTAAACCAAACCCTATAGTAAGTACATGTAGTTAATTATTATTACTCAGTATTTAAATGTATAATTACACTGTAACACAGACACTTTACAGTAAAGTGTAACCCAAAAGCATTTTTTAATCTTAGTTCATCAAAAGTTGTATTTATTAACATTATCTAATGGACTTGAGCTGACATGAACTTACAATGAACAGTTGTATTTTTATTAACTAATGTTAAAGATTAATAAATACTGTAACAAATGTATTGCTCATTGTTAGTTAATGAGGGTTTCTGCGGGTCTTTAAAAGGTCTTAAGTCTTAATTCACACTAGCACAAATGAAAAAGGTCTTAAATTAAGTCATAAAGGCATTAAATGTTGCATACATTGCACAAAAAGAAAAAAAAAATGAATATGTTCCTCAGTATTTTTGTCCTGTTTACCAATACAAACATCTTTAAGTCAAAATACATTTACTTGAGATGCAAATGTAAAATGAAGTCTTGAAAAACTGAACAAAATGAAGTGAGTTTATGCTTAAAACAAGAACAAATATCTGTCAATGAGTTATGAAAACGTTCCTTTGAATTAAGTAGAGCCCACTGACAGATATTTGTTCTTGTTTTAATCATAAAATCACTTCATTTTGATCAATTTCACAGAAAACAAGACTATACTTTATGTCGTTTTGTATCTCCAATAAATGTGTCTTTATTTAAGAATCTTTTGACAAACAAGACAGAAATACTGAGCATCACTTTTGTGCAGTGTGATCAGAAGATACAGTAAAAGTTATTTCTATATTCTAGTGGTTGAGAACAGAGCGATTCAAGCTACTTTTTTCTGTAAAATTAATTAAAAAGTAACAAATATCAAACTCTGAATTGGTGCTAACACAACTCATTGTGTTTCTCCCTAGACATCTACATTTAGAGAACATATTAACGTTTTGTTCCCTTCAATTTATTCCTTAAATGTTTTTATTTGATCTTTAAAAAGGTGTTTAAAAAGTCTTAAATTTATCTTAAAAAAGCCTGCAGAAACCCTGTTAATGTTAGTAAATGCATTAAGGTCAAGTGTTACCAAAACAAAAATAGTATTTCCTTGTAAAATATGATCTTTGTTTTATTTACAACTTCAAAAAAATCTTGTTTTCTGAACCTGCTGGTCGTGTGTTGAGGTCTTTAGGACACTTGAAGTTGATTCACACATAAATCCTGAGAAACAAAGGCATTATTTTGGCATCACTGATGTTTGTGTTCGTCGCTCTTCATCGGTTTATCGCTAGATCTATCCTTATTCTCAAATGAGGGCCGTACCGTAGCTGAAAACCTTCCACTTTTACCTCATTATAAACCAGAATCGTGTGTAATTGGATGAGCCACATATGAATCCAAGGCCTATAGAGTCTCATGCTGTAGACCTGTTCATCTAAATTCAGTCAAACACTTGAGATGAAAAATGAGATGAAATCCCAATTCATTTGTGAAGCCATAACCCAGATTCAGTGAGCTAAGAAAAACATCTGAGGATCAATGTCTTGTGTAATGTTTGCAAATATTTCAGGTTTTGATGTGCTTTATCTGCTTTATTGATTTTGTTAAGCTAACTATGGATGCTACTGAGAGGCCAAACAATGGCCTAGATGTTGAAACGCAGAGATGTGTATGAACGCGTCAATACTCTGATGTAACTTCACTCCGCCTTAATGCCGTTTGGCTGCGAGGATCCTATTTTCATTCTTTCAGATAATTGACCTTTGGTTGGTTTGATGTAAGATCTGCTGTTATGATATAATACAGGGCTTTCTGAAGCATACAGCGCTGCACAATTCCTCATTTAATCCATCTATGAACCCTCCAATGGTAGTGTATAGTGAACGCATCTTTAACATCTCAAAATCTATAATAGTTCCAAAAGGTTGAAACTAGGTGTTTGGCTTAGACTTACAAAACCCAGGTTTAAGTCCACCCGACTGAATGGACTGTTGTCAGAAACACATTAACATGAAGCACAAAGCCTGTCTCAGAGCCGGGGTCTGTGTAAGCAGAATGGTTTGCGTTACATTAGGACTGAGCTCAGTGTAATTACCACATGCTAATTCCTGCCTCTTGTAATGGTTATGAGATTACTACAGCGTGCGGGTCGGCGGGGGAGGACGCAGAGACACTTTTCTCTCGTGCTTTGCATTTGAGAAAAGCCCAGATGACTGTGGAAGTGTGGAGCGGGAGGATTAACATAACACTGTCCTGCCATGGAGTATCAGTCGGGATACAAAACATACTCCTATTAACCGGCATGTCAGATCACGGTTTGCTACAGGTTAACTAAAACTAAAACCATTGGTATAACTTTACTTAAAGCCTTTGTATATAAAGCATTCTGGTCACACTTTAATTTAGGGTCCAATTCTCACTATTAACTAATACTTTGGCTTAATAATCTCCTAATCACTGCTTATTAATAGTTAGTAAGGTAGTTAAGTTTAGGTATTGAGTAGGATTAAGGGATGTAGAATATGATCATGCAGAATAAGGCATTAATATGTGCTTTATAAGTACTAATAAACAGCCAATATCCTAGTAATATGCATGATAATAAACAACTAGTTAATAGTGAGAATTGGACCCTAAACTAAAATTGGACCCTCATAATCTCATTTTTAATGATATTGATAATGATATTTTACTGAATTATTGTAACCACAGTTATTATGAACACAGCTTTAGGGAGTATAATGCATTAAAACACACGGCAAACAACCCGTTTCAGATAACAAGAAATCTGCAAATATTATAATCCATTTTAACTTTGGTTACATTTATTTATGAAAAGATATAATGCATTATAATGTACATTATGAATACCTTTATAATGCATTACACATAAATGAAAAATGAAAATAAAACATTAACTGAAATAAAATAAAACCCTTTAAACATTTTTTATTTCATCTAGTTGCCAAAGCAACATTTCTCAGTTTCATTTAGTTTAACTTAATGCATAAAATTAAAATTAATAAAAAATATATAGACATATTTAAGAAAAAAAAAAAACAATAACCAATAAAAATGACTAAAACTTTAACTAAAATTAAAGTGAAAACAGAAAATGGAAAAAGGTTATATTTTAAGGTGTCTGTTACAGTGTAATTATACATTTAAGTCCTGAGTAATATTAATTAACTACAGGGTCATTGTTAGAATTAGGGGTTGCATTTAATTAAGCACAATTTATAGTTATTACTATAGTAAATACCTGTAACATGTAACAAGGACACATTAAAATAAAGTATTACCAAATAAAAATATTTAACAACAACAACAAAAAACTATAATAGTATCTCAGTGATACTAAAATAACACTGGTTCACTAAAATGTAGATCTTAATTGATTTTTGAAATCATTTGATTTATCTGTGGCCAGATTTGACAGGATTAAGCATCTGCAAAAAGTGAAAGATGTGCATATAGATAGCAGAGGATCTAGGGAAAGGAGGAAGAGCGGAAAAGTACAGGGAAGCCGAACCTCCCCCGAATACCCGCTCAGTTGGGATTGATTGTAATGGAAAGGAAAGACAAAGCCCTGGGAGAGAGGAGAGCTCTGTCTTTCTCTCTGTCCCCATCCTCCGCTCTCTCTCTCTCTCTCCTGCCATCATCTGTTCTGTCCTCCCATCCTCCGCTGCTCACACACACACACACACACACACACACACACCTGCCGGCCGCACACATGGCCACAGCCCTCACTGAGATGCTTTACATACGCAATAAACATTTAACAGAGCAATCAGAGTTACTAGACTAAAATAATAATACATTCATATGGTAACAAATTTACATTCATATGGTAAAGAGAGTAAAAAAGTACTGACGGTTAATAAGGTCTAGCGTAAAACCTTTCAGAATTTTTTGAAAGGGTTTTCTCATATTTGTTGCATACTGTTAGCATGCATTGTGTCGCATACCGTTCAAAAGTTTTGTGTTGTTACAAATCTCTTCTGCTCACAGAGGCTGCATGTATTTGACCAAAAATACAGTAAAAATTGTGAAATATAATTACATTCTAATATAACTCTTTTCTATGTGAATATATAGTAAAATGTAATTTATTCCTGTGATCAAAGCTGAATTTTCAGCATCATTACTCCAGTCTTCAGTGTCACATGATCCTTCAGAAATCATTCTAATATGATGATCAATATCTTTAATATTTTTTTGTGGAAACTGTGATACATTTTTGTTTTCAGGATTTTTTGATGAATAGTAGAACATAATTTATTTGAAACTGAAATCTTTTGTAACATTATAAATCACTTTACTGTTGCTTTTGATCAATTGAATGCATCCTTGCTGAATAAAAATATTAATTAAAAAAATACTACTAACCCTAAACTTTTGAATGGCAGTGTATGTTCGATCAAATTTTCACAATAATATCATTTTGATCTATAATATCAGTCAAAAGTTTGGACACACTCGACTTTAAATGCTTCTCATGATGTTAAAAATGTTTTGATCGACACATTTCTGTTTAAATGCTTGAAATTAGTTTTGTAGACAAAAATAACTTGTGTCCACATATGAATTTCTGTAAAGTGAGCATTTTGAGTGAGATTTTTCTCTTTGTTTTATACTGTGCTTTTGTTCTTCAGCTGTACTGAGGTCAGTGTTTAATGTCCTGCTTGTGGAGAGGTTTGGACCGAAGCAGGCTGACCTCAGGGTAACAGTGCAGGTTTGATAGGTCCAGCGGGGGGTTTCAGTGCGGTGTGTGAGGGTGGGGCAGGAGGAAAGATTCAAATCAGTGGTTAAACCTGACTTCTGCCAAACACATTCAACACACCTCCCATTCACTCAGGATGGATGAGGGAAAGAATCTCACTTAACCTGTTGAGAACATGCTCTAACTGTTTTCCATGGAAAGTAGCTAAAGCTTGCTCAAAAAGTTGTTAACTCTTTCCCCGCCATTGACAGAATTTTCTGGCTTTCAGTGGTTTTGCTGTTATACAGTAGGGGGCGCTATTACACATCTGCTGAAAGAGTACAGAATCTCTGGATCAAAAACGAGCAGAAACAAGCAATAAAAGCATTGCTTATGCACGTTGTACTCTGAAAAAAAGCGCAGTTTTCTCAGCATTTTGTTCAAAATCTTGCTTTTTTTTATGAAACTTATCCACATTCAAGTGTTGATTAAAAAAGAGAATGCATGAAGCTAGAATGAAACTATTTTTAAAGCAGCAACTCTTTCTTTCTTTTGATATATTGCACAAAATATTCTGAGGGCCATTATATTTTTGTGAAAATTATCAAACTTTAAAAAAAAAAAAAAAAACGCTGGTGGGGAAAGAGTTAAATGTCGCTAGATGGCGTAATGCGCCAACTGTCGGCACTTCACATTTGTTTTCTCTCCTAATTCGTGCTCACATGCTGTATTTAATATAATATATAGCTGAATGTTAAATAAAGCTGTTATCATTTACATATTTTCTGTCAGAACACAACGAGTATGATATAGTGACGACTATGTTAACATGTTCACCAGCAGTTAAAAAAGTGGCTAGATTTGTCCCTAGTAGCTTTTTTTGAAGAAAAAAAAAAAAAAGTTGATAATCTAGCAACAAAGTCGCTAAATTGGCCACACTGCAGGTCATATTTCACCCCAAAAAGGAAAAATGTACATATATGTATGTATATTTGTATATTTTATATAGAGTATATATATACACTACCATTCAAAAGTTTTACATCGGTAAGATTTTTTACCTTTTTTTTAAAAGAAGTCTCTTCTGCTCACCAAGGCTTAATTTATTTGATCAAAAATACAAGAAAAACAGTAATATGTGAAATATTATTACAATTTCAAATTATTTCAAATTCAGTGTTCCTTAAGTTTCAAATCATCATATCAGAATTTGATCAGATTTGTGAAGGATCATGTGACACTGAAGACTGGAGTAATGATGCTGAAAATTCAGCTTTGATCACAGAAATAAATTACTTTTTACAATATATTCACATTGAAAACAGCTATTTTAAATAGTAATAATATTTCACAATTTTTACTGTATTTTTGATCTAAAAAATGCAGCCATTGTGAGCAGAAAAAAACATAAAAAATCTGATCCCAAACGTTTGATCGGTATTGTGTGTGCATATACATTATTTATATATATATATATATATAATATATATATATATATAAAATTTGATTTAATAGACAATATATTATTCCTTTTTTTTAAGTTTGGGCTAAGCAGCCAAAGCCACATTTGAATTTCTAAGAACAAATTCCTAAAGAATTCCAGAATGTGAGGGTCATTCCTCCAGTTGGTCCCGGCGTGTGAGTGACAGGGCAGAATGAGACGGGGCGAGGGGTGTGAAGTGACGCTGTGGGATCAAGTGTGTGTGAAGGTGTGAGAGAACTCCAGGTTTATAGGGTGGCCATGCACTTGAAAGAGAGGGCGACAAATTTAACCAATCAAAGAAGGCCAGGGTGTGAATAAAGGAAGCCAGCGTTGGAAGCGGTGTTTTCTCATTAAAGGAAGTCAGTCATTTCACATGCACTGGTCAATAATTTATGGTTTCAAATGCATCCTGCATAACGTAACATCTGCTAGGAATTCCAGGCAAATGGCTTGAGGTCAGAAGGAAGGGTCAGTGTTACAGTACTCATATGGGCGTCCTCTCCATTTGACAAATATACCACCAAGGTATGAAGTCACAATGCAAATGCATTGACTTTTGTGCTCAATACTGATTCATTTGCTAAAAATATGTTGTCTTGCATGTTGAATTTATTAAAGTAAAGGCCTTGACTTTGCTTCAGCGTATTAAACTATGATTTGGAAGCAGATGCGTCTGTTTTAAGGTTGTCAGTGTGTGTCCTTTGAAAGCCTCTTATAAGCCTTATCTAACAGGAAGCTCTTGTGTGTGTGTGTGACTCCTGCGGTCCGGTCCAGTAAAGCTCTCAGTATGTTAAAGTTCACCGCCGGTATCTCAATGCCAATGTCATTCAGATGCAAAAGCTTTTAGAAGTCTCCTATTCTCCATTTAACAGATCAGCCGGAGTCTGTCCGCATATCCCCACCCAGTGTCTCTGAATGAGACACGAGAGACCCACCAAGTAGGGCTCAGTAGTATTCAGCCTTTTGACAATATTCGGCATGTATCTTGACTTTTATGTATTTCCTCTGGAATGGTTTAAAAACTTTTGTTTTCTCAGTCAAGGCCAGTGAACTCTAATTTGGAAGCAAACAGCCATTTTTAGCATTTATATTCAAAATGTTTAATTCAAGAAGTCAAATACAGTGAAATCATTTGGAATTTGACCATGTTTTTAACTATATGAACACGAGGATATGAACTTTTATTGATTTTATTGATTATATGGGCCTAAAACTAAGTGCCAGTGGCTGGTGACTTAAGAAAATTTACTGGCCATAATTATTTTTTACCGATCATGAAACTGTTTTTGGAAAAATAGGAGGTAATGACACCAAAAATTCATGTTCTCACAACATTGCATTGTTAGAATTCATAAAAAATGTTACCGGCCAACTGGTGATTGACACCGTTTTATATATACACGCCAACGCCAATTTTTACTCGCTTTTGGCGCTTTGTGAGTGTTCATTTTAGGCCCTGGACCAATATAACTCTTGGTCAAAACAACAACAGAAATATTTATTTGATAAATGTGTATATTACATAATATTCATAATACATAAAATATATACAGCTTGTATATACAACTAAAACTTAGTACATGAAAAAATGCATAGATTAATTGAAATTGAACTGATTGGCAGAAATTAATTGCACCATTTTAAACTATTGAAACCTCACAATGTTTCTTAATTTTATATCACAAATACACCATTCAAAAGTTTGGGTTGGACTTTTTATGTTTTTGAAAGTCTCTTCTGCACAATGAATTTATTTAATCAAAAATTGTGAAATATTATTACAATTTAAAAGAACTGTTTCCTATGTGAATATATAGTAAAATGTAATTTATTCCCATGATCAAAGCTAAATTTTCTGCATTTGATCAAAAATACTGTAAAAATTGTGAAATATTTATTACAATTTGAAAGAACTATCATCTATGTGAATATATAGTAAACTGTAATTTATTCCTGTGATCAAAGCTGTATTTTCAGCATCATTACTCCAGTCTTCAGTGTCACATGATCCTTCACAAATCATTCTAATATGCTGATTTGATGCTCAAGAAACATTTATGATTATTATTATTAATGTTGAATGCATAGTATTTTTGTGGAAACAGTGATACATGATTTTTCAGGATAGTTTGATGAATAGAAAGATGGAAGAATTTTTTTTTTGTAACATTATAAGTGCATTTACTGTCACTTTTGATCAACTAAATGCATCCTTGCCGAATACAAGTATTAATTTTTCTTTTGAATGGTAGTGTATATTGTAAACATTCGATATCAGCAGTCCTCCAACCAATTGTTTTTCTTGTGACCCTTTTTTGAAGTACCTGATGAAACAAAATGCAAGGAAAATATTTTTTCCTCCCCAGCAGTCTTCTGTCATCTATCAGTTCATTTGTAAATCATTTCAAATGTTTGTAAGCAAACTCTCTTGCTTCAAGTCAAAGTATGAACCTTTAAACCCCCTGAGAGACTAAACATAGTCTGTAAGGAAGACAGAAACCCCACACTTAACACCGGTGTAACCCTGGCCTGTCTCGGCGCACTCTTGACCCCTTCTCCGTTCGCTCCGCTCCTCAGAAAACACTGAAGCACCGCCGCTTTGAAAGCTGAAAGAAAAGGCAGCATTTGCACTGTAATCATACTGTCCTAAAGAGGAGTAAAAGGCATGTCAGATGGTATGAATGGCCTGTTCTTGACTCTGCTGTAATGACGGGTCTGTGGAACTCCCTCTCATATTGAGGAAGAAAAGGCACTGGGCCATGACCCTGTTTTTATGACTTGAACTCTCCGTTAATGGTCCACCGTTGACCCCGCCACATTCTCTGTCAGCGGCAGCTCTTTCCTCTCTTTCACAGGGAAATTATCCTTGTTTGTGTTTACCGCTTTGACTTTCTGTAATGCTTTATCCTGACATTTCCACTTTTATAACCTGTAGATCTTTACACAAACAGAAAGATGGCATCTTTATAATGCTGAAAAGCCAGAATCATTTTTCAGTTTTAGTTTCAGTTGATTCATCAAATCATCACTACATGCTGCTGTTTAGCACTATATAAAGCCTGAGACACAAAATAATAGTTTTTAATTGAACAGTTTATTGAACCTTTACACAAAATATTTAAAAATGACATAAAGTTTATGGTTCATATAGTATGATACAGTGAGAATATGGAGGGAAAAAACACCTCAATTTTATTCAGAGGCTCAAACTGAGCAAAAATATGCAATTTGCTGCAGACGCTGATATTTATATGGACAAAAAGTAAGGAATTCTGATGCTTGTAAATCATTGAGATCTTTACAGTATAGCAAACTACTTACATAAAATGTATATAAATATCAATTGTCACCATATCTGCCAATAATGTCTTAGTAAGATGATATTTAATGCTTATTTTTATGATCAAAGCTGTCATTTTAAAACATATAATGCAATGCAATACAATGATTGAGAGATGAACAAATAAATGTTTCTCAAAAGCCTGATCATATTTGAGACTCATGATGTTGCTTCAGTCCAGTAAGTGTTCGTCTTGAAATATTACTAACAATAGAAATTATTCTTACGTTTACTTTATTAAAATCAGTAAAGATTTCAAAGCAAAAAAACACTTGTATCAACCTTTTTTACTCCCTAAAAAGTCTAAACTATCAATCAGACAACAGAAGGCATGAAGTAGATTGTGTGCAACAGGTTTTTCAGCAAAGTTTTGATCATGTTGATCATTTAGAAATTTAGTATCAAATAATCAAATATGATACAGTACTTACTGTATAAATACTTACAGTAAAGGCTTTATAAGATGATTTACTAATGCAAATCTTTTTGATACACTAAAAAATGCTGGGTTAAAAACAACCCAAGTTGGGTTGAAAATGGACAAACCCAGCGATTGGGTTGTTTTAAACCAGCGGTTGGATTAAATGTTTGTCCAACTTGTTTTATTTAACTCAACTATTGTTTAAACATAACTATATTGCTTGCTTAAAATGAACCCAAAATAACATTTATTAATATGTTTTAATAAATTTCATGAATAATAATTAAACAATAAACATTTATTAAATTGCTTATAAATTAAATGTTCACCTTTAGATTATTTTTGTTTTCTCTAGTAATTATGTGTCTGATTTTTAATTTCCAACATATTTTGGGTTCATTTTAAGCCAGACATACAGTCATTTTTAAACAATAGTTGAGTTAAATAAAACTGTCCAGCACGGTGGACAAACATTTGACCCAACCGCTGGGTTTGTCCATTTTCAACCCAACTTGTTTTTAACCCAGCATTTTTTAGAGTGTAGAATCATTAAAAAAAAAAAATCAGTTCAAATGAATTATTCATTCATTAAACAGACATCACTATATATTAATGACCGACTGATTCTACACCATTTAGCAAACTAAAGCATCTCATACACAATAGTTTCTTTCAAGCGATTTGTTCAGTGTTTCACTGCGTCTCTCTAATGAAATTAAATACAGCTGTTTATTACTATATTTTCTGCCTCACGATTTGACTTCCAAACAAAGTTATTAGAGTGCTAATCGGTTTGATCGTGTCATTAGAGAGAAAGAGTCGTTCAGGGATCTGTGTGTTGATGTAGTGTTGATTGTATTGCTTCATTAGGCTGCAGACGGGGGTCTGGCTTCAGTGTTAGCTGATCTCATGACTCTGACAGAGGGAAGGTGGAAGGGAGGGTTAGTGTTTCCGCTGCTCTTGGTTTGAACCCTTTCTTCGCTAAGTCAGCCGTGACGCCACAGCCGCGGTAAGCCAGCACATTCCTCGCACGGCCGTGCCATTCACAGTTACCATGGCACCGACCCATCTGGTCAAGAGCCGGGGGAGGGGGTGTGTTTGTTTGTCTTGGGCTGCGTCTCAAATCGCAAACTTCCCTACTATATAGTAGGCGAAAAACAGTATGTGACAAATAAGTATGTCAGAATTCACAGAACTCGTAAAAGAGTACCCGGATGACCGACTACTTCAGGTGAGATTCTGAAGTGTGTGTATGATGGACACTTTACTATCCCATGAGGCCACAGGGGAGGATTTGTGAATGGTAGTGAAGCAACGCAACAAACGCTGGTAGGTCACGTGATAATGACAACATTGCGGATGTAGTACGTACTTTTTTTAGTGGTCACGAAGTATTTACTTATTCAAAATAAGTACCTACTCAAGGGAGTATGCAATTTCGGACACAGCCTTGGTGGTTTGGGAACTGGGTCCCTTTTTTTTCCTTTCATTTCGGCACAAACAAAACATTTTTTTTAATTTATGCCTTTGTTACGTCAGCAGAAAAGAAAGTTGTGCACAGTTAGACAGATGACATTTATTTAAAAAATAATATTAATAATAAACGAGTCCAATGTTGATGTTATGCTATTTCTTAAGCAAAGTTTTCATTCCATGTTGTATGATGCTTTTATATAAAAGAATAAGAGAAATCAGCAAGATTTTTTTTTTTTTTTTTTTTTGAAAGAAATCAATACTTTTATTCAGCAAGGATGCATTAAATTGGTGACAAATGAATAGTAAATGCATTTACGTATGTTACAAAAGATTTCTATTTCCAATAAACACTGTTCTTTTGAACTTTCTATTTATCAGAGAATCCTGAAAATCACATTTTCCACTAAAATCTGAAGCAGCTCAGTTGTTTTCAACATTGATAATAATCATAAATGTTTCTTAATCATCAAATCATCATATTAGAATGATTTCTGAAGGATCATGTGACACTGAAGACTGGAGTAATGATGCTGAAAATTCAGCTTTGATCACAGGAATAAATTACATTTTACTATATATTCACATAGAATACAGTTATTTTAAACTGTAATAATATTTCACAATTTTTACTGTATTTTTGATCAAATAAATGCAGCCTTGGTGAGCAGAAGAGACTTCATTTAAAAACATTAAAATATCTAATACCAACCCTAAACCTTTGAACAGTAGCGTATCTTCATAGCAAAGAAGTGAATGTACAGTAATATAAATTGCAGGCAAATATACAGAACACATTCAGAGGTGTATATGTACACATGATGGTCCTAATCTCGGTATGTTTGTGTGTTTCTCTCAGATGACCAGGCTGAGCAGCGCTCTTGTCTTATCTGCGGAGACCGCGCCACAGGACTGCACTATGGCATCATTTCCTGCGAGGGCTGCAAGGGCTTCTTCAAGCGCAGCATCTGCAACAAGCGCGTCTACCGCTGCAGCCGCGACAAGAACTGCGAGATGTCGCGCAAACAACGCAACCGCTGCCAGTACTGCCGGCTGCTCAAGTGCCTGCAGATGGGAATGAACCGCAAAGGTCAGAGAGTCCACCCAAAACTCGCATCTAGTTATTTTTAACCTTGCCAAAACATTTGACTAATAGCAGCTTTAAGTTCTTTGGCTGGGTTGTTTTCCAGCTGGTCCAAGCTGGTTTAGATGGATGATCAGCTGACCTGGTAGATTAGTATGAGCTGTTTTTTTTCCCCCAGAAGAGAAAAGACATTAAAACAATCAGCACTGCCCTCTGGTGACCATGTCCATGGCTGAGCTCACAGTGGCTGAGATTTAAATACATCTCTGAAAAAGACTATAGATAATAACAGTTACAAAACATTACTTTAGATTTCATTATTTACTGTCATATTTTATGCTTGGGTTAGGGCTGAATAATCTTCAGGAGATGACTGTGGTTATATCAGTTGTAGATGGTTTTATCAAAGCTCTTATGTGTTGGTTTCCCATTTATACAGCATATTTATATACTAGCTTCAGCTCCCCTAAGACACGTACAGAATATTCCTCTCAAGACTGAGTTTTTACGAATTAAATGGTCAATGAAAATCAAGAAGTCTTCCTAGAGAGAGAGATAGAGAGAAGAAAAACACTTTACCATACTTTTAAAAAGAGTGCTTATTGTAGAAATAATATACTTAAATGCGAACTGAATGCAATGATTTCGGACACTTAACTGCACTTCAACTGCAGTTTAATGAAAAAGTATTGTATTATAGTTAAATGAAATGCAATTAGCTGAATTTAAGAGTGCTTTTTTGACCCATTCAGTAGGACTTAAGTACATCTTTATATGTGATTTCATAATTCTGTTGTCTTTGAAATATGGTTAAAGTGTGCTGCCGAATGTACTGACAAGCATTTATGGTAATTTCTATTGAAACTTGTATGTCAAGTATTTGTAATTACACATTTGTAATAATTTAATACATTTAAAATATATTAACTTTAAATGTAATATCAAATAACACTACAGATAAAATTATAATCAATACTTTAGTATGTTAATCAACACATCAAAATAAGTGTACTTCTTTAAAGTTTATTAAAACATAATGACTTAAAAGTAAAACTTTTATTTGACATTATTACAAAGTTCACTTTTTAAAAGGCTACTTAGGTGTGTTAAGAAACAGTCATGAAAGTGAACTCTCTTTTAGTACACTTAAGTGGACTTTTAATACTACATTATCTGCAATACACAGTATATATACAGATTTTTTTTTAGGGATGCACTGATTTGAAAGCCGGTAACCGATATATTGGCTATTATAAATCTAAATCCAAATGTTTATATAATTTTTGAGAGCCTGATTACAAAAACAAAAGTCTCATCATTAAAAGCCATGTCCCAAGCACACAATTATAATGTTCTCGTTATCGTATTATGTAGCCGTAATGACAGACCTGCGCTGTACGTCGCACTTAACTGTATTTTCCTTTTTGAAGTGATTAATGGAGGACAGTGCGCATCTGAAGGAAATAATCCATTATTTATCAGCTTTAATATATCAGCCAAATTTTCTTATTGGGCCGATAACGATAACATTAAAAATGAACATATCGGCTGATACCGATATGGTGGTCGATATATCGTGCATCCCTACGTTTTTTTTCTTTTTCTTTTCAAATGCACTTATAAGATTTGAAGTACACTACAAGTGCACATTAAATACAATTTAGCACAAAGATGTTTGTCCATCAATTTAGGCCCTTTAATCTAATTGGATGAGCCACATTTGACCTCATCAAATTAAACTCTATTTATATAGTACATACTATACATATTACATAGTCGGCTGATGAACCAAATTATAATTATTAATGATGCATGATTATTAATATTATTAATTAAATATTACATCTTTTAAATCTGTTGTTGCAATTATTTAAAAGCAATAATCCACCTGAGGCTGTGCGTTACAGTGATTTTACCACAGTTAAAGGTAGGGTGTGTTTTTCATAAACACTTTGTGTTATACTGGTTGAAACTCTCTTCACATCCTAAAAACAATCAATAATAGAAGTGGTCTAAATATTAAAACGTACATATATCTTCTGTCAAAGTCTTAGGACCAAAAAATGTTCGTCCAATCATTGCATTCGGTCCTACCTGCCTGTCTACATATGTATTTGTATACCTCCACGCAGATATCGCACGTCATCAGCGCGTTTCATGAGGTTATGGAGAGTCACCGATACCGTAAACAAACAGCAGCCATCTTTTACATTTGCACAGGATTGACAGCTGTCATTTGGAATCACAAAAGAATATAGACACTATTTTACCAGCAGGGGAATGTGCCACAGACTGACACTTACCAATCAGGTATTTCATATTGTAAACTAGCATGAGAGAAAATGCCACAAACCATTATAAAGTGACACCTACTATTCTGAAATTCATTATGAAAACTGGCAGCCAGCGTTCAGAAGAGCTGGACCTTGACACTGGTCTCTTTACAATGCAGAGTAATGTAGGTCTGGAGACATTATATTAAACTGGAGGTCTATTATAATGTGCCTACAGCAAGTCAAATACTTGATCAAAACATTCAGGCGTCTCCAGAAAGAATGCATGTTCACATTGTGAACAAAAATGGCTTTATTTCTTATTACATAATTCCATAAAAGTATTTGGCAAAATATTAAAGCCATCGATGAGAACCACTAACCACATATTAAATTATATCTATATTTATTTAGATCTATATCAGACTCTGATTACTATGGAAGCTTGTTTCCACCACTAAATAAAAAAAATAAAAAAGGTAAGTGCAACTTTTTATCTCACAATTCTGACTTTTTTTCTCAGAATTGCGAGATTTAAACACAATTACAAGTTATAAAATCAGAATTGTGAGATATAAAGTCAGAATTGTGAGATATAAAGTCAGAATTGTGAGATATAAAGTCAGAATTGCGAGATAAACTCTTCTCGCAATTGCAAGTTTTTATCACGCAATTCTGACTTTATATTTCACTATTCTGACTTTTTTTCTCAGAATTGCGAGATTTAAACACAATTACAAGTTATAAAGTCAGAATTACGAGTTATAAAGTCAGAATTGTGAGATATAAAGTCAGAATTGTGTTATAAAGTCAGAATTGTGAGATATAAAGTCAGAATTGTGTTATAAAGTCAGAATTGTGAGATATAAAGTCAGAATTGTGAGATATAAAGTCAGAATTGTGTTATAAAGTCAGAATTGTGAGATATAAAGTCAGAATTGTGTTATAAAGTCAGAATTGTGTTATAAAGTCAGAATTGTGAGATATAAAGTCAGAATTGTGAGATATAAAGTCAGAATTGTGTTATAAAGTCAGAATTGTGAGATATAAAGTCAGAATTGTGTTATAAAGTCAGAATTGTGAGATATAAAGTCAGAATTGTGTTATAAAGTCAGAATTGCGAGATAAACTCTTCTCGCAATTGCAAGTTTTTATCACGCAATTCTGACTTTATATCTCACTATTCTGACTTTTTTTGTCAGAATTGCGAGATTATATCACAATTCTGACTCTATAAGACGCAATTCTGACTTTATAACTCGCAAATACCTTTTTTATTTTTTATTTCATGGCGCAATACCATAGATTACCTTTTGTTTTTGCTGCATCTAACTGTTGCTGTTTGAGCATAAACAACATCTGCAAGTTACGACGCTCATAGTTCAATGCAAAGGGAGATATTTTCTTTTAAAGAATTCTCTGTTTAAGGACTACAACAAACGGCTGGTAGGGACTACAACGATCTTCTTCCTGGGTTAGTGACATCACAATATACATAAACCCCGCCCCCGAGAACACACAACAAAGGGGGCGAGGCCATGTTGGGCTGCTTTAGAGAAGAGGAAGAGTTGTTGTAGTAGAGTGTTGTTGACATGCCGTCATTTTACGCCGGACTGCTTCACAAACGAGGGTCAATTCAACGCTGGATTTGCACAAAGGATTAACATGACGGCACATGCTAGTCGATGAGTTGAATCAACTCCACAGCAACTACATAAATTTATCCACTAACCATTCAGAAACGTCCAGTTTCATTCTAGAAACTGCGTCTCTCCATCAGTGTCGACTCCGGTTTGAACAATGTAAGGCTGAACACCGTTACTGACAATCCTCATTTTGGCTGCGTGAGATTCTCCAGCTTTGTTGTTGTTGAGCAACCGAAGCGTGAGCTGTTAAAGCTCCGCCCTCTTCTGGAAAGTGGGCCGGGAGCAGCAGCTCATTTGCATTTAAAGGGACACACACAAAAATGGCATGTTTTTGCTCACACCCAAATAGGGGCAAATTTGTCAATAATAAATGATCTGTGGGGTATTTTGAGCTGAAACTTCACAGACACATTCTGGGGACACCAGAGACTTATATTACATCTTGTGAAAGGGGCATTATAGGTCCCCTTTAATGTTAATACCGCTACTGTTACCAATCCATCTTCAGCTTTACTTGGGCTTAGATTCTGATTTTGTAATTTGATTTTGTAATTCTGATTTTATATGCCGTTCTTCGCCAAAGTTTTTGTGTTGTTGAAAGCAATTAGATTTAACATCTAAATGGCCTACATGAGGGATATACAAACCTCTTTGTCTGTCATTTCAATTTGAATGTTGAAAAGAGGCGAAGCATTTCAGAGGCGCACAGAATTTCTCATCTCAAAGGTAAAATTGTTTTTTTAATGGACATTCAGCTCATGATTTGGTCTTGTGTTTTGCAGCGATCAGAGAAGATGGCATGCCGGGAGGCAGGAACAAAAGCATCGGGCCTGTACAGGTACCCATAACCCCTCACCTCACTTTCCACACATCGACATTTTTCTTTCCAAACAAAATGGACCATTCCTATCTGATGAGATGGCCTGCCCTGATCTCTCTGTTTACTTATATTTCTCTTCAACAGAACTTTTTAAAAGTCACAAATTAATTACTCCGTCCCTGCCCTGCCATTCAGCCAGAGTTTCTCGCATGTCTCTCGTATTAAAGCAGCCGCGCCGCTTGCGTTCATGCCCTCTCCAGTTGTGAATGGAGGAAATAGAGCTGATTAGTTTTGGTGCAAATGAAGACGACTTTTGGGATAAATAGCCCGGCGTACCTTGTGACCTCCACGTAATTTAAAGATGTTAATTTCATTTGAGGAGTCTGTTCTCAAGGCCAGAGCTCCAGTGAATAGATTGCCTTGTCATTCTTCTCATTCATTGTCAACTGAACTCATAAAATCATTGTGTTTAGCAGCTTTTCTACATTTGCGTGGATGTGAATGTAGATGTGAATGCCAGCGTTAGCTGAATGTTTTTAATTCTCATGTTGTTTTGTGACCCTCAACATGCCTAATAATCCAAAACGTGGCCTTTGATATGGAGGTCTGTGTTATTTTAGTAACTTTGCCTCATATTTCTCCGACATCATGTTGATTATTAGACTTCAGGCTCCATTCAGTGAGTTTAAGCCTGGTGAGCCTTATTTATTGTGCTTGTATTTGACAGGACAAAACGGGCATAAAGGCGTAGCTTGTTAGTCTCTAAGCGCTCTTGTTTGCACCTGATCCCAGCACTAGAGACCGCCATCTTATTGACTCGGCCTAATTGCCTCTGGAACACACAATAGCAGGTTGCTTCACCTTAGACAAAATAAAACACTGTTAAAGATGGCTTGAACTCATCAATTGAATTATAAAGGGAATGTTTCAGTGCACGGCCTTGACTTAAACGCTGGTTTGTCTCTTTCGCATTAAGAGCGATAATAAGGCTCGTGGAATTGCACTTTGTGCACAGTCAATAGATAACGTTTTTCTGTCCCTGTCCTATAGTCTAAACTGACTGTGAGATGGAATCGACAGACTTAAGGTACGGTCACATTAACAACATTTCAGCAAAATTTTGTTGGCAAAAAGGTCCATTGTCAATAGTGTAGGGGTGTATGAAGCACAGCAGCTTTCTGTTGGTCAATGACTCAGACTTGCGAGACCAACTTGAGCCTGTTTGCGAAATCTCTGAGGGGAAATCTCACGTGAAATTCCCGATTATGTGGATTCCTATTGAAATGACTATATTTCACTGAACAACGGTAAATAGACCTTTAGTCTTAATGACTCATATTTTGAATTTTGATTTAAAAAAAAGTTGACCAACTTGAACTCAATGTAAAATCTGTGTGGAAAATCTCTTCCTATTTAAATGATTTCACCGGCAAAAATTTGCTGAACTGTACATGTGACCTGACCTTTAGTCTTAATGAATGACTCATTATATTTTGCAAAGTTTTTAAATTTTGAATCTGTGTGACAAACTTGAACCCATTGCAAAATATCTTTCGCCATCGTGTGAAATTTTGCTTGCAAAAAATTCATTGAACAACGATAAAAGTGGCTAAACCTTTAGCCTTAATGAATGACTTCACTATATTTTAGACAGTTTTTGAATTTGAATAAAATTTGCAAATATGCACGACCAACTTGAAGCCATTGCAAAATATACATGGGGAAATCTTTCGCCCTCATGTGAAATTTTTCTCTGAAAAATTCAACGAACAACGATAAATGTGGCTAAACCTTTAGCCTTAATGAGTAACTTAATTATATTTTACATAGTTTTCGAATTTGACTAAAATTTGCAAATATGCACGACCGACTTCAACCCGTTGCGAAATCTGTGTGGGGAAATCTTTCACCCTCAAGCCAAACTCCAGATCACTTGGATTCCAATTTGAATGTTTTCACCTGTAAAAATTTGCTGAATAACAAGTCTTAATGAATGACTCATGGGTCCTTCCATGTCAACTCAACCAGAGGTCCCTTGCTCAAATTTTTGATTTTTATTAATATTTTTTCTGTAAAAAGAAAACTATATATATATATATATATATATATATATATATAAACTATAACTATAAATATTAAATGTCACAGTTGTATATTTACTAAGTAGTCCACTGTTTTGTAGAGGTTTGATCACTGAAAATGGGTAAAATTCAACAATTTGAACATGGAGCTGCTTTGAGATCCCCATATCTAAGGGACTGAACTATATAGGGCCTTGAAAATTAAGATTTCAAAAGGAAAGTTTATTAAGAATGAGAATCTAGAAGGATATTAAGATATCTTGAATACTTTTAGAGTTACAGGCATGCAAACTTTGGAAAAGGAATATTTATGGCACTCAAGTATGTTCTATGCAATTGAGCTGAGATACATTTCTAGTTTTAACATTATTTGTTCTTCAGATATTCCTCTTTAAAATAAAAGAAGTATCTGCTGTAAGCAAAGTGACCCACATTTGGCTTTTGACCACTGAAAGTGTGTACAATTGACCAGTTTACTCATGGAGCCACATTAAGATCTCCATATCTCTGGGAATGAACCATCGAGGGCCTTTAAAATGAAGATACCGAAAGGAAAGTTTGTTAAGAAGCAGAATCTAAAAGGATATTAAGATATCTTGAATACTTCTTGAGTTACAGGCATGCAAACTTGAGGCAAAAAACACAAGAAGTGCTTTTTACCATTTTTGAACTGTCACCGTTGGGATATAATGAAACAAAGATTGATAAAGTCAACAGATTTTACTAATATACCTACCAATCTCTGTGTAAAAATAAAATAATGATGCTGCCATCTTTCTAAAGTCATTTTTACACCCCTGTAATTTGGCTCCAAATCTCACGTGAAAATGGTCATTTTGACCCCCTCTACAAAACAGAGGATTACTCAGTAAATATACATCTGTGACATTTACTATTTTGGTTTTCATCACTATTTATGTTTGTCTTTCTACAGGAAAAACATTAACAAAATCAAAACATTTCTCTTTGCGCAGATTTCCGATGAGGAGATCGAACGGATTATGTCCGGACAGGAGTTTAAGGATGAAGCTAACATGCCGGAACACACTTGGGGAAACAACGGTGACAGTGACCACAGTTCCCCCGGCAACGGTGTCTCCGATGGGAATCAGCCATCGCCTGTATCCACACTTTCATCCAAGTGAGTGTTCCCTGCTCCGCTGCAGCGATAACCATTAGTGGAATTCAGTGTAGGAATAATTTACTTAGATTACCGCCTTCAGCTTCAATGAACATGAATTTTGTGTTCGCCTCAAATGCATTGAAATAAAAATGTGTTTTGCGTGTACAAAGTATTTTAAATGATATTCCTCTTCCTTTCTCGCACAGCCGCTCCGTGGAGCTGAATGGCTACACCGCTGCTTTGAGGGAACAGTACATTGGCAATGCAATGGCCCAGCACTACCAGTTCCTGCCTCACCTGTTTGGATACGCCGCACAGCCGCGGAGTCTGTACCCCCAGAGCCATACGCTCATCAGCCAGCTGGTGGCAGCAGAGGAACTGGCCCCGCTGGGCACGCCCATGCTCATTGAGGACGGGTAAACAACACCTCATTCAGGCTGTCTACATTAATCCGGATGCATTTGAAAACGCATGTTTTGGCCTTCGGTCCACATTGAGACGGCGCTTTTTGTCATGCGAAAACTGAGCTTTTTGTAGACGCAATCCTAAATGGATACATTTTAAAACACTGTTTTTGCATTGTAGTGTGGACTGTGAAAACGATGACATGTTTAGTCATGTGACGCATATTGTACTGATGGATATCTGAGGTTATAACGGTATGTTCTCACTTGGCAAAATTATAAACAAACATTCTTCCAGTAACATTAATAGAGCGTTTGTTCAAAGTTAAATGGTCTTCAATAATGTTCTCAAAACATTAGCACAAAAACATTATTTATACGTCGTTATTGGAACGTTTTTTCTGAAAAAGTGTTAGGGGCCATTTATATGACACCATTTTCAACTAAAAACGGAAAACTTTTTATGCATTTTTGCAGTTCATTTACACGACAACGCCGTTTTGGGGGCCTGAAAACGCAAGCTTTTGAAAATGAGTTTCAAAGTGCAAATTATCGTCTCTGTGTAAACTACAAAAACGTGAATTTGTGAAAATGGTGACGTCATGCGCATGCGTATTACATGTTCAGTCTATAGGCGTGTAGTGTTTCTTTACAAAGTGACATCGCCATCTACTGGCCTGGCAGCAGAATACATCATTTTTAGTTTTCGTGGATCTGTGTGACCGGGGATCGTTTTGACAACGCTGTCTGTACGCGAAAAACGCAAAGGAAAAACTTTTCCGTTTTTAGTTGGATGTTCGTAAAACATTTTTTTAAAATGTTACTACTTGTTTCAGAACGTTCAGTTAATGTTCATATAACCAAGAAAAAAAGTGGGAACGCAGCAAAATGTTCTGAGAATATATTTTTGTTTGCTGGAAAGATGACAGAAAATGCTGTCCTGCATCAAAACATGAGGATGATTGTGTTTTAGACCAGTGGTGATTGAGTGCGACCCGAACCAGTAAGTGATGGGATATTCTGCTAATAAAAATATTTATTATGTCTGGTCTCTTGGTAACATCTCAGTGAGCTTTTATTACATTTTATGCATGCACAGAAAGATGATTTTAGCATTTTCCAACTTTTCAGTATGGACGAGGAACTTTTGGAAAAAGCTAGTGTGGACGGAGAGTAATTTAAAACAAAAATGCCAATTTCAAATGTATCCGAATTAATGTAGACGCAGCCATGTGAAAACTGCAAAACAGTTTGCAATTTTTTACAGTCATAAAATGTACAAATCCAGATGACTTGCCTCACATGACACTCTCTCTTATCTCTCTTGTGTAGGTATCGGGTCACTCAGGTAGAGCTGTTCGCTCTGTTGTGTCGGCTGGCAGATGAACTTCTCTTCAGACAGATCTCCTGGATCAAGAAGCTTCCTTTCTTCTGCGAGCTGTCCATCGAGGACTACACGCGGCTCCTGAGCGCCACCTGGCAGGAGCTCATCCTGCTGGCCTGTCTGACGGTCTACAGCGCCCAGGTGCTCGGCGACCTCGCCAGCGTCACCGACAAATACACCCCGTCAGACGAAGAGCTGCAGAGGTGAGGAACACAGATCTTACGTTTTATTCACAGCTCTCTCTATGATTTTGAAGCACTCGCCGATCGTTTTGAATCATTAAAAAGAATTGAATGAAAACATGGACCTGAGAAATATCTCCTCCTATGTAGGGCTTGTTTTAAATCACAGTAGCTAGACTGTTCTCCATGCTTCAGATACGCTCAGGCATCTCTGTATGTGGGAGAAACGCACAGATGTTTTCATCTCATGTCTGTCTGTCTCTCCCTTATTTCTCCATCTCCTCAAATCTCAGGCAGGTTTCTGTGGCTTCTCGGTGTATGTTTGAAAACTGTTTGAAAAGTGCTTTTGCATGGCTTTGTACAACATCAATATCAGTTTTTTTTTTTTTTTTTTTTTTTTGCCCCATTAGTTAATTTTTCTGTTTTTAATTTCAACTCTTTCAATTATTTTTTCCCCCCTCAGTTACAGATTCAATATATTCATTTGAGTGAAAAGTGTAATTGAATTTTTAAAAATATATTTGCTATATATAATATATATTTTGAATAGTACAATAATAGTTTTAATAATGCATTTAAATGGTTAGTTCACCCAAAAATGAAAATAATGTCATTTATTACTCACCTTCATGTCGTTCCACACCCGTAAGACCTTCGTTCATCTTCAGAACACAAATTAAGATATTTTGATGAAATCCGATGGCTCAGTGAGGCCTGCATTCACAGCAATGGTACTTCCTCTCTCAAGATCCAAAAAGGTACTAAAAACATATTTAAAACAGTTCATGCGAGTTCGGTGGTTCTACCTTTAATATTATAAAGCGACAAGAATACTTTTAGGAGATTCGAGTCACTGATTCGATTCATAAAGCTCCGAAGCAGTGTTTTGAAATCGGCCCATCACTATATTGTTGAAAAGTCGTTATTTTGTTTTTTTGCCGCACAAAAAGTATTCTCGTCGCTTTATAATATTAAGGTAGAACCACTGTAGTCACATGAACTGTTTTAAATATGTCTTTAGTAGCTTTCTGGACATTGAAAAAGGAAATTATTTTGCTGTGAATGCAGGCCTCACTGAGCCATCGGATTTTATCAAAAATATCTTAATTTGTGTTCTGAAGATGAACGAAGGTCTTACGGGTGTGGAACGACATGAGGGTGAGTAATTAATGACATTATTTTCATTTTTGGGTGAACTAACCCTTTAATATTGTGTAAAATAATTATTATTCCATTTTAATTTTTTAATTTAAATAAACAGTTAAATTATTTAAATGTCTCTCTCTCTCTCTCTCTCTCTCTATATATATATATAGAAAATGAATGCAAAAATGAATAAAAAATAAATTAAAATGAAGCAAACACCTATTTTACACAATATTAGTATGTAAGCATCTGGGTCATTGACGAATAATGTTTTTTAAAAGTGTAAAAAACATAATGGAGATGTAATTAATTTTGAAGTTTTATTAAGTGTTAACAATGAGATTATGTAGTTTTTATAATCAATTAACACTGCTTTTGTCATTTTTTTTTTTACAAGATGGACAAATTTTGTCACCAAAAAAGTCATTCAGTTTAACCAAAATTTCGGTTTTACCGAGTGACACTTTTGGTTATACCGAATGACGATATTTTCAAACAATGCTAACAGGCTGATATCTAGCTAGCTAGCAAAAGGACAATCAAACATTTTATATTAAAAATATTACAACATTTTCCATGTTTTATAGCGGTTGTACCGAATGACCTGATGTTTCGGGACATGAGCAAGTGAAAACATGAATTTTTCAAATAGTTAATAGAGAGTTAGTTACTTTGCTTCATGACCATGTGGTCCTTTGCAGGTGTATGAATGATGTCACATTCTGTCACATGATATTGACCGCATGACTTGATCCAAAATGTTCCCTTTATATTGGTTACTCCGAATGACATCAGTGAAATTCATTTTTCCGGACATTCTTTCTCATAACAAAGCAACGACTTCTACACATAATTTTAATACCATTTTGCACTATGTTGATATATGATGTTATAAAATCATGCCAGAATAAAAAAATATATACATTTATTACATTTTTAGATATTTTAATCACAAATGAAATGGCTGTATTGGCCTTTGGACGGTTAATTTGGACGGACTGTAGCCTGAAGAATGAAATACTAGCGCTGATGTGTAGCAGGGGAGTGTGTGTGGTGTGTGTAAATTAGTTTGTGATCACCTGACCTCTGAACCGCCTCTTCTTGATCTCCAGGCTAGATTTACTGTTGCATGCTGGGCAGAAATGCAGGGCATGAGGTCTGAGGTAGTGAAACATTCGCTTTTATCGAGGCAGGTACACGCTGAAGGTCACGACTTACTTTTAGGGAGAGAGTTCAAAGTGACTGCAATCAGTAAAGGAGAGCAGCAGATATACTAGAGACCGATCAGATTCAGAAATCTGATCTGAAATGAATGCTGAGAAGAGACTGAATGGAGCTGGGTATGTCATGGCAAGTAATTTAGCACTGTGCTTTATCGCTAAAACATTATTCCACAGTTCATATGGTCTCCCACTCAAACATATTCTTATTATCTCATTAGTAACATAAATTAAACTCATAAACTCTGGTTTAATGGATGTGCACACATAGAAGCGCATGGAATCAGATGATAAGAAGATCAACGTTTCTCAGAAACAGGTTTATTAAAAACTCATGTGTGGATGTCGGCTTTTGTGAGAAGAAGCTTTACTCTAGTGTGCATCATGGCATGTTCAGCATTAAAATCATCAACAAATACGATTTTGTGTAGCGATTGATCTGTGGTATTCATGCAGGGGACACTGCTTCAGATACTGTTCTGATCAATCAATGCTGTCGATAAAAATGGGGCCTTCTTGATGCAACGGTGAGGTAAGCTGTGAAATCTGTAGTTGACTGATGGAGTGTGTGTGTGTGTGTGTAGTTTCAGTGAGGATGGGATGGAGGTGATGGAGAAGCTGATCT
Organism: Mylopharyngodon piceus; assembly: GCA_039654765.1. Classification (NCBI taxonomy): domain Eukaryota; kingdom Metazoa; phylum Chordata; class Actinopteri; order Cypriniformes; family Xenocyprididae; genus Mylopharyngodon; species Mylopharyngodon piceus. The sequence goes on from CM077453.1 coordinate 31,029,258, forward strand.
ATCTGTTCCGTAAGTTTCATCAGTTGAAGGTCAGCAATGAGGAATATGCCTGCATGAAGGCCATCAACTTCCTCAACCAAGGTAAAACAGCACTCAGATGCATTCATTCGTATTCATTCATTCGCAGCCACAGACTTACGTACGTCATCTAACATTTCATACAGTTACAAAACATGAAGCAGGGCAACAAGTCAGTGCTTGATGTAGCCTATAAAATGTCATTAGAATGACCCTAAAATTCAAGATATCAGGTCAAAAATGCTCCTGTATGAGTTTTTGTCTCATATTTATATCATATGATAGTTAAAGCAATATCACACGACGTCACGAGTAACAAGCACAATATCACATGAGTGCTGTTGTTGGTCCGAATAGCACGAGTGCAGATGTGATAGTGATTTTATACACCAGTTCAATAAATAAGAAGTTAATATTGTGTTATATTTTAGACACAACACTGTCTGTTTTTGCTTCATTTGCCAATGAAAATAAAAACCTATTAAGCCAGAGCAACAGTGTTTTGTTTAAATAAATAAAATAAATAAATCAACGTTTTGAACTAATCTAATGAATAAATGACTCAATGAACGAATCGAATGATTAAATGACTCAATGACTTAAGCCCTGGGTATACTTCGTTTTTTTACTCGTACTCTAGTGTACGCGCACAGTCGAACGCACAGCCTTGCAAAGTATACTTCACTTGACTCGTACGTGTACACAGGCGTTCGACGTATGCGCTGTTTTACGCAATCGCCATGATCTATGTAAATATATTTGTATTCTTTCATGCTAGAGTTGTACAAATGAGGGTACTTTCTAACCTCTTCACACAAACTCTCGTCTATGTAGGCCTCCATTGTCGCTGTAGCTTGCATGTTCTGTTCTGTTTATGCAGTTTTTCTTTGACCACCTTGTGAATCGACGCCCCAGGGCATGGTTGCCACCTTGTGGATAAACTAATTACTGCAAAAAAAAATTAAATGCGCATGTGCGACCGGTTACAAAAATCCTGTGGTGCATGTACAGTAGGCGCGTACTCATCTGATGACAAATTCGCGCCACTCGCACTGTACGCTGACCCTCGCGTACACGTAAAAAGTGAACTATACTGTGAGCTTTACTCATTAAGGCATTTACCGCCACCTACTGGCAGTTTTAGTTTCTTATTTAGAGTATCATTTCTTTAAAAAAAACATATTTCCATTAGGGTTGCACGATTAATCGCAATTAAACCGCACGTGATTTGGAAAAGGCTGGGAATTATTTTATGGGCAGATTGTCAGAGCTGTACGGCTCTGTGATCAGTAGTAAATGCTTCTCCATCTGAAAGCCAGAGGGCGCTCTTGCGCAGAAACTCCAAATATGCCCTGCCATAGAAGTAGATAACATGCCCCAATCCAGGAAATCCCTATGGATGTCATCGCTGTAGCCGAATAAACAGAAGATTGAAACGCTTAAACATGACTAATAAACACACAACTGCCTTATTCTGCGTAAGAAGCCACATCATCTCACAGAAGGATGCTCAACTGTCGTTATGAAGTGAGTTTGGAGTAAAACATGTTATTAAATGTTGTCTTTTGTTGGACAAGATGTTAATAAATGCTTCTCATGTCTGGAAAGATGTTTGACGCGTGTTACTTTTTCAAATGTACATTATAAGCGACTCAAACTTGCAGTGCTTTCAGATGGATTAGCATTTGGAGCCATACTTCACTGACAAGCCGCGCATAAAAAAATAATCGCAGCCTTTGTGATTTCATAATCGCACTAAGAATCGCATTTAAGCGTGATTTTCAAATGTTATTTTTCTAATCGTGCGATTAATCGTGCAGCCCTAATTTCCATATTAATTAAAAACTCATTAAAGGTATAGTTTAAAAAATGAAAATCCTGTCATTTACTCACCCTAATGGCCATTGAAGCTGAAAAATTGATGTGTAATAAATTGTTGAATTAAAAAAAAAAAAAAAAAAAATCTTTCTAAAGCTACTTTTTTCTAATGTCTATTTGATGCTTTTCTCATTTAACACAATAATGACTTTAAGTTATCTTTTGGGGGTAATATCTCAGCCAAATTTGATGTGTGATACATTTAATTGCCATATCCTGTAATTAATTAGATTAAAATTTTTAATCGCTTGACAGCCCTAATTATAATACAACAGACCTTATATATATCCACGTATTGTGTGCTAATGCTCTTCTGGGCTGTGCTGATTATTGATCCTTCCTCATGATATTTCATGAAAATTCATCCAGATCTTCCATTTACTGCATGAGCACTCAAACAAATACAGAGAATCAACAATAATAGAGCCGTAATATCATAATGCCACAAAACGGCAAAAGCATTTAGTGTTTTTCAAATGTTTAATTTTCATATATTTCCAGCATCATGATATTTCTTTATATTTGTCTAGATATCCGTGGTCTGACCAATGTGACCCAGCTGGAGCAGTTGAACAAACGTTACTGGTACGTCTGTCAGGATTACACCGAGTACAAGTACCCTCACCAGCCCAAACGCTTTCCCGAGATCATGATGTGTCTGCCAGAGATCCGCTGCATTGCAGGTAAGTCCAGAAGTCCGAGAGATGACGTATTTTTCATTTATTTTCATAAGATTTGTAAAGGTATCAATTTAGCGGTCAAAAACTCAGCTGTTCTCCACTCGTATTTCAGGGAAGTTGGTCAACATCCCTTTGGAGCAGCTCCCCCTGCTGTTTAAGGCAGTATTGCACTCCTGTAAGTCAAGTCTGAGCAGCTACAGGACAGGCTCCTCCCCCTGTGTGACAAAGGGCACCGCCCCTGCCAACTAGCCCCGCCCCCACCTCCCTCGAAAACACCCTCCCCATCTATTGCACGGGGGCGGGGTGTTATATTTGGGGGTGGGGCTCCCGGTACCCTCCTCCTCCTCTCATGAATGTGATAAGAAACTATTTTATGCATTTTGTTTAGATTAGTGTTGTTTTTTCTCTCTATTTATTACCAGACAGAGCTGAATGTATGTTGATCCACACTGTGCACATGCTCCTTTTCAAATGAAAACGCACAAAAAGCGCAGTGGATTTCACACGCTTCAGTCCAACTGCGATATGTGACGTGTAACCACTGATCGGATTAGATCTACTGCTTGGTTTTATTTTATACTTCGGGTGCTGATAGGGACAGATAAGTATGAAAGGACTTGTTTTATTGAAAGACTACCTCAGGAAGAAAACCTTTCGCGTACTCTCTCTCTGTTTTGCGACGCTCCAGGCTGCTCGGGAGTTAATGTCGACGCTGTGCCTCGAGTTTGAGGCCGTCTTGTCATTTCTGCGGTCCTCAAACACACGCTCAGTTGTCACGTAACCTCTTAACACATGGTTTTATCTTCCTGTGCAAGGCCGCGATGGAGAGCGTGATTGTTTACACAAAAGAGAGGTGTACGCGTAGGTTTCACAATCATAGGCTGAGGACGAAGTGAGGATTTTACTTGACAACAGAATATGTGTTGTTAATATTGTTTATGTTGATTTCTTTCTTTCTTTTATTGTTTTGACCAAAGTGTTATGCAAATTTGGAGGGAAGTAAGCCCTGCTCGGCTCACCCTTGTTGAAAATACGAGAGACTTCTGGGGAGAATAGCGGCGTCCAACAGCAAAACTACAATAAAACAAAACAAAATGACTTTTTTTTACTTAGTATTTTTGTCTTGTTTTCCAGTACAAATATCTAAACATTCTTAGATCAAGATACATGTACTTCAGAAGCAAAATTACTGAAAAATTTACCAAAATGAAGTGTGTTTAAGCCTAAACGAAAGAAACAATATCTGTCAGTGGGGTCAGAAAAATCAACTTTTTCAACGTTTTCTTTTTGACCCCATTGGCAGATTTTTTTCATAAACTCACTTAAAGGATTAGTTCACTTCACAATTAAAATTTCCTGATAATTTACTCACCTCCATGTCATCCAAGATGTTCATGTCTTTCTTTCTTCAGTCGAAAAGAAATGAAGGTTTTTGAGGAAAACGCTCCAGGATTTTTCTCCATATAGTGGACTTCACTGGGGTTCAACGGGTTGAAGGTCCAAATGTCAGTTTCAGTGCAGCTTCAAAGGACTCTACACGATCCCAGACGAGGAATAAGGGTCTTATCAAGAGAAACCATCAGTACGCTTTGTAGACACTGGATCGGTACTTCTACCTATGTCGTGCGACCTTTCCAATGTGATTACGCAATGCGTGGCGCATCGCAGAGCAGTGCAAGATGAGCATTTGTGGTTAAAAAGTATATAAATCTTTATTTTTTTTTAGAAAATGACCGATGGTTTCTCTAGATAAGACCCTTATTCCTCGTCTGGGATCGTGTAGAGCTCTTTGAAGCTGCACTGAAACTGACATTTGGACCTTCAACCCGTTGAACCCCAGTGAAGTCCACTATATGGAGAAAAATCCTGGAGCGTTTTCCTCAAAAACCTTTATTTCTTTTCGACTGAAGAAATAAAGACATGAACATCTTGGATGACATGGGGGTGAGTAAATTATCAGGAAATTTTAATTCTGAAGTGAACTAATCCTTTAATTTTGATATATATTTTCATAGAAACAAGACTTAATTTGTCGTTTTGCTTGTGTTTTGATTTAAGAATGTTTTCACTGGAAAACAAGACAAAAATACTAGTTAGGAAACTGATTTTTTTTTTACAGTTGAAACGGCACACTCCAAACGGTTTGCACTCGGTCCGGCAGTGAAATGTGGAAATTTCCCATTTCGCACTTCAACTATTAATCAGCTGAAATTTAGCATTGGAGAGATTTAGTCACCATTTTTCCACCAAATGGTCTCAAATGATTAGGATTAGCATCAGATTTGTTCTCAAATTTATCCGCCAAATGTTCTCAAACTACAATAAAAGGCATTTATTTTGAATTCAGACGTGGAGAAAAATGGATTTCCTCACCGTGTAGTTCAGGCCTGGTCTGCTGCTGCTTCCTTCCCTCACATTTTAAACAGGGTAAAGTTACTGTTTTTCTAACTCACGCGCATCTCTCTCAGATACCGCAGTGCTGATGTGCCTGACGGTTTAGTAGTTTGTAGTATTCCGGACATTGTAGGTCCTTTTAGAAGTTTTCTTTTTCTTTTTATGAGTTCGGGGAGGGGGGAGTGTTGTTTTGAAGGGTATTTTGTTTCGGTTTTGAGTATCAGATGCAATGAGTTTTACTGTAAACATGATTCAAGGAAAAAAAAAACATGACTGAGATGCTAGCTAGTCCGCCTATGACATGCCTTTTTATCATACCGAGGCTTTTATCAGTGGATGCGCTCGCCGTAGCTCTCATCATTTCAGACATTCCAAACACGTTCGATATGCGTCGAGTAATGTTTACATATTTGCACCAGACAATGACAAAGGGGCCCAAACCAAAGACGCACGTTCAGCCTGGTAACGGCCCGTCTCAAGTGCAGCTAGACCTGCGTGGTGATGTTCGCCGGACGCTACCGCTCTGTCTGTATGCCGCTTTGCGTGTCCTTAATCCTAAACGTTTCATTCGTCGTGTCATCCATCCATCCCACATTGTGTCCCTTCATGTCGTAGATATCGTGAATGTTTTGCTTTCGAGTGTGAGCTAGCTAAATGTCAGACTAAACTCCTGACACGGGGGAAGTGTTTGTTACAGGTAAAAACTCCAAAACACGCAGACATAGACTGCGATACTACGCATTTGCAAGCCATCGGCCACGTCACAATAGAGAGCTCATATTTCAGCTCTAACAGAGTTGTACCTTCAGTGTTTTGATCGGCCAGTAAAAACTCAGGAATATCTCTTTTCTAACGGTTTTGTTTGTCTGGCATTTGAATCTCATAGCAGACCTTTAAAAGAGCCACACTCCCCATTTAGGTCTTATTGTTTTCTTTCGTATTTTACAAAGCGTCCTCGTTTGTTTCTTTTTATACATTTTTCATTTGAAACTACCTCTTTTGTGTGTCATCATGTAGCGTGCTTTCATTCAGGCGAAGTATTAATCGTTATTTATTGGTTTCGAAGCACCAGTTTCTTTGTCCGTCTCATATGCCATTCTGGAAACTTCAGAGATTGAGATAAGAGCGTAGTTTCCACCTGTTCATCGCCTCGAAATAATCGTTCATTTCTGTAGTAAATTGTGTGATATGGCCTGATTATATACATCAGATGCTGCTTCACTCTTCAATGAAGACTGTTTCTCAGTGCAATTATAACATGTGAAATGAACAGTATTATATTCCTAGTTGTAAACACTGTTTGTGAATTGTTTTCATGAAGAATGTATTTTCTTTTTTCTTTTTTTTTTGTCTGTATGATATTATTATTAGTTCTCAACTGTTTACAAGTTTGTTGTCAGTCCATCGTAATCATGTTGATGCTTTGACACTTTTCAGCCAATCAGATTTCTTTCACTTGATTGTTACGGGTATCCTGATTGGTTCTTGAAAGACTATCAAAGTGCTGTCGTAGCCAGAGAGCTTATTTCAATCTTCCAACAGTTCTCTTTGGAATTATTCTCGATCCGGTGGGAATCTTAATAGAAGAAACACTGGTGAATGTTGGGGCTTGAGCAAACCATACAGAGCCAGACGAGAGGTTTTTATGAGGACATGGGTGATTATCTCAGGGAACAGACACGCTCCTGAAAACACCAAATCGACACTCGCACATGCTAACTGAAGTTTGCGTTTGTCCGTGTGTTTTTGGGAGTGATGTCTGAGGTGCTTTTCCTAACCCATGTCACAAACCTCTTCTTCTGCTCCTCTGACTTTTACTACCTGTGAAGAATGTGACCCATATGTGTTATAAAAGCATGTTTAGAATGTTTTAGGACTTGAAACCAAATAAATGTGAATCTTATGCAACTGTGAAACCACGTCTTGTCATATTTTGTTGTTCAGCATTGCAGCATGAACCACTGAGAACTAAAACGTCCATGATTGTGAGAGGTGTTTGATGTACTAGTATCTAACATAGAATTAACCTATAGCATGAAAAGCAGCTCATTTTAATTCAAACACATCAAACTGGTTGTCACTTGGGCCTGTATCAGAGGTCTTGATCTTTTCAATTGGAATCTAATAACTGAATTTTACAGTGACTTTATCTGTTGAACTAATATTGAAGTCTTTATGGTCAAAAATAATAGGTTTAAGGTTCTTTATTTGTCTATGATGTAATGTTTTTTCTTAGTTCCTCATCACAGTGCAACAACACCAGAACCAACAAGGAATTATGGACATACACACACATAATAATAAAAAAAATAGAACACAGAATATAATAAACTTAAAGAAATGTGTGAATAAAATAAAAAAAATTAATATAGAATATACATTGTAAAATCTAATTAGTTAGACTTACTTAAAAAAAAAACAAAAAAAACATGGAAACCGATTGTAAAGTAAAATATGAATAGTATGTTGTACTGACAAATGCTTAGTTAGTATAGTTCACTTACACTAGAGTTCTAGTAACTAAAAAAGAACAGTAGAGAGTACTTGATCATACAATCATTGTTGTAACCATTGCTGTGTTTTGCACGTTGAATGTTAAGTCTGTGTGACTCAAGCATGGTCAACTGCAAGATATTTCACAAATACAGAGGGATTATATCAACCCAACTAAAAGTTTCACAAGGTGTTTATGACATACAGGTGCTGGTAATATAATTAGAATATCATCAAAAAGTTGATTTCACTAATTCCATTCAAAAAGTGAAACTTGTATATTATATTCATTCATTACACACAGACTGATATATTTCAAATGTTTATTTCTTTTAATTTTGATGATTATAACTGACAACTAAGGAAAATCCCAAATTCAGTATCTCAGAAAATTAGAATATTGTGAAAAGGTTCAATATTGAAGACACCTGGTGCCACACTCTAATCAGCTAATTAACTCAAAACACCTGCAAAGGCCTTTAAATGGTCTCTCAGTCTAGTTCTGTAGGCTACACAATCATGGGGAAGACTGCTGACTTGACAGTTGTCCAAAAGACGACCATTGACACCTTGCACAAGAAGGGCAAGACACAAAAGGTCATTGCAAAAGAGGCTGGCTGTTCACAGAGCTCTGTGTCCAAGCACATTAATAGAGAGGCGAAGGGAAGGAAAAGATGTGGTAGAAAAAAAGTGTACAAGCAATAGGGATAACCGCACCCTGGAGAGGATTGTGAAACAAAACCCATTCAAAAATGTGGGGGAGATTCACAAAGAGCGGACTGCAGCTGGAGTCAGTGCTTCAAGAACCACTACGCACAGACGTATGCAAGACATGGGTTTCAGCTGTCGCATTCCTTGTGTCAAGCCACTCTTGAACAACAGACAGCGTCAGAAGCGTCTCGCCTGGGCTAAAGACAAAAAGGACGGGACTGCTGCTGAGTGGTCCAAAGTTATGTTCTCTGATGAAAGTAAATTTTGCATTTCCTTTGGAAATCAGGGTCCCAGAGTCTGGAGGAAGAGAGGAGAGGCACACAATCCACGTTGATTGAGGTCCAGTGTAAAGTTTCTACAGTCAGTGATGGTTTGGGGTGCCATGTCATCTGCTGGTGTTGGTCCACTGTGTTTTCTGAGGTCCAAGGTCAACGCAGCCGTATACCAGGAAGTTTTAGAGCACTTCATGCTTCCTGCTGCTGACCAACTTTATGGAGATGCAGATTTCATTTTCCAACAGGACTTGGCACCTGCACACAGTGCCAAAGCTACCAGTACCTGGTTTAAGGACCATGGTATCCCTGTTCTTAATTGGCCAGCAAACTCGCCTGACCTTAACCCCATAGAAAATCTATGGGGTATTGTGAAGAGGAAGATGCGATATGCCAGACCCAACAATGCAGAAGAGCTGAAGGCCACTATCAGAGCAACCTGGGCTCTTATAACACCTGAGCAGTGCCACAGACTGATCGACTCCATGCCACGCCGCATTGCTGCAGTAATTCAGGCAAAAGGAGCCCCAACTAAGTATTGAGTGCTGTACATGCTCATACTTTTCATGTTCATACTTTTCAGTTGGCCAAGATTTCTAAAAGTCCTTTCTTTGTATTGGTCTTAAGTAATATTCTAATTTTCTGAGATACTGAATTTGGGATTTTCCTTAGTTGTCAGTTATAATCATCAAAATTAAAAGAAATAAACATTTGAAATATATCAGTCTGTGTGTAATGAATGAATATAATGTACAAGTTTCACTTTTTGAATGGAATTAGTGAAATAAATCAACTTTTTTGATGATATTCTAATTATATGACCAGCACCTGTAATTGTTAACAATTAAAAATTTTAAAAACAATAAAGAATTATCTGACATGAAAAATTGACTAGTTAATGATTTATTTAGAAGTTAGGTCACCTTTTAAAAGCAACTTATTTATTACTTCCCTTCCTTTGAAACCAAATAACTGATTTCTTGTTGCATCGCTGCATCAATAGGAAGAGAATTAGAATAATATAAATGAAGTTCCAAGTGCCCAACCAAAGGAACACTGATCAGCATAATGGCGAGTTCAAACAAAAACATTTTAGGAAAATCAACATCAATTTATGAAGTCATCTTATGTGATGTTCTCTCAAATGTTTCAGTTGTACTGACAATTCAACATTCAAGATGACTGGGAAATTAATGAATGCAACTAGAGAAAAATAACTGCAGAAGTGGAGGAAATGAGTCTATTAAGAATTGTCCCGCCTTTTTTCTTGACAAAATGGCACTCAAACCAATCAATTTATCTATCCTGGATTTTCTGAGTAAACAAGGCGTAGTATGTGAATAGTACAGATTACTAGATTTTTTAAAATTAAGATAAGACATTAAGTAAAGTTAACTAAAAAGTGTTAGTTAGAACAACTGTTGGGTTTTACAGCGTAGTAGGGGAAAGAACAGAACTTTACTTATGGACTTTACAATATACTATACTGATAATAAATTAAATTAACACATTTTAATTAGGGATGCACCGATACCAAAGACCGATAACTCACGTGACGTAACTGACAGAATTTTCCGCGCACAGAGACACCGACGACAGCAGCATTAACAATGTCAGCCTCAGAGGTGTGGAAATACTTCAAATTAATGATGACAACCGACACATTGCGAACTGGATGCAAATCGCGCAGAATGACAGACCAGAAGCGTCCCTCTCGCACGCACTCTCTCTTTCTTGCGCGCGATCCCAGTTCTCTCAGACAGCGCGCGATCAGTTCTCCTTGCGCCTGAATGGTCAAATGCACAAATAGTTGTCAAAATGTCCATCGTGTGGAGTATCTCACGTAAATACAGTCGGTTATGGCTTAAGTATTTATTTAATAATAATTTAATTAATAATTTGGTCCTTTTATATGGCAGGATGGGACGAAAATTAAATAATCTCATTCTATTTCAACAATTCAACCCTGTTACCAAGTCACTGTAAGAAGAATGATCAAACAAATGCTATTTTCCTTTAATATATGTTTTTTATTTATTATAATAAACCAACATTTTTCCCCAAACAAACTGAATGATGCCTCAATTTAGGCATAATTTTCCACCATGTTACCTTTTCTGGCATAGGGGTGTGCAATATTTATCGTCTGCGATCATATTTTAACGGTGTGCCAGCTGACATTATCGAGTATGTCACTCACTTTGCAAAACAACAAAAAACACTTCTTGAGAGTCCAAAAGCATTCACTGCATGATGAAGCCAATTAGAATGCCCCTGTTATTTAAGTTATGAAAACAAAAAACATCCCTGTATAGGTTTTTATTTTTTATATTTATAAGATATGATCTAGTTAAGTAGCCTAATTTCACACAAGCAAGAGAGACGTTTTCCCGAATATATAATGTGATATTGATTTTATACAACAGTTCAACAAACAAGAAGTTAATATTGAGTGAGTTACATTTTAGACACAATATTGTCTTTTTTCTGTTTTGCCAATGAAAATAGCTCCAAACAAAGCTGGAGCAGAACATTTGTTGTTGCTGTGTTTCTTTCCTGAATGAATCTGTTTTTGAATGAATCATTTGAGTCAATGATTCAATGATTTATTCATAAAGACAATCGCTGCATCCGAAATCGAATACTATATAGCATGCGAAAAACAGTACGCCAACAGAGTAGTATGTCTGAACACATAGTATTCGAAAAGCAGTAGGCAAAAAGTCCCTGGATGACCTACTACTTCCACTGAGATTCTGAAGTGTGCATTTGATGGACACTTTACTATCCCATGAGGCCACGGGAGAGGATTTATGAATGGAGGTGAAGCGACGTAATTGACGCTGGTAGGTCACATGGTAACAAGATGGCAAATATCCGAATTTCATTCATACTACCCATATTCATACTATATAGAGCATACTTTTTTAATGGTCATTCCGACAGTTCGCGATTTTGGATGCAGCGAGTCACTTGCTTTCGTTTCTAAATGAATCAGCCGTTTTGAACGAATCGTTTGAATGAATGAATGAACCAACTACTGGCGGTTTTAGTGTCATATTTATTTATCCATGACATGCCTAAACCAGCCGAGGTACCAACACAAAAACACACTCAGCAAAATAAAAATCCCAAAAAACAATGAGATATATTTTTTGGTCAATATCGCACACCCCTATTCTTGCATAGCTTTTATATTTCATTTCTTTAATTTTATACATTTATAAATGTTGACAATTTTGATCAAATTATTAATTTTGATCACATTTTGATGTGTAAATAATGTTTATTGCTAGAAAATAAAATCACATAAATGAGGGTTTTATATGTGTTTAGATTTAATAACAGGTTTGCAAAATTTGCAGACCTCATATGACACACAAGAGCTCATATAGTATTTAGTTTACTTATTTATGTGGACGATGAACATTTTCTCAAACAACAACAAGGTCAAACAACTGGATTTTAAAGAGTTTTAGGCCCTATTTTGTACACTATTCATGTAAAGTGCCCACTATAAAAACAATCATATTTTTTTTCATAAAAGACGTAAATCTTCTGTATTTTTGTAATCTCCTCCCTTCAGGTTAAACTGATATCATTTTGACCTGTCCTTACAAGTCAGCAAATTCTGTTCCTCACTAATAGAGATGAGCTTGACCTCATCCAGTCACCAGCTTCCCCGGTTTGCTTGTGCCAAAGACACTGGAGTTTCATCATTTAAACACAAACAGACACCTCCACGAAGGGCTCTCATCAATCCAGCCCAAACTAAACTCCAAATGTGTTGCGTAGAGAGTCCATCATTGCAGAATGAACAATATTTATGCACTGATAGTGCCGCCTCACTGAACTCAGGCTCGTCCAGGTCGTGTAAACACACATTTGACAGAGAGAGACGACTAACGTGGGCCTCACTGCCTGACTCGGCTGATTTTTAAAGTTGCAAATTGCATAAAGTTGATATTCTAGATCAGGGTTTGCCAAACTGGGGTTTGTGAGGGAACTGCTGGGGGTTGGGATTTAAAGAAAAACTAATAATTAATTAAAGATGAAATATTTTATTTATTTTACCTGCATGTCATGTGACAATTAACCAACATCAGAGAACCGAGAACATGCTTTTTCTCTGCCAAAAGAGTTTACATGCTAATAAAGAGATGGAAGACAAAGTAAAGAGGATAAAATTGTATTATATATTATATTATATTATATTATCATAAACTAGTAAATATAAGGTTTTAAGTGCAGCGGGGATAATTTGTGCTTTGTGTGTGTGTACATGCAGGATTTCTGAGATTCACCCACTGCATGTGGGTTTTCAGCTCTGAAGGACAGTTTTTGTTGTAATCGTACAGGGCAATAAGTAGAGATTTGTTAGTTAATTTCTGAGAAATCTCCAACAAAAAGTTTTTTGTGTGTCTGCCAGGTCTAATATGCAAAGAGCAGGTGTTTGAACTCCTTTCACAGCAATGATTTTTATGTGAAGGACTCTGGACGTTTTTGCTAGTGTTACAATTTACTCAGTTCCTGAAATATTCAGTTCCACTGGGTGGCGCTTTCATGAATATTCATGATATACCACTATTGTGGACATGTCCTGTACGCTCCTCAAATCACAACTGTTTAATGGATCATTTCAAAAGGGTGATAAAAGTTTAAACCAGGGCTGTAACCACCATAGACATTGAGGGGAACAAGTCCCCTCCAATAATTAGAAATGGCCAAATTGTCCCCCCCTAATATTTGAATTTTTTTGCACTGCTCTGCTGTACTCCATTACGCAGCGCTCTGTATGTTCTTAGGATGGCAAAAAGGTTTAAAGGGTACATATCATGAAAATATATATGAATATGAAAATATCACAGACTTTTTCCGTGTTTAAGTGCTATAATCTGGTCCCCGGTGCATCTACCAACCCAGAAACGTGAAAAAGGACAACCCAGTAACTTTGTTTTGGTAAGCCTTTCTCTGCGAGCATGTGAAAAAACGAGCCGCTCAACTTCGCTCCCCTTGTGACGTAGGAAGGGGATCTTATTATAATATTACCGCCCCTTAATCTGCACGTTTCCACCCACGACACCGCCATTCTAATGACATGGCAAAAGTTCGAGCTTTTAAAGCATGCTAACTGTTCTGTCGTTGGCTGCACAGACGAGTGCTGAACACTATTTAGAGTCTCGTTAGCTCGGATAGCCTGAAGTTGACCCTGGCAAGCTCGATTGCTAAAAAAGAAGCGTTTCTGTCCAAGCGATATTTTGGAAAAGATATAAGACCATTCACAGCATTTGATAGCAATCATAAACGTTAGCCTGGTGTGTATGACTCTGTTTGGCAAACAGGTACGTTATGTATAGTGGGCGTCCATACGGGTTCTGCACAAAAGATTAACATGACGGCTCATGCTAGTCGATGAGTTGAATCAACTCCACAGCAACTACATAAATTTATCCACTAACCGTTCAGAAACGTCCAGTTTCATTCTAAAAGTTGTAACTTCTTCCTGAGTCTCTCCATCTCTTCCATCTCTCCATTTACCTCAGATCTTCATAATAAATGCAGGAAAAAAGAATGTTCAAACTGTCAACTCATCGTGATCAGACAAGTGTATTCTATGACAAAGATTGTTTCAGTAACTCAGTATATATTTTTAATAATGTTAAAATCATGTAATATTCATGAATTTGATTATTTTGTTCCGAGTGCAGGGAGCTTGACGACAGAGCCCGCCCACACGCTGTTCTGATTGGCTGTGGTTTTTGAGTGATTTTGTCACATCACGGTGTAACATCCAGTGATGCAAACTACTTGACTTTTTTTTTTTTTTCAAATATGGCCGTTTTGAATTAAAAAATATGCATTTACGTGATTCATGTAATTTGAGTGTCAAGAGACAAGAACGTACGTTTTCAACACATTAGTGCACGTATGCATATTTTAATGCAAATTCTATTTGCAAATAGTTAAAAATGATTATTTCCCAACTAGAATGAGACCTAGAATTTCCTTCATTGTTCTGTTTCTTTAGGCTTTATAAAAAACATTTTGGATGCTTTTTTCAAACACCATTATGAAAGTAGGTTGTTTTACAGAATTATTTTCACCTACGCAGTGCAACATATAGTCAAAGAACAGACAACATGATGCTTTATTGTCTTATGTGGATAATATATTGAGAAATGTGTCAAGACTATTCCCAATCAAGGGAATATGGAAAGAATTTGATGTTGCTTTTTCAAAAAAAATATGTGACAAATAAAACTATGTGTGCATTTACTTGTGTGACTTTGAGGATAATTCGTCATGATATCCAGTAAAAAAGAAAACAGGAAACATTTGTAGTTTGGTGTTGATAAAGGGTATGTGAAGCTGGAAAACACTGGCTATCTACAAAATAATCAAGAAAATAAGGATGACACGGAATATTCACACCAGGCCAGCTAATGTACTTTTTATTAGATACAGTTGTAGAGGCATTGTTGTTATACTGTAGTCACCAAATGACAACGAAGGAAGTAGACTAATCAAACTATTCAAATAAACTTTAAAGCCTCACAAAAAAGGTAAACACACCAAAGAGTAAAACATTGAATAAGCCTAGATTAGCATAGGTTATTCGCTCATGTTTGCTCTGCTGTATCCTTATGTTACCTGTTTATCTGAATGCCTGTACTGTTGTAGTTTATGCTTAACATTGAAACTTTATTACCTTTACCGAATAATAAATTAAACAGTAGTGATTTGAGGAGCATGTACTAAAATTTTTAGTTCCGTTCATTTGCGCGAACACACTTAGTTTGAAGGACACGCCCACAATAGGGGGATATCATGAATATTCATGAAGGCGCCATCCAGTGGAATTGAATATTTTAGGAACTAAATATATTGTAAAACAGGGAAAATCTAAAGGATGTTATGCACTCCAGACCTGTATAGTCTGTAGTCTCAAATATACTTTATAATCAAACTCTCTATCATAACAGTGTCTCTTGTACATTAACGTGTGCATGAGTGTGAGCACGAGCAATAAGTTGCTGGCTGCAGTTCACTTAACGGCCAGCGGTGACACTAATAACAAGGGTTTCTGAATTTACGCCCCTTTTAACCCTCTGGTCCTCTTCGTTTAGGGGTCACACTTGGCTCCTTCGCTGTCAAAAGTGACCGAAGCCTTGAATTGTAACTTTTTTCTAATATATTTTTAAATTATTTTTCAATTAAAGCAGTACTCCATGTTAAAATAGAGACAAGGCATTTAAAATCCAAATTTTTGAAGGTAGATTAGTGCCATCTGGTGGGAGTAAAAAAAGAAAAACTTGCGTAATGCCGTGGTGTAACCACTAGATTCCTATATACTGTTGTTCTATATAACAAGGCTTATAAATTCTCTAGTGGTTTTTAGACATAAATACTTATTTTATTAAGTTGTGGATTTGGATTTACACTTAGACATTCTCAAAGACTACTTTTTGTCAACTTTTTGTTCAGTGTGAGTATGTTTATGAATCATTCAGAGCACTGGACTTTGATATGAGTGTTTTGCAAATGCATCTTATCATCTGAGTAGAGACGTGACACAACAGTCATCCTGCCGCAAAGACAAAACAATCTTAATGTCTCGACACATCTTCATACTGACTGTCATTCTCGGAGTAGCTCTGACCTGCCTGGTGAACTCAAGGGCTGTTTAAAGCAAGACTTCATCCAAAATTGAGAAGTCTGTCATCATTTACTCACCTGCCTGTCTCTCCAAACCTGTATGACGTTTGAGTATTTTGTGTGAATAAATTATCATTTTTGGGTGAACTATCACTGATTGATATACTGATTGATACTGTAGTTTATAATTTGTAAGCAAGTAAAAGGCCTTTTAGTGTTATTGTAAAAACTTCCACCTTCAGGTCGTGGTTCACATGTATTTTTGCTATGAATTTGAAATATTTAATGATTTTTAGTAAAAAAAAAAAAAAAAACTTTTATATTGTTAGTAATATTTCAAGATGAAAACTTACTGGACTGAAGTAACTACTTGATTATCAGTACATCATTTTTTAGAAAAATCAAATATGATCATCAGGCTTTTGAGGAAGGTTTATTTGTTCATCTCTTTAATTGTATTGTATTGCATTATATGTTTTAAAGCTTTGATCATAAAACTAATCATTTATATATATTACTAAGACATATTACTGGCAGATATAGAGTGACGACTGATATTTATATGCATTTTATGCAAGTAGTCTGTTATAAAAAATCTCATTGATTTACATTACATGCTATTATAATTTCATCTCACTTTTTGTTCATATATCAGCATCTGCAGCAAATTGTATATTTTTGCTCAGTTTGAGCCTCTGAATAAAATTGAGCAGTTTTTTCCTCCATATTCTCACTATATCAGACTATATGTGCCATAAAAGCCTGATGTATCAATTATGATAATCGACAAAAAGCGCAGTTGTGGCGAGAGCAAGAGTAAAAGAGAGTTTTTCACCTCTGACCTCTCTGACCATGTCCTTTTTGGGTTATCATGGGCTGATTCTTGGTTGTCAGCATTTGCATCAGTGGTCGGGGGTGCAGGGCATATAACTCGTTTCTCAAGGCCAATCGACAAGCTTCGGCCAAACGACATCCCTCTTCCGCGTCTCCCTCCTCCTCCTCCTCTGTTTTGTAGATGAGCCCCTCTCATATCTGGCCTTCACAGCTACACCCCCCTCAAGGCTGAGGATGTGCGGCCCACTTTCAGCTCCCACTTCCAGCTCCTATGCAACACAGAAATAATGCATCACTGCCAAGTGTGTGTGTGTGATGGTGCACATGCAGTCATAATGGTGTAGTGTGTAAACTGTGCGGAAGGGAGTGAATTTAATTGAGTGTTTTTGTCTTTCCTCTTATGTTTCTGCTCAAGGTCACACTATGCCAAACAGGGAAAGCTCTATTACCTGGTCATTTGCTATATATATTCACCGTTCATTGCTGAATGTTGTGTCGTCAGCTTCAGCCAACATCACATGATTGGCGTGAAAGCCAACTGCTCTCTGAGGCAGACGAAACGGTCTTGAAGCAGAGTTTGAAAAGGGTTTTGTCGGTTCAGCTCGTGGTGGGAGCTGCAGGTCACAGGGCTCTCAGTCACAGCTGGGCCTCTGCTGTTGCTTATCTGTCATAACACAAAATTATAAAAAGACATGGACTTTGATGTGAGTATCTGCATGATTTCAGAGCTCCAGTGCTAATGCTTCAGAGCAAGTAAAACATATTTGGGAGATGATGAAAAGAAAATTTTGTTAAAAATATTCTTAGTCGTGTATTATTTTGGGGCCAAGCATCGAAGGTTCATGGGCTCCTATTGTATCCGTTAGTGTTTTTCTTCTTCTTCCTCCGCTCTTTAGTCTATGGCAGCCCATAGAACCGTATGGTAAAAAGTTGTGAAATCATCCTCAGACCATGTCGACAAAAAACAAACAAACAAGGCATTCAAGTTGATTTGTCAAACCGTTCTCTAATAATGCGCAAACGAATCCAAAGACTATAGAATAACACAAGACGCGTCACTCGTATTGTTTTGAATGGGAGAGTGTGCAACATGCAATATGGTGGAATAAGTCCCGCCTTCTAAATAAGAGCCAATCGCCGATTGGTAAAGTCATCGCGTCACTGCAGCTGCCGTTAGAAGCTCTGGTTTCTACAGAAACAGTCAGACGCGCGCTTTCTATAGAGACGTGCACTTAGGACTGCGCATGCGCATTAGCATGATCCAGCCTGAAAAATAGTTTTTTTTGTCATGATTCGAGCGTTTAGAAACAAAATTTATAAGACAGTTGTTGTCAGATTTAATTGGTGATTTCAAATATGAAATTTAATCGAAAGCTTGGCAAACAGCTTTGGAGAATTTGATGTTTCCCCATTCAAAGAGATAGGAGCTGCACTTGCATGCCCAAGAGGCGTTTCAAAGATGGCCGCCGAGAGAAATGACTTGTCTTAAAGGGACTTTGCTATATCTCTGCAACGCTTTTGCATATTCTGACCAAATTTGTTGTGCTTTATGACAACTATGACCTGAGGGTACTTGCACAGTTTTGGCACAGTGCCACCTAGTGGTCAGGAGATTGAATTTTGCTTATAACTAGATATAACTAGATCTAGATATTTTTTGTTAACCCTAACCCTAACTTCTGAATGCTTTGGCAAATAACCACAAAATTCTTTAGATTTGGTGCACCATGCCGAATCGAATGATACCCTATTTTCCCATGTCAGCCATTTTGGGTGTTGGCCATTTTGAATTTTGTTGTAAAATGCTATATTTTACAAACGCATTAGCGTATCACTACGAAACTTAGTGTCATCGACACAATGTCCTGAAGGTACTCAAAAGTTTCAGGACAGTGCCACCTTGTGGTCAAAAATTGTAATGAAATTTAAAAAAACGCTAATAGCTTGTGATTAGCTTAGCCTATTGTAATTAAACTTCAGACCATGCCGACAAAAAAACATGGAATTGAAGTTGATTCGCCAAACCGTTCTCGAATGAATTTGTTGAAGAGCACGCCAAAATGGACATGAGGCTATATCTCCGCAACGCTTTAGCGTATTTTGACCAAACTTGGTGTGTGTTATGACAACCATGACCTGAGGGTACATGTAAAGTTTCGGCACAGTGCCACCTTTTGCTTATAACTTCTGAGCAATTTGACTAAAAATCACAAGTCTGGTCTCTTTAGATGCGGTCTCTTTGGTCTCTTTGGTGCAGCATGCCTATAGTAATGAAAACTGATAGATTCCTTGAGTCATGCCGAGAACATAGATACCAATTTTGCCATAGTCATCTGAACTTACTGTCCGCCATTTTGATTTTCTTTAAAAAACAACTTTTTCTAACTCCTCCTAGACTGTTGGTCCAATTTTCACCAAATTCGAGTTGGATCATCTTCATATCATGCTGGCAAACATTTATGGATTTCGTGTCAATAGATGAAACTGTTTACTTATATCACATCAACAAATTTGGTGGCATAATGCCAAACTGCATCTGAGGCTGTATCTCTAGAAAGATTTGGAATATTGACTCCAAACTTTATGTGTGCAATTGTCACCCAACACTGACAAAAGCAGATCAATTTGGTCTCAGCGCAACCTATTGGTCAAAAGTAATAAGCAATTTTTCCACATTACAAGTGATTGTATGGCCTTTCAACAATTGCAGTTGGTCTGATGCTCCATGCTTTGATTTTTAGCTCCTCAATCAGCCTCTGTAGTGATTGGTGCTTGCAGCTATATTTGTAATTATATTGGTTTCATACATTTTTTTTGAAAAACTTACAATACCATTTAAAAAGTTTGGGGTCAGTAAGATTATTACGTATTTGAAAGAAGTCTCTTATGCTCACCAAGAGTGCACTTATTTGATCAAACTGTAATATTGTGAAATATTATTACAATTTAAAATAACTGTTTTCTATGTGAATATGTTAAAATGCTTTTTCACGTCACATCACTGACCCATTTACAGTTGACACTTCAGCTGAATGTCTTTGCATTAGACAACAAAATATCAAACCAAGTGACATTCATTTCAAAGAAAAACAGAACAAATCCATTTTTAAGCAAAACATTTCACAAAAAAAAATATTTTTAAAGAATTTTCAGACCTGTCAAACATTGACAGTTAATGTGATGCACTGCACCTGTTGTTACTCTACTAGCACACCTGTGTGAACTGACTTCATACATGCATAAGACTTCATTTTTGTATAAGAATTATTAATGCATGTCAGGTAAAGGATTTTTATGTCATTTATGCAATGTGAGGAGCGAGAGTGAGGCATGATGGGTGTTAGTGGAATGTTTGCGTACAAGGTTGCATCTGACGAAATGCGTGTCAGCTTGATGAAGAGTGATGGAGAACGTGTGTGTGTATGTGAGTGTGTGTTTGCTGGTGTGGGTGTGTGTGTGAGTGAGTGAGTGAGTGTGTGTGCGCGCTCATCTGGTGGATTCAGGTCAGGAATGGTGTGGCTGGCTGCTATCTGTTAGGCAGTTTGGCGTGTGTCAGGGTTGAGGGGTAAGGACATGCGTGCGTGCGGGTTCGGTTCAAGCGAGCTTGTGTGTGAACGGTGTGTGTGGCGCGTCAGATTGCAGGCGTTTGCCGTGTGTCAGGGTTGAAGGGAATTAGATGAGAGGGGGGCGAAAATAAAGAGATATAGAGGAGGAGAGGACCACACCTGTAGTCAGCGCACTCCAGGAGCGTGCCTCTGAGGACATGAACACGCAACACACGTTTGTGAGAGGCCTGATGCCAGAAAAACAGTTCATCACTGTAGGCCTCAAAGGCAAAAGGAAATGAGTTGGATTATGCTGTAAATTATTTATCTGAAGTTGCTTTGTTGATTTTAAAAATTTTAAAAACCTCCTCCGGAGCATTAGTAATAATAATAATGATTATAAACATATATTTTTCTTTTCAAAAAATTAAATACTTATATTCAGCAAGGATGCATTACATTTATAAAGTTACAAAATATTTCAATTTTAAATAAATGCCTTATATTCATTAAAGAATCCTGAAAAAATATCAAATTTTCCACGAAAATATTAAGCAGCACAACTGTTTTCAACATAGAAATAAGAGGAAGAAGAAGAAAAAGAAGAAGAAATGTTTCTTGAGCATCAAATCATCATATTAGAATGATTTCTGAAGGATCATGTGACACTGAAGACTGGAGTAATGATGCTGAAAATTCAGCTTTGATCACAGGAATAAATTACAATTATGTAGGAAGACACATCATGGCCATATTCCCGGATGACAATGTCAAGATTCATCAGGACGGAAATAAATGTTGTAAAGTTATTTCCAGCATAAGGTGCATAATTTTTTGGTCAAGATCTTGTATTGACAATGCAAGAGGTGAGCACTCTGTAAAGTCTCCTCCAGCACATCCCAAAGACTTTCAGTGAATTTAAGGTCTGGACTCAGAGGTGCCAATTCATTTGTGAAAATGATTCTTCATGCTCTCTGAACCATTCTTTCATAATTTGAGCCTGATGAATCTTGACATTGTCATCTTGGAATATGGCCATGATGTGTCTTCCTACATGGATGTTTAACAAATGAAAAGCTACACACTCCATCAATTAGGATTAGAAGAACTGTTGCCAAACATATAACATGCTAGAAACATAATAATCACAGCAATGATGATCCAATCCATGCCCAGAAACAACCCACACAGTGCAGCAAACAAACAAACAAAAAACTGTTGTTATTGTTTGCTAGCATTTGCTAGGCATCTTTTGGGTGTAGGCTAATATGAATCTATTTTTGGTTTGTGGAAAGTTGTGTAATACAAATAAAAAACAAATACAAAAACACACTTTGGAACTGAAGAACAGAAATTATACATAAGCAGCATTTTAAACCTGACTACTTAACGCAACCACCAACATTAAGAAAGATGTTTTTTGTCTGACTGCACTAATTTGGCCATGACTGTATTTTCTAAACGGTTCCTCTTATGTGCCATATCGGGTCACTCATTGAGATGAATGAGAAGGAAAATAGAGAGTGAATTTGTGTGCTTGCGTGTGTTACTGTACCTACATGCTCGCTGCGGCCTTGACAACGTGGGGGATGAGGAGGCTTTTCTGGCAGTGGATCTTAACAGCTGCTAGAGTCCAGATATCGCATGGGTAGAGACCACTGTCTGCAGAGGGCCACGGGGGGAATGCTTTTTGCTCAAAATTTAGATTCATCTATTTAAAATACTATTTATTTCCAAAGGTTGACAGGCGTGGACCTCTAAGCGCCTTTTGAGGACATTAGTAGGCTAGTAGCCAGGCTGTATTAAGTTGATAGTGCCAATAATTACAGTTGGTCACGCAGAATTAGCGTTTCTACGGAAGAGGATTAGGGCCAAGCAATAATAATAATAAAAAAATAAAACCATTTTGGGATTAAAGTCATTATAATGCGAGATTAAACTCGTTAAATTTCGAGAAAAAAAAGTAGAACTACAATGTTGAGAATAAAATCATTAAATTTCAAGAATAAAGTTGTGTTCCGAGAAAAAAACTCGTTAAATTTCGAGAAGAAAAAAAATAAAATGTTGAGAATAAACATTAAATTTTGAGAATAAAGTCGTTGCGTTTCGAGAAAAAAACCTCGTTAAATTTCGAGAAAAAAGTATGTACAGAAGAGGATTAGGGCCAAGCAATAATAATAATAATAAAAAAAAACATCTCGCGATTAAAGTCATTATAATGCAAGATTAAACTCGTTAAATTTCGAGAAAAAAGTCGAACTACGATGTTGAGAATAAAATCATTAAATTTCGAGAATAAAGTTGTTGTGTTTCAAGAAAAAACGTGTTAAATGTCAAGAAAAAAATCTAAATAAAATGTCGAGAATAAATTCATTAAATTTTGAGAATAAAGTCATTGGGTTTCGAGAAAAAACTCATTAAATTTCCAGAAAAAAGTACTTACAGAAGAGGATTAGAGCCAAGCAATAATAATAATAAAAATCTCGAGATCATTATAATGCGAGATTAAACTGTTAAATTTCGAGAAAAGTCTAAATACAATGTTGAGAATAAAATCGTTAAATTTCGAGAATAAAGTCGTGTTTTGACTTTTTTTCACCTATTGTATCTGAGTGAAACTGCTTCTCGAAAAAGAACAAATGTAGGGCGGGGCTACATGATTTTGTCTGTGGGGAATTGATTAGATGTTTGTGGTTTGCTATTGGTGGATCTCATGTGAGTGACAGGTTGCCCCGCCCTCGCGCCATTAACTGTCATCAGAGAAGATATATCGCTGCAAGAGGGAGGGGAAGTTATTCTGATTAAAGATTACTACGCACATGAATTAAAAAAAATAATGATGTGCACGGATAAATAATTTATAATAAACACTAATATTCCATTAAAAATAAGATGGATGGCGCCTTCAGCATTAGAAAGCAACTTTGTTTGAAAGTGAATTCTGTGTGAGCTGAGCTTCAATACAATATTGACAAACAACCTTTTTTGCCCGCGAAATCTCGCCGAAATTTCGCTAGCGTGACCGCACCCTTATAGACGATTTTCTACACTCCACACAACATATAAGGTGTTTTGGTAGGTATGAGTGTACAGAATATGATCAATTAGGTCCCGGTACATATGACGGGGATTGTTTCTATATTGAGACATAATCAGTGTGCCTTGTTGAAATGAACATCCTGTCATGACAGAATGCCCTACTAGGCTACTTCGGTAAATATATTTATACCGTATGTGTCCAAGGCTGCCTATGGAATTGGCCTTGTGACTGTCAAAACGTGCACTCGGCATTGTTGTTTATGGACAAAGTAAATCTTTCGAACAGGCACCAACGGGAAAAGAGCACGTTGTAGTTTTAGAAACGCTTCAAGGGCAAGAATATCTCGACCCCTTTCCAGAACATCTCAGCTTGTTGTAAACTATTGTTGAGCATATTTTCGTGTTTTTACCCCTGCAAAGGACAATGGGTGACGTGTGTTGCATTTAAAAATGGAGTCGTGAAAGTAAGGACGTTTGAAACAAATGCGCAAACTCTAATATTTGTGTAGCCTATATTCCAGTTTGGATGTAGACCACAAATTTCATTCATTGTCTATTGTTTAATGTTTTTTTTGAGAGGCACAGCACAGCCTCTAAACGGTAAAAAATCTGTGACTTGGCCTAAGTGCATAATTGCATCGACTTTTATAAAAATTGTTTCTCCTAGCCTATAGGCTAGTCAAAATGCTAAGCTTCCATTAAAACATGAAGCACATTCACGCATCCTTCTGCTAAAACCAGAGTCCAGGAATGAACAGCAGGGGGTTTGTGGGATGATAAATATACAGAAGCAATATTAATATTAAGCATTTTATATTAGGGGTATCGGGGTTAGTCGAGAGTCTGGGTCTCTTCGGAAAAGAGTTAGAATAAAAAAATGCCCCAAAAGGTATATTAAGCCACATTTAGAAAATTATGAATGTATGATATTTTGTTAAATATAATTCAGTGTAGTAAAATGTATCAGTGAGCCAACTGGTGTTTATATTTTATACAATAGTAATATAACAAGCAGACTTTTGTTAAGATTTCAAATGCTAAAACAACACTCTAAAAAATGCTGGGTTAAAAACAACCCAAGTTGGGTTAAAAATGGACAAACCCAGCGGTTGGGTTAAATGTTTGCCCAACCTGCTGGGTAGTTTTATTTAACTCAACTATTGATTAAAAATTACTGTATTGCTTGCTGAAAATGAACCCAAAGTATGTTGGAAATTAACATTTATTAATATGTTTAATAAATGAACATTTATTAATAAGTTTAATGAATAATAATTAAACAATAAACATTTATTAAATTGCTTATTAATAAATGTTCGCCTTTTGATTATTTTTGTTTTCTCTAGTAATTATGTGTCTGATTTTTAATTTCCAACATATTTTGGGTTCATTTTAAGCCAGACTTACAGTCATTTTTAAACAATAGTTGAGTCAAATAAAACTGCCCAGCAGTTTGAGCAACATTTAACCCAACCACTGGGTTAAAACAATCGCTGGGTTTGTCCATTTTCAACCCAACTTGGGTTGATTTTAACCCAGCATTTTTTAGAGTGAATATATAGGCTACTATTTAAAATTAAGACCGAAAATATTGTGACACTTTATTAGTGGATCTTGTTAGTAAATGTGATGAACTGCATGAACTTGAAGAGAACTGACATCCAATAAAATCAGCATCAGTTGTTTAATAAACGTCCTTGGGAAAAAATGGCCCAGAAAAGTGAAGTGAGTTCTAGATAAAAAGCTATATAAAATTTAGCGGATGCTATTTGATCTTATATTTTTATATGCAATTGCATATAGATGTGCATTTCGGGTCATAGCTGTTACTAAAAGTGCATTTTAGCTTGCTGGACTTCTATTGACCAACCAACATCCAGAACCAGCCTATCCGTTTTTATACTTATATATAGCAGCCTATGCCTTCGTTTCTTGTCTTAACAAATCTACTGCTCTCCACATCAGCATTTCTTTCCGTGCAAAACACGAGATGTGGCTCCTCATCCTCAGCGTATTCTTTCACTATCAGACACTGGTGTTTTAGTAGAGGACGGAGGAATGCTCGCCAAGCAAAAAATAGGCTCTCCGGAGTCAAAGCATCGCGGTGATGTCTTTACTCTGCGCTTCATATCAGGGACGGAACGCCAAGCCCGAGCAGTGCAGCCACAGCAGCCGGCATAACACTGCTAACCTTGACAGCCGTGACTGATACACTATCGCGGCTCTCACTGCGACACAGGCAGTGCGTTTAATTGACGACGGGAAGGAGACCACTATACATCTAACATAATGTTGAGGTGCCTTGTGGGATCAATCTTCTTCAGTTGTTCCTTGATTTTAAACAAATCAAATAAACTTCATTCCATAGCTAATGAATAAACACATTTATGATCAAATGATATGTCTACTTTTGTGCATATAGCCTACCATACATCAACACCCAATGATCCTCTCATATTCTCTTGAGGGCACTTCATTTTGTCCACTAAAACGGTCTGAGACGAGAAATATTTTACAAACCTTATTTAAAATGCACGTGACAAGTTCCTGGAAATGTCATATTTGTATTCATGTCGGTTTCATGCATTTCTGAAACGCATTTATGCAAACATAAAGTGGTGTAACTACTAAGTAAAAAGTGCTGAAATATTTTCCTTTCATTTTCATACAATAATTATTTTCAAAGACGTTCTGAGTTTTTTCCTCCAAAACGTGCACTCTAAAAAATGCTGGGTTAAAAACAACCCAAGTTGGGTTGAAAATAGACAAACCCAGCGATTGGGTTGTTTTAACCCAGTGATTGGGTTAAATGTTTGTCCAACCTGGGTAGTTTTATTTAACTCAACTATTGTTTAAAAATGACTATATATCTGGCTTAAAATGAACCCAAAATAGGTTGGAAATTAAAAATCAGACACATAATTACTAGAGGAAACAATAATAATCAAAAGGTGAACATTTATTAATATGCATTAAGTTTATTTTTTAATTATTATTCATTAAACTTATTAATAAATGTTCATTAAACATATTAATACATGTTAATTTCCAACATTGGGTTCATTTTAAGCGAGCAATACAGTAATTTTTAAACAATAGTTGAGTTAAATAAAACAACCCAGCAGGTTGAGCAAACATTTAACCCAACCACTGGGTCAAAACAACCCAATCGCTGAGTTTGTCCAATTTCAACCCAACTTGGGTTGTTTTTCTTCATCATAAAAAATGTAGCCTATAAACCTGTCTGAATCACACTGTAGGCTATGTGTTTTTGTTAATATACCCAGACTGAAATTTTTTTTTTTTTTTTTTTTTCTTCATAACTTCATCAAATCCAGACTTTACCGCTACATTTGTTTTTGTGTATTTCTGAGAGAGCAGGATAACTTTGTTTTAAGTCTTGGTGTCTCTTAAAGAGGACAGCCTTGGCTGTCATGTCATACAAAATGTTTTGGTTTGGCCAAACATAATTATATCAGATAATAATTAGCCTATATAATTCGATAATAATAATTTTAAAACAATTCAAACCAGAGAGAATACAATTAAAACAACTATAGCAGAACAAAATTTAAACAACAATTTGTTTTTGCATTATATTATTTGTTAATGTACCAATGATCAATGGTGTAAATGGCCAAACTTTTTGTTTTTTTTCCCCCCTCTGGACTGATAATAAAATGCTGCGGCTGTAACAACTGGCGCGCATCATCTTCACGAGAGCTGTCACATGAGCGCGCTATCCAATGAAGACCTCGCCAACACTCAGAGGAAGACGTTCAGACTCCGAGGAAGACCTGAGACCTGTTAGATTCCTCCTGAAGTTTCTGAAGGACTGAACGCAACGCGTTACATCACTGGAGCCGAACGGGAACGACGCTCGTCTGAAGCCGCTCACGCATGCTGCTCGCGCAAGTTCATGGTAAGGTTTGAAAAACAATAATTCTGAAGAAAATGCGCTTCATTTGGACTCATTTCTCGTCGTCACGCATTTAAAGTTTCAGTTCTTACGCTGAGAAGCACAAACTGTGATAATACAGGTGGATTAATACTGATCATCTAAGCGTCTCGTCTATAATATAGCCTACAATTGTTTCAAACAGCAGTCATGAATGATCATGCATCATTAAAATGCGTTGTTTAAAAGGTTATTCTGCCGCTGAATC
The DNA here is from genome assembly GCA_039654765.1 of Mylopharyngodon piceus. Classification (NCBI taxonomy): domain Eukaryota; kingdom Metazoa; phylum Chordata; class Actinopteri; order Cypriniformes; family Xenocyprididae; genus Mylopharyngodon; species Mylopharyngodon piceus. The sequence goes on from CM077453.1 coordinate 31,056,944, forward strand.
AGTGCTCAAATATTCAGGCTGTAATGAGTTTCATTCGATATGCATTTCCATTTAAAGACATGTATGGATATCTAATGTCTCTAGAAACGGTTTCTTTTATGCACAGATATAGTTCAGTTGTGGATAAATAAATATAAACTGACACATTCACTGGAAAGGTTATTAAAGGGAAATGTGAAATATTTCTTATAAGAATTTCTTTCCATTAAAGTTTTTCTTTTTTAAAGCTTAGCTTTTTGCATCATTTTAATATTTCTTTATTTAAATATATTGCATTGCTTTAACGCAAAACAAGGACGTTTTCTGTATCATTAGTTCACAAAACATTCAGAAAACTAATTCGATTAAAAAAGTTTTAAAGAGAGAGAGAGAGAGAGAGAGAGAGAGAGAGAGAATAAGAAAATAGCCTAACGATAAATTCAACTATAGCCTATGTATAAATTCAACAATTTGGCTTTCTAGTCTGTAGATTTAATTTACATATAAAATTATTAGAATGCAACTATTTGTTTGTTTGTTTATCAATAAATTATAATTAATAATAACAGTAGTACAATCAAATATTAATAATTATTATTATAATCAGTCCTTTTTCGTACAAACTATTAGTGAACTGACGATCTTGTTCATCTCGTGGTGAATGTGTGTGTGTGTGTGTGTGTGTGTAGTGGGCGTGGGAGTAGGTGTGTGTGTGTGTGTGTGGTCAGGCGACGTGACAAGAGTCAATATGATAAAAATCCATCTTTCCTCTGCGTGCACAGAAATAAAAGAGATGCGTTGGGAGCTCTACATCCAGCATTATTATTTTTCTCCCATGAACGTCCTTTTGTTCGGACACTTTTACACGGTCGATCGTGGCTTTATTTGATCACTGTTCGGGGATCGCGAAGGTATTTCACAGCGCATATGTGCTTTACGTGATGAAGCTGTTTTGTGGAATTGATGTGATGTTTAGATTGATAGCCTACTGCTGTCAGAATGCACGTGCACAAGTAACCAGTCGTTAAAAGAGAAGAACTACTTTATTTCTCCATTCATTATCAATAATAATTTTAAGAATGTTAACAAGGTTTATTTCCCCCCCTCTCAAACAATCCCAGCGTCTCTAACAGAATCAGGTGATTGAGTTGATTGACAGGAGGATGGACTTCACGGCAGATGAAGAGCTGGAGGAACTGTGTCCGGTGTGCGGAGATAAAGTGTCCGGCTATCATTACGGCCTTCTTACCTGCGAAAGTTGTAAGGTACGATTATAGTTCTCTTTTTATGAACGCGTAAATATTTCGGGTTAAAATGATAAAACAGAGTGTTTATATAGCCACACTGAAAAAATACACTCTAAAAATGCTGGGTTAAAAACAACCCAAGTTAGGTTAAAAATGGACAAACCCAGCGAATGGGATGTTTTAACCCAATGATTGGGTTGTTTTGACCCAGCGGTTGGGTTAAATGTTTGCTCAACCTGCTGGGTAGTTTTATTTAACTCAACTATTGTTTAAAAATTACTGTATGGCTGGCTTAAAATGATCCCAAAATATGTTGGAAATTAACAGTTATTAATAGGCTATGTTTAATAAATGAACATTTATTAATAAGTTTAATGAATAACAATTAAACAATAAACATTTATTAAATTGCTTATTAATAAATGTTCACCTTTTGATTATTATTGTTGCCTCTAGTAATTATGTGTCTGATTTTTAATTTCCAACCTATTTTGGATTCATTTTAATCCAGACATATAGTCATTTTTAAACAATAGTTGAGTTAAATAAAACGGTAACACTTTACAATAAGGTTCATTAGTTAATGTATTAACTAACATGAACTAACCATGAGCAATACATTTGTTACTGTATCTTCGTTCACGTTAGTTAATGAAAATACAGTTGTTCATTGTTTGTTCATGTTAGTTCACAGTGCATTAACTAATGTTGACAAGATTTTAATAATGTATTAGTAAATGTTGAAATTAACATTAACAAAGATTAATAAATGCTGTAGAAGTGCAGTTCATTATTAGTTCATGTTAACTAATGAAACTTATTGTAAAGTGTTACCAATAAAACTACCCAACATGTTGAGCAAACATTTAACCCAACCGCTGGGTTTGTCCATTTTCAACCCAACTTGGGTTGTTTTTAACCCAGCATTTTTTAGAGTGTAGGCTAATTATTTTAATGTAGCTAATGTTATGAAAAACATTACTACATAACAGTCTTTGTTCATTTTATTAATGCAATTTATTTAGTAATCTGTAAGTAGCCCAATAATATTTTTTTGGTTGTATCATGTATGCAAATACATACTTTTCAGTAACCTTTCGGCTGCTACACTCTTGAAAATAAAGGTTCATAGTAGAACCATTTAGTTCCACAAAGAACCTTTCAGTGAAGTTCCGAAAATAACCTTTTTTATTCTAAGTGTGATGAACATTCTAAACCTTTTTCCACTATAAAGAACTTTTTGTGCAGTGAAAAGTTTCCATTTTAAGAGTGTAGAGATATCAATTCACATCTAGATCAATGTTCTTGTAAGAAGGCCGAAACTAATTTCTAAGATGGCCTGTTCATTTACAACAGATTACAAGATATATGCAACTGTATGTTTTTAACAGTTGACACAACCTGACAGAATATAATCCTTATTATCATGACAGGGTTTTTTCAAGAGGACAGTTCAGAATAACAAGAGATACACGTGCACACAGAACCAGGACTGTGGCATCGACAAAACCCAGAGGAAGAGATGTCCCTTCTGCCGCTTCCAGAAGTGCCTCAGCGTCGGCATGAGACTCGAGGGTAAGCACAGCTTCTCATCAGACAAACTGAAAAACATTTGGCTTTTGCTGTAAAGTAGCCTCGTCAGATTTATAAGATGTCAAGAAGTCGCCCTGAATGTCCTGATTCCATTGCTGTCTGTTGAGTGTTGGAACGTGGCCGAATATAATGCTTATTATATGATATTATATCATGTATTATATGTGTTTATGAAGGACTTGAGGGTGAGCATCACTCCTCACTCATTAAAAAAATCAGTAAAATGTATCTGGAAAAAACAGGAAAACATTTAATATAATATTTCATGATCACGAATTAGAATTGTTTGTATCATATTCAATGACATTCACTCATTATGGGTTTTAAACTCTAATAACACATCTAAATTGGCCTCAATCAACTTAAATGTAATCAATAATGTGTCTTGACACTTGTGCAACATGTAGATCTATAATAGTTAATAAACTTTAAAATGTGTTTTAATGTTTGTACACTGTAAACAAATATTTTCATGATTTGCTATCACAACTTTTCACAAATCTTTAGTCAAATCAGCTTAGGTTCACAAACGTTGTTCAAATAACATAATATTTAGAGTTTCTGTTGAATAAACTAATCTCTTTCTTTGTATCAACTCAAGTTTTTAGTTTAAATGAACTCAAAATTTTAAGGCAACTTTAAGTTTAATCATTTTTACAGTGTATGGTCTTCCACATCCATTTAAATTCATTATTTGAAAGTGTTTTTTGGTGGAAACTATCCTGGTCGGTCTCTTATTTTGCTGTGGTGCGCGCGATTCCCAGGCTGAGTGCAGAGAAGCACCTGTTTCCGCGCGCGCCTGTGACACATTCCTCACGCGCTGATAAGACTCGCGGATTCATAGAGACTCCAGTTGGAGAGTTCACAAAAACCAGAGCGGAAAATGTCCATATGAAGAGAAATATCCACTTGCTTTCGCCCTGACTTACTAAAGCAAAACCGTGCCAAGCATTCCTTGCTTTATTTGGCTTTTTAATCACGGTTCTCCTAAAATATCCTTCTTACATTGTATCCGATGAAAAGTACATCTGCAAAATGTAAATAATATTTGGTCCCATTTTATATTAACTACTATGTACTGAGTCTACTGACATTTAAATTACTCATTTGGTCATTGTGACGTACAGTAGTGGTCAAAGGTGACGTTCAGCCTAAAACTGACATCTTCACCCTTTATTCAAATATTAC